>OY740812.1:10485632-11107398 GCA_963514005.1 Raja brachyura | reverse complement strand
CCTCAACCCGCGGGCCAGGTAGGGCCAGGCCTGTCAACCTCCTCCGAAGAAGACACAGGAACGGCTCCACACAGACCGAATACAACTGGCCCGACATAGGGCACCCCTGGCGGACCCCCCTCCCAAAATGAAAAGGAGATAGCACCGCGCCATTAACCTTTACAAGACACTCCGCCGCAGCGTACAAAAGCCGGACCCGGGCCACGAAGTGTGGTCCAAACCCAAACGCTTGCAACGTCCCAAATAGGTATTCATGCTCTACCCTATCAAAAGCCTTCTCCTGATCAAGAGACAGAAAAGCAGCTGACTCACCAGTACCCTGGACTAAATGAATCAGGTCCCTAACCAGGTGGATGTTATCCTGGATGGACCGGCCAGGGACTGTATAAGATTGATCAGGATGAATCACTTGATGCAGCACGGAGCCCAGGCGATTTGCCATTGCCCGTGCAAAAATTTTATATTCTGTGCAAAGGAGAGAGACTGGACGCCAGTTCTTCAACAAACGGAGTTCGCCCTTCTTAGGCAGCAAGACAACAACCGTCCTACGCCACGAGAGAGGCATCACTCCAGTCGCCAGGCTCTCCCCCAAAACCAACATATAGTCACCCCCTAGGACGTCCCAGAATGCTCTAACAAACTCCACCGTCAACCCATCCAGCCCGGGGGACTTACCCCTCCTGAGCTGATGCAAGGCGCAAGTCAACTCCTCCAAAGATAAGGGGCCATCAAGAAGATCAGCCTCCCCCCTATCTACGGCGGTAGACCCTCCCACAGATCTTGCTGAGCCTCCACACTGAATCCTTCCGCAGAGAACAGGGTCCCATAAAAGGACCTAACCAAGGCATTAATCCTCTCTGGATCAGTGACAGAGGAGCCGTCATCTGCAAGCAACTCCACGAGCTGTTTTCGAGCTCCCCGCCCCTTCTCCAAAGAGAAAAAGAAAGGCGACGCTCGGTCCAGCTCGTGCAGCATCTGGACCCGAGACCTCACATAAGCGCCTCGAGATCGCTCAAGCAGCAGACTCCTCAAAACCTCCTTCTTCCTCTGAAACTCTCCCCATTCGCTGGAGTCTTCACCAAACTGACCCAGGCGAGACTCAGCGTCCTGTATCTCCCTCTCCAGCTTCGCGACCGCTGAGTCCCGCCTCCCAGTCGACCCCCATGTATATTCCTTACAAAAGAGACGGATGTGAGCTTTACCCACATCCCACCACTGCCTAAGGGAAGAGAAGCACCTCTGCCTCTCTCTCCACTTCACCCAAAACCGAGTGAATGACTCCCGGAAACACCGATCCTCCAGCAGCCTGTTGTTAAAGTGCCAGTACGCGGACCCAGCCCGAGCGCACGCTGGATTGAAATCCACACGCACCAGACAATGGTCCGAGCACGGCACCAGCCGCATTGAGGCCGCTGAGACACGGGAAACAAACGCTCGGGAAATATAAAACCGATCAATGCGGGAACCACCGCCCTCAGACCTCCGCGAAAAAGCAGTGGAATCAGGGTGAAGGTCCCTCCAAACATCAACCAACTCAAAGGAGTCAATCAAGCCTCTCAGCTTCTTCGCTACAGCAGGCGCACACTGAGTACCAGAACGGTCCCGCACCTCAAGTGTGCAATTAAAGTCCCCACCAAGGAAGACACACTCTCCCCTATCAATAGTGCCCAACAGAGCATTCACCTCCCGAAGCAGGCCGGCCTGCATCGTGCCGGAGCTAGGGGCATACACGTTAATGAAATGCAACGGCATGCCATCCAGGCTCACGGCCAGATGGAGCAAACGTCCTGGCACCACTTCCTGCACTTTTAAAATGCTTGGCAGAAAATTTGGGGCCAACAAAAAAGCCACCCCACTCGAATTTGAGCTGAGATGGCTCATATAAACCCTCCCTTCCCACTCCAGTTGCCAGGTAGGTTCATCACTAGCAACGGTATGTGTCTCTTGCAGATAACAAACTGCAAATCTCCCCTCCCTTAGGGCTGATAAGAGCTGAAATCTTCGAAAACTCGCTCTACTCCCATTTAAATTTAATGTAGCTACTGTGAATGTGTAGACACATTAGATTGTGACCCTCACACTCCCTGTAGTCACAGGAGGTCCTTTTCTGAGGACCTTCAACAAACCCCAAAACTGCCCCAAATCCGAGTCAGAAAGACCACTATCCTTGTTACTAAGGATAGCCTCGAGACTCTCCCGCACATCTGGCCAATCCTCCCATCTCCTTGTAATGGCCCACCATAATGTTTTGGGAGCACGACTTATTTTTAAGAACTCTCGCACCTCAACAATAAGCTTCGCCTCAGACACGGCCTTGGAGTCTGGGCTCTCAGCCAACCCGCTCGCACCTGAATCAACAACCTCAGAAAGACCAGAACTGTCTGACACATCACACTCTGAGCCCCCCCCACTGGCCGCATCGCTATCCTCCTCCACAGCCATGACACGACCACCCGGATCAATGCTGGGGGTGGGTCCCAGCACCCCTACCTGAGACTCGCAGCCCTCTGAATGGCTGGGCTCCTGCCCGCTACCATCACCCTCCTCCTCTGGGCCTGGGGAAGCAACAACAAGAGGCATCCCCAGGGCCTGTGGAACACTGGCACCCTCGGAGTCTGAAAGAGGATCACGTCCCATAACAGCCCTGACCTCCACATCATCCAGAGTGCCTCTCCACAGGCATCACCCAGAGAATCACCACCTGCCATTAACCTCACCCCAGACAACTCATCCGGTGAGGCATCCCGCCCCCCAGCACCTCCACTGGCACTGATATGGAGCACAGACTTGAACGACAACACCCCCGAAACTCCCCCCTCAGCCTGACTCTGCCCATCCCCCGTCACAGAGGGCACACTACCAGAGGAGCCAACCACGTCATCTACCGTGCTAGCACCCTCAGTAGGCCTCTGAAACGAGGGGACCTCATCCGACCCAGAGGGTACACACCCAAGGGAGCTAACCACAGCATCCGCCGAGATAACTCCCTCAGAGGGCCCCTGAGATGAAGGGACAGACTCCCGCCCAGTGGACACAACTCCACCGGAATCAACTTCAGCACCCAGTCCGGTGACACCCGCTGTAGATCCATGAAGAGAAGGCCCAACCACCGACCCAGAAGACACCGGGTCAAGACCACTTTCAGCCACCTCAGTGGTGGAAAGCTCGGAGAAAGACATCCCCTTCGCTCTGGACCCACGCCCTTCCTCCTCTTCACCAGGCAAATGCCTCCTTTTAGTCCCACTCGCATGCGGAGGTGCGGTAACCTCCATAAGGGAAGGGTCATCCGCCTCCACATTACCCCCAACCACTTTGCCACCCACACGTTTAGACTTCTTTCCCCCCTTCCGAGCCACCACAACTCCCCCCTGGGCCCCAGCAGGTGCAGTCTGCACCACACTGGAGCCAAACTCACCCGATTGCACTTTCTTCGCTTGGGCAGCCCTATCCCTCTCCTTCTTCTTATTATGCTTCCCCTGCTTCTCCCAAAACCCCCCCTCAACACTCCCCTCCTCCTGCGCCCCACCTCCATCCACCGCCACAGGCGCAAGACGTAGGGGACGTGGGGGGCTTGGGCTCTCACTGCCCAGGGTCCCCAAAGCAGAACCTCTGGACCCAGAAGGCTTAGCACTGCCGCCCCGGGTCACCAAGGCAGAACTGGCAACCTCAGCCGGGTCAGCAGTACCACCCCGCGCCGCTGAGGTTTTACCAGCCACCCCAGATGGGCCAGCAGCGCTTTCCTGGGCCACTGCACTAGAACCTCTAGCAGTGCCCCCGCGAAAAAGACACTCCCTACGGAGATGTCCAAATTCGCCGCACGCATGACACCGTGCCTTTCCCCAACTCCAACGCACGGTTCTGGGTACCCCCTTATGCACCACCTCAAAACTCCCCTCGGCACCATCCCCCTCACCCACCTTCATGAACACCCTCCTCTTGAAACTGAAGACCCCTTTTTCCTCCGGGTCCCCCCCAGGATGCAAGAGCCTAAAGCACTTAGACCGCACCTCCCCGAACTTGGACAGGTGTGGAATAAGCACTGCATCCGAAAAATAAGTGGGGCAGCTCCGCAGGAGAACCGGTCTCACCCTGGATACCCACGGATCCACCTGTACGTGGACCCCCCCCACTGAGATCCCCTCCTCCAACGCTCGGGCCACACACTCCCGGGTCTTAAGTATCATCTCCACCTTTCCCCTTTCGAGCTCAGAAGAGACAATAGCCCCCCTCCCAAGAAGTTCATTCATGGCCTTCGTAATTACCCCCCTAGACATCATAGGCCCAGTTTGAACAGAAATACCAAAACTGTCCCCATCCAAGTCAACATGAGGCTCAAGCTCAGATGGCCTCGCACCCGCCACTGATGCCGTCGCTGCGTAGGTCCGGACCTTCGGCCGCGCCCCTTCCATCGCCATCCTCACAGAGGCACAAACCAGCTCCAAGCCCCTCAGCAGCACAGCTCCAAGTTAAGTCCCAGAGACAGTCACAGTCAAAGACAGGCAGCAGAAAACAGAAACCTCCAGCTGAAGCAGGAAAGTCCCCAGGTTCGTCCACAGCCAAGAGCAGCTTACGGGAAACTCGATCCCAGTCGCGCTGGACGCAAAAGTACCTTCTTCACATTAAGCCAGGCAGCCGCACTGACAAAATGACTTTAGGGCAGAGAAGCGGAGCCAAAAACGACAAAGACACCACACAACTTCAGCCCACTGAGATCACAGGCACTCTTGGCAATCCGCCAACGCCAACCGCACCCTCGACAATGTGGAGAAACTCAGGAATCTTCACACAGATGGAGGCTCCCCAGACCAGAGAAAAGCTTCAACAGCCCAACAATAAGTTGAACTATGAAGCCCCCCTGGGTCTGTGCCCTCTCCAACGGCAAAATCCTGGAAAGGCTGCTCCAATCCTTCTCAACTGCAGAGCTGAGAAGAAAACACGACCTCTCTCTCTCTCTCTCTCTCTATCTCCCCTTCACTCCCCTTACACTCTCTAACTTCCTTCATTTTACAACTCTTCTGTTCCCTTTTCATGCTCACACTCTCTAACTACAATCATTATGTCACCATCTAAATGTCTTCACCTGCAGCAGATCGCCATGGAAACCCAGGACTGGTCCTGCCAGAGCTATTTTCCATGATCCTATGCTTCCCTCACTCATCCTCTCTTCAACTTCAAACTGTTTTAATGTTCTCTCTTTGCCAGTTCTGATAAAGGATCTTTGATCAGAAATGTTAGCTCTGCTTCTCTTTCCGCAGCTGTGTCGCCTGCTGAGAATTCTGAGTTTTTTCTGTTTTTTTTATTTCAGAATTCTAATATATTTTGATGTTCAAACACATTATGCTATTAGGGGAAGAAGTGTCAAATTAATTTTAACTATGACTGATATAACAAATGAAGTGTTGGTCAGCAACAAGCGATGGAAGCAAGGAGAGGATTTAAATTAGTGCGAGACAAATGAGACGTGACAGTTTCATTGCTGTTTTAAAAAAGGAGAAAAATAAAACCGCATTAAAAGCTGAAACATTTTGGATGCTGTGAAGGGAAAATGCTGGAACGAGTCAGCTGGCTCAGTCACAGCTAAAACAGAGGAAACCAGACGCGTTTTGAGAGATTAACATATTCGCATTAACCTCCTGCAAATCTACAAATGTCTGGACATTTGGTCCTTGTTGGTGCTGTGGCATATAGTATTCCCAACCTCCCTATCCCGAATGCCATGAGGGAGGGCTGGGGGGTGGGGGTGGGGAGGGTGAGCACAACGGAAGACCCGGAGCGGGAGAGGGGGATGGGAGGGGGGGGGGGGGGGGGTGGGGGAGAACAATGGAGGAGCTGGTCAGGGTACTTTGTAAGTTTGTCAGCACCGTATGTGCCAACTATTTCTTTGCATACCTTGGGTACGCAAGCAAAGTATTTCACTGTGCCTTGTCACATGTGACAATAGAGTATTCCATTCCATTTCATTTCGGAGTCACGTGAGTGACTTCGTGAAGAGCCCGCCGGCACGCATGCGCGACATATCGTCGCATCGCATTGCTGCCGACGGCTGGTCGGGAGCGCGGCTCCCGACCAGCCCTTCAGAGGGCCGACTCAGGTAAGGCTAAGCCCCCTAGAGTTGGTGTTCCTGTTGGGGGGGGGAGCAGTGTGTTCTCTCCCTACAGGAACGTGGATTTGGAGTCGCCGGCCACTTATCCCGGAGCCTTTCTCAGCGGCTCACCTGCGAGTCGGGGCGGGAAACAGGCGTGGTAGTCGGGGAGCCCTGTAGGTACAGGGCCCGACCCGCCGATACACCGGAGCTCCAGTGTGAGTTGGTGTCTTGTTGTGGCGGGTGTATGTTATGTTCTCTCCCTGCAGGTACGTGGGGAAATAGGCGTGGATGTCGGGGAGCCCTGTTGTTACCGGGCCCGACCCGCCGCTATGCAGGAGCTCCGGTGCTGATTCAAGGAGCAGGAGCTCCAGTGTTGATTTGAGGAGCAGGAGCTCCAGTGCTGGTTCAAGGAGCAGGAGCTCCAGTGCTGCATTAAGGAGCAGGAGCTCCAGTGCTGATTCGAGGAGCAGGAGCTCCAGTGCTGATTCAAGGAGCAGGAGCTCCAGTGCTGATTCAAGGAGCAGGAGCTCCAGTGCTGGTTCCAGGAGCAGGAGCTCCAGTGCTGATTCAAGGAGCAGGAGCTCCTGTGCTGAGTCGAGGAGCAGCAGCTCCAATGCTGATTCCAGGAGCCGAGAACGGGGTGCCTCTCGAAAGGGGGGACCCTGCCACAAGTTCGCCATTGGCGACCACGGGGAAGGGGTCGTGCTGCGGCCCGACCCCCCTCCGCTAGCCCTTCGTTGAAGGGCAGGGGAGGAGCCCGTAAGCCTAAACCCGGTTCGGGCCAAGGCTCCACCAGCCGCCTTGGTGCGGTCTGGTGCAACGGCGGGACCTGGGTCTGTGAGATCTGCTATCCAACTCCCAAACCCCGCCGCTGGGACGGGGGGCTTGGGTACGGTCCCGCCTCGGTCGCCGAGTCCCCTGTCGATGGGGGGGACGAGACCGTGCGTCGGCAAGGTCCACGATGTGGACAGCCGGCAAGCCCGCGCGGGCGTCGCTCCATGCTTCTGCTGGAGTCGACCCCAAGCCGTCAGGGCCCTTTGTGGCAACGGCTTCCGCTCCTGTTAAACGGAGACGGTTGAACACCTTTCCCGCGCGGGAATCGCGCGGTTTCGCTGCGGCGGCCGATAGCGACAACTTCCGGCACCGAGATCACTTCTCAGAGGTGCGGGCCGATGAAAGGAGCCCCGGCAATCATTCTGAGCCGGAGGTCTCCGACCACCCCAGTGTTCAGGGTGAAGGACGTATGGCCGCATGACGCGGCTACTGGAGAGGAGCCATCCAGCTCCAGTAGGCACAGGGAGGTTAACCGCCGTCAGCAGCAGCTGAGAACCGTCAGCAGACACTAAGCCCAGCGAACTGCTCCTCCCTTCAACGAGCCCATACGCCACGGTCGCCGAGTCCCCCATGGATGGGAGGACGAGACTATGCGTCGGCTAGGTCCATGATATGGACAGCCGGCAAGCCCGCGCGGGCGTCGGATCTCCATGCTAAGTCAGGTGCCGACTTCCCATCGCATTTGCCCTCCGAGGCAGCGAGACCAAGCTCCGCCGAGGAGGCGTTTGAGTGTACCTCCCGCGCGGGAATCGCTCAGCTTTGCTGCAGCGGCTACCGGCGACAACTTTGCGGCACCAGGTTCACCTCGATGAGGTGCGGGCCGATGGACGAAGCCCCAGCAGTTCAGCAGAACATGAGGACTTCGGCCGCCCGAGTTTTTAGCTCAAGGGGCGTATTGGTCAGGATGGAGCGGATATTGGAGCCCCTCCTGCAGCAGAATCAAAAAATTTCGGGGAAGACTTCTCCAAGAGGGAAGGATATTCGGGGTCATTTTATTGAATTTATTCACGGGAACATTCCTCCATCCCAGCATATGCCTCAACGGAAGTTTACGCTGTCTGCCGTTGAGCAGGCAGCAGGCACGGCTGGAAATTTTCGTTTGGAACAAAAAGGCGTGATAGAGAAAACTATTCACGAGCCCATTGAATTCGTCTCCAATATTTTTACTAAAGGATGGAGGTTGTCGGGTGATTATTGACTTGACCAGTTGAATACCTTTGTAACATATACACATTTCAAAATGGACACCTTTTGAGACAGCCGAATCACTGCTTTCGCATGGTTGCTTTATGGCATGTATTGATTTGAAAGATGCATGCTATTCAGTGTCCATCCGGAAACATCACCGGAAAATTTTGAAATTTGTCTGGATGGATCAGCTCTGGCAATATCGGGCCTTACCAAATGGGCTTACTACCGCCCTAGGCTTTACTAAATTACTCAAACCTATTATGGCCAAATTACGTATACAACATCATATTGTAATGGCTTATTTAGATGATATTCTGATTATTGGCAACACTCTGGAAGCAGCTGAAAGCGCTGTTTCAGCAACTGTTACTATATTTCAGCAGCTGGGGTTTATAGTCCATCCAGAAAAATCGAAGTTTCACCCATCCCAGGTTATGGATTATTTGGGTTTCACGGTGGACTCTATTCAAATGAGGGCCACCATTCCATTTCACACGGTGGAGGATGTTTCCCTTGCATGTCAGGATCTCGCATCCGCCAGTATACCATCTATTCGGCATACAGCTAAGATGATTGGGAAAATCGTAGCTTTATTTCCGGCAGCCCGGTTTGGACCTTTGCATTATCAAAATCTGCAAAGGGCCAAGATTGCTGCGTTAAAAAAGAACGCTGGTCATTTTGACAGACCTATGGGGCTGCCTTCCGATGCTAAGGTTGAGCTACAATGATGGGTGTCCAATATTGGCAAGGCATTCAAACCCATTGTTGTGCCCAATCCGGTGGTATATTTGCAAACTGACGCAAGCTCTCTAGGCTGCGGAGCTGCGGACAGCTCTTCTAGTTGTGGAGGCAGGTGGGATCCCCTTGAAGCTAGCATGTTGCTAATACAAGGGATTGACTATTTGAAGCTGCTTGCAGCATTTCACGGACTGCGGGCATATTGTGCTAATCTTAGTGGTACTCATGTCCGTCTCCAAATAGACAACACCACAGCGGTGGCATATTTAAACCATATGGGCGGTACCAGGTCAGTCTCTTGTGACAAATTGGCTAATACTATTTGGTGCTGGTGTATTGATCGAGATATTTGGATTTCAGCTACCTATTTGCCAGGTAGGCTTAATACTGTGGCAGACACCAGGTCACGCAAATTCAATGATAGTTTTGAGTGGATGCTGCATCCTCAAATATTTGCCCAAATTACAGCCAAATTTGGCCAACCGGATATCGACCTTTTTGCGTCCCGGTTGAACCATCAGGTACCGACATATGTTTCATGGGAACCAGACCCTGGGGCATTGGCGATTGATGCATTCTCGCTAGACTGGGGGAAGTGGGTTTTCTATGCATTCCCCCCGGTTTGCCTCATCAGTCGGGTATTACAAAAAATCAGGATGGATTCTGCCAGAGGCATTCTTGTCATACCCGACTGGCCTACACAGCCTTGGTATCCGGTGGTCTCTGACATGATTAGTCAACCTTGGGTCCCTCTAGAGGGTTGCCCACATTTGGTTTCTCACCCTGTCTCAGGGGAGTTACACCCCTGCCATGCCTATCTAAAATTACTGGCTTGCAGGTTCTGACCAGGCCATGGATGCAGTATGGCCTTACCACCCGGACCATGAACACCATTGGAGCATCATGTCGAGAGTCAACCAGGCGGAGATATCTCTCCCACATCACCAAGTGGGAAGCCTACTGCAGTCGCTCTCACATCACCTGTGATGATGTCTCCATAGCCGACGTCCTGGAATTCCTCGCGGGGTTGCACCATGATGAGCACTTGAGTTATAGTGCCATCAACAGCGCCAGGAGTGCGCTATCATTCTACCTCAACATCAAGGTAGGATCGAACAGGCTAGTGTCCAGGCTTATGCGGGGAATATTCAATCTGAATCCGCCTACACCACGCTACAACATCACCTGGGATGTCAGGGATGTACTTACCCTGCTCAGGTCGTGGTCACCCATGGAAGGGTTACAGCTGGACCAACTCACTATGAAATTGGTGATGTTACTAGCGCTGACTTCAGCACAGCGGGTTCAGACGCTCCACAAACTACGTATTGACAGGATGACGTCGACCCCTGGAGAAGTAGTCTTTTTTATCGATGAGCTACTTAAGCAGCATAGACCTGGGTGCACAGGGTTGCAGCTGAAGTTCCCGGCATACCCTGCAGATGCTCGGCTATGTTTAGCCACTCACATCCGTTACTACATCAAGGTGACGAGGAGCATCAGAGGAATGGAGTTGTACCTGCTTGTCACTCACAAAAGACCTCACCATCGAGTGACAGTCCAGACGATATCCAGGTGGCTCCGGATCGTCCTGAATAAGGCAGGTATTGACACTAATGTGTTTACATCCCACTCCACCAGGGCTGCATCTACGTCGGCGGCGAGAGTCATGGAGGTACCCATGGACCATATCCTCGCCACAGCAGGATGGGCGAATGAAGCTGTGTTCCAGCGATTCTATAATAAGCCTGTTGCTGCTCCCCTTCAGTTCGCAGAGGCCGTGCTGAACGCCGGGTGTGAACGTGGGGATGTCCCTGATTAAAAGGGCGTTATTTGTTGTGTTATTAACAAATCTTCTTTTTGTTTCAGTATAACCTCGTTTCGTCAACTTGTTTACTCCAATCCATCCTTGCTAGTGGTGTGTCCGCATGGACGTTGTCCAGGGCGTGTAATCACAGAAGCTTTGAAGTCTTCACGAAGTCACTCACGTGACTCCGAAATGAAATAGTAAGATTGAACGAGAACTTACCAAGTTTGAAGGTTGATCTTTATTTCATGAGGAGTTGCGGTGAGGGATTTCGTTCCCTCCACTCCCAACCCTCGATCATCTTCAGCTGGTAATCAGAGTCTCCTTAAATCTTACTATGCCAAGTCATTTCTGTTGTTGTTTCTGTGATTCCACACCGCTGCTTTGAAGAATGTCGCGCATGCGTGCCGGCGGGCTCTTCACGAAATCCCTCACCGCAACTCCTCATGAAATAAAGATCAACCTTCAAACTTGGTAAGTTCTCGTTCAATCTTACTATTCCATTCCATTCCATTCCTGCCTCCCCATCTCCCACAACCGTCACTCACTCACCCACATCCACTGCTAAACACTGCAATTCTTTTAGTTCCTTTATGTAGATTTAAGCTGTTTTATTTTGGTACATGATCCCTCGAATCCTCGTTAGCTCCTGAACACTAGCTGCCACTCTCTCTCCGTGGGGGCATCTATTCACTCGCATGTTTAGTTTAGGTTAGAGATACTAGTGGGGAAACAGGCCCTTTGGCCCATCGAGACTGCAGCGACCAGCAACCCCCCGTGCACTAGCCCAACCCTACCCGCTTGGGACAATTTACAATTTTTTATGGAAACAAATGAACCCACAAACCTGTACGTCTTTGGAGTGTGGGAGGAAACCGGAGCACCCGGAGGAAACCCACGCGGTCCCGAGGAGAACGGACAAATTCTGTACAGACAGCACCCGTCGTCAGGATCGAACTCGGGTCTCTGGCGCTGTAAGACAGCAACTCTATCACTGCGCCAACTGCTGGAGGAACGTAGGGAGTCAGGCAGCATCTGTGGAGGGAAGTGGACAGGCGACGTTTCAGGTTGGGATTCTTCTTCAGACCTTGAGTGGCCAGTTGTGCGCTCCTGTGGGGAATGCCCCGAGAATAAGATCAATGTTGCATTATGTCTCTTTTATTCTATTTTATTAACACAATTCAGGCACAGGTTCTTCCCATCTTGCCTGCCAGCCTCATCAATCTCCCCATCAGTAACTGCCTGCCGTACATCCCATCACATGAGTGTCCCAGTCTGCAGCAACTCTAATGCCTGTAGATAGGCTCAGCTAAACATGCCAGCTACATACATTTCCGCCTGAAAAATATCTTGTATGCTCGCACCCTCACGAGCATTCTCTGCAACCACTTTGGTTTGCTAGGGCTATGTGTTTGTTTACTTTTTTCATATGAACTCCATGGTAGCAAATTTCATTCCATATCGCAAATTCATTGGGAGTGTTACGTGAATTATTTAAGGGTGAATTTCTGTTACCCAACATGCTGTAACGTCGTGTGTTAGGAAGGAACTGCAAATGCTAGCTGACATCACAGTTAGACACAAAGTGCTAGAGTAACTCAGCGGGACAGGCAGCTTCTCTGCGTAGGAGGAATCGATGACGTTTCGGGTCGAGACCCTTCTTCAGTATTCCTTGAGAAGGAAAGCACCAACCTGGATTTTGTTCTTTATCCCCACTGTTAAATGGATTTTTCTCTGAGAGAGATGAATGAACTTACTTGGCACTTCAGCAGAGTCAGAAAGGATTGTGCTTGTTCGTTTTCACCAGGTAACAATGGCTTCTGAGCTGCAGGAGATGCAGCCAGTGATCCAGCAACTTTGAATAAATGTCAGCAGTGTTGAGAATTCAAGGACTTACCTACAAATGTCAGGACAGTTTGCACATTATCTGTCAGAGATTTGAATTTAACCCACTCAGAGTAGTTCACTATTTTCTGGATTATGCATCATATATTAGCAATGTTACAAAATTTTGAGATTTAAAAAATCAAGTCTGCAATTTATCCCATCAGATAAAGCATAAAAAGAAGTTTAATTTGACACCTAATTTACTTTCATATCTTCAGTATTAAGAACGTTATGGCCATTTTCATACTCGGAAATTAGCATCTTGCTCCCCATTGCCTTTCAATTGACTTAACTCAAAAGCTGTGACCTGGAAAAGTTAAAAGCCCATAACTTTCTTAAAAATTAAGAGAACTCAATGAAATTTTCAGTTATTATAGATTGAAGAATTCTGAAACAAATATGAAACAATCTTACTTGGATGATCTGAAATTAAAGCATATAATTAGTTAGTTATCTAATTGTAGCTAATTACAAAATTCAATGAGTAGATCTAAACATCTATCCATTTCTTAAGAAAAGATAAACTTTTTTAAAATTGCCTAAGTGTCCAAATAACATTCACCCAATAATCCACAATATAACATAATTTTTAAATCTCATTTTCATGAATTTCTGGGCCAAATGGAAGGAATTTAGTGTTTGATTCCTGTAAATTAATGGCCATTTAAATCAACTAGCGAGTGGGTTTTAGTGGAATGCGGTGGATTGGAACGTTGCGGTTAGCGGTGAAGTCGGGAGGAAAAATATTGTTTGTTCATACATTTTTTTGGACCCCATTTCGCAACATAAAAATATTATTAAAGCCTCCTGAAAAAACAACTTTTAATATAAAAGTAAACTATTTACCTTTTTTTCTCCCCTACGGAAAATCCTTCCGGTTATCGGCGCTCACGGCTTTTGAAGGTGATTTTTAAATTACTCTAGTTAATAAATAATTTAGAGTAATTTAAAAATACCTTCATTCATGAAATGTCGGAGCAATTTTTCTTCCGCAACGAAATCGCCCGCCATTCATCGATTTTCCAGGTCTGTTGAAAAACGGCACTTTAAGCCCGCCCCCCTCTGAAAGGCGCCAAAGTCGCGCACACGGGGAGCGGCAGAACTGCAGCGCTGCTCAAGGTAAGTTTTGTAACATACCTACATATATTGGACTTCATCTCGTTCAAAGCATTATTCCCTTAGCCTGTATCTGTACACTGTGGACGGCTGGATTGTAGTCATGTATAGCCTATTCGCTGACCAGAGAGCACGTAACAGAGCTTTTCACTGTATCTCGGTACATGTGACAATAATAAATTAAACAAAAGAAAGTGAACTGAGCTTTAAGTGAAGTGAATGCCATAAACAGTGGTCAGGCATCCTGCTCATTGCTTATGACGGGTCGATGAGCCGAGAATATGAACTCTTAGTGTTTGTCTGCAAACAGTAGGTTGGTTTGCACTGAACCATAGAGCTGGAATACGGGATAGGTCTGCAAATGTGATTACTTGTGACAAGACAACATGTCGTGTGCAATGCTTGGTGGATTTTCACCGTAGAATAGGTCTCAGCCATGCACAATTACTTGACAACAGCATATTCTGAAATAGCTACTGTGGCTCAGGAGAATAATAACTATTTAAGCCATCAAGGCATTAACACAAACTCCACAGGTAAACTGACTTTCGAACAATCAAGTTTGTCAGAAATGTGGCTTTTTAAAAATAAAGATAGATTAAAGTTGGCAGCAAAGAAGGAAGGAGAATTTGGACAGTTGAAAGGAAAGATCATACATTTTGTGAGACGACACCGGCTTATGTTGGGGACAGAGCACAGCTAAACCTTGTACAGCTACTTGGCCAGAACATGATGTGACTGAAAAATAAGGAGACTTGTGACTCAGAAAAGGCGAAACTTAAAAATGTTTTTTTTTTAATTATTAGAAGCATGTATACAAATAATAGTAAGCGACAATTTAATTACAAATTTCTTACATAACTTCAGTTTTTTTTTAAAGAATAAAGATAAAGGGAGAAAAAGGTGAGAGAAAGTAATAGAGAGAGACGAAGAAGAAGAGAGAAAAGGGGAGACGCAGAGAGAAACTACCAATGACAAGATTATGGAGATAGATCCGGGAAATATTGAGTGTAATGCCCCTGTCCCAGTTAGGAAACCTGAACGGAAACCTCTGGAAACATTGCGTCCCACCCAAGGTTTCCGTGCGGTTCCCGGAGGTATTTGTCAGTCTCCCTAATGGTCGAAAGTGGTTTCTGTGTTTAAAATCAGCAATTTTTTAGTTGAAGCCGGTTACGATGCAAGTTGAAGGTGGTTGCCGGAGGACAAAGACCTCCGGGCACCGCACGGAAACCTTGGGTGGGGCGCAAAGTCTCCAGAGGTTGCCGTTCAGTTTTCCTAAGTGGGACAGGGGCATAACTATTCACCCAGTCCCAAACTAAGGTTTCAACCCTGATTCTGTGTTAAACCAATTTCAAATATTTTCAAATATTCAATAAATGGAGACCATATTCTAACAAAAAGATCTGGTTGGTCAATTAAGACAAGTCATATTTTTCCCAAATGCAAGGTCTCAGTCATTTCCGTAACCCACATTTTAGAAAAGGTGAAACTTTTAATGGGCACGCAATAAATATTGGCCAAGGTTGCCTACTTATTAACACAATGCAGAAATATGCAATGCTTAGAAATTTAGTTGAGGTGTGTTCAGTCAAGCACTAATGCCACAACATAGAGAGATGGGTAATGCTTAAACTAATACTAGAAATGTTTAATAGACACAAAGTTCTGGAGTAACTCAATGGGTCAGGCAGCATCTCTGGAGAAAAAAGGACTGGTGATGTTTCAGGTCAGGACATTTCTTCCGACGCCAGCACTTTATCATTTTTCCCCAGAGATTGTGACTGACCCGCTGAGTTACTCCAGCACTTTATGTCCTTTTGTTCTGGAGATGCAGTCTGACCCACTGATGTGTCCCAGCACTTTTTGTGTCTATCTTTGGTATAAACCAACATCTGCAGTTCTTTGTTTCTACTAGAAATAGTTTAGTTCAGATGTCAGATAATTGACAAAATGATGGGACATTGGATAAAACCCAGCCTGCTGATGCACATCATACAATTAACAAGATCACAATTAATTATGATTATAACACATAATCCCTGTGGAAAATATATATATAGCTACACTTGAAAATATATATAGCTATAGCTATGGAAAAATACATGAATATAGTTTAAGCAGTTGGTGTAAAATGCCTTGCTCTCAATTTATAAGACATGGCTTTCTATAAATATAAATTGTCCTTAGCGTGTGCAGGATAGTGTTAATGTGCGGGGATCGCTGGTCGGCAAGGACTAGGTGGGCTGCATATCTCTTAAAAATCCCTAACCACAAGCCAGCCCCAGCACACAACTGTGATGGTTTCACTAATCAGTTTGCACTATGTACTTTGGCCTGCACTATTACGTTCTGGTTTACATTAAATTATTTGACAAATGTGTAACTGGTAAACTAAGGCTCTTTGTTTCGGCATCACCAAAATGCTTGGCTCTGAACAGGGACTCCTTTGGTGGAGATATCACCAATAATTTGACTGCTCTGAAATCTAGCCTCAGTGAAACTACATGAACTGTATCTGTTGGGAAAAACAAAATGCACAGGCTGGGAAAGCTGAGATAAAGGACAAAAGTTGCTGGAAACATCGATAGTATCTCCATTGGAACCACTTAATGAGTGAAAATCAACCTGATGCGTTAACTACATCTCTCTCTCTCTGCAGATCCTTCCTGACATCTGAGCACTTCCAGCATTTTCCAGATTTATCTTTGAGCTCTATCATCTTGGTGAGGGCAGATTTTGATGTTAAAAATCTAATCTCACAAATATCTCCCCGCACGCAATGTTGCACTAATGAGGCAAAAGCAGATTCACCGTCAAAGATCACAAGAGACATCACTTCAAAAGTGACACTGTCTTTGAAATGCAAATACTGATTCAGTTGCAGTTATAGTTTAACACACAATTCCAGGAACTGCAGATGCTGGTTTAAACCGAAGATAGACACAAAAAGCTCGAGTAACTCAGTGGGTGCGACAGCATCTCTGCAGAGAAAGAACAGGTGATGTTTCAGGGTTGAGATCCTTCTTCAGACTGAGTGTCAGGGGAAATGGAAACGAGAGATGTAGACGGTGATATGGAGAGATAGATATAGAACAAATCTTTTATTGAGTCCACATCACAAGATTAGAAATTGTTCAGCCAGAGCTGACCACACTTCTCGGCATCTGCATACAATGGCGTCTTGCGTTTCTTGCGCTTCTTGTGCGTAGTGATGGAAAGATTGGTGGAAACAGGGCCGCGACGTGAATGCTCTCTCCTTGACAAATGAATGATAGATGTGCAGAAACTAACGATGATCAAGGAAAGGTGGACCCCACAGAGGTCCATTGTTGGCTGTGGGCAAGGTGAGAATGAGTTACACAGAGAATGAAACTCAACCTTCCTATCAGCTGTGCCTCTGGGCTTTAACAGAACCCAGAATGCACATAACTTTGGTGGATCCCAGGAGAGCCATTAGATTTGTGTAGCAACTATTTTGCAGTTTCGGCTTGGCAGCAGAGTGCACAGACTGTGACAAGCGATGCTACCTTTAATTGCCGTTACGTCAAACTACTGACTGCAGCTGCTGGAGAAACACACACATGCTGACAGGCAGCATGGAGCTGTGTCCCGATTCAGAGTGATATGACCACTGAAAGGATAGCGAGTAATGGATCTCATTTTCACTGCCCCCCCCCCCCACACCCCCCCTGTGAGTTTTTGCCTTGAAGAGATCCAGGCCTGGACAGTCTTTAAATGGGACACTAGGTGGCTACAGGTGATCTGCAGCAGCCCTGAATTCATGTCTTAATAAGACACACATACAGTAAGGAAAGGTGAAAGCAGGTTGTCATTGAATCCTGCAGAAAACGATGAAAAACACTATTATTATTATTATTATTATTTTTTAATTTTATTTTATTTAACCTTTATTTAACCAGGAGAAGTCTCATTGAGATTAAAAATCTCTTTTACAAGAGAGTCCTGGCCAAGACAGGCAGCAGCACAGTTCCCCAGTTACAGACAATAATTTAAAAACAACAGAGAACATATAAATAGAGTCACAGTCATAACATCATCAAACAAAGCATGTACAGACAGAAGAGCCCGCTTCAACATCATTAAGAAGAGATTTAAATCTGTTTCTAGAAACCAGCTCCTTAAGTTTCAGTTCATTCTGCAGCTGATTCCATGTGAAGGGAGCAGCATAACTAAATGCCCTTTTCCCCAGTTCAGTGCGGATATTAACCTTTCTACGAGGTGCAGAAGCAGGGAAGGGTGATGTGGTCTGAAGAGGGGTCTGACTCCAGCATTTTGTGTCTATGTTCGGTTTAAAACAGCACCTGGAGTTCCTTTCTACACAAGGGCGATGTGGTGCTGGGGGTTGTGCTTCTCTCACCAGCGGCAGGGTGGTCAAAACAAGTCTTTGCACTTCCCTATCTTCAGTTACTTGCAGGCAAGTGTGATTCCTGCCAATGGGCAAAAATGGCCAGTATGACATATGGTGGGCCGAAGGGCCTGTTACTATCCTGTACAACACTAAAGATCTGTTGAATTACCCAATCGTTTCAGTTGTCCCCTTCTCTATATCCAATCACTTTCCCTAAGTATATCTGCATTTTGTTATGGATAACTGGACAAATTGTGGCCCCTGGCACTGAACAAATTAGCTTGCCTAAAGATCAGAAAACTGCAGAAATTTGTAAACTGAAATAATAGCAGAAAATGCTGGAAACACCAGTTTAGGGGGCATCTATGGAAAGGGACACGAAGTGCAGAGGTAATTCAGCGGGTCAGGCAGCATTGTTGGAGGACATGGATAGGCGCCATTTTGGGTCAGGACACTTCTTCAGATTTATCCGTGTCCTCCAGAGTTGCTGGTTGAACCGTTCAGTTACTTCAGCACTATGTGCTTTTTTTGTATGCCAACGTCTGCAGTTCCTTGTTTATATGGAAAGAGAATGATGTAATGACTGAAGACCTATCATCACAACAATTCTGCCAAATGTTCTTTGACTTGAACTGTTAATGGTGTCTTTCATTCCTCTTCAAATTCCTAGGAGTAACTATCACCAGCAACTGGGCCACCCATATTGAAGCAATGGCCAAGAAAGCACACCAACACCTCTACTTCCTTAGAAGGCTTAGGAAGTTTGGCATATCCCCAATAACTTTGATCAACTTCTACAGATGCTCCATGTAAAGCATTTTATTGGGATGCATCACAGTTTGGTTTGGGAACAGCTCCTTTCGGGACTTTATGAACTTGCAGTGAATTGTGGTGGCAGCCCAGACATTCACACAAACCAGTCTCCCTTCCATTGACCCCATTACACCTCACGCTGCCTCGGCAAGGCCACCAGCATAATCAAGGACCACTCACACCCTGGCCACTCCCCTCTCCCATCAGGCAAGGAGTATAGAAGTGTGAAAACGCACACCTCCAGATTCGGGGGCAGTTTCTTCCCAGCTGTTATCAGGCAACCAAACCATCCTACCAACAACTAGAGAACAGTCCTGAGCTACTATCTACCTCATTGGAGACCTGTGGACTATCTTTGATCGGACTTTGCTGGACTTTATCTTGCACGTAACGCTATTCACGTAATTCTGTTTATGAGG
Organism: Raja brachyura; assembly: GCA_963514005.1. Next base: position 11,088,139 of record OY740812.1, on the reverse strand, counting down.
TGTCTGTACACTGTGGCTCGATTCTTATCATGCATTGTATTTCCGCTGGGGGTTACACAAAAAGCTGGAGAAACTCAGCGGGTGCAGCAGCATCTAAGGAGTGAAGGAGATAGGCGACGTTTCGGGTCGAGACCCTTCTTCAGACCCTTCTTCTCTCATTGTATTTCCGCTGACTGGTTAACATGCAACAAAAGTTTTAAGTGTACCTCGGTACACATAACAATAAAATTATCTCAACTCCCTGCGCTGCTGAGTGTAACCAGCATTTTTTGTTTTTATTTCAGATTAGCAGGTTTGTGTTGTGGCTCAGTGAAATGTGTCAATGCAGAGGTTTGCCTCTCACTGCATGACAGAGCGTATATACACGAGACACATATCACAGCCAGGAGACAACTTCTACTCATTAAAAGCTTGCGGTACAGTCACATCTGGGGAGAACAACTACTTTGATCATTCTTTTGATTTTATTCTTGAGGAACAAAAAATGAATGGAGATTGAAACCTGCCACCAGTCAAGTAGATGGTGAAAGGTGCGGGATCACGATAGAGGACCATGGTCCCCACCCATCGAAGAAGGGCGGCACAGTGGTGCAGCGGTAGAGTTGTTGCCTTACAGCGCCAGGGACCCGGGTTCGATCCTGACTACGGGTGCTTGTCTATACAGAGATTGGACGTTCTCCCCGTGAGCTGCGTGGGTCTTCTCCGGGATATCCGGTTCCCTCCCACACTCCAAAGAGGTACAGGTTTGTAGGATAATTGGCTTGGTATAAATGCAAATTGTCCCTAGTATGTGTCGTATAGTGTTAGCGAGTTGTGATATCTGGTCTGCGTGGACTCGGAACTGTGAGGCAGCAGCTCTACAAGCTGCACCACTTGGACATCTCAGGACAGGATCACTGGGCCACCAGTTCAGGAATAGAGAGATTGGGGAAGAAACCAGTGCAGGGTTATGAAGGAGGAAACACATGGTAGATGCAGAGTGATAGATGGAGATGTGGGAACACAAGCTACTCAGCCATTTAAATTTTGGTTATTTACTTAAATGGTTTATGATGATCATGTGATCTTTACAATTCCTGCCTGGATTACAACCGTTATTCAGCAAAACCTTTCTGCTAAATGTTCTATTTACCCAAGTAATCCATGTTCTAGGGGATTTTCACCTGTACTTTCTTTATGTTCACACGTTTAATCCTGAAAGGTCAGCCCCATCCATCGCCATAGCAACAGTTTTGGTTTCTAAAGAGGAGCAAATAAACGGTGTGAGACGGGGTTGTTGGGGAGAAGGGGAATACCAGACAGACAGAGAGCTTGAAAGCAAAGTCAATGGGATGTTATGTGAGGCTGTTGGAACAAAGAATGGAGTTAGTATCGATGCAAGTGTTTCAGGGGCTGGGCCAAAACTGCGTTCATGGAGAAAGAGGCAATGTTAGGGAGTACTAGGTAGTAAACACTGCCCACACCATCATCAGCTCTGACCTCTCTTCCATCGAGGGGATCTATCGCATTCGCTGCCTCAAAAAGGCCGGCAGTATCATCAAGGACCCACACCATCCTGGCCACACACTCATCTCCCCGCTACCTTCAGGTAGAAGGTACAGGAGCCTGAAGACTGCAACGTCCAGGTTCAGGAATAGCTGCTTCCCCACAGCCGTCAGGCTATTAAATGTAGCTCGGACAAAACTCTGAACATTAATAGCCCATTATCTGTTTATTTGCACTTTATCAGTTTATTTATTCATGTGTGTATATATTTATATAATGGTATATGGACACACTGACCTGTTCTGTAGTCATGTCTACTATGTTCTGTTGTGCTGAAGCAAAGCAAGAATTTTATTGTCCTATCAGGGACACATGACAATAAACTCTCTTGAATCTTGAATCTTGAATCTACTCTGCAGCTAAAGGAAAATAAATCTTTAATATTAAGAAGTGGTATCTTTGTTTAACAGAGATGTTTATTGCAAGCCTGTGTCTGATGACTAAGGCATGATCTTTGAAATGTGAACTTCAATTTTATTCTGTTAACAGGATTGCCCGACCAAATGCTTGTGTCCGAGGGTATGCTTGTATTACATGTCATGTTTTATTAATCCTGTCATTTTCCTTAATCCTGGAAATCACTAACTGAGAAGTATTTGGATACTGTAAGAACGAGCAGTGTTTTTTATTCTCTTCCTGCACTAGTTGAAATCTTTCTGAAATCTTGCTGGACATTGGTGCACTTTAATTGTTAAGGATGGAATGGGATTCCTGAGCACCATTCACACATTGCATGGAACTGAAAACATCGACAGCACAAAAACCCTACCTGGTTAACCCAGTATTTACTATTCATGTGCATCTCCTCTTATTCTAGGGATCTACAGAGACACTCGAAGTCTGGGTGGGGGGAAATCCACGGCTGTCAGGGGGACTTTGGATACTGTAAATGGGGAGAGCAGTGGAGGAAACAGAGGAGCAAAAACATCTGGGAATGGGTGGAAGATCACGGTTTAAGGTTCGTCAGGACCCGTGGGTGAGGCTTGGAAAGTGGTAAGCTGCACTCAGCCGATGAGTGTAAGTACACTACCCTGGTGGATTCAGGGTCTCATTTATCTTTAACTGTGGATTACATCTACAACAGAGATGAAGTCCGAGACATGCGACTGCATAACATTATTTAAATATGCAAATACATGTAAATGTCTTGAGGGTGGTTTGGTCACCTGATCCCCAGCCCCACTTCATGAAACCGAGCTGGGCGTGTCCAAGAGGAGGGTGGCTTGACGGTGTGGTTTTTAATTATTCTGACATCCCAACCAAACACACTCTTATTTGTGGATATGACCTAAACTCCTCAGTGAACAGTGCTGTTTTGACCTTTCGTTGACTGGCGACTGGTATCTGTGTGGATGGAGCTGGATCAATAAGTGGAAAGGAGCGTAACATGCATATTGTACAAGTATGGATGTAGAATGAAATCCCTGCAACCACATGAGTGCTGGGCTGACGTGTAACACTGGGCCTTTACAAAAGGTTGAAACAAATGTTTTCTCCAGTTCAATAATTCTACTCGGTGTGGACAGAACTGAGAGCGCATATAAACCAAAGTTGCCACCTCTCACTTCCAGAGCACTTAAACGTTCAAACTGGATTAGCGGAGAAAGGTGAAAGATATAATAGTAAAGCCATTTGTGACTTCTGGAACCTTGTTATATTGTTAACAATAAATCCAAACTTATGAATGAGGAGCATGGTTTGACACATGGCCCCTCGTTCCTGCTTCACAGTTTAATAAGATTGCGGCTGAAATAATTGTACTCTCAGCTCCACGTTCCTACATTCCTGCCAATAATCTTTAACCCCTTGCTTCTCAAAAATTGATCTATCTCTGTCTAATCCTTTGTGGAAAGTTCCAAAGACTGAGAGAAATAATTCACCTCATCGACTGGAAGGATGTGGAGGCTTTGGAAACAGTACAGAGGATGTTCACCAGAATGATATGTAGGATGGACCTGCAGATGCTGGTTTACACCATAGATAGACACAAAATGCTGGAGTGACTCAGCAGGTCAGGCAGCATCTCTGGAGAAAAGGAATAGGTGACGTTGGGGTTTAAACCCTCCTTCAGACTGAGAGTCGGGGGTGAGGTAAACTAGACGTATGAAAAGGTATGAAATCAGAGCTGGCACCAATGACCAAGGAAAGGTGGAGCCCACAATGGTCCATTGTTGGCTGTGGAAGAGGTCATGTCCGTTCGGCGTCATGTCCGTTCGGCGTCTTGGCTTTTTGACGTGATGTCCGTTTGGCATCTTTGCAGACGGATAACAAAAAGATACTTGGATGCCAAGAGTGGAACTGGCAGGATGACCAGGATGGGGGAGGGTGGAGACGGAGGGAGTGGCCCAGCATTTTGTGTCTATTACCAGAATGTTGCCTAGAATTGGGGGCATTAGCTGCAGGGAGAGCTTTGACAGACATAGATCGTTTTCTCTGGAATTCCAGAGATTGTGGGGAGACCTGATAAAAGTGTATAGACTTATGTGAGGCAGAGATAGGGTAGACAGACAGACATACAGATAGACTGTGCAGTATTCCAGGCGTGTACAACTGTACTACAACCTTCTTATTCTGAAATTCCAATCCCTTTGCAATAAAGACCAAAATGCAGTTTGGATTCTTGTTTATAATTGTGTCTTGGATTCTTATATATAATGTGGAGAGAAAGTGCAAAATAAAAGTGCAAGGGGCCGCAACGAGGTAGATTGGAAGATCGGGAGTTTATCCTTAGCATATCTGTTGGAGAATCGGATAACAGTGGGGAGGAAACCTAACACTCCTGTGTGACAGCAAGGAAACATAATACACACAACTAGACTCTTTAAGAACATCTTGAATCTGATTGTGCTTTCTTTCAAACTTTGGCATCTACTACCCGATAGGAGAGGAAAGAAGAGAGAATGACCAGAGTGCGAGTGGTCATTGATTACGTCGGCTGCTTTTCTGAGGCAACATGAAGTGTAGATGGAGTCGATGGGTGGGAGGCTGGCGTGTGATGGACTGGGCTGTGTCCAAAACTCTCTGCAATTTCATTGTGTCTTGGGCAGAGCAATTGTCAAACCAAGGGTACACAAAAGGCTGGGGAAACTCAGCGGGTGCAGCAGCATCTAAGGAGCGAAGGAGATAGGCGACGTTTCGGGTCGAGACCCTTCAAGTTGTGATGCATCCGGAGAGGATGCTTTCTACTTGTTGTTCCGTTCTTGTGATTCATACGCCAGAACATCTTGATCCTTCTGAATTTCATTCACTAACAGTCCCTCTCCATTTAGGTAACAATTCAGGGAGAAGAATGCTCTTGTGCAAGAAACAAGGTAAAAGACAGAGACAGAGGGAGAGAAAGGGAGAGAGATTGCAAACATTAAAAAAATACACCATTTTTAGCACACTCAGTGAGTTACACCATGAGTTTTGGGCATTAAATCTCATCCAACTGATTACATTAAGAATGGTTTACTGGTGTGTGCAAATGATGCTGCCTTCTGGTAATGTATGACTTTGTCGACCACTGTATTCCATGCAATTGCACTGAGGGAAGGCTTCGAATGATTTCCAATAAGAGTAAAAAGCTTTGATACGTTAGAGATGGAGAATGAAACTTTTCCATTTCAGGCAGTAGGGTTATGACAGTGGGCACCCTGACCTTGCAAATAGAGAAAATGTGTTAGTGTTAGAAAGCTGAAGAGCATTTAAACTGAGACCCAATGTTTATCTAACATTCCTGTATGACAGCAAGGAAACATCATACACACAACCAGACGCTTTAAGAAACCTATTTTGTGGGTAATCTTGCTGTATAAATCATTCAATTTGCAGTTGCTGAGGAAGTTTGCAGGATAGTCAATTATGACACAGATCAGCCCATTGGATCCATGTCTGATCAGTCCATTCCCCCTCTTATTTCCCTGCAACCCGTTTCTCATTTATAGGATTACTAACTCCCCTTTGTTACTTTGTTTGTGCCTCTTGTCCACACAAGATGCAATAAATTGCATCCAATTAACCTACAGGCATGGCTTTGGGATGTGGGAGAAACCAGAACATCCAGAAGAAATCCGTTTGGTCACAGGGGGAACAAGAAAACACCACATAGATAGCACCAAGGTCAGGGTTGAACCAGGTGTAGGAACTGTGAGGCAGCAGCTCTACCTGCCGCAACACTGTGCAGCCTGGAGCAGCTATGGCCTGCTGCATCGTGGACATTTGTATCAAGCCAGAGATGTTCTGAGTGTGTGTTTTTATTATACTGCCTTAATTAAGATTTAATGGGTTGGCAGAGCATGTGGGTCTCACCATGACCTCGTCGGTCCCTGAGGGCCCACAACAAGCCGTCCTAGATCCCAAGGGACCATCCAAGGAAAATAATATGTTGGAAGGACATTTTTGTGCAGTGTATAATTTACTGACGAATTGTTGCAGAATCTTACTGTCAAATTCCTAATATCAGAGTCATCGAGTTATTCAATACCGAAACAGGGGCTGCAGTCTGAGTCTGCACCAGCCATCATTAAAACTAATCCTGCAGTAAGTGTTTTCACATTGCCATCAATTCTTCCCAGATTCTACTACCTATTGTATTAGGAATAATACACAATAGCTAATCAACTGCGGGTATTTGGGTTGCCGTAGGAAACCAGAGCACCCGGTGGAAACCACACTCACAGGGAGAACATCCAAACTCCACACAGACAGTGTGGGAGGTCAGGATTGAACCCTGGTCACTGCACCTGTGAGGCAACAGCATTATCCGATGCACCACTACACCACTATTGTCAAAGGTATGAGTGTAATGGCTCCGTAAGTGCATTGACGCATGGCCAAAGACTTCAAGGGTTATGTTGCAAAGCAGCACCCTTAAACAGCTCACACATTGGGGTTTAAGATGGGAGACGACTTGTCAGTGACACTACGTTTTTTGATTACTAGGGCAAAGCATGAACAAACAGAGAGATGTATTGAGAAGTGTGTTCTTCCATAATGATACTATACCGTGCTAATATACCTTCCATGCAACCAAACTCTGAACTCTTGTGATTACTTGAATGAGGTGAGAGGTGTGGGCAAGAGAGAAGTGCAAGAAAGGGAGGGGGAAAAAGAACACAGTGGGGAACATGGCAGAGAAGCAAAGGGAGGAATGGAGTGTAAGGGGACGGAAGCAGGAGAGGAGACACAAAGGAAAGGAAAAGAAAGGAAAAGGAATGGAAGCAAAGGGTCAGTTTGGGGACAGTGGGGAGGAAATAGGAGAGGATCAAGTAGTAGAAGCCTTTGGCCAAAGGGTGGTGAATCTATGGAATTCATTGCCACAGAGGGGTGTGGAGGCCAACGTTGGACATTTTTAAGGCAGAGATTGATAGGTTCTTGATTAGGAAGAGTGCTAAAGTTTATGGGATTAAAGCGGAGAATGGGGTTGAGAGAGAAAAATAATTCAGCTATTTAGACTCGATGGGCTGAATGGCTGAAATTCTGCTCCTATGTCTAATGGTCTTATGATCTTATGGTTATGGTCTTATGGTGAAATGACAGGGAACAGCAGGGGAGAGTGGTCTTAAACAGAGGAAACAAAAGAAGAGAAAATTAAATTTAATTCAATTCATGTTATGTCACTTTGTAAATGTTACCAATTTGTTAAGAAGGCAACCAAACTAAATATAATCACTTTCATAAATCAGATGTTCAACTATTTTAACCTAATCGTGGGTGGTTCAGCAATGAGCGAAATCTATTTTAATGAGCGGTTCAGAAATCACATCTTGGTTTTTGGAACCCAGACGACATCTGAGATATGGTGCAACAAACGTAATGTGGAGGAACGACAGGAACCGAGTAGGATGCATTCACTGAAATCCAGCGGGCTTGTTTGTCTTCAGAGGGGGAATCTCAGTACTGATACATTTTTAATTATTTCAATTTGGGCAGGAAATCAATATTTGTTATTTTGATCCCAGAACTGAGCCAGTGGAGGCAAAGAGCTGCGATCAGTTCACTCGGCAAAATCGCTGACCAAAAGGTCAGCACGCATGCCTCTGAATCAGTAACACATGGCTGTCAAGCCTTCTCTCAGGCAGACAGCATAGGGTCTAAGCCAACACACCTGAATAAGGACAAGTGCTACAATGCTGAAGCTGGTGTCTCTTAGCAACACTAGTTTGCTCTCTCAGATGAATGAAAGCTTCCTATAGGAAGTAAGGATCTGGAGAACTCCCAGCAGTTCTAGCTTACCTCACCTAACAGATTATGTTCATAAGTTCATAAGTGCATGGAGCAGAATTAGACCATTAGCCCATCAAGTTTACTCTGCCACTCAATCATGATCTATCTCTCCCTCTCAACCCCACTCTCCTGCCTTCTCCCCATAACCCCTGACACCTACACTAATCAAAAATCAATCAATCTCTGCCTTAAGAATATTCATTGACTTGACCTCCACAGCCTTCTGTGGCAATGAATTCCACAGATTCACCATCCTCTGGCTAAAGAAATTCCCCCTCATCTCCTTCCTAAAGGTACGTCCTTTTATTCTGAGGTTATGGCCTCTGGCTGCATGGAAACTCAAATATCCCTGTACCTTAATTGCTGCATGTGACAATAAATGTGAACTTAAACTTGAACTTGGTCCAAGACTCTCCTGCAAGTGGAAGCATCCTCTCCACACCCACTCTATCCAGACCCTATCTGGTGATTTGTGTGTAAAATGGATACTGTGCATTCCCCAACACCAGTGATGTTACCAATAAAAACTTGCTAATAAAGCCTGCAGGGGTATGACTGCTGGTATCAAAGTGCACATTCTTTCTTAAATTTGAAAACATTGAATGCACCAATATTAGTTCAATTATGCAATCAAAGCAAGTTTCTTGAATTTTTTTGCATTTTAATGGTGTCCATAAATATGCATTTATACTGTATCTGAGATGCTCATCTAAGTGCTTATGTATTGTGATACTTGTACTAAATTGTATGCAGAAATTAATTTCACTGTACCTTGGTACATGTGACAAATAAATTATCATTGAACCATTGATTTCACTTCAAGGCTGTGTTTTCAAAGCTTAGGAGACCCAGTCAATTTCAACTCAGAGGCAGCAGGGAGTCCGCACAACTCAATGAGCGCTTTTCTGCCACATGCATTTTGGTGGGAATCCCAATGTAGATTCTGTAATCTAGAAACTCGATGGGAAAGAGGCACAAGGACCTGCAGATGCTGGAATCCCTGAACAAAACACAAAGTATTAGGGGAACACGATGGGTCAGGCAGCATTTGGGAAGGGAATGGATATCTGGAGTCCGAAAAAAGGTCCTGATCTGAAACATTTTTCTGTCCATTGCCTTCACAAATGCTGCCTCCAGAGTTCCTCCAGAGCTTTGTGTTGCACTCTTTAGGAAGGGTTTTCTTTTTGCTGGACCTCAGAATTTGAAACTGCCTACCTAAAGTCCACAAGAAATTAGATTTTGAATTCTCAAAGCTGGTATGGAATCAATATTGACCAATTGTTCCTTGACCTCAAATATTGGCAATTCCTTTTTCTCCCACAGATGCTGCCTGACCCGCTGAGCTCCTCCAGCAATTTGTTTATTGGGAAATTGGTGCCTTTCCATCCTGACTGAAGGCCATTCCGAGTTTACAGCAAAGTGTCTTCATTTATTAATGAATAAATAAATAAAATAAAATGTATTTTGTTGAAAAGTTTCTCAGGTAATTGTACCAAAATGGAAAATGCTTTAATTCTAAAATATGGTACTTCAGAAGCAAGGAGAGAGAATCTTGTTAAAACAAGATTGTTTTAGGCTGCAGAATGGCGCAGCAGTAGAGTTGCCGCCATACAGTGCCAGGGTTCCATCATGACTACGACTGCTGCCTGTATGGAGTTTATACCTTCGCCCTGTGACTGCGTGGGTTTTCTCCTGGTTCACTGATTCCCTCCCACAGTGCAAAGACGTACAGGTTTATAGCTTAATTGGCTTCGGTAAGAAATTGTAAATTGTCTCTGGAGTGCAGAATAGAGTTAGTGTTTGGGGTAATTGCTGCACTGCACGGACTTGGTGGGCCATGGGGCCTGTTTCCACGCAGTAAAAAGGCTAAAGGTCTAACTATACCCAAAATGAGAGTGCCACCCTGCAATGCAGGGCTACTGTACATTCTCACCAAATAGATGATGCAGTTCTCTGAAGTAGAGCAAAGTGATCCCACAGTCAATGGAACAGCTCATACGTTTACAGCCCGAATAAGCCCAGCCATGTAAGCCAAGGGCAATTAAATAGTTAACAACAGGACATCCCATGGACATCCCACAGCCTCCCGTGCCCTCAACACAGCTGCAGTTCTGCATGCAAGTCTGACGCACAAAAATGAAACACTTGCAATCATCTTCAGCCATGAGGGTCATCCAACTTGTTCTCCTCCTGAGATTTCCATCAACACTGAATCTGGTCTTTGTCCAATTTATTCGCCTCATGTTTCAAGGAACAGTTTAGGGCACTGGATTTGTGGGCCTGGACAGCATCCAAGATGTAGTGATAAAGACTTGTGTGCCAGAAATAGCCATGTTTCTAACCAACCTGTTCTAATAAAATCATCTGTCCAAAAATGTGGAAAATTGTCGAGTGCAGTCTTTGCAAATAGTAGGACAGTTTAAATCTGCCTGTTTACCTCCCCTTGATCATCAGCGGAGAGATCCAAGCGATTGTGAACACTGTTATCTCGGGGAACGTACTAGAATGTTGCCTGGGTTTCAACAGCTAAGTTACAGAGATAGGTTGAATAAGTTGGGTCTTTATTCTCTGGAGCGCAGAAGGTTAAGGGGGGACTTGATAGAGGTCTTTAAAATGATGAGAGGGATAGACAGAGTTGATGTGGACAAGCTTTTCCCTTTGAGATTAGGGAAGATTCAAACAAGAGGACATGACTTTAGAATTAAGGGACAGAAGTTTAGGGGTAACATGAGGGGGAACTTCTTTACTCAGAGAGTGGTAGCGGTGTGGAATGAGCTTCCAGTGGAAGTGGTGGCGGCAGGTTCGTTGGTATCATTTAAAAATAAATTGGATAGGCATATGGATGAGAAGGGTATAGAGGGTTATGGTATGAGTGCAGGCAGGTGGGACTAAGGGAAAAAAGTTGTTCGGCATGGACTTGAAGGGCCGAGATGGCCTGTTTCCGTGCTGTAATTGTTGTATGGTTATATGGTTATATGGTACTAGACGATAATCTATTCACCTCTTTTAGGTAAGTGATTAAGGGCTGATTTGGTTGAATAGCCCCTGTCTATTCCCACTAAGACAGCCTGGTGGTGCAGCCATTGTACTACTGCCTTGCAGCTCAAGTGACCAGTCCTCTGGTGCTGTCTGTGTGGAGTTTGCGTGTTCTTCCAGTGGCAGTGGATTTAACCAGGTGCACCAGCTTCCTCCTAATTCTCAAAAACATATGGGTTGTAGGCTGAAAAAAAAAAATAGGTTAGTATGGTGCAGTACATCATGGCTGGTGGATATGGGCTTTAGCAAAATCAGAGTGGAGGCTACAGCTTTTGAAAAGAATACTTTACGGGATATAAATGGAGGAATAAGAACGATAGGATTGCTCTGGAACTAGCACAGTTTTAGAAAGAATGGCCTCTTTCTACGCCACAAGGAAATAACAAGCTCCATTTCTACTCTATGAAGACTATGTGGCTCTGAGCCCCATTAAGACCTAAGCCAAGCATGGCTAAAAGAGCTAGCTGAATATAAAAGTGAGTGTGGTAAAACTGGTTGGAATTATGGGGCAATCTCTCCACTGGTCAATCACACCCAGAACACGATGGTTTGGCTTTGGAGGCCAATTATTCCCACCCAAGACAGTATTGAAAGATTTCATCAGGCAGGGATGAAATAATGTATATATCTTTTCACTCTATTTTACACATTTTCACTGAAAGCCTTGCCGACCCACTCTGATTGATGTTTATCTGCGCCCTCAGGACTGCCTCCAAGGTCCAGCTATATTCAGCTGCTTCATCAGTGACTTTTCTTCCATTGTTAGGTCAGGAGTGGGGATGGTCACTGGTGTTTGCATTGCATTCAATTCCATTCACAACTCCCAGAAATCAGGCCGCCCCATGCCTCCATGTGCAAGAACTAACCAACATCAGGGGATTGAAGGCTATTGGGGTCTGGCAAAGAAAACGAAATGAGATGAAGAAAGAAGTTAGACAGGTAAATGGATAGGACAGGTTTAAAGGGATATTGGGCCAAACGCAGGCAGGTGGGACTGGTGTTGCTGGGACATAGAGGGAGTGCAGAGAAGGTTCACCAGACTGATTCCTGGGATGTCAGGACTGTCTTATCAACAAAAACTGCATAGACTCGGTTTATACTCTCTAGAATTTAGGAGATTGAGAGGCGATCTTATAGAAACTTACAAAATTCTTAAGGGGTTGGACAGGCTAGATGCAGGAAGATTGTTCCCGATGTTGGGGAGGTCCAGGACAAGGGGTCACAGCTGAAGGATAAGGGGGAAATCCTTTAGTACCGAGATGAGAAGGACTTTTTTCACACAGAGAGTGGTGGGTCTCTGGAACTCTCTGCCACAGAGGGTAGTTGAGGCCAGTTCATTGGCTATATTTAAGAGGGAGTTAGATGTGGCCCTTGTGGCTAAGGGGATCAGAGGGTATGGAGAGAAGGCAGGTACGGGATACTCAGTTGGATGATCAGCCATGATCATATTGAATGGCGGTGCAGGCTCGAAGGGCCGAATGGCCTACTCCTGCATCTAATTTCTATGTTTCTATGTTTCTATGTTTCTACATGTTGGCTGATGTGGGCTAGTAGGGCCGAAGGGACTGTTTCCACGCTGTATCACTCTATGACTCTCAAATCAGCCAAGATGATATTGAGTGGTGGGGAAAGCTTGAGGAGCTGAGGGCCCACCCTACATCACCTCCTATCCTGCTCCTATGTTATTATGTGCTAACAATCAGATTTCCGCTGATAATGGCAGTAAAAATGTGTACCATACAAGTGCCGGGTGATAACTTCTCCAATAAGATCATATTTTTTCCCTTCACCTTGACATTCAATGGCATTGCAATCACTGAATCTTCTGTCATCAGCACTTTGGAGGTTGTTAGTGGCTCGAGTTTATTTTAACTCACAACATAACATCTGTGTCTACAAGAGCAGGTCAGAGGTTGGATATTCTACAGCAGGACACTTGTCTCGTGGTAAGCCCAAGGCATTGTATCATCCGCAGAATAAGTCAGGGTGTGATGGAACTCTTTCCATCTACTGAATAATTCTGACATTATCCAGGAAAAGCAATCTGCTGTATTGGCACTCGATCCACGTCCCTAAACCGTCACCTGCTTGAGCACGGATGCACAGTGGGTGCAGTAGGAATGATATTATTTCATATTTTTCTTCCAAAATAGGAGTGAATTTGGCCCATCACGTCTGTGCTGCCTCTCAATGCAATCCTATCAATTCCATTTCCCTGTAACCTATTCTCACATATGCCTGTTAACACCTCCTGAATCTTCAACCACTAAACCTTCAACAGGGACAATGTACGGTTACCGATTAAATAACCAACCGGCATGTGTTCGGGATGTGGGAGGACATCGGAGCACCCGGAGGAGACCCAGAAAGCCTTCAAACTCCACATAGATAGCATCTAAGGACAGGATTGAACCAGGGTCACTGGAGCTATGGGAACTGCAGTGCTATTTTACTTTGGAGTCACGTGAGCGACTACGTGAAGAACCCCGATCGCCCGCAGTGGGCGTCATTACGACGCACGCGTTTGGCGAAGCACCGGTCTGGCAGGCACGTCGCTCCTGCCAGCGGTAAGTTTAAACTCCAGGTAAATAGTTTTTAACCTGTTTTTGATGTCCTGCAGGAACCCTTTCTTCCACAGAGGTTGCTGCCGGATGCTTCGCGGGTGCCGACGAGGGAACCAGCTCCGGGCTGTGGGGAAACCCCGGTCCTACCGCGGAAGCGGGTAGCTGGAGAAATGTCGGGCTCGTGAAGCTCAGTCACTGACAAAACGGTCAGTGACTTCTGAACGCTGGGTTCCCAGGGAGGGGAACTCCAGCAGAGATGCGGTTCTCAGACTGCAGTGGCCCACGGTATGGGGCACTGTAGCTGACCAGAACGGTCAGCCCGGGTGCAGTGGGGGGGGGGGGGGGGGGGGGGGGGGATGTTCCCCTTGGTAAGGCCATCAGGCGCTAGGTTTCCCCGGGGAAGAGGGGAAACCCAGCAGCAATGAGGTGTCCAGGCCGCAGTAGTTCTAGGATAGGGGGTAAACTGACCAATATGGTCAGCCCTGCTGTAAATAATTTAGATTGACCAGGATGGAGCCCTTGTGGAGAGGTGGCTCCATCTAGTAGCAGCGCTGCAGTTCTGCCGCTCCCCGTGTGCGCGACTTTGGCGCCTTTCAGAGGGGGGCGGGTTTAAAATGCCGATTTTTTCTAGGCAGTCCAAGTCGATCCATGTCGGGCGATTTCATCGCTAAAGAGAAATCGCTCCGACATTTCATTCATAAAGGTATTTTTAAACTACGCTAGATTATTTATTAACTACAGTAGTTTAAAAATCGTCTTCTAAAGGTCTGAATGGTGACAGCTGAACGGTCCTAAGGTAGGCGATAAAAGAAGCTACACAGTTTATTTTTACATAAAAACTTGGTTTTTAGGAAGGCTTTAATCACATTTTCATGTTGCGAAAAGGGGACAAAAAAAATGTATAAACCAGCTGTATTTTTCATACTGACGTCATTGCAAACAGCAACGTTCTAATCCACCGCATTCCACTAAAACCCACTGCTAGTTGATTTAAATGGCCATTAATTTACAGGCATTAAACACTAAATTCCTTCCATTTGGCCTATAAATTCATGAAAATGAGATTAAAAAATTATGTTATATTGTGGATTATTGTGTGAATGTTATTTGGACACTTAGGCAATTTAAAAAAAGTTTATCTTTTCTTAAGAAATGGATAGATGTTTAGATCTACTCATTGAATTTTGTAATTAGCTACAATTAGATAACTAACTAATTAATATGCTTTAATTTCAGATCATCCAAGTAAGATTGTTTCATATTTGTTTCAGAATGCTTCAATCTATAATAACTGAAAATTTCATTGAGTTCTCTTATTTTTTAAGAAAGTTATGGGCTTTTAACTGTTCTAGATCACAGCTTTTGAGTTAAGTCAATTGAAAGGCAATGGGGAACAAGATGCTACTTTCCGAGTATGAAAATGGTCATAACTTTCTTAATACTGAAGATATGAAAGTGAATTAGGTGTCAAATTAAACTTCTTATTATGCTTTATCTGATGGGATAAATTGCAGACTTGATTTTTAAAATCTCAAAATTTTGTAACATTGCTACATCTAGATACAGTCCAACTTCAGGAGTTGTGACAGTGCTGGGCATATGGGTAGCCTGAGCCAGCAGCTCCTTTAGGGTGCAGGGCTGCTTTAGGGGATATCGATTCTACTATAATGATGGACACATAGGTAAGCCTGAGCCAGCAGCACCTATTCCACAGGGCTGCTTTACGGGATGCCGAATCTATGGCAATGCCAGGCATGTGGGTGAGCCCGAGTCAGCAGCACCCATTGCACAGGGCTGCTTGATGGGATGCCAAGTTTATGGCAATACCGGGCATATGCCAGCAGCACCTATTGCACAGGGTTGCTTGACGGGATACCGGGCATAAGGATGAGCCCGAGCCAGCAGCACCTATTGTATAGGGCTGCTTTATGGGATACCCAGCACCAGCCTATGGGAGAGGCCACACCAGCAGCACCTTGTAATAGGGCTGTTTTATGTTGAGGCCAAGCCTATGGCAGCACCGGCATATGGGAGAGCCACGCTAGCAGCACCTTGTACCAGGGCTGCTTAATGTAGGCAGTAACAGCGGTAGAAGGGCTGCATAATGTTTTCCCTCATGGGAGAGGTGAGCTTCCCGGGGCAGTGTGGTCTTACATTGAAGTTTTACAACTAAGGGACCATTTACAAGTGGATAAGATTTACACTTGGTTGAACAATACAAATGATCAAGACATCTCCATCGATTTAGAGGCATCTAACCATACAAAATTGGACAATGCTACCATTCTAAGCAGGCTGGAATTGGGCCAGAATTGTGTTTAGGCAGGCGCAGTACTTGACCAGGGTTGCCTTCAAGATAGGTTAAAAAATGTGGGCTATGTTCGCCTCCCTCACGGCCTACCAACTGGATTAACACGGCCTTTCCGACCAGAGTCCAGCCCAGAGCTTCAGCAGCAGGCGCAGCGCGGAATTACCATCGTGGAGCCTGGGATCCTTGTCGAGGATCGCCAGTGTTGGAGCTCCATCCAGCGGGGCCTGCGGACTTCGGAAGCCGCGTTCTCCGGTAAGAAGCGGCCGATTTGGGTACTCCAAGCCGCAGAGCGTGTGTTCCGATCCGTCCCGAGTTCAGAGTTCCGATCGTCCCTGCGAGAGGGCCTGTACATCGGGCTGTCCGTAACGGCGACTGCGGAGGGTTTAGAGGCCCCGACCACTGGTGAACAAAGAGGAAGATAACTGAAATGTATTGCCTTCCATCACAGCGAGAAATATTGTTTCCACTGTGGTGGATGTTTATGTTAAATTCTATTGTGTATTGTGTTTCTTTTATCCGTATGGCTGAACTCAAATTTCACTGTACCAATTGGTGCATGTGACAATAAATGTGACGTTGAACTTGATATTGAGGTAAACTTGCTTTCACTCTGGATTCTGGGAAGGAACAGGATGCTCCTCCACACATGGGACAGAAAGTGCCTTATAGACAATGGTAGCTGGAAAGGTGGTGTGCCCCTTCCACAGTTTACATAGGGCTTCTGTGAGCTTCCAATTCATGAACTCACGGTTCTCAATTATACCCTTAATGCTCCCTTGCCAAATTGAGCAATACTTGGTCAAAGGCTCCAAGGAGAAAGAGAGAGAAAATATTTGAATTTCTTTCAAGGAATGTTTGAGAACATCCTTGAAGCCTTTCCTTGTAATTGGTTCCCTTGATAGAAATTACAAGAGTACCTGTTTTGGGGAAATAGACACTGAAGTGCTGAACGGGTCAGGCAGCATCTCTAGAGAAAAGGATAGTTGACATTTGGGGTCATGAATCGATAAAACAGCAACTTTGGTGTAAACTAGCATCAGCAGTTCTTTGTTTCTATCTGTTTAGGGAGCCTGGTGTCAAGCATAAGGGTGACAAGTCCCGACCAATGTCCCAGATTGAATGTAGGTAGGACCTTAATATCTTCGGTTTAAACCAGCATCTGCAGTTTCTTCCCACACTTAATATGGGAATGTTGATCTTGAAGACATTGTTTCTCCATCCAGTGGGTTGGGAGAATCAACTTTTACACAAAGAACTGTACATTACAATGGTAGGCAGGTGTTCAACTTGTTCACGTACCTGTTTTAAGTTTGGTTTGGAGATATAGCGTTGATACAGCCCTTCGGCCCACCGAGTCCGCGCCAACCAGCGTTCCTCGTGGACTAGCATTATCCTAGACAATAAGGACAATTTACAATTTTTACCAAAGCCAATTTGTGGAGAGGAAAAATGTAGTAAATTGCTTGGAACTTTCTATCCTTTTAATATTATTGGGATACGGGATTTTTTTACACTTACATTTTTATTGATTTTTAAGAGATATTTTCAAAACAGTGCAACACCATCACCATAAATAAAACAAAGTAAGAAAAATAGCAATCAAAATAAGTACATGCGGGGGGGGGGGAAGGGGAAGTAAATAAATAAATAAATCGGAATAAGACCGTGTGGTTCACTTACTAAATTTAAAAAAAAGAAAAAACATTACATTGATTAGTTATCTGGAGATAATTCAACATTCATAGAAACATACCATCTAGTTCTATATAACGCAATCTTCCCATATCTAGCTCGGCATTTATCTAATTGGTGTCATGGCTCAAATAAACAGTCCATTTCTCCCAGATCTTCTCAAATGTATTCTCCTTCACTCTCAAGGAATATGTCAATTTCTCCATATTAAAGATGCCTCGCACAATTTCTAACCACTGTTCCTGTTTTGGACTTTTTTTCATTAAGCCACTGCCTGGTAATGGCCTTCTTACTTGCTGCAAGCAAAGCTTTAATCAAATATGTATCTTCTATTTTTACACTATCTTCAATACGCCCCAGATACATCACAGGGCAGGTATTTGGGATTTTATAACCCAAGATATTATTTACAGCTGCATTAACATTTTCCCAGTATGGCCTAATCTTCACACAGTTGCAGAAAATATGTGAGTGGTCTGCCTCCGTACTCCCACACAGCCTCCAACAGTGTTGTTGGACAGCAAGTTGTCTGCTTTTTATTTTGGGTGTAATGAAAAAGCGAGATAGATTCTTCCAGCAAAATTCTCTTCACACTAGTGAGCTTGTAGATGAACATTGTGTTTCACACATTTGATACCATTCTTCTTCTGTTATTTGAATCTTTAATTCTGCTTCCCATTTTAGTTTTTATGTAGAGCGTTGATTCTCCCCCGCTTTCCACCAGAGCTTGGTAGAAAGCAGAGATAACCCGAAACCCCTTCTGTTTGTATGCAACCACAATCACCTTGATCACATTATTTGAAGTTTCATCTAGTTCTGGCCTTATCTCTTTTATAAAGTAGTCTCTTAATTGCAAGTATCTAAAAAAATCTTTGTTTTCGAGCCCATACTTTGACTTTAAATCTTGGAAGCTCATAAACTCGCCATTTTCTGAAACTGTATACATTGCCGTTATGCCTTTTTGTGGCCATTCTTTGAATTTTGAATCATACACCCCTGGCTTAAACTTTGAGTCATATGCGAACCACTTCAATGCGTGAACTCCTATTTTTAATTTGTATTTTTCCACTATAATTCCATATTTTTTACGTAAATGCTACTATTGGATCCATAGCATGTCTCAAAGCCCCTCTCAGATATTTGTCTCCCACCGAAATCTGGGTCTGGTAACCCTGTATCTCCCTTTCCATTTCTTTCCATCGAGATTCATAACCAGGTCCACACCAACAAGCCAGAGGTCTGAGGTGAGCTGCATAAAAGTATTTCTTCAGATTTGGTAAAGCCATTCCACCCTTGCTTTTCGGCAGTTGAAGTGTTGTTAGTTTTATTCTTGGTTTTTTGCTATTCCAAATGAATCTAGAGATCATTTTATCCCAGGCTATGAATTTATCTCGGGGAACATTAATTGGGAGAGATTGGAATAAATACAGTAGTTTAGGTAGGATATTGATTTTTATCGTTTGTATTCTGGCACTGAAGTCTAGAGGAAGGGTCGACCACCTCCCAACATCCTTTTTGATGTTTTCTTCAATTTTGTTATAATTAGTTTCAAACAAGTTGGAAAGTGTTTTGGTTATAGTTACACCAAGATACCGCATCGTTTTAGAGTTCCATTTCAGATTATATGCATCTCTGATTTGTTGGGATGGAGAATAATTGAATGAAATAATTTGTGTTTTTGTTATATTCAATTTATACCCTGAGTAGTATCCATATGTTTCAAATAGGTTCATTAGATTTGGGAAAAAAATATCTGGTCGGTCAAGAAAAATAATGATATCATCAGAGAAATTACCAATTATATGTTCTTCCCCCCCCCTATTTTGACCCCCTGCAGGTCTTCTCTCTGCCTTATTGCTTGTGCTAAGGGTTCAATATACAAAACAGAGTAGGAGAAAGACAGCATCCTTGCCTTGTGCCCCTCTCTAACTGGACCCTTTTTGATATGTTTCCATTTACTTTAATCCTAGCTGTAGGCTCCTGATATATTATTTTAATACACCGAATTGCATCTTCATTGAAACCAAATCTCATGGATTTTTCTTTTTTAAAGAGGCAATTAAGCAACATCTATTACAAACTCAGGAGTTATCTAAACGATTTGCAGCCACTGGCATACTTCACCAAGTCTGAAAGGAAGATGAGCAAAACATGAAAGCATAAGGCAGGCTTAGCCAAGGGAGGAGAGAACTAGCGAGGAAATAAGTAGAAATCATAGAAATCTTAATGTTATGGAGCATGGGTGGTACAAGATGGTTAAAAATAAAGTGAGAGAAATTGCTATTAAAAATTAAACCGTACAGCAATTCACACAGTGACCTTTATAGAACGGTGAAACTGGAAGCAATAATGCATTATTGGGAGCCAAATATAGCAGGGATTACTGAGGCATGGCTGCAGAAAAATCAGGAGAATGAATAAAACATCGCAGGGTATAAATTTTTTAGAAATGATAGAGGGGAATTGAGGGGAGAGAGCAGCTGTACTTGCTGGAAGCAACATTAAAGCAGTGGAAACAGACAGCATAGCTAACAGTAGGACAGATAAAGAATTGTGAGATACTACAGCGACCTTCACACACACCATCAAATGGTAGAAAGGAAGAAGTATAGAAACCAGTAGGGAAAGGCACAAAAAGCAGAATTGTGCGTCGTGTTTTATTTTTTGATGTTGTGACTGCAGGAACGAAATTTCGTTCGAAACATGTCTATTTGAATGATAATAAATGGCATTCTATTCATTCCATTCTATAATATTCACGTGGGTTTGCAATTCGTTTAAACTGATTAATTGGAGTAGGGAATATGAAGGAAGAAATATAGTACCAACGATATGCTCATAATTCTTTTCTAAATCTATATGCAAGAAGCCTAACACAGAAGAGTCGGATTCTGTGTGATAATGGAGGAGGTGACAGAGTAAAGGAGAGTAAACCTCAATCCAAAAAGGGCATGGAAAACAATGAAGTCGGAGAGAGGAGGGAGGTGGCGTGTGTTTGCTGTGCACCATCTTTGAGATGGCACGTATAGATGATATTCTGAGACACAGGTGACTGCAGATGCAGGAATGATGAGCAAAGAAAGCAATCTGCTGGAGGAATTCAGCTGCAGGTGGCATCTGTGGAGGGGAATAGACAGATGACCTTTCGGGTTGGGCCCCTTCTTCAGACTGTCATTAGGTTATAGTGGAGGTACAGAAAGGGAGTGACCACAACACATGTAAACCCTTGCTTTCCCTCTCTCTCCCCGTCCTCCCCCACCCTTGTTCTCCGACTAGTTTCACTGTCCTCCTGATGAATTTTACTGTTTGTATGCCTCGTTGTCAGCTTCCCCTCAGCCAACAATGAATCATTGTGCATATCCTTGATCATCATCTGTTTTGATCTGGCCTTTTCACACCTTACATGCTCTTCATAATCTCTAGTTTCCCTCTCCCCTGGCTCTCAGTCTGAAGAAGGGTCTCATCCCGAAATGTCACCCATTCCTTCTCTCCAGAGAATCTGTCTGTCCTGCTTACTCCAGCAATGTGTCTATCGTCAGTGTAAACCAGCATCTGCAGTTCCTTCCTGCACAAGGGGTATTCTGTTCGCCACCGGATAATCAGAAGTAGATGATGGTAAGAGAGGATGTTAACGGAGAAATAGCACTTCTAACTGAATGGTGCCCCTTCAGTCTTGCCCAGAATGTGTGCCTGAAATTGTAAAAGTGAAGAGCTTAGAATCTAGTTGCAGAAAAGTCCCTTTTAAATTCTCAACTTACCCTTCACTCTGGGTCTCCTTCAGGTCTTCACCTTAGGATCGTGATTCAATGCAAGCCCGACCCTTGCCCTACAAAGGGATCTGAGCTCAACATTACTCGTGACTACAAACACCCTCTGCTGGTCACATTAACCCCAGGCAAAAATGTCCCGCTCCAAGCCTTGAGGTGATGATCTCTCCATATGAAGCCATGACATCACTCCAATCCTTGGACTCATCTTAACAACAATGCCCATGCTACTGCCCTTAATCCATATCCTTCCTGTAAGGTCTTTACACTAAAAGGCCGGTCCCACTTGGCCGTCATTCACGCGCCATTTACGTGACCTGCTAGCGTGTGGGTAGCGCGGGACGGGCGCGTGGAGGAGTGTGGGCTTCATCCTGCATTAAATCTTCGCGCGCCACCGGCCTGTTGCATAACTGACGGCCAAAGTGGGACAGGCCCAAGACCCTGGCGCGACACAACGTCTCACCTCCAACAGCAGCAGAGGCAGGCAAACGATCGCCAAGCTCGGCCTGGGGCACACGGCCGTTGCGGTTCCGGATCCGCCCCCACTCCTACTCCCAGAGCGGGGCCAAGACGATTGGAGATGGATGCAAAATGCTGGAGTAACTCAGTGGGACCGGCAGCATCTCTGGAGAGATGCAATAGGTGACGTTTCATGTCGAGACCCTTCTTCAGACTGAAGAAGAGTGTCGACCCGAAACATCATCCATTCCTTCTCTCCAGAGTTGCTGCCGGTCCCGCTGAGTTACTCCAACATTTTGTGTCTATCTTCAAATGACATCACGCGCTCCAGTCGGCTGTGCGGACGCATGATGCGAGCGCGACCGTTGCGCGTCAGTCACTACCGGCCTGTTGCATAAATGACGGCCAAGTGGGACAGGCACTTTATGCATCTAGACTGCTGTATAGTAAATGTGGGAACATTGGGACCAAGACACAAAATCCAATGTCCACTGTTTATTATTGATTTAACAAGCCATTGCCAGATGATAGTAATACTAGGCTGTCATTCCTAGAACTGAATTAAAGTGCTCTTGATATTCTAAAGCTGCATGCCAGATTAGAAATGGAATCAATCTTTTGGCACTTGAGAGGTTAACACACCAACAAACCAATCTTCAGTTTGGAACATACTGTACTCTTGTAAACATTTGGCAGAGAGAATACTGATAACGAAATTTAAATTTCAGTTTGGGTAATTGGCTTTGACATCAAGAAACAAACAATGGGGTCAGGGATGACGGACTCAAAATAGAATTCCAATTGGCAAACTCACAGCAGACATTGAAAATCAATAACTAGCAACCACTCAATACAGTTGAGGTCATAGGTTCCAACAGCGTTTAAACGCAGAACTAAACCATTACAATATGAATACATTTCCATTAGATTTGGTCATGTCAGCAAGCTCTGTTTTTTTTTCTTTGAGTAGAACATTTGGAAATTTATAATCTGATGAAGCAGAGTCAGCAAGCCTTTGGGTTGGGGAAATTACGACTGACAAATTTATTCGTGCTCTTTGAGAAAATATCAGCCAGGGTGGAAGTAGGTGAACGAGCAGATATAATGTAACAAATGGTTGTTTAATTAGGAGCCACACTAAAGTTTACTTTGCTATGTACGAACGAGCTCATAATAATGCAGGTAGTATGTTAGCACAGATAGCCGACAGAAACCAGGGAGAAAGGATAAAAGGGGTAATTACCGGGTTGGCAAACTGTGCCCAGCGGGATGCCACAGGGTTTAGTGCTGGGGCTGCAGCTGTTTAGTATTCAGAAGAAGAGAGCAAATGCGCTGTAGCCAAATTACTGGGTTATAAGACGTAAGGGGGAAGGAAAGCTGTGAGGTAGATGCAAACATTTCAAAGAACCTGGGGGGCCGCCGAGAACTAAGGGGAACCCTGCATGGGGGAGGGTGGCACTGAGAACTTATGCCCCTGTCCCACTTAGGAAACCTGAACGTAAATCTCTGGAGACTTTGCGTCCCACCCAAGGTGTCTGTGCGGTTCCCGAAGGTTTTTGTCAGTCTCCCTAATGGTCGAAAGTGGTTTCCGCTTCTTCTATGTTCTGGCGATTATTTCAAAATAATTCAAAATCGTCCGCGACTTAAGTAAGACTTTTTTTCACCCAGTTTTATTCCACCAGGGAGGTCTTACCTTCCACTACCTGCAACCTCCGGCAACCACCTTCAACTAGCATCGCAACCAGCTTCCACTAAAAAATTACCGATTTTTTAAATGGCATCCTATTTTTAGTCGAGGCCGGTTTTAATTTTTTTAAATAATCGCCGGAACATGGAAGAAACGAAAACCACTTTCAACCATTAGGGAGACTGACAAAAACCTCCGGGAACCGCACGGAAACCTTGTGTGGGGCGCAAAGTCTCCAGAGGTTTCCGTTCAGGTTTCCTAAGTGGATCAGGGGCATAACGTGGACCCAGCATGGGGGGGGGGGGCCGCCACGAACTAATAGGGACCCGCCTTGAGGGGGCCACCGAGAGTAAAGGGGGACCCAGTGTGGGGGGGCCGCAGAGAACTAAGGAAGACCCAGTGGGGGGGGGGGGGGGGGAAGGGGGGGAAGGAAGAAGTGATCAACATTACTTGAGTCTGAAGAAGGGTCTCGACTCGCTCCATAGATGCTGCCTCACCCGCTGAGTTTCTCCACCTTTTTTGTCTACCTAACATTACTTAAAGTGTATTTCATTTCGGAGTCACGTGAGTGACTTCGTGAAGAACCCGCCAGCACGCATGCGCGACATATTGTCGCAACGCATTGCTGCCGACGGCTGGAGGTGGAGCACGGCTCACCTCCAGCCCTTCATAAGGAGCCGCTCAGGTAAGTGAAGCTAACCTTGAGTTGGTTGGTTTCTGTTGGGAGAGTGTTTTCTTTCAACAGGAACATGGATGGGAGAAACAAGGGCCGTAGGACGTCCGCTCGGAGTCGCCGGCCACCCATCCCGGAGCCCTCATCAACGGCTGCACCTGCGAGTCAGGCCAGGAAAAAGGCGAGAAAGTCGGGGAGCCCTGTCGCTACAGGGCCCGACCCGCCGATACACCGGAGCTCCAGTGAGGATCCTGCGGAGCAGGATTTCGGTGTGCCACCGGAGCAGGTTGATCCTGACTCCGTATTGCGGTCGCCAACGGGCTCGTTGGTCGACCTGGGCAAGGGCTCGCGTGCTGCTGCACGGCCCTTCTCCCTGAGCCCTTGGTGGAGAGGTAGGGATGGAGCCCGTAAGCCTAGCCCTTTAGGGGCAAAGGCATCACCTGCCACTAGAATGCGGACTGGTGAATTGGCGGGACTCAAGTCCGCTGGGAGACCTGTCAGGACCAGTGTCGACTCCCCAACCACCAAGACTAGGAAGAGTCATCCGAGTGGAGTCCTGCCACGGTCACCGAGTCCCCCGTGGATGGGAGGACGGGACCGTGCGTCGGCTAGGCCCAGGATTAGGGCAGTCGGCAAGCCCGTGCGGACGTCGGGTCACCACGCCGAGGCGTCGGGTGCCGACCACTCACCTTCGAGGCAGCGGGATCGAGCTCCGCCAAAAGGAGGCGTTTAAGCGGGTCCACGCGGGAATCGCTCAGCTTCGCTTGGGCGGCTGGTAGCGACAGCTTCCGGCACCGAGATTACCTCGACGAGGTGCGGGCCGATGACCAGAGCATGAGCAGTTCCGCAGAACATGAGGACTCCGACCGCCCGAGTTCTAAGGGCGAAGGGCGTATTGACAGGATGGAGCGGATGTTGGAACTCCTCCTGCAACAGAATCAGTGGCAGGAAGCATCCAGCTCCAGAGGGCACAGGGAGATTTCACCATCATCAGCAGGCAGCCTGAGACAGCCGGAGGATGAGGACATCTTGGGCCATACACCAGCTACATCGGAGGCCCCTCAGGAAGAACTCCTCGATGTAGCAACCAAATTTGCATTATCGGAGACAGCGGGACTACCCCTCAACCCCAAGCTGGCTGCCACCGTGGACTTCCTGACCAACCATCAGCTCCAGGAGGAGATCCTATCGGAGGCCATAAACAGGCACAAAGCCCCAGCGAACTGCAACTCCCTCAACGTCTCCATCGTCAATACGCCAATCTGGGGCAACATCAGCACGGGGATCAGGACCCAGGAGATGAAGCTCCAGCGGAACCTGAAGCTGCTTACTGCTGGGATTACCGCGTTTGCGCGGTCGGTGGACGGGGAGGATCTGAGCATCGAGCAGGAGGATGCTCTGGCTCTACTGTGTACCACACAGTATGAGATCAACGCCTTCCGGAAGAGCGTCATCAGACCCAAGCTGAACCCAAAATTTGCGGGGTTGTGTAAAGCACCTCCTACGCCGCCACCCAGACAGTTGTTCGGGGAAGACCTCCCGAAGAGGGTCAAGGAGCTGGATGACCACGCCAAGACGGTGGGACTGATGCGGTCACAAATCTCGTCCAGGCAGGCGGCCAAGAAAGCGCCATATTTCAGGCCACGAGGCCCTGCCGTTAGACCGGCAAGAACTTACGCTCCAGCTCCGCCTCAATTTCAGCAGCCTCAACAACCGCGGCCTTTTTTAGGGCTAGGCCCCCAGCGGCCACCATGGAAGATGCGGACGCCGCATCATCAGCCCAACCCAGCACCTCCACGTCCCGCCAAACATGTCAAGGACCGCCGGTAACCATGGAGGTAAGGCGGTCTAGTTTTCATGCACCTGCGTGCTTAACTTCACATGTTGGTGGGCGACTACGGTTCTTCACGGTGGCATGGGGAACCATCACTTCTGATGAGTTTATCTTACAAAGTATTCGACGCCATGAGATTGAATTTATCAATGGCAACATCCCTCCATCCCAGCATATGCCAGGTCGGAAATTTACGCTGTCTAGCAACGAAATGGCAGCAGGCTATGCTGAAATCTTAAGGTTACAAGAAAAAGGCGTGATAGAAAGAACTATACACGAACCAATTGAATTTGTATCCAACATATTCACTAGGCCCAAGAAGGATGGAGGATGTCGGGTTATTATTGATCTGACCCATTTGAATACCTTTGTAAAATATACCCATTTCAAAATGGACACGTTCGAAACAGCCAAGTCATTGATTTCTCATGGCTGCTTTATGGCATGCATTGATTTAAAAGATGCATACTATTCAGTATCCATTCGGGAACACCACAGGAAGTTCTTAAAATTTACCTGGATGGATCAGCTCTGGCAATACAGGGTTTTGCCAAATGGGCTTACCACAGCCCCTAGATTATTTACTAAATTACTCAAACCTATTCTGGCCACGCTAAGGAGACAAAATCACATAGTGATGGCCTATCTGGATGATATCCTGATCATTGGAAACACCCTGGAATCAGCTGAACTGGCAGTTTCAGCCACCGTGGCAATTTGTCAGAAAATGGGGTTCATTATCCATCCAGATAAATCACAGTTCTGCCCTTCACAGGTCATGGATTATCTGGGGTTCACGGTGGATTCCAATCGCATGAGGGCCACCATACCAACTAACAAAGTTGGGGATGTCACCCAAGTATGTAAGGATTTAGTCTGGGCCAGTATACCATCAATTAGACAAACTGCTAAGGTGATTGGCAAGATCGTAGCACTTTTTCCAGCTGCCCAATACGGACCTTTGCATTATCAAAATTTGCAGAGGGCCAAGATCTCAGCGTTAAAACTGAATGCTGGACATTTCAATAGACCAATGCAGCTGCCTCTAAAGGCTAAGATTGAGTTACAATGGTGGGTTGACAATATTTGTGACTCATTTAAACCCATCATTTTGCCCAATCCGATGGTATACTTACAAACAGACGCAAGCTCCCATGGCTGGGGAGCTACGGACAACTACTCTAGTTGTGGGGGCAGATGGGACACCCTTGAATCAACCCTGTTATTGTCACAAGGGATAAACTATTTGGAGATGCTTGGAGCATTTCACGGACTTCGAGCTTATTGTTCTAACCTTACTGATGCTCATGTCCGTCTCCAAATAGACAATACCACTGCGGAGGCATATTTCAACCATATGGGCAGTACCAGGTCAATTTCATGTGATGAATTGGCAAATACAATTTGGCTCTGGTGTATTCGACGGAATATTTGGATTTCAGCTACCTATTTACCAGGTGAGCTCAATACAGTGGCGGAAACCAGGTCACGCAAATTTAATGACAACATCGAGTGGATGTTGAATCCTCAAATCTTCGCTAAAGTTACAGCCAAATTTGGTAAACCGGATATCGACCGCTTTGCGTCGCGGTTGAACCATCAGGTACCAACATACGTTTCGTGGGAACCAGATCCTGGGGCAATGGCGATGGATGCGTTCTCGCTGGACTGGGGGAAATGGTTCTTCTATGCATTTCCTCCATTTTGTCTCATCAGTCGGGTATTGCAGAAAATTCAGATGGATGCTGCCAAGGGCATTCTTATCATACCCGACTGGCCTACGCAGCCATGGTATCCGGTGGTCCTTGATATGATCAGTCAACCTTGGGTCCTCTTAGAGGGTTGCCCACAATTGGTAACAAACCCTGTGTCAGGGGAACCACATCCCTGCCACAGTTATCTAAACTTGTTGGCTTGCAGGTTCTGAACAGGCCATTACTGCGGTATAGCCTATCATCTAGAACCATGTATACCATCGGAGCGTCATGCCGGGAGTCCACCAGGCGGCAATACCTCTCACACATCCGGAAATGGGAAACCTACTGCGGCCGCTCCCACATTGCATACGACGCTGTAACCATCACCGACGTATTGGAATTCCTGGCGGGGTTGCACCATGATGAACACCTGAGCTACAGTGCCATCAACAGCGCCAGGAGCGCGCTGTCATTCTACCTCAATATTGAGGTAGGATCCAACAGGCTGGTGTCCAGACTCATGCGGGGAATATTCAATTCCAATCCGCCCAGACCGCGTTATAACATCACCTGGGATATCGGGAAGGTATTAACCCTGCTCAGGACGTGGTCGCCCATGGAGGGGCTTGAGCTGGAAAAACTCACCCTGAAGCTGGTGATGTTACTGGCACTGACTTCAGCGCAGAGGGTACAGACACTCCACAAAGTCCGGATCGACAGGATGATCTCTACCCCTGCAGAAGTAGTTTTCTTCATAGACGAACTACTCAAGCAGCATAGACCTGGGTTCACAGGGCTGCAGCTGAAGTTCCCGGCATACCCCGCAGATGCAAGGCTATGTTTAGCCGCCCATATCCGTCACTATGTGAAAGTGACGAGAAAGCTGAGGGGAATGGAGAAATACTTGCTTATCACCCACAAGAAACCTCACCATAGAGTGACAGTCCAGACGATATCCAGGTGGCTCAGGATCGTCTTGGGTGAGTCAGGTATTGACACTAATGTCTTCAAATCCCATTACACCAGGGCTGCATCAATGTCGGCGGCAAGGGTCATGGAGGTGCCCATGGACCATATTCTTGCCACAGCAGGATGGGCGAATGAAGCCATCTTCCAGCGGTTCTACAAAAACCAGTTGCCGCTCTTCTACAGTTCGCGGAGGCCGTGCTGAATGCAGGTCAAGAACGTGGAGATGTCCCCGAATGAGGGTTTTTTCCTTTGTTGTTAATAAATATTATTCTTATTTTTCAGTACAAGCAGTCTGGAAAGTTGTTTACTCCCATCCATCCTTAATAGTGGTGTGTGACAGCATGGACGTGGTCCAGGGCATGGAATCACAGAGCTTTGAAGTCTTCACGAAGTCACTCACGTGACCCCGAAATGAAATAGTAAGATTAAACGAGAACTTACCAGTTCGAAGGTTGATCTTTATTTCATGAGGAGTTGCGATGAGGGATTTCGTGCCCTCCGCTCCCAACCCTCGATCATAAATCAACTGGTAATTAGAGTCTCTTCAATCTTACTATACCAAGTCATTTCTCTGTTGTTGTTTCTGTGATTCCACGCCGCTACTTTGAAGAATGTCGCGCATGCGTGCTGGCGGGTCCTTCACGAAATCCCTCATCGCAACTCCTCATGAAATAAAGATCAACCTTCGAACTGGTAAGTTCTCGTTTAATCTTACTATTTTATATAACTTTGTTGGCGCCTTTGTGGCGACTCTTTTGTGCACTTTGTATGCAAAAATAAAGAGTTTCAGTGTATCTTGGTACATGTGACAATAAAGTATCATCACCAAGAGACAGATGGATAAGTTAGGCAGGTGGGTAAAAAGTTGGCAAATGGAGTATAACGATAGGAAATGTGAAGTTCTTCATTTTGGAAGGACAAATGATAGAATTGATTTCTATTTACATTGGTCGTCCATGTTCTGTAAATGTCCTTAGGTTTACTACCATCCTTCAGCTCAGCAACCTTCCCTGGCTGACTCTGAATGTCTCGGAGCTCCTCTAGATGTGGCCAGCTGAGGTTCCCACCAGCGACTGGTGAAAGAGGCAATTATGTCTTTGTGACTCATTGAATCATAAAATCAGCCGGCACCGGTAGAAACCATTCAATCAGCTCACCCACCCACCACTTGCACCTCCAGAGACTTTGGTTCAATCTCAATCTTCCGTGCAGTCTGTATAGCGTTTCCACATTCTTCCTGTGACCACATGGGTTTCCTTCCAATGCTCTGGTTTCATCCCACAACCCAAAGACTTAAGTCACTTTGGTTACTCAACCATTTTAAATAGTCCCTAGTGCATAGCTAAGATGGAGAAATGAGGGAAAGGGAATGTGAGGAGAATAAAATGAGATTAGTGCAAATTAATGTAGATGGGCATCCAACAGTTCACAGTGCAGCCTGTTTCCATGCTTCGTAAGTTCATGTTATATGAGCAGAATAAGGCCATTTGGCCCATCAAGTCTACTCCACCATTCAATCATGGATGATCTATCTTTCCCTCTCAAACCCATTCTCCTGTCTTCTCCCTATAACCCCTAACACCCGTACTAATCAAGAATCTATCAATCTCTGCCTTAAACATATCCATTGAGTTGGCTGTATGATCTTTAACTCCATGGCAAAAATTAATGTTTTTACCCATTCGCTTTTGAATGTGCTTCCAGACAATCAACACCAGGTCATAATAACCTCGATGTCTGGAGGGATATAAATAGTATTGGAAATAAACTTCCTGTGTAGCGAACAAAAGTATTTGTTATGTTATGTTATTCATTGATTTATTGATTAATAAATCTCTTGATGATTGTTAGTGATCGTAATAATTCAGCCGACGTTCATTGAATGTAGTGTCCATCCTAAGGAAGATCCACATGTGTAAAATAATCATAAGAATTAGTGTACAATTGGAGACAAAGAATTTACCAAAGTTTTGCACTGAATAGTTTATAGTCCACACTCGCATAGTTTCCACTAAGTTACGATAAACTATGCTCAGCTTCGTGAATGCATCAAATTCCAGCTACCAATTATCATTGGAAGTGTCCTCCTCAACCATTTAGATCTCCGTGGGCTCCATATGCTGCCAGGCTGTAATCAAATTCACTCTCAAGCATTATTCCATCAGAGTCAGGTTGGTTATTACATCTGCTCTGGAGGTGTTTGATGCCAGAATCCATTACTGACTCCTACTGCTGCTTTCTCTGTGTCTGTACTTGGCCCGACACTGCCAGCTTGGTTTGATATAAGTTTTAGTTTGTCATAAGGTTATATGCATAGCAGAGTTAGGCCATTCTGCCCATCAAGTCTACTCCGCCATTCAATCATGGCTGATCTATCCCTCCCTCCCAACCCCATTCTCCTGTTTTCTCCCCATAACCTCCGACACCTAATCTGGCCTCTCCCTCCCTCCTCCCTCCTTCCCTGCCTTCACTGATTGTATTATCTCAGAGATTGGAGCGCAAAGCGCAAAGGTGATAGGTGAACAAGTGTGATGATCCTCTTTCACCATTTCCATACAATCTTTCCCATTTTTCTCTCCCATTCCCATCCGAGTTTACTGCTGAAATAGAATTATTTGGCCTGAACATTTGCCCAGCTGTTTTTGACAATAAATGAAAGCTGTGTATTTGCTACTCTCCACAGGATTAAGCTACAGGTTACAGGTTACAAAAGCATGTGGAAAGATAATGCTAGCCACCTGCACTGATGGCAGGATGGGTCAGAGACTTGCTTCAATGCACTTAATGTCAGTTTTGGTGAGGAATCCGCCATGATATTAAGGGGGAAATGCTGTCACAGTGGAGGAAGGATATAAACAAATAGCTAGCACATGTGGAGAGTGAGACAGTGTTAATGTTTCAGGTCAATGAAACCTTTCTAACATAAAAAAAAACTATAAAAACAGGGCAGTGAGGCATGGAAGTAAGAACAGAAGTGAGATTTATTACAGGGTGGAAGGCAGGAGAGGTTAAGTGTCAAATGAGATTAAGATGTACAGTAGGTCTAAGGGATAGTAATTGTACAAGGTAAGAGAAAAGGACATAGTGCTGGAATAACTCAGCAGATCAGGCAGCATCCCTGGAGAAAATGGTTAGGTGACGTTTTGAGTGAGAGCCACCTTCAGATGACTGGTAGCAGCAAGGAACAGAGACTTGCATCAGCATACTTATTGCCAGGTAAAGGAAGGTGAGCCTGAATGAAATCATAATAATTGCTGCCTGATAAAGGGGGTCCGTGATTATGATCTATACTGCTAGAGTGTTGGGACTGAAGGGAGAGAGGGTCCAGTTTCCACCGAACTTCAGTGTAGCTGCCCGTGAGTCTGGGGACAGGGAGGCAGCGAAGCCTCATAGGCAGTGCTCCAGTTTTCTCCCACACTCCAAAGACATACACGTTTGTAAGCTAATTGGTAAATAGTAAGATTAAATGAGAACTTACCAGTTTGAAGTTTGATCTTTATTTTATGAGGAGTTACGTTGAGGGATTACGTGAAGACCCCGCCAGCACGCATGCGCGACATTCTTCAAAGCAGCGGTGTGAAATCACAGATAATAGAGTTGACTAAAGATAGTAAGATAAGAGAACTAAAATACCAGTTGACCTTTATAATGGAGGGTTGGGAGCGGAGGGCACGTAATCCCTCAGCATAACTCCTCATAAAATAAAGTTCAAACTTCAAATTGGTAAGTTCTCGTTTAATCTTACTATTTTACTTCGGAGTCACGTGAGTGACTACGTAAAGATTTCAAAGCTCTGTGATTTCATGCCTTGGAACGAGTCCATGATCACACACACTGCCATAATAAGCAACGGAGGAAGTATGTTAATGTATTTTAGACGTAAATCGGTTGCTGAAAAACAATGATGTATTTATTAACAAGTAATAATAACCCCTAATTCGGGGAAAAATCATAATACAGAAATCAAAATCATGTCTGCAAATGTCTCATGTCTGGCAACGGGTTTATTATAGAACCGTTGGAAGCTTCTTTCATTAGACCATCCCGCCGTTGCAAGGATGTGGTTCATGAGAATTTCCACCATCCTTGCTGCCGATGTAGCTGCAGCCCTGGTGGAATGAGATTTAAAAACATCAGTGTCCACCCCTGCTGCACCTAATACCTGCCTAAGCCATCTTCAGATGGTCTGCATGGTCACTCTTTTATGAGGACGATTATGACTTATCAATAAAGCTATTTCCGTGCCCCTGAGACATTTGGTGACCTCCAGGGAATGAAAAAGGTGGGTCACTATACAGAGGCGAAGGTCTAGGGGCAATCCAGGAACTCCAATTTGAGGCCAGATGATCCAGGCCTGTTCTGTTTAAGTAACTCATATATATGGAATGTTATCTTATTTTTGGATGTTACCATGGCATCCAGTCTTAGTTTGTGCAGAGACTGGACCCGCTGCGCCGTTACGAGAGCCATCAGCATCACCATTTTATATGTCAGTTTTGTTAGTGTTAGGGACGTAGCTGGTGCCCAAACCCTTAACACAATACCAATATCCCAGGTCTGGGAATACCTCGGCCTGGGGGGATTAGAGTTGAAAATACCCTTCATAAGTTTTGACACTAGAGGGTGAGATCCAACCCCATGGTGTTCTAAACCTTGTCCCAGGTATGAAGATAGGGCACTCCTGGCACAGTTGATGGCACTGTAGCTCAAGCCAAAACAGTTAATTTCGAACTGTGCATTGTAGAAGAGTGCCAGGGCGTCTTGTTGCTCTTACGACATGTCCTTCCCATCCACTGACCTGGCAAACACTGTTATTCCGAAGGCCAGTAGTTTCAGGATCTTTTGCATTTTTATTTCCTGGTTTCTGATGCCAGCACTGATGTTTCCCCAGATGGGGTTGTTCACCGTAGGCACGTTGAGGGAGACACAGTTCTCTGGTGCTAAATGTTTAGCAGCCGTGTCACTCATGGCCTGTTCCTGTAGTTGGTTGGTGGTGAGGAAGTTTATGCTGGCTGCCAGCTGCGGCTGTAACGGCAGTCCCTTTTGCAAAGGCATCGCGAATTTGGAAACCATGACGAGTAGCTCTTGTTGTTCCTGCCCCCCTAGCATGCTGGAAGAGTCTTCGGCCAAATCCCCCTGTTCAGAGTCAGCCCAGAACTGACTCCCCTCCGAGGAGAGGGAGACATTTGGCAGCCCTGTAAAAGGTGCTGCCGTGGGTGTCCTAGGAGACCCACGGTGACCAGACTCCGTTTGCTGGAGTAGGTCACGTTGGAGCAATTGCTCCATCAACCGTTCCATGCGGGATAAACGACCGCTGTCGCTACCCGCAGGCGGTGAATCTTCCAGCCCGGACCTTGCCGAGTCTACGGGCTTATCCGGCTTTACCGCCAGTCCGAGGTACACCTACGGGCTGTAGCGGTGCCAAGTCGGGGGCTGCTGGTCCAACGGTTAGCAGCTCCAGTGAAGTCGGCCGCTGCTGACTGCTCGCATTCCCGCGGTCCTCCGCAGTCAGTTTAGTTGCGGTCCGTTTGGACTTAGTCCTCGACTTGTCCATAATAGGTGTTGCTCTGTAAAATAAATTACACAAATACGACCTCAGAATAGACCTCAATACGACCTCGAGCGCCCAAATACGACCTCAGAATAGTGAAAACTTACCTGCAGGTCCGTTTTAAACTTACCGCTGGAGGAGCGACACTCCTCCCGGCTGCGCAATGCGTTGGACGTTTCACGTGACTCCGAAGTAAAATTGTTCCTAGTGTGGGCAGGAAAGTCTAAGTGTGCGGGGAGTTCTGGTCAGCGTGGATGCAGTGGGCCGTTTCTGCGCTGTATCTCTAAACTAAACTAATTTGGAAATCTATCATCCTTCTTTTATCACCACTCGATCTCCATCTTGGAATTCCTTCCTCTACAGCTTTGTTGGAGAACTTTCACCAGATGGACTGCATCTGCTGGAATGGAGCTCACCATCAATTCCTCAGGTGCATTAGGGATGGACATACCCGTACTCTCAAAAATAAATAATAAATAACTCACATTTGGAAAATTAAAAAATTATTTACCTCTTGGATAGCAGAGTGAATGGACAGCAGATGCAATGATGCCAGGTTGCATTGAGAGATGTCACAGTGACTCGTGAAAAGGATCAAGAGGAAATGCGACCATTTCTCAAGTGTGTGCAGAATCAGAACGTGTCAACAAAGGAGATGAATGTGAGTTCATTAATGTCCGCAAACAAAAAAAAACAATTACCTAATTTTAGGGGATCACAAATAATATTAAATGACTTAATTAACTAACAGTATTATAGTGCCAAATGTTAGCCGGTATTAAAATAGATAATTAATTTCTTCTCTTTCATGTTTGTGTTTTGAGAGGGCACTGCAGATTACACTGATGGTTTTTGTTGAGAGATTAACAACGTTAAATGCATTAATTAGTTGCAAGATGACTTGTATGCCTGCACTAGCTGGTAATTAAGAGGAATCAGCACTCGGTTAAGATTTGCAAAGTGAATATTTTTTCTAATTGAGCTGATATTTGTAAATCTTGCCAAGGACTGTATATGTTTCATGGAGATTTGTGGTGTGCCCACACATCATGGACACGTTTGCATTGTGAGTGACTATTAATTTATTACAATGCAACATATACATTGCTCAAACCACATAAAAATAGCAATAATTATTCATGGCTCTAGTAGATATCTGAGAAGGTTACTACAAATGTACAACACATATGTGTGAAAATATAATTGTGAAAATGCACTCTACTCTTCTTTTATTAAAAATAAAAGCAAATGTTCTTTCCATTATTTCACATCGGGTTCAGGTGGATTATTGAGGTGCGTTAGAAGAAGCAATGATTATTTATGTATTTACTAAAACAATAAAAGGATATTTCCAAAGAAAAACAAATACAGAATGTATCTTAGTCATCTGACTGCTTTAACCTGGCAATAAGATAGAATGGTCTTGAAATGACAGAACTCCAATATAAAAGGCCAATATAAGTGGAGAGGACCGTTGGCTTCACATGGAGCAGAGTGACCTGTTCTTTGGGTGCCCGGTGTCCCAGTAATAAAAATTCATTACTGTTGATTTTATTTTGCCGACTTTTGTGGCAGAAAGAAAATTAGTGGTGAAAATGAAATTCCTGCTGAGAAATTTGGATTTGAAGATCCTAAATTGCCCTTTCCCAGTTTAAGCTGCTTTTTAACAGCATAGTCCATTTTCTTTTTTATAGTATTAACAAATGTCTAATGTTGTGTCTTTTCATGACTTTGATTCAGGGAAGAACATCAACCAGATCATCAGAGGTCCACAGATGCTGCTTGACCCAATGGATTTCTCCAGCACATTGCATTTGCTCCAGACTCGAGCATTGTCAGTCTCTATATTCACTAGTTCACAAGTTACAGGAGTACAATTAGGCCATTCGGCCCATAGAGTCTACTCCGTCATTCAATCACGGCTGATCTCCGTCTCCTAAATCAATTTTCCTGCCTTTTCCCAATAGCCCTTGACACCCGTTCTAATCAAGGATTTGTCTATCTCTGCCTTAAAAATATCCACTGACTTGGCCTCCATGGTCCTCTGTAGCAATGAGCTCCACAGATTAACAACCTTCTGACTAAAGAAGTCCTTCCTCACCTCCTTTCTAAAAGAGCGCCCTTTAATTCTGAGGCTATGACCTCTGGCCCCAGACTCTCCCACCAGTGGAGACATCCTTTCCACATCCACTCTGTCCATGCCTTTCATTATTCTGTCAGTTTCAATAAGGTCCCACCTCAACCTTCTAAACTCCGTATATATTATCTAGATTTTTTTCAAATTGTGCAATGGCATCTTCTACACCTACCTGAGAAGACAGACAAGCCTTCAGTTAAGTTTTCTCCAAAAGGTTGCGCGATACATCCTCAGTAATGCACTGAAGTAGATTTTAATACCGATGCTTTAAGTGGTATCAGACCCTCGCTGTCTGACTCATAGATGCGTTTTGCACCAAACAGATTCTCTGTGACTCATCTCTGGGCGAACATATACAGGAAATTCCACCTCCACCTTTGCTATCTCGATCTTGCTTATACCTGTTAATGTATCAGTGAAGTATTTGACAAGGTTCACACTTTTGTGAAGGCCAAGGGGCCCAGGCTGGTGAGTAGTACAAAGGAAGACTCACTGGGATGATGGTTGTCAAACAGATCATTGAGCTATGGTGTGGTGGTCCCAAGGTACAAAAAGGTTTAAAAACAAGGGGTGCGGCAGTCTGAAGAAGGGTCCTGACTCTAAACATCGCCTATCTTTGTTCACCAGAGGTACGTCCTGACCAGCTGAGTTATTCCAGCTCTTTGTGTCTTTTAAAATGCAGTGTTAATGGTGACTGGGAAAAATAACAAGGATGGCATCTGAATAGCTCTGATGGTGAAGTTCACAATTAATGTCAAAATGAAATGTGTTTAAGCTATATCTTTCACATTCTAATAATATCCCAAACTACTTTAACAGCCCACAAAATACTTCTACTGAGCTGACCCAGCCATGTGCCAGCAGTCTGATTTTCTTCACAGCTTGTTTTCATAGCAATCTGAGAAGAAACAGATAATTGCTTTCTTATTTTAAGAATCTTTGAAGAATATACTTTGGGCAGAGGTTTGGAGATGTGTTCTGAATACGAATTCATGTTTAATTGCTAACTAGATCTAATTTCTGCTCTTTCTTTCTTTGACTCAACTTCACAAGGGTTGTAATTCCTTTACACAGGTAAAGGATATCAAGTCATTAAGTATAGGTGCCAAATTGCAGGTTGACTGAACCAACAGCAGTTACTGATCTCACCTGAATCAGCCCTATTAGGCAAGAATGCAATGCAATATCTGTTGTCATAAGGAGTACCAGAGTATTTCTGGCACTAGCTGGGGGACTGGGCTGCTGTTCAGTACTATGCATTTCAGTAGATTTGTCCCTGATAGTTCTGTCTCTCCAGAGATGGCTCATCGTTACTCCAAAGTCTCTTTGCATAAAGAGACCTGTCCAATCCTTTCAGTTCACAATGTGTTTACTGAAATAGCCTCCATAGCAAAGCTAAACTCGAACCATTCCATGATTGTAATCTATTATTTGGTGACAAGCCTGTAAAGTTTATACCATAACAGATCTCCATGAGAAAGACAGAGATAAGTCTAGGTTTACATTACATGAAGGGTTAGCATTTTTTGAAGGGCAGCTGATATAGATTTGGAGATTAAATGGTCCTCAAGTGTGCAAGATACTGAAATAGCAGTCAACATTCTTTATCCCTTTTACTGAATGCCTGTCTATAAAATTTGTAAATCTTCAATGAAGGTTGGGTTGTTGATATTTGCATGGGAACTGAACATTATCTCTTAACATTTAACGAGTTTTTACAATTTATCTGATGATATCGGTAATTACTTTTAATAAATGCCCTCAAACTGAAACCTTTGAGTCTTATTTTCTCTCATCTTTCTTGTACTGGTAATTGAACTGACCAAATAAACAAGTTAACATGTCATTTTGCAAATAACTTGATTTGCACTGTATCATTTATCTTTTCGTTGAGACATAGTCTAGCTTTGATAAAATGTCACGTTCAGAGAGATTACTACAATTTTGATTCTGCGAGAAGGGCCATGTGGGTCAATGAATATTGGCGACAAGTTTCATTTCTTCACTGGCCTTTGTTATCATTGACTTCAATGGCAGACCTGTGTGAATGGGGGCTGTGAATTTAGTATTGCCTCCTTTAAGCAAATGATCAGAGTTGCCTTCACAATATGAATGTGGGTGCGTATGGGAAAAGAGATTTGAAACGGCCAATGGAAGGCGAAAGTGGAATGCAAAGTGTGAAAGGGAGAGAGGGTAGACAAAAATGCTGGCGAAACTCAGCGGGTGAGGCAGCATCTACGGAGCGAAGGAATAGATGACATTTCGGGTCGAGAACCCTGAGAGAGGGAGTGAGTTTGTGGCAGAGAGAGAATGAAATAAAAACAAATAATTTAGTTTAGCTTAGTTTGGAGATACATCGCAGAAACAGGCCCTTCAGTAAATTCCGTCCGCACCGCCCAGCGCTCCCCGCACACTAACACCATCCTACACACTCTAGGGGCAATTTACATTTATACCAAGCCAATTAATGGGGAGAGGAATAGAGTCAATGTTTCATGCCAATCACCTTACATCAGATTAATTCCAACATTTCCTTGCTTTATATTTTTTATTTCAAATTTCCAGCATCTGCAGTACTAATGAGAAAGAGTTAACACATTCAGAGCAATTATCTAGGTATTTGAGATTTGGCTCATCAGGTAATGTCTCTCACTGTTCCTTTAAGCTCACCAGGGCCCTGTTTCGTGTTCTCCCTTCAAAGTCTCAGGATTTTGTACCCGGAGCTCTCTATAATCTGACCTGATTCAATGAACCATTTATTATCCCACTGTGTAGCATCTAAGCAGAAGTGAATTACTAAAGGATTGGGATATTAATAGGAATAATATCCAATAATCTGGAAGATCTATCAGTCTGGCATCACCCAAATGCTAAGGGTTACAGATTTAGTGTAGTCAGAGAAATAGTGCAATAGAATTTGAAATTAATCTTGGAAAGATTTTATGTGCAGGAAGGAGCTGCAGCCGCTGGTTTAAACCCAAGATAGACACAAAATGCTGGAGTAACTCAGCAGGACAGGCAGCATCTCTGGAGAGAAGGAATGGGTGACCCTTCTTCAGATTATACCCTGGAGTAATCAGTGACAATTTCATTAAATTGTTCCAAATTTCTCTTGATTACCAGTGCAGTCTAAAGTTGTGGTAAGGGCATTGTAAATTATTTATAATGTAGAGAATGGTCCTTCAGAATTATATGCGGTAGAAACAAAGAATAGTAAGATTGAACGAGAACTTACCAGTTCGAAGGTTGATCTTTATTTTATGAGGAGTCGAAGTGAGGGATTTCGTGAAGAGCCCGCCGGCGCGCATGCTCGACATACTTCAAAGTAGTGGCGTGGAATCACAGAACCAACAATAGAAATGACTTTGCATAGTATGATTGAATTGACTAAGATTACCAGCTGAAGGTGATTGAGGGTTGGGCGAGGAGGGCACGAAATCCCTCACTTCGACTCCTCATAAAATAAAGATCAACCTTCGAACTGGTAAGTTCTCGTTCAATCTTACTATTTCATTTCGGAGTCACGTGAGTGACTTCGTGAAGACTTCAAAGCTTCTGTGATTACACGCCCTGGACCACGTCCATGCTGACACACCACTACCAGGGATGGATGGGAGGAACAAACTTGCTCACTAGTTCATACTGCAAAACAAGAACATATTTATTAATAACAAATCAAAACCCCTCAAGCGGGGACATGTCCACGTTCTTGACCTGCATTCAGCACGGCTTCTGCGAACTGTAGAGGAGCAGCAACAGGCTTGTTATAAAAACGCTGGAACACAGCTTCATTCGCCCATCCTGCTGTGGCGAGAATTTGGTCCATGGGCACCTCCATGACCCTCGCCGCTGACGTCGATGCAGCCCTGGTGGAATGAGACTTGAACACATTAATGTCGATACCTGACTTACCCAAGACGACTCGAAGCCACCTGGATATCGTCTGGACTGTCACTCGATGATGAGGTCTCTTATGAGTGACAAGCAGGTATCTCTCCATTCCTCTGATGCGTGCCGTCACTTTGACATAGTGGCGGATATGTGAGGCTAAACATAGCCTAGCATCTGCGGGGTATGCCGGGAACTTCAGCTGCAGCCCTGTGCACCCAGGTCTATGCTGCTTTAGTAGCTCGTCAATGAAAAAGACTACTTCTGTAGGGGTAGATGTCATTCTGTCGACACGAAGTTTGTGTAGTGTCTGTACCCTCTGAGCTGAAGTCAGCGCTAGTAACATCACCAGCTTCATGGTGAGTTGGTCCAGTTGGAGCCCTTCCATGGGAGACCACGTCCTGAGCAGGGTTAATACGTCCCTGACATCCCAGGTGATATTATAGCGTGGTGTAGGCGGATTCATATTGAATATACCCCGCATGAGTCTGGACACTAGCCTGTTGGATCCTACCCCAATCTTGAGGTAGAATGATAGCGCACTTCTGGCGCTGTTGATGGCACTGTAACTCAAGTGTTCATCATGGTGCAACCCCGCGAGGAATTCCAGGACGTCGGTTATTGTCACGTCATCGTACGTGGTGCGAGAGCGGCTGCAGTAGGTTTCCCACTTCTTAATATGCGAGCGGTATCTTCGCCTTGTGGACTCTCGACACGACGCCCCGATGGTATCCATGGTCCGAGCCGAGAGGCCGTATTGGACTAACGGCCTGTTCAGAACCTGCAAGCCAACAAATTTAAATAGCCATGGCAGGGATGTGGCTCCCCTGAGACAGGGTGAGTAACCAATTGTGGGCAACCCTTCAAAAGGACCCAAGGTTCGTTGAGCATGTCAAAGACCACCGGATACCAAGGCTGTGTGGGCCAGTCGGGTATAATAAGAATGCCCTTGGCAGCATCTGCCTGAATCTTTCGCAATACCCGACTGATGAGGCAAAACGGAGGGAAGGCATAGAAAAACCAATTCCCCCAGTCCAGCGAGAATGCATCTAGCGCTATTGCCCCAGGATCTGGTTCCCATGAAACGTAGGCTGGTACCTGATGGTTCAACCGTGACGCAAAAAGGTCAATGTCCGGTTTACCAAATTTGGCTGTGACTTTAGAAAAAATCTCAGGATGCAACATCCATTCAATGTTGTCATTAAATTTGCGTGACCTGGTGTCCGCCACAATATTAAGCTCACCTGGCAAATAGGTAGCTGAAATCCAAATGTCTCTTTGAATACACCAGAGCCAAATTGAGTTAGCCAATTTGTCACACGAAACTGACCTGGTACCACCCATATGGTTTAAATATGCCACAGCTGTGGTGTTGTCTATTTGGAGACGGACGTGTGCTCCAACAAGCTTGGAACAATATGCACGAAGTCCGTGGAATGCTGCCAGCAACTCCAAATAGTTAATCCCTTGAGTCAACAACATCGATGCCTCAAGGGTGTCCCATCTGCCCCCACAACTAGAGCAATTATCAGTAGCTCCCCAGCCATTGGAGCTTGCATCAGTCTGTAAATATACCACCGGATTAGCCTCCCTGACAGGCTTAAATGAGTTGCTAATGTGACACACCCACCATTGCAACTCAGTTATCGCTTCGGACGGCAGCTGCATTGATCGATCGTAATGACCAGCGTTCCGTTTTAACGCAGTAATTTTAGCTCTTTGCAAATTCTGATAATGCAAAGGTCCATATCGTGCTGCCGGAAACAAAGCCACTAGCTTGCCAATTACTGTGGCTGTATGCCGAATCGATGGTATATTGGTGCCAATTAAATCTCTGCACACCTTAGTGACTTCCTCAATTTTGTTAATTGGTATAGTTATCCTCATGCTCATTGAGTTCACCGTGAACCCTAGGTAATTAATTACCTGGGCAGGGCAGAACTTCGATTTCTCTGGATGGACAATGAATCCTAATTGTTGAAATATATTGACAGCAGCTGCAACACCCTGTTCAGCCAATTGCAGGGTGTGGCCCACAATAAAGACATCATCTAAATAGGCCATAACTATATGATGTCGTTGTCTCAAATAAGCCATGATTGGCTTCACCAATTTAGTGAACAATCTAGGGGCTGTAGTAAGCCCATTAGGCAAAGCCTTATACTGCCAAAGTTGCCCCATCCAGATAAATTTCAAAAACCTTCTATCATCTTTCTGGATGGATACTGAATAATATGCATCCCTCAAATCAATGCATGCCATAAAGCAGCCATGAGAAATCAATGATTTGGCTGTTTCAAACGTATCCATTTTAAAATGAGTATATGTTACAAACGTATTCAAACGGGTTAGATCAATAATAACACGACAGCCTCCATCCTTCTTAGGTCTAGTAAATATGTTCGAAACAAATTCAATTGGCTCATGCACCGTTTTCTCAATCACACCCTTCTGTTCCAGACTTAACATTTCCTTGTAACCTGCTGCCTGTTCTGCAGCAGACAATTTGAACGTACGACCAGGCATGTGCTGGGATGGAGGAATGTCGCCATTAATAAACTCAATTTTATGCCCCTGAATATTCCGCAACACATACTCATCACCAGTAAAATTACCCCATGCATCCAAAAACCACCGTAAACGACCACCAACATGGGAAGTTAAACAGAGAGAAAAAAGAGAACCAGACCCCCTCACCTCCGTGGTTACCGGTGGTCCTTGACACGTGTGGGTGGCCGTGGAGGTGCTGGGTTGGCTTGAGGGCGCGGCGTCTTCGATTTCCACAAAGGTCTCTGCCGACCCTGTCCTAAAAAAGACCCTTGGTGCTGGTTCTGGTGCTGTTGTCGTTGTGGAGCTAGAGGGCGAGTCCTCGTCGAGGCACCGGCCGACCCTCGTGAGCGAATGTATGGAGCTTTTGAGCCTGACGGTGTGGGGGCACTCTGAGAGCGCATGATCCCCACCGTTTTGGCTTGTTCGTCAAGCTCTTTGACTCTCTTCGAGAGGTCCTCACCAAAGAGCTGACGGGGCGGCGGCGGCGGCGGTGGTTTGCACAATCCTGCAAACTTCGGGTTGAGTGCTGGGCGGATGCTGTTTTTGCGAAACCCGTTGATTTTGTGCTGGGTCGCGCACAATAAGGCCAGAGCATCTTCCTGGTCCAAATTCAGTTCGTCCCCGTCCACCGACCGCGCAAAGGCGGTAATACCGGCCGTGAGGAGTTTCAGGATCCGCTGCAATTTTAGCTCCTGTTGACGGATAGCCGCACTGATGTTGCCCCATATTGGCGTATTGACCACAGGCACGTTGAGGGAGTTGCAGTTTGATGGAGCCTTGTGACGGCTCATAGCCTGGATGAGGACTTCTTCCTGCAGCACCTGATTATTAAGAAAGTCCACTGTGGCTGCCAGCTTTGTATTTTGAGGAAGACCAGCCGTATGTGGGGCCGCGAATTTGGTCGCCACATCCAAGAGTTCCTCCGCTGGCACCTCCAACGGAGTTGGTACGGGATCCACCAGAACCTCCTCCTCCTGCTGCTCCAGGCTGATAGTAGATGTTGGTGAAGACGCACTGTGCCTGTTGCTGCCCTGCTGTTGTTGACGTTGAAGCAGGAGCTCCAGCAGCCGCTCCATACGGTCAATACGCCCTTCACCCTGAACACTCAGGTGGTCGGAGTCCTCCGGCTCTGAAAAGAAAACCGGGCTCCTGTCATCGGCCCGCACCTCGTCGAGGCCCTGCCGGTGCCGGTAGTTGTCGCTAACAGCCGCCGAGGCGAAACTGCGCGATTCCTGCGCGGGCGTGTTCAACCGCCTCCGTTTAGCGGGAGCTGAAGCCGCTGCCACTAAGGGCACTTGCGGCGAGGTGTCGGCACCAGCCGAAGCATGGCTGCCTGGGGCCCGCGCAGTCTTGCCGGCTGCCCACATCGTGGACGTTGCCGACGCATGGTCTCGCCCACCCATCCATGGGGGGCTCGGCGACCGTGACGAGACCCGACTCGACCGACCCGTCCCGGCATCGAGAGTCGGGGTGTGCCGGCTGGACCTCACAGCCGCCCCGGGTCTCGCCCTGGAACCTGACCGCTCCTCCGCGATAGGCAATGCCTTAGCCCTAACAGGGTTAGGCTTCTGGGCTCCTGCCCTCCCCCTTCTCGGAGGGCTGAGTGGAACAGACCGTGCAACGGCACGTGCCCTACTCGAGGTCGCCAGCGAGCCCGCTGACGACCTGACTGCCATGGCAGGGTCCCCCTGCTCTGGCGGCACACCACACTCCTCCTCGTCGAACTCCTCCGAGCTGTGGTGTGCTGGCGGACCTGGACCTGTAATCACAGGGCTTACCCACATCTCCGCCTGAGTCCCGGCCTGCGCTGCAGGTACTGCCGATGGTAAAGGCCCCGGAACTGTTGACCGGCGAACTCGTCCTGACGTCCTCCGGCCCTTCGAACTCCCATCCATGTCCTTGCTGCAAGACATAAT
Organism: Raja brachyura; assembly: GCA_963514005.1. Next base: position 11,043,656 of record OY740812.1, on the reverse strand, counting down.
CAGACAACAAGGACCACCAACTAAAGGTAGAATACTTACCTCCGTGGCCCCTTATGAAGGGCTGGCGAGGAGCGCGCTCCACCGCCAGCCGTCGCAGCAACGCGTTACGACGATATGTCGAGCATGCGCGCCGGCGGGCTCTTCACGAAGTCACTCACGTGACTCCGAAATGAAATTGCAGATGCTGGTTTACAAAAAAATGAGACCCAATGTGCTGAAATAACTCAGTGAGTTAGGCAGCATCCCTGGAGAACATGGCTACGACGGTTCTGATTGGCACATTTCCTTTTGTAAACCATCATTTGCAGTTCCTTGTTAACCATTTTGCTGCTCCACTGCAAAATCTCCTCAAGGTATGCCTACTTTGAAGGAGTCTGCACCCAGTCTGAAGAAAGGTCCCGAACCGAAATGTCACTTATCTTTGTCCTCCATGGATACTACCTGACCCGCTGAGTTACTCAAGTTCTTTGTGGTGTTTACTCTTCATCCCCTGGTGTTTTCAAAATCTGTCAATATATCATTGGTATTTACTTCCTCTTCAATCGTTTATCTATGGATAATTTGAACTACTCCTTACGGTAGTGAGTTCTACTTTCTAATCAGAAATTGGTGCAGTGAAATAAAATGCAGAAAATCTGAAATGAACGCAACAGAGAAAACTCTCAACCGATCAGGCAGTATCTGCGAAGAGAGAAACAGTTGATCTTTCAGGTGGGCCTCATCTAATGTTGCTGGTAGTATCTACATTTGTGATCCGGATACACTGGGATGTTCTGCAAGGATGCATTTTATTGAGTTCTGTGCTTTTTTAAATTATGACCGTAACTATGGAGAACACTGCATCTAACATACTCAGGAAACCTGGAGGAGGCATCTTTGAGTTCCCATTGCTCCTCACTAGCCTTTGATTCCTGGTGAAAGGCCTGGATAGAGTAGATGTGGAGAGGATGTTTCCACTAGTGGGAGAGTCTAGGACCAGAGGCCTTAGCCTCAGAATAAAAGGACATACCTTTAGGAAGGAGATGAAGAGGAATTTCTTTAGTCAATGAATCTGTGGAATTCATTGCCACAGAAGGCTGTGGAGACCAAGTCAATGGATATTTTTAAGGCTGAGATTGATAGATTCCTGATTGGTACAGGAGTCATGGGTTATGGGCAGAAGGCAGGAGAATGGGGTTGAGTTGGAAAGATGGATCAACCATGATTTAATGGTGAAGTAGACTGGATGGGCCGAATGGACTATTTCTGCTCCTATCACTTATGAGCTACTGGATTCCAGGATATGCGTATGTCTCACCCTGACTTGAACAGTCAAGCACCACAGGAGTTCAGGGTGAGACTAATCCATGTAACGCTCGCCTGGAAGGTCATCAGCCTTGAGGAGGAGAGACTGGTGTGGCAGGACATATTGAAAGGAACAATGAAATGGTGAGACAGATTTATAGTTGGCAGCTGCAACACGGTTAAGAATAAGGCACAATCTGGGAGAAACAAACAAACAATCTGGAACCATACACATGATTCTCTTCACATCCTTAATTGATAATTCCCCTGCAAAACTCCCACAGGCACTGTCATCTCTGAGGCATTCTTAATTGCATTTTCTTTGATATTAAGGTGCCTCATCTAAACAAAACCAGTATTTCAAATGACAGTAACATCTGCAATTGTGTAGATAATTATACAATGTTTAAGGTTATGTTTTGGTAGGATTAGTATTTGCGCATCTCGTCGAAAATAGAAAACCAAGATTTATGATGCAGCTGAAGTAAGAAGTAACATAGGAAGTGTTGGAAACGCTCGGCAGGTCAGGCGGCATTCGTGAAGAGTGAAACAGAGTCAATGTTTCAAGTCAATGGCCTTTCATCCAACTAGTGTAGTTCCTCACCAAGATGAATATGATTCTGGTTGGACGCAAAGCACGTGCCTTGGTCTTTGCTAAAGACAATAAATCGAGAACAGAACAAAGGGATCTCTGAGTTGAAATGTTAACTCTGTATCTGTTTCCACAGATGCTGCCTGATCTGCTGTGTATTTCCAGCATTCTTTATTTTTAAGATGAATATGCTACTTTCAGTTTTGTGTTGTTGACATTATTCAACAGCCTGGATTTAAAGTTTGATCTTGTCTGAATTATCATTATGTATTTTAATCCAGCGTGGCCAAATCCTGGAATCCTGGAGTGAAACAGGCTAAGATGAACCCACCATCCTACACTGAGCCCATTTTATTGTCCTCACATTCCCATCAATTGCCCCCAGATATTTCCATTCACCTGCGCATCCGTGGCAATTTACAGTGGTCGATTAACCTAACATGCCAGTGGGATGAGGGAGGAGATCAGAGCACAGGAGGTAACTCGTGTGGTACACAGAGAAGCGAAGGGCATGATGGAACCTTGAGGGGCGCTCTATTGGAAAGGAGGTGAGGAGGAACTTTAGTCATAGGGTAGTTAATCTGTGGAATTCATTGCCACAGAGGGCTGTGGAGGTCAAGTCAGTGGATATTTGATATTTAAGGCAGAGATTCTTGATTAGGACAGGTGTCGAGGGTTATGGGGAGAAGGCAGGAAAATGTGATTAGGAGGCAGAGGTGGAGGAAACTGTAGATCTCGGAGAAAACCCATGCCGGTCACGGGGAGAAGGTACAGACAGCACCCGTACCCAGGATTGAACCCAGGTTTCTGGCTCTGTAGGGCAGAGCCACCATGCCACACTATAAATAATCAGATAAACTATTTTTGTGAAGTTTAGCCTGGTTACAAAACACACCTGCTTTTTTAATATGAATGTTGTAGGATCAGTTACATCCAGTAAGGCAGGTATGACTTTAAGTCATTGTTTAAACCAAATACAACACGATATGATACGATACAATATGATAGAACTTTATTTATCTAAGGAAGGAAATTGAACACTATCAACAGTCCAGCAACCTCTTATTACACACTGGAATAGTGGCTTATTTGCAGAGTGGTGATTGGAATCTAAAGCTTGTTGTTTCATTTTATTGCACGATAAATGAAACTTAATGTCACACCACTTTCCAGTCTTTCATTTGCTTTTATTTAAAAACTGGCAATAATAAAAGCAAATGAAACACAACTTGCTGGCAAATGAGCCAAAGCTCTCAGGTTTCATTGCTCCAGACATCACTATTGCAAGCGGAGGTTTAGAGTGATCACTGACAATTTATCTCTCTACATCATCATCTATATCTCTCGTTTCCCTAATCCCTAACCAGTCTGAAGAAGGGTCTCGACCCAAAACGTCACCTATTCCTTGACTCCAGAGATGCTGCCTGTCCCACTGAGTTACTCCAGCTTTTTGTGTCTGTCTTCGGTTTAAACCAGCATCTGCAGTTCCGTCCTACACTGAATATTGCCGCAGATTTTGAATTCTTACCCGAGGTGATGAGAAAAAGCACAGGACTATCATATAATTTGAACGGTAATAACGTGCTTTGGGTGGCAGGAGGAGGTGGGAATAAGGTGAGCACTGAGGCTTCAGTTCCTTGACACCAGGCGGATATTTTTAGAAATTACTCTTGTAGAGCGTGGGATGTAGATGATATCACCATTAGCTGCACACAACACACTGTCTCCACAGCTATCCCTCGAGCACCCTGGAGCTGGAAATCCACTCCTTTCAAAATAATGGATACTGTGGCTTTGATAGTTTTGGGAAATGTTCAGTTGAAGTTGTGAACTTTTCAGCCAGAATTAAATAAATGTTAAACCTGTTGATATCTATGATAGTATGAGGTTTCATAGTGTGTGTGTGTGTGTGTGTACACATCTGTCTGTCTGCCTGTGTGAATGTGTGTGTGTATGCGCGTGTGTATGCATGTGTGTGTGTGTGTGTGTGTGTGTGCCATAGTTTGCTGCCTGCTGTGTGTGGGAGATGGTGGTTTAGATTGTGAATTGGGATGATTGATTTCCTGATATCAAGTTCCTGGTTCCCAGGGCGGCATGGTGATGTGGTGTGGGAGTGGGAGCGTTTAATTTCTAAAATATGAGCCCTTCACCAGCAGCCTCCCCCCCACTAACAACCCCCTTAACCATCTTACTTCTTCCTTTATTATGCCCAAGTCCACAGAGACTGCTGAAAGTTGATGCCACCAGCATCTGCATGCATAGGAGTGGAAGCAGCTGTGGGGGTTTTGAGCAGGTCTGGTTTAGGCCAGTCCCTTTCATAGTTGCAGCATGGGTACGTGATGGTCACCTTTCATGGGGTGGGCCTGTTTTGTGCTGCATGATTCTATGACTCCTTCCTGTAGTCACGGCTGCTCTCTTGGCTGTGGACCACGTGGTTTTCCCGTCACATACGTGAACTTCCACGTTGCAGCAACAATATTAAATAAGCGCTGAAAAACGTCCACTCCTCGTCATCATGTGCTAGATTGGGGGCTCATACAATTTAAAGTTTCACACAGGGTTCATTTAAGCAAAGCCAGGCTTGCTAACTAACATATATCCAGGGACGGACGCTGGCTGTGACAGGTGCTCGTTCTCTCCAGCCAATCTAGCTCATGCATTCTGGTCTTGCCCCAAACTTGTTAACTACAGGGCAGTGGTTTTTAAAACCATCAGTGAAGTCCTTGGGATGGCAGTGAGACCTTGCCCGCTTGTAGCTGTATTTGGTGTAACAGATAAAACCTTGGGTTTAAATACAACCCAGTCTGATATCATTACATTTACATCACTTTTGGCCCGTAGGAGAATCTTGCTGGTCTGGAAATCTAACACTCCTCCATCTGCCGCTGCTTGGCTGGAAGACGTCATGTATTTTTTAAGGTTAGAAAAGATTAAATTCACATTGAGGGGGTCTGTGAAAAAGTTTTATTTGAAATGGGAGCCCTTTTTATCATACTGTGAGGGTCTAAAGGAACTACCTACTGACTGAGGGCACTTGACATTAAGTGGGGATCTGCCTTTATTCTGTTTTATTACTTTATTATTGTTAAAAAGTGCATTTGATTTTGTGATATATTTGGATTGTGAAAAAATAAGCTGCCAAGGGGTGTTTAGGGAGGGTGGGTTAGGGTTATTTTGTTTATAAAAAACAAAATGGAGGAAAATGTAATGCCATACATCAGATGTACTGTGAATTTTTATTTTATTTTCCCTCCAATAAAAAACTATTAATTAAAAAAAAAAAAAAGCAGCTGGAGTAACTCAGCAGGTCAGACAGCATCCCTGGAATATATGGATAGGTAACGATTCGGGTTGGATCCCTTCTTCAGTCTATCCATGCTCTCCTCAGACGCAGCCCGACCCTCTGAGTTACTCCAGCACTTTGGACCTTTATTTTTGTTGTAAACCAGCGCCTGCAGTTCCTTGTTTCTAAATATTACGTTGTTTGTCCTTCAACGTCAATGCTTGTGTGTAACCAGCGGGCTTCAAATATAGGTGGGCCACAAATGAAGACATAAATATTTCACACGGCACGCTCGGAGTGCTGCTTGTAATTTAGTGACCAAGTTTACATTTCTGAGCCATCATGTAGCATATATCACACACACACATTACCACATTGAATTGTCACCTAGATCTTTTCCTCAATACACACAGGAATTAGTCAAATGTCAGTAAAACAATTAGCAGTGACTTCATTAAGTTTTCAACACTACAATTACTATATAAACAGACTACTCGATCTGACTAGAAAGTATGTTGTAATAATGAATCAAGATACAGGTTTGAAACTGTTATATCAATTTCTTTCTTCACCAGATGTCCCAGCAATAACACCTATATTTACCGCAATATACAGTGGCTTGCAAAAGTATTCATACCCCTTGAACTTTCCCACATTTTGTCACGTTACAACCACAAACGTAAATGTATTTTATTGGGATTTTATGTGATAGACCAACACAAAGCGGTGCATAATTGTGAAGTGGAAGGAAAATGATACATGGTTTCCAAATTTTATTACAAATAAAAAATTGAAAAGTGTGGCGTGCAAAAATATTCAGCCCCCCTGAGTCAATACTTTGTAGAACCACCTTTCGCTGCAATTACAGCTGCAAGTCTTTTGGGGTATGTCTCTGCCAGCTTTGCACATCTAGAGACTGAAATTGTTGCGCATTCTTCTTTGCAAAATAGCTCAAGCTCAGTCAGATTGGATGGAGAGCGTCTGTGAACAGCAATTTTCAAGTCTTGCCAGAGATTCTCAATTGGATTTAGGTCTGGACTTTGACTGGGCCATTCTAACACATGAATATGCTTTGATCTAAACCATTCCATTGTATCTCTGGCTGTATGTTTAGGGTCGTTGTCCTGCTGGAAGGTGAACCTCCGCCCCAGTCTCAAGTCTTTTGCAGACTCTAACAGGTTTTCTTCCAAGATTGCCCTGTATTTGGCTCTATCCATCTTCCCATCAACTCTGACCAGCTTCCCTGTCCCTGATCCCCACAGCATGATGCTGCCACCACCATATTTCACGGTGGGGATGGTGTGTTCAGGGTGATGTGCAGTGTTAGTTTTCCACCACACATAGCGTTTTGCATTTAGGCCAAAAACTTCAATTTTGGTCTCATCAGACCAGAGCACCTTCCTCCACGTGTTTGCTGTGTCCACCACATGGCTTGTGGCAAACTGCAAATGGGACTTCTTATTGCTTTGTTTCAACACTGGTCTTCTTCTTGCCACTCTTCCATAAAGGCCCGATTTGTGGAGTGCACGACTAATAGTTGTCCTGTGGACAGATTCTCCCACCTGAGCTGTGGATCTCTGCAGCTCCTCCAGAGTTACCATGGGCCTCTTGGCTGCTTCTCTGATCAATGCTCTCCTTGCTCGGCCTGTCAGTTTAGGTGGACGGCCATGTCTTGGTAGGTTTGCAGTTGTGCCATACTCTGTCCATTTTCGGATGATGGATTGAACAGTGCTCCGTGAGATGTTCAAAGCTTGGGATTTTTTTTATAACCTAACCCTGCTTTAAACTTCTCCACAACTTTATCCCTGACCTGTCTGGTGTGTTCCTTGGGCTTCATGATGCTGTTTGTTCACTAATGTTCTCTGACAAACCTCTGAGGCCTTCACAGAACAGCTGTATTTATACTGAGATTAGATTACACACAAGTGCACTCTATTTACTAATTAGGTGACTTCTGAAGGCAATTGGTTGCACTGGATTTTATTTAGGGGTATCAGAGTAAAGGGGGCTGAATACTTTTGCACGCCACACTTTTCAGTTTTTTATTTGTAAAAAAATTTGAAAACCATGTATCATTTCCCTTCCACTTCACAATTATGCACCACTTTGTGTTGGTCTATCACATAAAATCCCAATAAAATACATTTACGTTTGTGGTTGTAACGTGACAAAATGTGGGAAAGTTCAAGGGGTATGAATACTTTTGCAAGCCACTGTATATATATACATGCATGCAAATTCAGGACATGATCGATGCTGCACCAACCAGTCGAAAATAAAAATAATAAAAAGCTGGAAACATTCAGTAGATAGAGCTGCATCAGTGGAAAGAGAAATGATTAAAGTTTCAGATCTGAGACCTTTCATCAGAACCGGGAAATAGAATATACAATGTCCTCATTCTTTAGGGAACGGGGATTCCCCTTCACCACCATAGATGAGGTTCGTACCAGGGTCTCCTCCATACCCCGTAACACTGCCCTCTCTCCCCATCCCCCCCACTCGCAACAAGGGCAGAGTCCCCCTGGTCCTCACCTTTCACCCCACCAGTCGGCACATACAACACATAGTCCTCCGCCAGTTTCGCCACCTCCAACGTGACCCCACCGCTCGCCAAATCTTCCCCTCTCCCCCCCTGTCTGCCTTCCGCAAAGACCGCTCCCCCAGCAACTCCCTTGTCAATTCTTCCCTTCCCTCCAGCTCCACCCATTCCCCGGGCACTTTCCCTTGCAACCGCAAGAGATGCTACACTTGTCGCTTTACCTCCCCCTTCCACTCCATTCAAGGACCCAAGCAGTCCTTCCAGGTCCGACATAGGTTCACCTGCACCTCCTCCAACCTCATCTACTGCATCCGCTGCTCTAGATGTCAGCTGATCTATACCGGTGAGACCAAGCGGAGGCTTGGTGATCGTTTTGCCGAACACCTCCGCTCGGTCCGCAATAACCAACGCGACCTCCCGGTGGCTCAGCACTTCAACTCCCCCTCACATTCCGTATCCGACCTCTTTGTCCTGGGCTTCCTCCACGGCCAGAGTGAGCAACACCGCAAATTGGAGGAACAGCACCTCATACTCCTCTTGGCATGAACATCAAATTCTCGCAATTCTGTTAACCCTTGCTGTCTCCTCCCCTCCCTAACTCTCCCTCAGCCCTCGGGCTCCTCCTCCTTTTTCCTTTCTTCTCCCTGCCTCCACCCACCCCCCATCAGTCTGAAGAAGGGTTTCGGCCTGAAACGTTGCCCATCTCCTTCGCTCCATAGATGCTGCTGCACCCGCTGAGTTTCTCCAGCATTTTGTGTAAACCCCCAATAGGATACACAAGTTAGCTTTTGTTTGCAAAGACGGCGACAGAAGGGTGGTGAAAGTAAACTCTAAAGTAAACTAAAGTAAACTAAAACAAAGGGAAGATAGATACAAAACATTGGAGTAACTCAGTGGGACAGGCAGCATCTCTGGAGAGAAGGACTGGGTGACGTTTTAGGTCGAGACCCTCCTTCCGACTTTATGGTGACTGAAGTCTAAAGAAGGGTCTCGACCCAAAACGTCGCCCATTACTTCACTCTAGAGATGCTACCTGTCCCGCTGAGTTGCTCCAGTATTTTGTGTCTATCTTCGATTTAAACCAGCATCTGCTGTTCTTTCCCAAAAACAAAGGGAATGAGTAAGAAGGAGCTGTAGATGCTGGTTTAAACTGAAGATAGACACAAAAAGCTGGAGTTAGCAAGAGATGCTGTCTGACCTGCTGAGTTACTCCAGCTTTTTGTGTTTATCCTGCTATCTTCGGTTGAAACAGAAGGAATCTCTGACAGGGTGAGACCCAATGAGTTTATCTGATGGTTAGGACCATGTTTTGCTTCATTTCCTGTGTTACCTGTTGCTGACGGCAGGAGTGCCCGGCAGGCTCATATATCCTAGAGTAAAAATCAGGCATTAAATGAATTACTTTGAAGATTGTTTGTTTGTAAAAATGAGAACTGTACGTTTGAGGATAGGAATGCACGTAGCAACAAGAAGAATGTTAATTTAATGTGTGTTTTTGGAGAAATAATAATGATAGTTCCAGGAAACCTCACAGACCTTTGAATAGTGCCTTGGGACCTTCAACTGCAGAGATTAGTTTAATCGATTGGGCAGGAAACTGCTGGTGATGCCAAGGATCAGATCTCTCGTGATCTTATTGAAATGGAAAAGCAAGGATGAGGGCCTGCTTCTTGCATTCTAATTATTTTAATAATAAGTTAAGTTTAAGATATTATTAAATCTGCTGGTCTAATAATAATTATAATTATAATAATAATAAATATAAAAAAATATTGAAAGGTACAGCATAGAAACAGTCCCTTCGGCCCTTTGGGTTCATGCTGACCATCGATCACTATTTCACACTGTATCTATGTTACCCCATTTTCACATCCATTCCATACATAAGTTCACAAGTGATAGGAGTAGCATTAGGCCATTCGGCCCATCAAGTCTACTCCGCCATTTAATTATGGCTGACCTGTCTCTCCCTCCTAACCTCATTCTCCTTCCTTCTCCCCATAACCTCTGACACCTGTACTAATCAAGAATCCTACACATGAGGTGCAATTTACAGAGGACAATAAACCTTCAAACCTGCAGGTCCTTGGCATGTGGGAGGAAACTGGAGCACCTGGGGAAACACACCTGGTCACGGGGCGAATGTGCAACCTGCACACAGACAACAGCCGAGGGCAGGATTGAACCGGAGTCTCTCACGCTGTGAGGCAGCAACGCTACCAGCTCTGCTACTGTTCCGCCCCTATTTGTACTTTTTCCATCCTCGAGCTTGAATCAGCATTCAGATTTATCTTCCATCCAATTCTGGCCCTCAGTCTTTGAAATTCAACCTGGGAGATAACACAGACTATGTCTAAGCACAATCCCCAGCTTAAGGATGAAAGTCTTTAAGAAAGATTTATACTCTTCAGTCGTGAAAGAATTTGTGATGCACACATCATAAATTCCTAAAAATTATCTTGAGCAGAGAGAGTAAAGAAAGCACATATTAATGCAATAACTTCCACAGTTGGTATCTTGCAATCTGCAAAATGTTTAAAGATAATGTTATACTTTTGGAATGTTGTAGGTGAGAAAAATGTGCAGCCAAAGTTACAGTGAGTTCCTGCGCAGAAAAACGAAATAACCTGTTTTAAATCATGTTGGTTTAGTGATGTTCCTGGAACTTCTTGGCATTCAGCAACGTAGGAATGCGGTCACGGGAGATACAGGCTGCAGCATGTCACCTCCTTCTCAAAGGTAGTGAAGGATGGGCAGTAAATGCTGAAACCCACATCCTGAAAGTAAATATAAAAAATGTAAACGGGACCAGGATATGTGCAAGAATATAGATCTCGCAGCTACGAGGGACATGTTGGTGCATCCTAAATGCAATACAGCAAACTTATGGTCACATCTCCTTGGCTTTTACAAAAGAACGGTTTGACACCACCTGTGCATTTGTCCTTCAAGGTGTATGTGCGAAAAGGTCTATTCACAGTGGTGCAGCGATAGAGGTACTGCCTTACAGACCCGGTTTGATCTGGACTGCAGGATCTATCTGCATGGAGTTTGTACATTCTCCCTGTGTCCGCGTGGGTTTTCTCTTGTTGCTCTGGTTTCCTCCCACATTCCAAAGACGTGCATGTTTGTGGGTTAATTGGCTGCTGTAAATTGTCGCCAGCATTTAGGATAGAAACAGTGTATGTGTGATTGCAATGATTGACATGGTCATGACATGAAGTGGTCTTTTAGTTTTAGTTTTAGTTTTAGAAATACGATGCGGAAACAGGCCCTTCGGCCCACCGGGTCCGTGCCGACCAGCGATCCACGCACATTAACACTATCCTACACCCACTAGGGACAATTTTTACATTTACCAAGCCAATTAACCTACCAACCTGTACGTCTTTGGAGTGTGGGAGGAAACCGAAGATTTCGGAGAAAACCCATGCAGGTCACAGGGAGAACGTACAAAAGAGCGTACAAAATTGGTCCAAAGAACCTGTTTCCATGCTGTAACTGTACACTAAATTAAACTACGTAGAAGAATTTTTCAGGCAATGGGAAGTTTACTGATCCACCCCTCAGCACCTAATCCACCTCAATGGCACTACACATTCGGCTTAGTAAATCTACACTGGTCTGTACACAGATCCAATGCTATCTTCTACTGATTTTAGTCTCGTCTACACGAGAGGGCAGATGGCGTCTCAAATAGAAAAACAGTTGATCTAATGCCAGTCCCCATAACGATACTGCCTCAGAGGTTTTAGTGGCGGGGTGTAATCTACTGACCAAAACCAATGTCAAGTACAGGAATTCTCCTCATTACAAATGTTCGATTTTGAGGCTCCCTGACATGTAAACGTTCTCCCATGATATTAGTACGTTGAACAGTCCTGACGTATGTACATGCGTTTAATCATATGAACGACAGAACTAGTTTCTTCTCTCCACCCACTTTTATCAATTGTGGGAGGCATAGAACAGGGAGACAGTCAGAATCTATTTCCCAGGGTGGAAATGTCAACGATTAGAGGGCACAGCTGTAAGGTGAGAGGGGCAAAATTTAAAGATGTGCGTGCAAGTTTTTTTACAGAGTGATGGGTGCCTGGGCTATGCTGTCATGAATGGTGGTGGAGGCCGGGTTTAAAATGCCGTTTTTCCCTAGACAGTCCAAATCGATCAATGTCGGGTGATTTCGTTGCTAAAGAGAAATCGCTCCGACATTTCATTCATAAAGGTATTTTTAAACTACGCTAGATTATTTATTAACTAGAGTAGTTTAAAAATCATCTTTTAAAGCTCTGAATGCCGACAGCAGAACGGACCTAACGTAGGGGAGATAATAAAGTGCACAGTTTATTTTTACATTTAAACTTGGTTTTTAGGAAGGCTTTAATCACATTTTCATGTTGCTAAAAGGGGCCAAAAAAAATGTATGAACCGGCTGTATTTTTCATACTGACTTCACCGCAAAACGCAACGTTCTAATCCACCGCATTCCACTAAAACCCACTCGCTAGTTGATTTAAATGGCCATTAATTTACAGGCATTAAACACTAAATTCCTTCCATTTGGCCTATAAATTCATGAAAATGAGATTTAAAAATCATGTTATATTGTGGATTATTGTGTGATTGTTATTTGGACACTTAGGCAATTTAAAAAAAGTTTATATTTTCTTAAGAAATGGATAGATGTTTAGATCTAGTAATTGAATTTTGTAATTAGCTACAATTAGATAACTAACTAATTATATGCTTTAATTTCGGGTCATCCAAGTAAGGTTGTTTCATATTTGTTTCAGAATGCTTCAATCTATAATAACTGGAAATTTCATTGAGTTCTCTTAATTTTTAAGAAAGGTATGGGCTTTTGACTGTTCTAGATCACAGCTTTTGAGTTAAGTCAATGGAAAGGCAATGGGGAACAAGATGCTAATTTCCGAGTATGAAAATGGCCACAACTTTTTTAATACTGAAGATATGAAGGTGAATTAGGTGTCAGATTAAACTTCTTTTTATGCTTTATCTGATGGGATAAATTGCAGACTTGATTTTTTAAATCTCAAAACTTTGTAACATTGCTACATGGATCATATGTAGAAGATGAGATTAGTTTATCTCAGCATTAAGCTCGGTACAGACATAGGTTGAAGGGCCGGGTCTGTGCTGTACTTTTCTAAGTTCTATGGTCTTTCTTATCAATCTCGTGTTTCCGATACCACTCTTTACAACACTATGGTAGTATGGTTACCATATAGAGTGATTTTTGTATATTTTCCAACATGAATAATATGTGTAAAAACGGAGGTTGTTTGTTATTCAGAGGTGGCCTGTACACTGTGACTAATGCAAAGGTGTCATGTTGGACAAGGTGGCAAATTTAGTCCAGTGGGAGGCAATGTTAGTAGGTATGTTACAAAACTTGTATGAAAATGGACATAACTTTTTTAATACTGAAGATATGAAAGTGAATTAGGTGTCGAATTAAACTTATTTTTATGCTTTATCTGATGGGATAAATTGCAGACTTGATTTTTTTTTATCTCAAAATTTTGTAACATTGCTAATGTTAGGGGAAAAAATTCCATGCACAGTGTGGCTAAAACATGGATTGAACAATGACTACTACAAAGAAAACATTTTTAGTAATAAACAAACAATACAATACAATACAATACAATACACTACCGTTTATTGTCATTTGAATCTCATTGAGGTTCAAACGAAATTTAGTTTCTGCAGTCATACATACAAGAAATGTGTGACATGGCTGGATGTGTTAAGTGGGCCAGTGCATATCCTTCTGAACCTTCTGAATTTTGTAGTCAGCAGGGCAGTACTCTGCATAACGCCAACTTGGACAATTTTATATTTTTATATGAAGCCAATTAACCTACAAACCTGTACGTCTTTGGCGTGTGGGAGGATAACAAAGATCTCAGAGAAAACCCACGCAGATCACGGGGAGAACGTACAAACTCCATACAGACAGCACCCGTAGTCGGGATCGAACCCGGGTATCTGGCGCTGCATTTTTGCTGTAAGGCAGCAACTCTACCGCTGAGCCACCGTGACTATCTTCCCACAGTGCCCAAATGGACACACCGAATGGCCCTCTGCTGTCTTGTGTTCCCTTTACCAATGATTTCATTCTTGTCCTAGTTTGTTCATGCAGTAGCCATTGTCCATTCCATGTTTTGGTCACACTGTGGATGCAAAGTATCATGGGAGCTCAGTGCATTCAGGGGTCACATTGCAGTGTTGTGATGAAAATGCTTTGCCTCAATTGTTAAGAGAAGCAGCAATCAACAGCGGCTCAGCCTCGGGAGAGCAGATAGGACTTTGAGATACTCAATTTTTGCCCTCCAGCCCACTGGAAATCATTTCACAATGGTCCAGATGACCTGTGTGGTTCAATCATTTTCTTTTGTTGCTGGGAGCGGTTTGAATTTCATGCCCAAGGGATCACACTAATACAGCAGGATTACACTCTCACCATCCAGAAATTATATCGTGAAATGTAACGTCAAAAAATATTGTTTGCTTAAGCATATAATGTGTTTCTGCTTCTCCTCCAGCGTAGGCCATCACGTGGATTATGGAGTCTGAATCATTCCACAGTGCTGTGAAATTCTTACCATTAACTTCTTACCAGCGCCTGGCAGAGGAGATCAGTTTATACGTCACAACAATTAAGATTAGTGCAGGTACAGGTGTCAGGTGTACAAGATTAGTTCAGGTGTCAAGGGTTATGGGGAGAAGGAAGGAGAATAAGGTTAAGGTAGATAAGCCATGATTGAATGGTGGAATAGACTTGATGGTCCGAATGGCCTAATTCTGGTCCTATCACTTATGAACTAATGAGCAATGAATAGATTGTGAAAGAGAATAGTAAGATTAAACGAGAACTTACCAGTTCGAAGTTTGATCGTTATTTTATGAGGAGTCACGATGAGGGATTACGTGAAGAAGGCCGTCCCCATGCATGCGTGTCAATCTTCAAAGCAACGGTGTGAAGTCACAGATAACAGTTGTTGAACTAACGTAGTAAGATTATCGTTGACTAGAACTACCAGACGATCGTTAAGTTACGCGGGTAGGGAGCGGAGGGCACCTAATCCCTCATCATAACTCCTCATAAAATAACGATCAAACTTCGAACTGGTAAGTTCTCGTTTAATCTTACTATTTAACTTCGGAGTCACGTGAGTGACTAGGTGAAGACTTTGACGGTCTGTGATTTCATGCCGAGGAACGAGTCCACGCGTCACTGCTGCATCAATTGACAAGGACGAGTGAGAAAATTAATGCATTCAAACATGACATGTTTTAACAATAGTAACGGTTTAATAACGGAAAATAAAAAAACAAACAGTGACCCCTCTCACCCAGGGTGAAACTGTGAAACAGAACTTAAAACAGAGTCAGCAAAACCCCCGGATCTGGCGACAGGCTTATTATAAAACCTCTGGTACGTCCTCTCATTCGACCATCCCGCGGTGCCAGAATTTGGTCAAGAGGAACGTCCATGTCCCTTGCTGCTGACGTTGACGCAGCCCTGGTGGAATGAGGTTTAAAAATGTCAGTGTCCACTCCTGCACACGCCAGAACCTGTTTGATCCATCTAGAGATGGTCTGCACCGTAATCTGTTTGTGAGGTTTGGTGTAGCTGACCAAAAGAGAGAGCTCTGAGCCTCCAAGCTCCTGGTGACCTTAATGTAATGGGTTATGGATGATACGACACACACTCGTGGATCTGAGGGGTATGCCATGAAACTCAACTTGAACCCTAGTACCTGGCCTGCTCTGTTTGATGAGATCCCTGATGAAAAAGGTGACATTATTACCGGACAAACTCATACTATCCAGTCTAAGTTTGTGTAGTGTTTGGACCCGTTGCGTTGAGGCCAGGGCCATGAGCATAACTACTTTCATTGTCAGATGGTGTAGGGACAGAGATGAAACTGGAGCCCACTGATGGACCAGCGTGAGGACCACGCTGGCATCCCAAATATGAGTGTACCTGGTCATGAGGTCATCGCAAATGTCCTCGTTCTTCAGAGAATGGGGTTTCCCCTCCCCCATTATAGATGAGGCTCGCACCAGGGTCTCCTCCATACCCCGCAACACTGCCCTCTCTCCCCATACCCCCACTCACAACAAGGGCCGAGTCCCCCTGGTCCTCATCTTTCACCCCACCAGCCAGCGCATACAACAGATAGTCCTCCGCCAGTTTCGCCACCTCCAACGTGACCCCTCCACTCGCCACATCTTCCCATCTCCCCCCCTGTCTGCCTTCCGCAAAGACCGCTCCCTCCGCAACTCCCTTGTCAATTCTTCCCTTCCCTTCCGCTCCACTCCTTCCCCGGGCACTTTCCCTTGCAACCGCAAGAGATGCTACACTTGTCCCTTCACCTCCCCCATCCACTCCTTTCAGGGACTCAAGCAGTCATTCCAAGTCCGACAGAGGTTCACCTGCACCTCCTCCAACCTCATCTACTGCATCCGTTGCTCCAGATGCCAGCTGATCTACATCGGTGACACCAAGCGGAGGCTGGGCGATCGTTTCGCCGAACACCTCCGCTCGGTCCGCAATAACCAGCCCGACCTCCCGGTGGCTCAGCACTTCAACTCCCCCTCCCACTCCGTATCCGACCTCTCGGTCCTGGGCCTCCTCCACGGCCAGAGTGAGCAACACCGCAAGTTGGAGGAACAGCACCTCATATTCCGCTTGGGGAGTCTGCATCCTCTGGGCTTAAACATTGAATTTTCTCAATTCTGTTAACCCTGACTGCCTCCTCCCCACCTCTCCCTCAGCCCTCGGGCCCTGACATTCCTTCTCCATCTCCCCCCCCCCCCCCCCCCAGTCGCACTAGCTTCTCATTTTCACACCACAAACAGCTTACAATGGCCTGTTTCCTTTATCACCAATACTTTTTTGCATATCTTTCACTCATTGTTCTTTATCTCTCCACATCACTGTTTATATCTCTCATTTCCCTGATCCCTGACCAGTCTGAAGAAGGGTCTCGACCCGAAACGTCGCCTATCTCCTTCGCTCCTTAGATGCTGCTGCACCCGCTGAGTTTCTCCAGCTTTTTGTGTAACCCTCGATTCTCCAGCATCTGCAGTTCCTTCTTAACACTGAGTGTACCTGGGTCTAGGTGGAGTAAAATTAAAGACGCCCTTCATAAATGTAGTTATTAAAGGGTGGGACCCTACCGTGTGATGTGCTGACCCCAGCTGTAAATGATTGGACAGAGCACCGCGGGCACTGTTAATGGCACTATAACTCAGTTTGCTATCGTGATAGAGTGACGATAGAAACTCCAAGACATCAGTGATTGTAGTTGTGCGGTATGAAATGTGAGAGCGGGAACAGTACATCTCCCATTTTTGTATGTGAGAAATATACTGTTTCTGAGTGCTCTTCCTCGAGGCCGCAGTGATGACACCAATGGTACGCTCTGAAAGCCCGAGCCCCAGGAACGGTCTCCTCAGAATCTACAAACCAACAAATTTATACGGTCATGAAGAGGGTGGCTATCCCCTGTCACTGGGTGTTCCAGCAGATTTCTGCTCTTGGGCACTACCATAAAGGGCTGTGTGATTAAAGCTAGCACCAGAGGGAACCAACGCTGAGTAGGCCAGTCTGGCACTACCAGAATACCAGTAGCGGAATCTTGCTGGATCGTAGCCACATATCGGGTAATGAGGCAGAATGGGGGAAATACATACACAAATTTTCCACCCCAATGTAGCGAGAATGCATCCACCACTACTGCCCCGGGTCTGGCTCCCATGACACATAAATTGGTAACTGATGATTAAGCCGGGAAGCAAACATCAATATCCAGCACACCATAACGAAGGACAATATCATTGAACACTTCGTGATTTAACATCCATTCTTTGTTATCATTGAACTCTCGTGACCTGGTGTCTGCCACTGTGTTATACCTTCCTGGTAAATAGATAGCTGAAACCCAGATGTTTCTTGCAATACACCAGTGCCAGAGCCGATTGGACAACCTATCACAGGATACAGACTTACTGCCACCTATTGGATTAATGTACGCTACCGCAGTAGTATTGTCAATCTGAAGTTGGACATGCACATGATGCCTGTTGGTACAAAAAGTTTTTAACCCAAAGAGTGCACCCAACAACTCTAAATAGTTAATGCCGTGTGATTGTAGCATGGATGCTTCCTGCAGGTCCCATCTGCCACCGCAGCTTGAGACAGTATCAGTAGCACCCCAACCTAGTGCACTGGCATCAGTCTGCAGGATAATTGATGGTGTATTGACTAGGATAGTACCAGAGCAGCACTGAATATTGGCTATCCACCATTGTAACTCAGTTAGAGCGTCAGCTGATAGCTGCATGGGTCTATCGAAATGACCTCTCTGAAGCTTAAGTCCCTGTTCCTTTGCACGCTGTAAATTTTGGTAGTGCAAAGGCCCGAATTGAGCAGCTGGGAATGCTGCCACTAATTTTGCAATTACCCGAGCCACATGTTTAATAGACGGGTGATTATCAACAATGAGTTTCCTGCAGGCTTCAATTACACTTAATTGCTTGCCCTGAGGCAGAGTCACTGACATGTGTACTGAGTTAATGGTGAACCCCAAATAGTCAATTATCTTAGATGGCATCAATTTAGACTTAACGGGATGAATAATAAATCCAATCTTTTCGAAAATGAGTTTTGTAGCTGACACAGATGATTCAGCTAATTCAAAAGTCCACCCAATGACTAAAATGTCGTCAAAATACGCCGTGACAATATGGTTTTGTGCTCTGAGTAACCCCAGGACTGGTTTGAACAATTTTGTGAATAGTCTGGGAGCCAAAGTTAATCCGTTAGGCAAAGCTTTAAACTGCCAGAACTGACCCATCCAGTTAAACTTCAAAAACTTTCTGTGCTGCTCATGAATGGCCACTGAATAGTAAGCATCTTTGAGGTCAATGCTTGCCATATAACATCCCATAACATCCCTGGGCCAGCCTGCCGGTAACTCTGCCCTAAGGAGGGAACTCGTCCACCTCTTCCTGGCCCGACTCCTCAGAGTCCAGGGCCCTTGCAGACTTCCTTGTGGCTTTCCTCCCCCGTGGAGTAGCCAAGGTGCCTTCCTGCACCAAGTCTGTGGCTGCTGGCTGCTCTGCCAGTGGCTCTCCAGATGAATTTGGCGGTCGCAAGCTGCCCGTAGGCCCGTGGTTTTCCGCAGCTGTTTTGGTCGCGGCTCGCCTCTTCACCTTAGACATGTTTGCACAAAACACAATTCAAGAATTTTCTAACAAACGTACTCCGGACCGGGAGCAACAATTCCAGCAAAAGCTGTTTGAAAAAACACTTACCTGGACTTACCCGCTGGAAGGAGCGACGCGCCTGCCAGTTGGTTGTTGCGCAATGCGTCAGACGTAATGACACGCATGCGTGGGGTCGGCCTTCTTCACCTAGTCACTCATGTGACTCCGAAGTAAAATTCCAAGTGCACAAAGTATGTGTGTATTGAAACATCCCACTACAAAGCTGATTCCCCAAAACTAAGTAATATTTCTACATGTAAGCAAGTCAGAATCGCTGCAGAGTATGAAGGCAGTAAAATGCCAAATTTGGAAATCCATCCAGAAGTGGCAGATCTTAAATAACCATCCACCCATGGATGCTAATAAAAATTGAGAGTTTTTGTAACATGACTCACCCACCTCCGAGAAATGTCTGAGGTTTTGGAAGATTTCCTCAGTAGCAGCCCTGAAGTCAGATAATCAGTCATTTTGGGCTCTCATTACATTAAAGGTCTTTCTGAAATAATGAGTCAGGCTAAAATAATTGCCACCTGACCAAGACTTAACCATTATGAAACGTATTATCCATACAATGTAATGAGATGCAGTGTGCATAATTTGCAAATAGTACAATATATTTGAATTTCTCAGGGGAATGGTGAATCTTGGTGCAAGTTTTGATAATTATGTTCTGTCATTTATATGCTCTTGAGCCTCTGCAGATGGTTTTAACTCTAAGCACGCTGGAACATTTATTTATTTATTTATTTTTAATTTATTTTATTAGAGGCATGTACATATCATAGTCCAAACCACTAGAAAATTTGTTAAACGATTAGATATTAAGTATCCAGGATTCCAAGGGCCCCGCTACCAATGTAGCTGGGATCCTCATTTATCGGTTACATATTAACATTGTCTCTAATTATTGTTATTATTTTTTAATATTTATAGATAGAAACAATAAAGAGAGAAAAAAAAGAAAATTAGAAAAATAGAATAAACTATCAATAATACAACTTAGGAGATAGGTTCATAGGTCAGAGAACATAACTATTCATCTAGTCCTGGATTCAAGTTTCCGTCCGGTTTCCGCGCCGGCCCAATCTACGCCTTCAAATAATCTATAAATGGAGACCATATTCTAGTAAATAATTCTGGTTTATCAATTGCCAAATCTAATTTTTTCCAAATATAAGGTCTCCGACATCTCCATAATCCACATTTTGATTGCGGGGGTTGCTGGGTTTTTCCAGAATTTTAATATTACTTTTTTCCCAGTTATTATACTGTAATCAAGGAAATTTATTTGGTTTGTTGTAAGTTTTAGGTATTGTTCTGATATGCCCAATATTATTAATTTAGGATCGGGCTCCAGTTGAGTATTAACAGCTATGGAAATAATTTTTAAAATATCCATCCAGAAATGTTTAATTTTTATGCAATTTACAAAAGTATAGGTTAAATTAGCCGCAGAGTATTGACATTTATCACAGGTAGGAGAGATATTAGGAAAGATTCTATTTAACTTTGTTTTAGAATAATGCAATCTATGTAGTACTTTAAATTGTATTAAAGGATATCTGGCATTTAACGAACATTGATGTATATGGTGTAGACTTTCATCCCAAATATCTTTTGTTATGGGTTGAGCTAATTCGTTTTCCCATGCTTGTCTATATAATTCCGTTGACGGACTCTCACTATCTAAAAGAGTATTATAAATGTAAGATATTAATTTGATTGTATTGGGGTGTTTATTCAAACATTAATCTAGAATCTCTGGCTCTCTTGTTCTGTATTATTGTGTATGTGATTTAACATAATCTTTAAGTTGTAGATATCTAAAAAAATGAATGTAATCCGTAATTCTGTTGTAACTCCTGAAAGAAGAGGAAAGTACCTTTTCTATAAAGATGTCCATTCTTTTTAAAATACCATAATTTTTCCATTGTACAAAACCTTTATTCAATACTGAAGGTTTAAATGAAGGATTATTTGCAATGGGGAGAGAGAGTGATACATTATTCAATTTTAATGTATTTTTTAGTTGTTTCCAAATTTGAAAACCACTATATATTATTGGATTTTCACTGTAGATTTTTTAATTCAATTTCGTGGGAGCTAACAGGATCAGACCAATTTCAAAAGGCAGACATTCTTCCCTTTTCCATCTTTAACCAGTCTGGTTGTTGATTCATATCTTCCAACCAAAAATTCATATTTTTGATATTAACTGCCCAGAAATAGAATAAGACATTTGGTAAGACTAATCCTCCATTCGTCTTGGGTTTGCATAAGTGTTTTTTGCTAATTCTGCGATTCTTATAATCCCAAATAAAACTTGTCACAATAGAGTCAACTTTTTAAAAGAATTTATTTGGGAGACATATCGGAATTGATTGAAAAAGGTATAGTAATTGCGGAAGGAAAATCAATTTTATAGCATTAATTCTACCGAGCATTGAAATGAGAAGTGTTTTCCAATATTGAATATTCTTATGCAATTTATTAAGCAAAGGCATGAAATTTGATTTAAATAAAGAAGTATATTTCTTGGTCACGTAAATTCCTAAGTATTTAAATTTTTCATTGGCTATTTTAAAAGGTGACTGTTGCAATATGTATAAACTAGATTCCGTTATTGGCATCATCTCATTTTTATTCCAATTATTGACTGTATTATGTTTTGGGTCGAGACCCTTCTTCAGACCCGAAACATCACCCATTCTTTCTCTCCAGAGATGTTGCAAGTCCTACTGAGTTACTCCAGCATTTTGTGTCTATCTTCGGATAGAACTAGTGTATGTGTGATCATTGGTTGGCATGGATTTGGTGGGCCAAAGGGCCTGGTTTCACGTTGTATCTCTAAATAACACTAAACTAAATAAGGGTGCAGCAACTATTTACATAGTCCTGTGCATATTGGTCTGCATTAATTTCTGGTTGACCAATGGTGAGATATTGAAATTCCCATTCATGCTTTATAATCCATTCACAGACTTTCATCTTCCAGTTTATTTATTCATCCCTTCCCCACGACAGACTGCACCCCTCCAAGATCTTTGCACTCCTCAAGTCTTTCCTCGCTTGCCTGCAATTTTAATACTTCTGTCATCTGCGTCTGTTCTTACAGTGGTAGACACCTTAAAATTTGGATTTGTCTTCCTCTGCATATCTTCCCACTTTACTTCACTGTCCTGTATAAAGACACTCCTCAGCACTCACCTCTGATCCGACTGAGCACATCTGAAGAATTACTGTACCATTGATCTGAAATGTAAATCTTGTTTGCGTAGGAAGGAACTGAAGATGCTGGTTTTGTACCAAAGATGGGCACGAAATGCTGAACTTAGCAGGTCAGGCAGTATGTCTGGAGTAAATGAATAGGTGATGTTTCAGGTCGAGACCCTTCTCCAGACTCTGTTTCTCTCTTCACGGATGCTGCCCGATCTGCTGAGTGTTTCCAGCACTGGCTGTTCTACCTCACTCCAGGTATCATGTTTATCCCTAGCCTGGATCAGGGGAAATTCTTGCACTGTATTAGATCAGGACTAAAGGAAATCATTCCAATCCCTCAACATAGGTGGCGTAGTGGTAGAGTTACTGCCTTACAGCTCCGGAGACACGGGTCCGATCCCGACTATGGGTGCTGTCTGTACGGAATTTGTACGTTCTCCCCGTGATCTGCGTGGGTTTTCTCCGAGATCTTCAGTTTCCTCCCACATTTCGAAGTTGTACAGGTTTGTAAGTTATTAAGTTGGCTTGGTATAAGTGTAAATTGTCCCTAGTGTGTGTAGGATAGTGTTAATGTGTGGAGATCATTGGTCGGAGCGGACATGGTGGCTGAAACAGGCCCTTTGGCCCACCAGGTTCGCACCAACCAGCAATCACCCATACACTAGTTCTATCCTACACACTAGGAACAATTTACGGAAGCCAATTAACCTACAAAGCTGCACATCTTTGGAATGTGTAAGGAAAGTGGAGATCCCGGAGAAAAACCCACGTAGTCACAGGAAGAATGTGCAAACTCCGTACAGACAGCACCTGTGGTCAGGATCAAATTCGGCTCTCTGGCTCTGTGAGGCTGCCTTTGCCCTTTAGCCAAAGATAGGATTTCATTTTGGACACCTTTATTTTCAGTGCGCAAGCACTTTTACCTTGAAGATATTAGTCACAAATACAGGATTAAAATGGCAGGATTTTTATAGGAACTGCATCAATAAATGAGAACAGCAGTCTTTTACTTTGGGGAGTAATTCGCCATCTGTGCTCATGTCACCTGGTGTTTCACTTCTAAAATGATAAGCCCCTTCAGGGATCAGGAGCTAAAGGTGAGTTGATGACCAGGTTCTGAACAGTCACAGAGCACAATACATTCTGGATTTCTACCTGAGCAGTGCAGCGATTGTGGGAGGACGATTCATGTGGGGCCTCTAACATGGATGACATTAGCCAGATCCAGGCCTTATCCCTGTCAGGTCCTGTGCTGCAACAATGGTCCCATTTCAGAACCGACTGTTCAAGCCCCTTTTAAGGGAGACTGCACCATGGAATCCAATCTGCCGCTAATTGCACGAAAAATTATCCAGCTATATAGTAATGGCTCTAATCTCATCATACCTAAAGTGTTTCATAATTTACAAAATACTGTTATTATTTCTTAAGAACATACCAACAAATAAATTAGGAGGAGCAGCAGCAGTCAGACTTTGCCATGGCTGATATGGTTGTAATCTCAGCTGCACCTTCTCTCCTTCTCTCACTAACCTTTCACCCTATTGCAGTTGAAGCATTCATCCCCCTCTTTAAAATTATATATGAACATTTAATATGATCAAGAGTGATCTAAGCTGACCACCTCCCTTCTTCTGTGCTATTTCTCCACGTCTGTCTATTCCTCAATATTTTTTTAATCCGCACTTTCTCAGCAACTGTGAGGCTATAACCCTGTGCCATCATATTCTGCACCCTCGTATTTTGGCACTAGTACTTTGCACTACTTATTGTGCTTGTGCATGGCTTGATTGTACTCATGTATAATATGATTTGACTGGATAGCTTACAAACAACAATTTTCACTGTATTTTGGTACACGTGACAATAATATACCAATACCAATATTAATATCAAAATTAGCCCAACCAATGTCTTATGGATATTCCATGCTGAAGAATGATGCAAAAATGCATTCAACATATCTGACATTTCTCTGTTTGGCGTTTTTGCTTCATCCGCTTTGTTTTCTAAAGACCTGACATTTACATTTGCCACCCTCTCCCTGTTTGTATATCCATAGAAACTCTCTTTGCTCCTTTTCTCCCTTTTTATGAGCTTCATGTGCTTCTGCAGTTGGATTCCAAAAACATCCCAGTCCTTTGACCTACCAACAGGCCTTGCTGCTTTCTATGTCCTAATTTTCAATTTAGCATCATTTGTTATCTTTTTTGTTAACCACAGATTGTGGCGTTTTCTCATGATTGCGATAATTCTTGCTGAGTATTATTGAAATATCGACCATTGACCACTATTCACCTACTGGCCTTCTGCTTAAATTGTTGACCAAACCACCCGAGGCAACTCCTCCTCCATACCGAAGATAGACACAAAATGCTGGAGTAACTCAGCAGGACAGGCAGCATCTCTGGATAGAAGGAATGGGTGAAGATTCGTGTCGAGACCCATCTTCAGACTGAAGTCAGGGAAGAGGGAGATACAGAGATAGGGAAGTGTACGGTGTGAAAATGAGACAACGGGGATGGAGATCAAGAAAAATGTAGAATAGATTGTTGTTAACTGGGAAAAGGTAACAACAAAGCAAACAGAGATGAAATGTAATAGGAGACCGTCGGACTGGTTGGAGAACTGGGAAGGGGAGGGATGGTGAGAGAGGGAAAGCAAGAATTACTTGAAGTTAGAGAAGTCAATATTCATCCCACTGGGTTGTAAGCTGCCCAAGCAAAATATGAGGTGCTGTTCCTCCAATTTGTGCTGGGCCTCACTCTGACAATGGAGGAGGTTCAGGACAGAAAAGTCAGTGTGAGAATGGGAGGGGGAGTTAAAGTGTTTAGCAACCGGGAGATCAGGTAGGTTTAGGCGGACTGAGCGGAGGTATCCAGAGAAACGATCGCCAAGTCTGCCCTTGGTCTCACCGATATATAGGAGTCTTCCTTCATACCACCATAATTGGCCTTAATTCAATTGAAGGCACTGGTTATACATCTATGGTGTACATCCTCAATTCAATTCTATTATATTGAAGGCACGACCCTCTAGCATTTCTTTAACCGTTAAAGAACAAATCTACAACAGCCCATTCCCAGGTAGGCTTCACCTAGCACTCCCTTCAAAATCTCTCCTTCCTTAGAAGAGTGAGGAGATTCAGTATGTTGATGAACACTCTCTTAAACATCTATCGGTGCACAGTGCAGAGCACATTGGCTGGTTGCATCACAGGCTGGTTTGGCAACTTAATGCCCAGGAATGAAGGAGATTGTAAAAAGTGGCGAGCAAAGCCCAGTCCATCACGTGTACTGACCTCCCCACCATCGAAGGCAGCTACAGGAGTCGCTGCCTCAAAACGTCAGTCAGCATCATCAGAGACCCACACCACCCTGGCCATGCACTTATTTCCCTCCTGCCTTCGGGAAGAAGGTATGGTAGCCTGAAAATCGTAACGTCCAGGTTCAGGAGCAGCTTCTTCCCGACATCCATCAGGTTATTTAACACTGCAACCTCCAAATAAGCTACGAACAACAAAGACTTGGGGGCATTGTTTTTGTCTTTTCAATATATATCCACTGAACTTTTTCTGGTGTTTTCTTAAGGTGTAACAGAGTATTATGTTTGCTGCAGAATATTATGGTGTGCTGCTTCAAATAAGAATGCAGTTGTTCCGTTTCAATACAATAAAACTCCTCAAACTGCGGAGCATCCCTGGACAATACAGCTTACCCTCTCCATGACACACTGGTCAACCTGAGGACTACCTTTAGCACCAGACTGGTTCCACCAAAATGCAGGACAGAACGCCACTGGAGATCCTTCTTCCCTGTGGCTGCATCTCCTCCCCCTTCGGTCGTGGAGTATACTGAGACGGACTCCTCCCCCCCCCTCCCCCCCCCCCCCCCCCCCCCCCTCCCCCCCCCCCCCCCCCCCGCAATCATTGCACATCCCCAATCCTTTCCACTCATCACTTTAATTACATGTATCATGTACTTTGTGTTTTTATGACTTTTGGCAGATCAATCTCACTCCTGGGATAAATAAAGTTCTATCGTATCGTAAGAACACTCTTGACTCTTGACTACGGTGGGCTAGAGTGCTGTATGGCTCAATGAAACATGGAGGGAGGCAGATATAACGGGATCAATAGTTGAGCCCGCGATGGTAGCGCTGCATGGAAGGAACCAGGAGAATGTTCTATAGTTTCTGACAGATTGTCCGCATGCTGACCGGTTGCACCGTGGCTTGGTTCGGCTACTTGAGCGCCCAGGAGCGGAAAAGACTGCAAAAAGTTGTAAACACAGGTGTGCAAACAGAGGACATAATTTTGCACACATGGAGAAGAAAATACTTCAAAAAGTAGTAAACACTGCCCAGTCCATCGTCAGCGCTGACCTCCCTTCCATCGAGGGGATCTATCGCAGTCGCTGCCTCAAAAAGGCTGACAGCATCATCAAGGACCCACAACATCCTGGCCACTCACTCATCTCCCCGCTGCCTTCAGGTAGAAGGTACAGGAGCCTGAAGACTGCAACGTCCAGGTTCAGGAATAGCTCCTTCCCCACAGCCATCAGGCTATTAAACTCAACTCAAACAATACTCTGAACATTAATAGCCCATTGCAGTTCATCTGCTTATTTATGTGTGTGTATATATATATATATATTCAATGGTATATGGTCACACTGATCTGTTCTATATTTACGTATGCCTACAATATTCTGTTGTGCTGAAGCAAAGCAAAAATTTCATTGTCCTATCTGGGACACATGACAATAAACTCTCTTGAATCTTGAATCTTGAATCATAGAAGGTCAGAGCTCAGCCAGCATGCTCAGTCATAGACCCACAGTCATACCGCATGGAAATGACTGTGGCCCATTGTCCATGCCAACCAGAATGCCCCATCTAAACTCGCCCCATTTGCCCAGGTCTGGCCCAAATTGCTTTAAACCTTTCCTCTCTATGTAGTTGCCCAAATGTCCATGAAATGTTGTTATTGTATCTGCCTCAACTACTTTTTCTGGCAGATAGTTCCATATAACCACCACCCTTTGTGTGAAAAGATGCCCTCAGATTCCTATTGAATCTCCCCCTCTCACTTTAAACCTGTGCCTTCTAGTTTTGGAATCCCCTTAACTGGGGAAAAGAACTGTGTGCATTTACTCTATCTTTTCCCTTCATGATTTTATACACCTCTATTGGATCACCATTCAGCCTCCTTTGCTCCTAGGAATAAAGTCCCAGCCTGCCCAACTTCTGCTATAGTTCAGGTCCTTGAGTTCAGGCAACATCCTCATAAATCTTTGGTGCACCAGTCTGAAGAAGGGTCTCCACCCAAAACAACACCCATTCATTCACTCCAGAGATGTTGCCTGTCCTGTTGAGTAAAGCCCCTGTCCCACTTAGGAAACCTGAACGGAAACCTCAGGAGACCTTGCGCCCCACCCAAGGTTTCTGTGAGGTTCCTGGAGGTTCCGGTCACTCTCCCTAATGGTGGAAAGTGGTTTCCGCGTAGACGAGGCTTCTTCTATGATCCTGCGATTACTTCAAAAACAAAAAACAAAAAAAAACTAAAAATAGGTTGCGGTTTGGTCGAAGCCAGTGGAGTGGGGTTGCTATTTACTTACAGGCAGTCGAAGGCAACCTCACGGAAACCTTGGGTGGGGTGCAAGGTCTCCAGAGGTTTCCGTTTGGGTTTCCTAAGTGGGACAGGGGCATGACTCCAGTATTTTGCGTCTATCTTTGCTGCACCCTTTCCAGCTTACTGGCATCCTTCCTGCAGCAGGTTGACCAAAACTGAACGTACCGCATCCATTGATTACGTGCACTTGTCTGCATTCACTCCGCAACTAACCACATTGACCAGAGCAGCCACATCACAGGCACATTGCCTTGCTGAACACCCAGAGAAACGTTGGACCTCAGTGAATGGTTTACTGCAGCATGCTACTGATTGAATATCAAGATGGAAATCTAAATTAAACGTCTGCAATTGCAGTTTAACAAAAGAGACTAAGATTTGGAGAACGTCAACCTGAGACCAATCTGCTGAATGTAATCCTGCTTCAGGAGCTGAATATATTAAAAAACAAATCAAATGTGAAATGGAAAAGAGAATTTAAAAGGAATTAAGAAAATATTTTTCAAGTGCTGTATTATTACAACATAATTGAATCTTCATTTTCAATTGAGCCATTGTTTTCAAAACAACACGAGTAGTCTTTTGTTGATGAACTAGGACAGGAGGGGTAAAGAGTTACCCTTGGGCTCTGCGGCCGAAGATATGGCAGAGAATCAGCTGCCCTGCACTTGATTCTATTGACCCCAATGGAACCAAGTGCTCGCTGGGTGTGCCTCTGCCGCCCAATTTAGTCCCATGGACTTTTAAGATGGCACACTGGCACTGCTGGTAGAACTGATGGCTCACAGCACCAGCCACCCGGGTGCCACCCTGGCCTTGGGTGCTGTCTGTGTGGAGTTTGCACATTCTCCCCGTGACCGCATGGGGTTCCTCCCACATCCCAAACATGTGTGGGTTTTGAAGTTAATTAGCCTCTGTAAATTACCCTTGGAGTGTAGGGAGTGAGAGAGAGTGTGATAACTTAGAATTAGTGTGATTGCTAATCGGTGTGGACTCCGTGAGCCGACGGGTCATGTTTCCATGTTGTATCTCTAAAAACTAAGGCTACAGACAAACATCTTCCTCTTTATCTTCCTTCCAGAAGTTTGAGGCAAATCTTGTCAACTCATTGTTTGAGATTGGCAAAATCAGTGCATTGCAGACCCCTGACAGACCTGGAACTGCGCCAAGGACAATTAGGCGGTGGAATTGGTAGTGGTGGTGGTGGTGGTGGTGATGGTGGTGGTGGTGGTGATGATGGTGGGGGGGGGGATGGATCAATGGGGACAGGGCCTGTGGTTCTTTGTGCAGCACGGAAGTTACCCCAAACATAAATCACTCACTTCATCAGCCGCTGACGTTGTATCGTACTGCACTGACGGGTCTTGTTAGGGTGGATGTATAAAGATTTTTTCTCTAGTGGGAGAACCTAGATCTATGGGTCACTGGTTAAAACTAAAGAGTTGCATATTTAAAACAGATATGAGACACTTTTTTTCAAGAAGTCCATAACACCTTAAGGAGTTGGAGCAGGAGAAGTCCATTCAGCCCCTCGAGCCTGCTCTGCTCTTCAGTAGGATTGTAGTAGATCCAACATTCCTCATTCACTTTCCCAGCCCTTCCCCATAACTATTGATCTGTTTACTGACTACAAATCTGTTCATTTCATCCTTAAATATATACACTTCTCCCACTTCTCTGTGGCAAGCAGTTCCAAATGCTCGCACCTCTCTGAATGAAGGAATCTTTTCATATCTCAGTTTTAAATGGACACCCCATTATCTGAGACCATGATGTCTAGTTTTCTAGACTCTCCAATGAGAAGAAGCATCTTCTCATAATGTAATCAGTCAGGTTTCTAGTGAGTGGGCTCTACTTTCCAAGCACCCTACAATGTGGACTTTGTTTGAATTTTCAGCAGTGCAGTATATGAAATGGAAATCCAATTAAATTTAATAATTAAGTTAAATAAAATTCCATTGTATAGGTTATAAATGATCTTGCTCTAAGATGCAATCACGGGTCCAAATTGCTTTTGACACAGGGTGATAAATGCCTGCTAAGCTCGCAATTTTACAAATGAGCAGATTTATCATTTCTCCTCTCCTGTAATGACTTATTATGTCTGGTGTCATAAGTCGAAGGCAAAATTTTAAGTCATTTACATTATTCTGACTCTTTTCTCTACTCCAGCTCATGTGCGGGAGAAATGAAGCAATTCTTCAATGTTCTCCAACCAACTAATATCAGCTCGTGCTTTAGGTTTGAACTTAAATCCCGTGACAGTATGATGATATTAACATGAGCGTGACTAGGTTAGGAATCCTTGAGAGGGCGGGGGGGGGGGGGGGGGGGGGGTGGGGGGTAGAAGTAAAGGATCTCAAAGCTCAGATGAGTTGCTGATGGTTGAAGTTAACATCTGCACGAGGCAATTGGAAACTAAAGCCACGGCATTGCTTGATGTAAAGAGAGACGCACACATTTGGGTTTGCGTGTAGATTGACCCAGACGGCTAACATGAAATGTCGACTGCACAATGACCCTGCCCATCTGGATTAGTCTTGACGAAGCATTGCATTTTCATAATGTTCCCTCAATGGTCAATGAATAAAGTCACCTGGAGTCTGGTCAAAAAGCTGGGGATCAATTCCTAATCTTTGTTCAGTTAGCTATCACAATGACTACCAAGGCAAAACGTAGAGCCTCACATTTGGTAGATTAAGGGCAGGGATTACTGCTGAGCAGCAACTAATAATTTCTGCAGGACTTTGTGTTTGTGTGTTGTGCTGCCCCTCTGTTTTCATATTTACACATACCTGCATGCGGATTGTTGATGTCCAGTACTCCTGTTTCCAGAGTTTCTGATTTGCTCAGATTAAGTGCAGGTTGACTCAGAGAGAACGGCACTGCAATGTCAAGGCAGAACACTGCTCTGAGAGATGCCACAGCAGTTATGGGCTAACTGTCAGCTCATTACATTGAAGCGCAGCGCACTGAGGCAGAATGGAAACAGTTGTGGCAGGAATTAAATCCTTGGTGATGACCATAAAGGAAAAGTCACCGGCGATGATATTGTGACGACAGAAGGGACGGAAGAAGAGCGGAGACGTCTGATGTCAACAAGCCGTCAAAGAGAAAGTCAATGTGAAAGCCGAGGTTCAAAAATGAACAGTTTTAGGAAGCAAGAAATATATAAATTGTTCAAATTGAGTTCATGATTTTCAGTAACACACTGACACAATGCATAATTGGGACTACTGTAATTGCTGATGAGAGTTAAGAGTGTCTGAAGAAGGGTCTCGACCCAAAACATCTCCTATTCCTTTCCTCCAAAGATGCTGACTGACCCGCTGAGTTGCTCCAACTTTTTGTGTCCATCTTCGGTTTAAACCAGCATGTGCAGTTCCTTCCAGCACAAGAGTTAATAACCTTTGTATTAGGTTTTAAGTGAATTGTTTAACATTTCACAATATGCTATATTAATTTATTCATACTTGTGGAGACAAATATGCCAAAGTGACTAAAGTAAAACAAGAGATGAGGCTGGGTGTGTATCTGGAATAATGATCCCTTGAAATTATCCATAGCTCTCATGAATAGTTTAGAGATATCAAAAACAGCGGATAGTCGCGAGATTTGGAGTTGAAATACAAATAGACTGAATTACCTATGGTATATATCTTATCTAAATCTGTAAACAATTAGTCAGGTGCGCAAGGTCAAATATGTAATTGTTCAGAATATGATATTATGTAAGTAATTAGTTGATTTGCTTGTGTAGTTGGGTACTTTTTTTTGTAATGTATAAAGTCCATGTTAAAATGCAAGGACTGAGCTAACCAGGTCAGTGTCTTTAGTCGATATTTTAGTGCCTGCAGTACCAGAAGCAGTGCTCACAACAGTCGGCAGCCACATCTGAGAATCTACAGACGCTTCAGCAGCGATGGGGAAAGCACGAGAACACAGTAAATGGAAGCAGGAGTAGGCCATTCAGCCCCTTGTGCCTGCTTCAGCATTCAATTACACAGTTGACCTTTCACCTAAGTGCCACACACCATATCCTATAATTCTTTCAATATTTACAAATCTATTGACCTCTTTTTTGAACATATTTGGTGACTGAACCTCCACGGCTCTCTTGTGTAGAGAATTCTGGAGACTCCCTACCCTCTGGGTGAAGAATCTTCATCCCTGTCGTGAATGGCTGACACCTGGTTTTGAGGCTGTAACCTGGATCCACATTCCCCAGTAACTTCAAACCCTTTCAAGTCCTATCAGATCTCTCATTCATCTAAACTCAGGAAAGCACAGGCTTAGTCTGCCTAATCCAATTCCAACCACCAACCCCAGGAACTAATCTGGTGAAATGTCATTGCTCTCCCTGTAGCTCGGGTCTATCTTCCTTTGATAGAGCAAACACAATGTTCTAGGTATGACCTCGACACAGCCCTACATTTGGCAATGAGTTTGCTCTGGTCCTCAAATCCTCTTGCAGTTTGGTCAATGTAACTCACAACTGTTCACTGCATCTGCACATTAACATCCGGTGAATTCGTGTACAATGAAATCTGGGTCCCTGTGAACAACCACAACAACTCTCAATTTCTTCACCATTTCAACCGATACTCTGTCGTCCTATTTTCCCACGTTCCCTGCGTGTGAGTTGGGGTTTGCAGGAAGATCTTTGTTGCAGCCTCACATAATAAAAGTAATTATATATATTATCAAAGATGCCATTAAGTTGAAGAAAGTTCAGAGAAGATTTACGAAGGTGTTGCCAAGACTCGAGGGTCTGAGTTATAGGGGGAGGTTGGGCACGTTGGAACTTTGTTCCTTGGAGCATAAGGGACTGAGGGGTGATCCTTTGGTGGTGTATTAAACCAAGAGGGACTAGACAGAGTGAATGAACATAATCTTTTTCCCAGGGGAGGGTAATTAAGAAGTAGAGGGCATTGGTTTAAGGTGAGAGGGAAAAGAACCTGGGGAGCAATTTTTTCATTCAGAGGGTAGTGGGTGTGTGGAAGCCAAGTTGCCAGAGGAAGTGTTTGAAGCAGGAATAATATCAACATTTAGAAGACTTTTTGGGCAGGTACATGGATAGGAAAGGTTTAGAAGGATATGGGTCTAGCTTAGACGAGGCTTGTTTCCGTGCTGTATGACTCTATGACTATATGTTGTTAAAATCAAATCAACACAAAATGTGGATCACTGATATTCAGTTTTATCACCCCCTTCGCAACCCCAGTGGCAACGCTGCTGAATAACCAGCAATAAATCATTGCCTCAGCTACATTTGAGCTGGAAATAAGCGTTCAACCTCCGGTGACCATCTGGTGGTTCTGCCCCCTCTTCGGGCATGTGAATGACTGTAACGACATGTGTCCACTGGATGGGTGGAATGAATTGATTTTCGGAGAGATCTAAATATATAACATGTCATCAATAGACAGAAAGGGTGGATGGGTATCTGGCCATGAGAAGGTGCTTGTGCAGGGGAATGGGTTGTGAGGAAAAATGTGACAGATTTGACTTCAGAAAGCACAATGAGGCACAAGATGTATCTGTGCCACTATAAGCACTTTTTCTGACTTGGTTAGGTCATTAATCGGCTTCTTGCACATTATCCAAGAAAATATCCTTGGCTTCCACCAGTCACCTCCTGGTCAATCACCAAACCCACTCTGGTCCTGCAACTTAACCAGGCTTGTTTCATGCTTCATCTCTCTCTGACTCTGTGACCATCAAAGATTCGTATAAACGATGTATCCTCTTGTTGATATAAGGCCCTCGGTTTTTGCAGACAATAATAGAAACTAATAACAAAACTTGGTCTTACATTCTCTTGCTTTCACAGAGACACACAGCACACAGCGTGCCTATTATGCCTCCTGGCATGTTGGGCAGCAACGAAGGTCCTCCACTCCTTGTTGATTCCTACAGTTGCTGTTTCCGTAACATATTTGTTTTACGAGACAGGGTTGTTAGCCCTGTGCTCAACCTCCAACCT
Source organism: Raja brachyura (assembly GCA_963514005.1). Next base: position 11,009,814 of record OY740812.1, on the reverse strand, counting down.
GGAGGACCAGGTGATCGCTCTTCGCCTCGCCTCTACCTTTTGACCTGCCCAGCATGGGAGACCCTAACAGGAGACGAATCTCCCACTGGCATAGCTCTAGGGGTCACTGAGCCACACAAGCTCCCCGACCACAACAAGGTTGCAAAACAAAGGGGAGCTGTCACAAAGAGCCATGTTTTATTTTCGTCTGTGAACAGACCATTGAGATTAAGGGTGGCCTGAGCATTGTAACACTTGCTGAGCTCACCATTATCAGCCTTGATTGTATTCTCAATAAAGGAGTAATGAATTGAAGCAGAGCGAGCTTGTTCAGCTGAAGGAGTTGGTAGCAAACAAAGGGTATGACAGCTGACACTCTTTATAGCACTTCTAAGTGAAAGAGAGTGACATAATCCGAGGAATAATACTAAACAAGAGGCTGGTGTTTATAGAGCACTTTCCACAGGATCAGAATGTTCCAAAGTATTTTACAGCCAATGAATGCTTTCTGCAGTGAAAGGTCACTGCTGCATTGTAGTGAAGAATGACTTTGAATTTTTCAACAACAGGATCAATGACTTTGTTTTTATTGCTTTTGCAAGATTTTGGGTTGAATTCATGCTCTTCCCTGAAACAGTGCCATGGGTTCACTGGAGGGACGGACAAGCCCGTGGTTTACCATTCCACCATAAAGGCAGCATCAGTTAATGGCAGTGCTGCACTGGGAGTGTCAGCTTCCATCCTACGGCCATGCACAGTGAGTGAGGTTTGAACTCAGGGACTTGAAATCAGAGCCAAAAGCACTACTGCAGGCAGAAAAGTCAGATTTGTGTTGTCTACTTTAGAGATATACAGCGAACAGGCACTTCGGACCACCAAGTCCGTGCTGACCACTGTTCCCATATACTGGCACCACCCTACACACACTAGGGACAATTTACAATTTTACCAAGCCGATTAGCCTACAAACCTGTACATCTTTGGACACTGGGAGGAAACCGGAGCACCCGGAGAAAACCCACGCAAGTCACGGGGAGAACGTACAAACTCCGTACAGAAAGCACCCGTAGTCAGGATGGAACGCGGGGCTCTGGCACTGTAAGGCAGCAACTCTACCGCTGCGGCACCGTGCCTCCCAAATGATATGTCGTACAATTCAGTCTCTGGATGAATACTCTGAGATCTTGTTCAAAAAAGTCATGCACATATTTAGTGGAAACACACCATCAGATGAAATGCTTCATTGACTATTCCGTTTAGTTACTTCTGCTGCAAGTAATCCCAAACTAAAGCAGTTGTTCAATTGTTCAATTAAAAAATAAAACTTGTTTTGCTGTCAGCACTATGCCTGGACTGATGCCTATCACAGTGACCCAGTTACAGGGACAGTAAAACCCAGCGATACGCTGAAAAAAAATCAATCATCCAGCTCGGCTGTTTTTCCTGATATCTTGTAAAGTAGTGTTAGTGACATATAAAGATTTGTTAACCAAACTTAGCTTTAAAACCAGTCCTGGAACTTCAATGAATTAAATATATCTTTGCATTTTTTTATTTATTCATAGAACATGGAATTACGCATTATTTATTTCCCGTCTAAAGCTGTGCTGCAGAAGGAGGTGATGAGCTGCTAAAATGTGTGTGATGCCTATTTGGCACAGTGCGCTTGTGTAGAAATCCGAAGATTGTGACACAGTCAAAAGGAGGGAACTGTAATATATTTGTCTGTCTTGTTCATTGCTTAGCAGCATAACTAAAGTTCCGTAAACAAGTTATGCAGAGCTGACAATGTAGCCACTTTTTTACTAGAGGCTAAACACAAAGTGTTAGAGGAGCTCAATTAGTCAGGCAGCATCTATGAAGGGAATGGATAGATAGATGATAGTTTGGGTCAGAACCTTTCTTCAGCTTCGAGGCTATTCATCCCATAGGGTGTCTGCTAGCTCCCCATGGGGTGGGGAGGGGGGGGTGTGAGGGGGGGGGGGGTAGATTCCCATGTTCCATTCCCTTTCCTGTCTTTCCCTGTTTTCCTGCAACTTATCCTCCCGCATCCATTTTAATAGAATCATACAGCACAGAAACAGGCCCTTTGGCCCAATTCATCTGTGCCGACCAAGATACTCATTCTAAGAAAGACCCATTTGCCTGTGTTTGGCCCATAACCATCAAACTCTCTCTTATCCAAACCCTATCCTTTGATTATTTTGCCTTTTACCAACACTAAGGTAAACTCACAGTAACCAATTAACCAGCATGCACATATTTAAGATAGGGAGGGAACCGTTGCAGCTGGAGCAAACACTCACAGTCAGAGGGAGAAGGTGCAAACTGCACACACAGAGCACTGGTCAGCACCAAATCGAAGCCTCTGGAGTTGAGGGGGAGTTGCATTAACTATTGCAAGAGAATGGGGTTAGGAGGGAGAGATAAATCAGGCATGATTGAATGGCGTAGACTTGATGGGCCGAATGGCCTAATTCTACTCCTATTCCTTATGACCTTATGACACACATTCACGTGCGTACAAACACATACACAAACATACACACATATTCATGCACGCAGACACACAGAAACACACCAATGGACACAAGAACACATCACACATAAAACAATGGAGGCAGAGCTGATGAAATGGAAAAAAATGTTCACTGTTTAATCTGTTCTGCAGTTTTATGCACCGGAAACAGGTGAAAACCGTTATTATTCCATGGATAAACTAGTTGAACAATTGTGGAGTGGATAAGAACCTTTGCTAAGGGAAATCTATGTTAAACCAGGAAGTTATTTATTTCATAGTGATAACTAATTAAGAAGGGCATTAGTTGCAGTCAGCATGGATTTGACAGACATTTGACCTGATCTCTCATAACAGACTGATCAGAAAAGTGAAACTTCATGCGGTCTATGGGAAAATTATATTTTAATTAAAAATGGCTCAGTGGCAAGTAGTCACTTGCTGCTTTAATGACAGGAAAATGGCTGCATTAGGGTTCAGAGATCTGCAGAGTTTCATTTCAAGGGGATTATGTGGAATGGTATAAAACAAGAGTTGAACCATAGCATATTGTCACATTATCACATTACCAATTGAATCAGGTAGCTCTGGCTTGGGCGTAGAACAGATTTTCGAGACTATTTTCTGAGCTGGAGAACTTTAGTTATGAGAAAAGGTTGGCCATTGTGAGAGTTAACCGAAGAGTATAAATTGATTATCCACAGGAAGTGTGAATAGCAAAGACCAGTTCTGTTGTCATAATGCCTCGAAGTAAGGAGTACAAGTTGAAGATAATTTGTAGAAGGATTGGAGGGGGTGGTAGAAAATTGTTTTCACCCATGAGTGTCTGGAAATCTGATCTTGAAAGGGTGCCAGAAGGCAAGACCCTCAGTGTAATTTAAAACTAATTCTGGATGATACTTGTTATACTACAGAGCTGCAGACCAGGAACTGGGAGGTGGGGTTGTTGGAACTGCTCTCTTTTGGACAGTGGGGATAGGATGGGCTGAATAGCCTCTCTCTGTGGGCATGGGCAGGCAGAGGATATTCATTGAACTTGGCATCGTGTTATGTGTGGGAACTGTGGGCCGAGGGGCCTGTTATTGTGCTGCACAGTTCTATCTTCTATGTTCTGTGAAATAAGTTCCCATGCTTCCAAGGAACCGCTGATTCTCTTCTTCCTGCCACTGAGTAAGAAAATGGTCAATTGCTACCGTACCTGTTACAGGATGCAATGATTGCATTTGAGATCACTGGTTAAAGCTGGAATAAAGCAAATACATCAAAGGCACTTGAATAGAAATCTGACAAGAACAACACAAAATAAAGAAGCAGTTGCTGTTTGACTGGAATCCGCTCTGACACGAGGTTGGGGACTCATGCTGCTTATTATTCATGAGGCCCATACTCTCGCTGGATTACAAAATTCATGAAATGTTAATATCCAAGAGATCTTCTGTTATTATTTTCATTCATCCAAGTCACCTCATAGAGAGAGAGGGTTTCAGTTCCAAAAGATAACATTGCAGGTAAGCCTGAATGGCCAGAAACAGATTGTAGACATCTATGCGAAAGCTGCACAGTCCTACTGCATATGGAGATCAACAATGTGTCACAGGGTCTTTTTATTGTCTATGAAATTTCTCATCTTACAGTTTAGTGGAAAGCAGGGAGCAAAGACAACTCGCCTCCACCTCACATTTCACCATTGCTGGTAAATTCCTGTTCTCTTCACTGAGATTGTCAGTGTGATATCGATTATGGGCTTTCCTGGGTTGATTATATGGGACAGACTTCTTAACCCACTTAGGCTTCTAAATTGTTGGGTTTACAATCAGGATGAGCAAAACAGAACAACTTCCAAGATTCTCAGTCTGAAGATGGGTCTCGACCCGAAACGCCACCTTTTCTCCAGAGATGCTGCCTGACCCACTGAGTTCCTCCAGAGTTTTGTGTCTATCTTCGGTGTAAACCAGCATCTGCAGTTCTTCCTACAGAGAATAACTTCCCTCATGCTGTAAGTGCATGTTCCCAATTGGATCCAGACTTTCTCACCTCCCTTTATGTGGCTGGACCCTGACCCTCTCACACATCCTCAGAACCTCATGGGTCGGAACACAAAGCCTGGTACTTACCTCACCCTTTTCACAACCTCACATTGTCTCAAAACGCTCCATGTGTGAACACTTTGGTAATGCGACAAATACTGGCAGCCAATTTGCCCACAATGAGGTACTTTCAACGTCATTGTTAATGATTGCATTAACAGCTTTTTTCCCCACGAGTAGTAGATCTTCTCAACAACCAAAAATCTGTAGCCTCCTTTTGCTCTGGTCATTTATTCAATTCACATGTTTAATCAATAATGTTTTGTTCTTAATGTTTTATGTGTCATTCTTAACTGTCACTGTATGTCATGTTGTCACTTGCGGGAGGAGCACCAAGGCAAATTCCTTGTATGTGAATACTTTGTCAATAATCTTACTAATTAATTAATTAATTCATTAATTAATTCATAATGCAATGGGTGAAAATAAAAACAAATTCCAGTTACTAGAAATCTGCAATTAAAAAATTGGAATAGTTTTAAACACTCAGTCTGACAGGCAGCATCCGTAGAGAGTAAATTAACCTTTCAGGTCAAGGACCCTTTGTCTGTGTCGAAGTTGCCTTCTCTTTCCACAGATGCTGCCTGACCTGCTGAGTGTTTCCAATTTTTTATAGACAAACAGAGTTACATAGCATGGAAATAGACCCTTCGGCCCACTCAGTCCATGCTGACCATCAATCGTACATTTATACTAACCTTACATTAACCCCATATTTTATTATTCCCCTATACTCATCAACACCCCCACCAGCCTAAAACACTACCACTCACCTACCCACTAGAGGAAATTTATAGTGACCAGTTAGCCTGCCAACCGTTACATCTTTGGGATGCAGGAGGAAACTGCGGCACCTGAAGGAAACTTATGTGGTAGCAGGGAGAACATGCAAATATAAATGCAGTCATATTAATCTACGTTTTTCAAAGCTTAACAGTTAGGCCACAATCACATAAAGAGGCCCAAGCCACATGGCTCATTTAGCATGCACCAGCATTCAATACAATCCATTCTCAAGACGTGCTTTGCTTCACAAGTGGTTGTGATCCAGATCTCTCGTGTCTTTTCAAATGGTCCATTTGACAGATAAAAGCCCGTCTCACTGGACAGCCTCCCAATGTAGTAGTGAAGCATCACTCCAGATTTTTGTGTATGAGGGAAAAGATTATTTAATTCACTGAAGTTCTCTCACTAAACCCCACTGTTAGCATCCTACTTGCCTGCTGATATTAATACTGAACAATCAGTGTAAAATGGCATTGCCAGTTTAATCTTATTTTTAAATGAAGCGGAAGATATCTTTGGTTCTGAAATTTCCATGGTAACATCAACTCTCTGCTCCTGGAAAGAGGTCGGCTGAAGCTAATTTTAAAAGCGTTAGTTTTCTGGCAACATTAAAAGAAATCAGAACTCCAACATTCAATATCGGAAACAAAAATAGAACTCCCAGAGGCAGGAATCAGAAAGGGGGAGCATTGAGAGAGCATCTCACAGGCCTAGGTCCCAACCCGGAACATCGCCTATCCATGTAGAGATGTTGCCTGATCTGCTGAGTTACTCCAACACTTTGTGTCCTATCATAGAATATTGTTAAAGGCCACATAGGGTTTTTGAACCAAAGCGATTATCACTTTAAAGAGTGATCCCTCATTGTCACTGCAACAGTTTTTTTTGCACCTTGCTACATAATCCGAGGCAATGGAAGAAGAGCGGAGTCAAAACCGGAGACGCTACTCACGGTTTAGTTTAGTTTAGTTTAGAGATACAGCACGGAAATAGGCCCTTTGGCCCAACAAGCCTGGAATCCAGAGCTCCCAGAGAAAACCCATGCAGTTATGGGGAGAATGTACAAGATCCATACAGAGGGCACCCTTAGTCAGGATTGAACCCGGGTCTCTGCCGCTGTAAGGCAGCAAATCTACCACTGCACTGATGTGCCACCATGGGTTGTTGGGTGCTACATGAGGTTTGTTTACTTCTTATCCCAGTGATAAAGTTCTCATCTCTGAAGCACAAGCTCCATGCCAGAAATGTGAGCTCCTCACAATCTGGAATGGCACTCATTTGCCATCTTCCAATCCAGAGACCACCCCAAAGTTTGCTATATAGTTTCAGGACCAGTTGTGTGCAGGATTAAGGTGCAGTTATTGTCTGTTCATGTCGCTTTAACGGATATTAATGTTGTTACATATGTGGCTCATATAATGTTGGGTTTGTATTCTTTAAGAATTATGCCATTCATCCAACTTCTCTCTGTAGATGAGGCCACAATGTTGATGGAGATTTTACAGAATGTGAGTTTCTCTGTGTAGATCCTGCTTACTGTCTCTGTGTAGCAGACACACAATAAAGAGAGTTTGTACTTATTGGTTTCATTTCCCAGTTATCTCCAGACACCATGGAAGTTATCCGTGACCCCCAAGCTGACGGAATGTAGACCAATAATTAATATTTAGCTCTGTAATGGCTGCACCTTCATCTCTCTTAGATAGTCATGGGTTCAAACCCTTCTCTGAAGTTTTGAACATGAGAAGAGGATAATTCAGAGAGAGTAGTGGACTCCTGCAGTGCGGTCTCATTCCCCAAATGTTAAACTAAAGTCCTACCAGTCCTATAAAGAATGTGCTACAGATTGTATGACCTTATGGGTGCTCTTGTTGGCTGCTTGGACAATATTGATCCCTTGACCAACATCAGTGCAAATTCTCATGTTAAGGGCCTGTCCCACTTTCCCGAGTTATTCACGAATTCTCCCGAGTTTTCCCCTTGATTCAAACTTGCAGAATGTTCGTAACGAGTCTGTAGGAGGCCGTGGATATATCGTAGCGGTACTCGGGGCTATTTTTTTACTTGTGAACATTTTTTTATCAAGCTGGAAAAAAAGTCCCGACTTACCTGATGCCCCGAGTACCTACGGCTGGCATAACGAGCTGCTACGATATATCTACGGACTCCTACGGACTTATTACGAACATTCTGCGAGTTTGAATCAAGGGAAAAATTCGGGAGAATTCGTGAATAACTCGGGAAAGTGGGACAGGCCCTTTAGGATTCCATTGTTATTTATTGGACTTGCTCTGACAAATTGGCGATGTTTACGTGAATCAATTCAAAAATGTTTAATTGGGATTAACATAAACTGAGGCTGTGTAAAGTGCATGTACATGTTAGTCCTTCCTTTATATATAAAAATACAGATGGAACTTGTCACTTTCAATAAGGTCAGATTTATCTATCAGGCACTGTTCCTGCCAGATTAGCTCCAGTTCACTATGTAGATTGCAATACATATTGATAAGGTTTTGGTGGCAAGAAATCTGAACACCCACTCACTGTTGAATTATTCACCAGGTCCACTCATCAAGTTCCTTGAAGCGATAGCAGATTTGACAGGCTCACATAGAGCTGTGCAGGCTTCTATCGCTTAATCGAATCACCCTGTCATAAGGAATTGATCTGGTATTTGGGTTAATGAAATCCACTAAAGTTATTTTGGTTATCAACTTTCTTCCTTCAGCTAATTATGGATATGAAAGGGTCGGGCGTGTAAACTTTGGAGGCTGTAGGATCCCTTGATAGCATTTAGGGATCTGTCAGCAAAGAAAACAGTCAGTGCAATGAGAATTTTGAGAAGACTAAAATGGTAAGACTTCAGTTCACACATACACGTTATACCCGCAAATACATTCCCTGGTTTTATTATAAAGGACTTGTGAATATACTGCAGGGAATACAAGTTGGACAAACACAAGAGACTGCAGTTGCTAGAATCAGGAGGAACTCCATGGGTCATGCAGCTTCCGGTGGAAAATGGGCATTCGATGTATCAGGTCAGGACTTTAGATCTTACTTGGAAGACAAGGATCCAAGGATATGCAAGTTAACCTTCACATTTTCCAGATTGCATTCCATTTGCCCAATCTTTGCCTCCTCACCTAATATATCTAAGGTAGACAAAAATGCTGGAGAAACTCAGCGGGTGAGGCAGCATCTATGCAGCGAAGGGAAAAGGCAACGTTTCAGGTCGAGACCCTTCTTCAGACATAATATATCTATATTGCTATATGCTTTCATCTCAGTTTACTTTTCTATCTATATTGGTGTCATCATCTACTTTATCAACCAACACGCTGGTCATTTCTTCTAAATCATTCATATAAATTGTGGAGAAATTGGTGTCCAAGTACCCTATCAGAAATGTGGGATTGACTCTGCCAGATCCTATGGATTTTGCACTGCTTGCTATGATTGCTCTACACACTACACACTATCATGTCTGACGATTTATTGCATGTTTATTTTTGTTCTTATTATTACATCTCGAGTGCCTATAAAGTAGCAGCAATAAGAATTTAATTGTTCCTGTTCATATCTGGTGTATATGACAAATAAGCTCTCTTGATCTCTCGATCTTGATCTTCCAAATTATTTATATAAATGACCAAGAACAATGAACCCGGCAAAGATCCCTGAGGCACACCACTAGTCACAGGCCTCCAGTCTGAAAAGCAACCTTTCAACATTACATAAACACAAAATGTTGGAGTAATTCAGTGGGACAGGTAGCATCTCTGGAGAGAAGGAGTGGGTGACGTTTCGGGTCGAGACCCTTCTCTGAAGACGAAGATATGAAGAAAGGTCTCGACCCACAACATCACCTATTCCTTTTCTCCAGTAATGCCCCCTGACCCCCTGACCCACTGAGTTACTCCAGAATTTGTGTCTATCCTCAGTTTAAACCAGCATCTGCAGTTCCTTCTGACACCTTTCGCCATTACCCCCTGCTTCCTACCATTGACCCAATTACGTATTACATATAGCTCTCCCTGCATCCTGGGCAATCTAACTTTCCAGGTTAGCCTAACATATGGGACCTTGTCAAAGGCCTTGCTAAACTCCATATAGACAATGTCCGCCTCCTTGCCTTCATCAATCCTCTTGTTTGCCATTTCAGAAAACTCTTAACAGAAATGTGAGGCACTATTCCCCACACACGAGGCCTTGCTGACTATCCCTAATCAGTCCTTGTGGCGACAGCATTACTTGCTGCACCACTATGACACCCTTTCACCTGGCACATCCTAAGGTTGCATGTTCTGGAGCCACGTAACTGATGTTAGATGATGGCCAAAATTGTCCCTACCCCTCTAGTGCTGAAAAGTAAGTTGAATTTGACTGGCAAAATGCATTGAATAGACAAGAGCGATCTACATTTATAGGCAAGATCTGATGAAGATTCAACAGTATTTTTCTCCATTTGGCCCTGTTTTCCTGTTCAATAACGTTCACGATTATATTCAAGTAAAACCCCAAACTGTAGGTTCATAAACAAGATTCAGTTTCTGGATACCGCTCCTTCAGATCGTAATTCTCATTTAGCTGCCTTTTGCAATTACAGAAACCAATGTAAAAACCGACATGCTGAAGCTACCTCCTGAACATTTCATTCATTTGTTTTTTATTTTTGTTGAGTAACCGCTCATTGGATTTAAGCTGGAAGGTCTCCTGAAATCTAATCATTTAAAAATAAAGTGTGACAGAGTGGCCATTAACTGTCATCCTCAGATGCTGCAGCTAACCTGAACAGAAACCATTAAAAATGCACCAGTCTGTGAAGCTAATTCTCTGGTGTTTTATGGATGTTTATTTTCATTGCTAAAGCTTCAGGCGTTTTCTTGAAATATCTCTCCCTGCTGTGTCCATGGCTTAGAACTCGTTGTTACTTTTTCCCTCTGAGTGGGAACAAAGGCTTTTGAAATGTAAAATTGGAGATCTAAAATTATTATTTTAAAGGAAGCATTTGCTTCAGTGATGTATTAGAAACCCAACACCCCATCCTACCACACCTGCATGGGATGGTGGAACGTTTTTGCTTTGTAGGATCAATGTGCCGTACCTTGCCTGGAAAATTGATTCCGTTTAAGTCAATGGATTTCTGCGTACAGTGTGGAGACATGATTGTGTCACCACAATCAATCAGGGATGAACTTTGGGCAGATATTATATTACCAATGGCACTAATGATATTATATTTAATGTTGGATAAGACATTATACCTGTGTCTGCCCCCTAAAAGGGATGGAAGAAATCCCACCACACTTATCAAAGCTGTTTTCACACGTATCCCTACTTGAACCCTTCAGCTAATGTAACTAAATTAAAGTCATAGGGTCAACATAAATCACGTGGTTATACAGAACTTATTAATGTTGTGGAACATTCCAGCACTCGTGACAGGTTCACCTTTGTCAAATTGGTGTGTTATTTATGGGACTTGGCTGTGTACACATTTTTAGATCAGTTTAGTTTAGTTTAGATTAGTTTTGTTTCGAGACACAGCATGGAAACAGGCCCTTCAGCCCACCGAGTCTGTGCTGACCAGTGATCACCCACACACTAGTTCTATCCTACATGGTAGGGCCAATTAACCTACGGACCTGCATGTCTTTGGAATGTGGGAGGAAACCCGTAGAGCTGGAGAAAACCCACGTGGTCACAGGGAGAACATACAAACTCCACACAGACAGCACCCATTGTAAGGATCAAACCTGGGTAAGGCAGCAACTCTATATGCAACTCTACAGCAACTTCATACCTTTCCTACACGAATAGCAGTTGCATCATATAGATGGTAGTTGGATATAAACGGTTCTTGAGCTTCGATCGAGAAGAGATCACGAAAGGCGGTGTAAGGTGCTGTTCCCTCTACTCTTGAGTATCTGTGCCTGAAGTCACATTGCAAAATCTAGAATCTGGTCTTAATGCAACAAAATGATAATAATATTGATTCTAAAATTTGTGTCAATTTAATAGTTACATGGTAACTTCTTGATGGAGAGGAGAAAAAGTCCTGGAAAAAGTAGAATTGTGAAATAACTGTATATTCAATGAATAAGTTCCACATTTTAGGCTGGTCTGGAAAAACTGTGCATGGGATGTAAAAGCAAGGTATAAGTGATCAGATTAATTCACATAATTTAATCTTCCTTAATCTTTTTTTCTTATTCGCTATTTATGAGGCCTTCGCAAATTGCAGCAGCTCTGTTCCTTGTCCTGACTTTTCTCACCTTTTGGCTGTACCATCTTTTCCTCGGGCTCGAGGGACAAGCATTTGTCTTTATTAGTTTGGCTTTGTGCCAAATTCATCCCATGCACTGTCAATAAATCCTGGCATCAGTCTGTCGATCAAAGAATGAGGAAGGCATCAAGCAGATTTGTTGAGTCTGAACTTTGCAAGAGGTTTACGAGAGACACACAGCAGTAATATCAGGGTGGAGAATAGGCCAGCAGTTAAAGGTGAACTGGATTTAACTGAAATGCCAAACAATCTCAAACAATGAGCAAGAGAACAAACTCAGCGAGTCACATTGTGGACGGAAGTGGCCAGGCGATATTTTGGGTCGGGACTCTTCCTCTGACTGATGGAAGGGCATGTGGCTGTGGTATAAGCTCATACGTTCATAAGTTCTAGCAGCAGAATTAGGCCATTCGTCCCATCAAGTCTGCTCTGCCATTCAATCATGGCTATTATTGAGTCTCAGTGAAAACATGTTCACCCAGTTTTTGTTGTGTCTAGAAACAGGATTCCACGGTGACCAACCTATTGAAACCCAGTTTGGAAGCTTCATTGAAATCCAATCCAACTGGTTGTAGAATCTGGACAGATATTGAAATTCGCCTATCATTCTCCACTCCAGGGACCCAGGATTGAAATCTATTTCCCACTTTGAGTGGAAATTAGTGATCCAACACTCCTCTAGGTGTGTTTGGGAGAGCTTTCCTCGATTTAGCCTCGGTGAATTGACCAGTGCACCCTCTACACTGCCAGTCCTAACTAATCCTCAGCACAAAACCAGAAAGCCTACTCTCATTGAGTATAGAACAGGAACAGGCCCTACTGCCCACAATGGCTGTGTCGAATATGATGCCAATATTAACTAATCTCACCTGTCTGCACATAATACACTGCCCTATCCATGTCCTGCCCAAACTCTACTCTCTCACCGTTGCTACTTCCTGCTCTTGCATCTTATGCCTAATCTACCACTTATCTACCTCTTATATACTTATCTTACCCTTATCCACCATTTACACTATCTACCTCATCTACCTACTGCCTCCAGCTTTAGGATAGTGAATTGAACTGCTGATTCCTTGCTCAAAAAAATCTATGGAATGACTTGCTGCTGTGACGCTGAACAACATAGGAAATGGTGCAGCACAGGATCAGGCCCTTCGGCCCACAATGTCTGTGTTGAAGATGATGCCTAGATCAATTCTTATCTACCTGCATATTATTTTTTCCCTCCATTTCCTGCATATCCATATGCCTAGCAAAAAATCTCCTAAATGCCAATATCGTATCTGCGTCTGGCAGTACGTTCCAGGCACTCACGACTTCTGTGTAAAAAACTTTCACTGCACATCTCCTTTAGACTTTGTCCCTCTCACCTTATAGCTATGCCCTCAAGATTTGATATTTCCATCCTGCGAAATAGGTTCTGACTGACGCTCCTATCTATGCCTCTCATAGGTTTATATATTTCTATCCTGTCTCCCAGACGTTCCAAGAAAAACAATCCGTCTGTCCAACTGCTCCCCATAGCTAATACGCCCTAATCTAAGCATCATTCAAGTAAACCATTTGTTTAAGAAGGAGCTGCAGATGCTGGAAAATCGAAGGTAGACAAAAATGCTGGAGAAACTCAGCGGGTGAGGCAGCATCTATGGAGCGAAGGAATATAGGCAACGTTTCGGGTGGAACCCTTCTTCAGACTGATGTGAGGGGTGGGGGGGAGGGGGGCGGTAAGAAGAAAGGAAGAGGCAGAGACAGTGGGCTGAGGGAGAGCTGCAAAGGGGAGGAGAAAGTAGGGACTACGTGAAATTAGAGAAGTCAATGTTCATACCGTTGGGGTGCAAACTGCCCAAGCGAAATATGAGGTGTTGCTCCTCCGATTTACAGTGGTCCTCACTCTGGCCATGGAGGAGGCCCAGGACAGAAAAATCGGATTCGGAATGGGAGGGGGAGTTGAAGTGCTGAGCCACCGGGAGATCAGGTTGGTTATTGCGAACCGAGCTGAGGTGTTCGGCGAAGTGATCACCAAGTCTACACTTGGTCTCATCGATGTAGAGCAGCTGACATCTAGAGCAATGGATGCCATAGATGAGGTTGGAGGAGGAGCAGGTGAACCTCTGCCGCACCTGAAACGACTGCTTGGGCCCTTGAATGGAGTCAAGGGGGGGAGGTAAAGCGACAAGTGTAGCATTTTCTACGGTTGCAGGGGAAAGTGCCTGGAGAGGGGGTGGTACACGTGGGAAGGGACGAATTGACCAGGGAGTTACGGAGGGAGCGGTTTCTGTGGAAAGCAGACGGGAGGAGATGGGAAGATGTGGCCACGTGGTATCACGTTGGAGGTGGCGAAAATGTCTAGTAAACCACCCCTGAACCCCTTCCAAAGCCTCCACATCAGTCCTGTAATGGGGTGACCAGAACTGCTTGCAATACTCTAAATGCTGCTTAACCAAAGTCCTATCAAGCTGCATCATGACTTCCAGACTCTTATACTCAATGCCTCGACCAAAGAAAGCAAGCATGCCATATGTCTTCCTTTCCATTCTATCGACTCGTATTGGCACTTTTAGGAAGTTATGGACTTGGACCCCAAGTCCCCTCTGTACATCAATGTTGCTAAGGGTCATGCGTTAATTGTTCATTTCCCTCTTACATTCGACCTCCCACAGTACAACACCTCGCACTTATAAACACAAAGACATTTCTGAAGAACATTTTAGAAGCCAAACAAGAATCTTGCAAATGTTTTGGTTGTGTTTCTTTTTACTGAATATGCATGAAGTAATCACACCTGGTACCTTAAATGTTCTCCGAGGTTTCAATTATTTTATTTCGCTGCAAAAATAATTTCCAATTAGCCTGATAGAAATCTGCCTCAAGGCTAATCTCAACACATCAAAATTATAAGAACAAAAAACATTAGTGCAGATATACACAAAAAGCTGGAGTAACTCAGCAGGACAGGCAGCATCTCCGGAGAGAAAGAATGGGTGACGTTTCGGGTCAAGACCCTTCTTCAGTTTCTGCAAGTCACTTGAGCTCCAAGAAGAGCCTTTCAAACTTCTATTGCCTCCTGAACCTTTTTTCATTACCAATTTTTATGCAGTTTTTACGAGACTTCCTCTTGCAAAACCTCAACTTCCATTGCTGATCCCCTTGTGAAGTGCCATTGTAAATATTTCCTTTCCTGGACACTTGTTATCTGTATTTTGGAAAGATAGCTGCCACCAACTATTTCATCGATCTCCAATGCTTCTTGGCTTTGCCCTTGTAAATATACTACTCAATGCCCACCTCATTTTCCTTTCCAATGTCCTTAAGTATACTGTGGCATTTCAAATATGCCCATCTTTCTGTAACTACGCACTTGTATCTCTCCACGACTCTGATGTGGCTCAACTCAGTACTGCTGCCAGCTCGTGTGACTGGACTTTGAGTCAAAATGTCATAGAGCTGTGAAAACAGGCTCTTCAGTCTAACTTGTCCATGCTGAACAAGTTGTCTAACCAAGCTAGTCCCACTTGCCTGTGCCTAGACCACATTCCTCCAAACCTTTCCTATCTTTGTACCAGTCCAAGTATCGTTAAATGTCATAATTATACCGGTGTCAATCATTTCCTCCGGTAGCTTATTGCATATATGCACCACCCTTTCTGTGAAAACATTGTTCAATACACAATAGACAATAGGTGCAGGAGTAGGCCATTCGGCCCTTCAAGCCAGTACCGCCATTCAATGTGATCATGGCTGATCATCCACAATCAGTACCCCGTTCCTGCCTTCTCCCATATCCCCTATCTTTAAGAGCCCTATCCAGCTCTCTAATTCCCTCCCTTAAACCTATGCCCTCTACTTTTAGACTCCTCTACATCCGATAAAGTCTGTGGCAATTCTCCTCAGATATTTATAAACTACTCCACAGCTCCTACACTCCCGGGGGGGAATAATCCTTGCTTATTCAGAACTTAAACCCTCCAGGCATGATAATATTCTGGTAAAAACATTTTGGACCCTCTCCAGTTTGATGTAATCCTTCCTATTGCAGAGAAAACTGAATATATACAATACGGCACATGTGGCCTTACCAGCATCTTGTTGAGCAGTAACATGAAATCCCAACTCCTGTTCTCAATACTCTGATGGATGAAGGTAAGCGCGCCAAATGCTTTTGTCACCACCCTGTCCACCTGTGTCACCACTTTCATGGAACTATGTAAATGTGCACCTGGGTCTTTCCTGTTGAATAACACTCCCCAGGGCCTTACTATTTACTATGTAAACCCTGTCTTACCCTGTCCTGTTTGTCTTGTCAAAATGTAACACATTGCATTTATCTGAAGTAAACTTCAATTGCTAATCTAGTAACTGTCTTCAGCACCTCTCCAAAACCTCCATGTTCTCCCTGTAATGGGGTGTACACGATACACCGCGATGTGAGACTCCATCATTGTTAAAATTGCAGGGGGCAACAGCTGGGCCATCACGTTTCATACAACATCATCAACAAGGGGTATACACCATTTGACTGTGACAACGTCAGTTTTTCCTTCTAATGAGAACGTTTGGTGCTCACAGTCCAAGCTTTCGTATTCTGTTAGTAAAGTATTGATTTTTGCTTTACATGGAACTGAATAGGTTTAATAGGCTATCTGCTTCCAGTATTAGATTTTTCCTTGTCAACTTTTATTTCAAGAAATCTAATCAGGGACCAAGAACATTTTAATGCCGTGTCACTTGGAATCTCCTTCACTTTTCACTCTGCCTTTTCCAGGAGGCAGAGCCTAATTAGTCTTTCTGCTTTAGTTAGTGTCAGTCCTAACGATGTTCATTGTTATTTGTTTCTGTTTCTCCTTATGATAAGGAGCGCGGTGTCAATCTGTCACAAGAACAGTGTCAAGGCAGTGCAATGAATCTCAGTGCCACTGCCCAATATAACATGACATGAAGTGGGTGGCACCTGTTAATTCAGTTTGCACGAGAGGCTTGAAGATGAGATCTCATTCATCAATCTGCCTGATGATATATTGGTTCACAATGACAATTGATTAGTCTGTGCTGCTTGCCAGCTGTAACAGTCCATTACTCCGCTCCTGGGGTGTGGACAATGCTAGTCAAGCCTCAGGAAATGTCCACCCCTTCGTAGAGGACAGGTTTACTCTTTGGACAGTTGCATTCCAATAGTGCCTAAGTACAATATGCCAGAATTAATTTTTTGTATATTAAATTTAGTTTATTATTGTCACATGTACCGAGGTACAGTGAGAAGCTATTTTGTTGCGTGCTATCCAGTCAGTGAAATATTTTACATGGTTACAATCAAGCTGTCCAGTGTACAGATAAAGATAAGGGAATATTGTTTAATCATAATCATACTTTATTAGCCAAATATGTTTTGCAACATATGAGGAATTTGATTTGCCATACAGTCATACAATTAAAAGCAACAAAACACACAAAATACATTTTAACATAAACATCCACCACAGTGGCTCCTCCACATTTCTCACTGTGATAGACAATAGACAATAGACAATAGGTGCATTGAGTAGGCCATTTTGCCCTTCGAGCCAGCACCGACATTCAATGCGATCATGGCTGATCATCCCCAATCAGTACCCCGTTCCTTCCTTCTCCCCATATCCCCTGACTCCGCTATTGTTAAGAGAACTATCCAGCTCTCTCTTGAAAGCATCCAGAGAACCTGCCTCCACTGCCCTCTGAGGCAGAGAATTCCACACACTCACCACTCTCTGTGAGAAAAAGTGTTTCCTCGTCTCCGTTCTAAATGGCTTACTCCTTATTCTTAAACAATGGCCCCTGGTTCTAGACTCCCCCAACATCGGGAACATGTTTCCTGCTTCTAGTGTGTCCAAGCCCTTAACAATCTTATATGTTTCAGTGAGATCCCCTCTCATCCTTCTAAACTCCAGAGCGTACAAGCCCAACTGCTCCATTCTGACAGTCCCGCCATCCCAGGAATTAACCTTGTAAACCTACGCTGCACTCCCTCAATAGCAAGAATGTCCTTCCTCAAATTAGGGGACCAAAACTGCACACAATACTCCAGGTGTGGTCTCACTAGGGCTCTGTACAATTGTGATGGAAGGCGACAAAGAAATTAAATCTCTTCCTATCCGTTGACAGGACGATCTTGGACGATCTTGACGGGACCTATTGTCTATTGTCTATTGTCCACACCCCACTTAAAACAAACCAGAGACCATTAACACAAACTTTTAAAACACTAAAAATAACCCAAAAAGACGAAAAAGACAGACAGACAGACGGCGCCACCTGGTACAACATAAAGTCCAAAGATATTGGGGTAAAAAAGCCAAAGTGTGTAGCTTATGGGCAGCAATGGACTTGGGGGTGAAGGTGTCTTGGGATACTTGCTTGTGAGTGAGATTACAGTGGAAGGAATTGATGAGATGTGTCTAGTGCCATCTGCAGACTGCAGACACAGTAAACCGGTGATTGGGTGGGAAAAGTGTCACTAGTTCAGTGCTTTCTCCTGGATTGTAAATGCTTGTGGAGTTGCCAGCCTGCAGCTGATGTGGGCCAAACATGGGCAGGTGGAACTAGTGCAGTGGGGGCGGGTTTGTCGGCGTGGGCAAGTTGAACCGAAGGGTCTGTTTCCATACTGTATGATCCTAGTTTAGTTTAGTTTAGTTCAATTTATTCAAGTCAAGTCAAGTCAGGTTTATTCGTCACATACACATACGAGATGTGCAGTGAAATGAAAAGTGGCAATGCTTGCGGATTGTGCAAAAAAACTACGAAACAGAATGGAACACAATCACATATTCACATATTACATATTTGTGGGAGGGAAAAAAAAGAAAAAACATCAATTTTAAAAAGACATCACACAACAGTAAATTGGTACAGTAAAGTTAGTCCACTGGTGAGATAGGAGTTTACAGTCCTAATGGCCTCTGGGAAAAATCTCCTTCTCATCGTCCGTTAGGACTGTAAACTCCTATCTCACCAGGGAGTAAAGGGCCTGTCCCACCAGCATCCGACTCCATGCGATGAGCGCGATCAAACTAGAAGCGGGGGCCGCACGGAGGTCGGGTGATCCCCTGTACAGGGCCGATCCCACCAGCATGTACCTGCATGCGGCAAGCATGACCAAACCGGCAGCGTGAGCTGCACGGAGGTCGGGTGAGTGGCGCAATGCGGCGCCAAGTGAGGCGAACTTGGAGCGAAGTCTTAAGGTAAGTTCGCCAGGACAGAGAGGGACACACAGAGAGGGGCACAGAGGCACACACACACAGAGGGCCACGGAGCCACACACATAGAGGGTCACGGAGGCACCTACAGAGAGGGTCACGGAGGCACGATGTCGGGGCGGTGTGTCATGCGTCAGGGCGATTGTGAGCCCACAAGCCGTTGCCGCGCGGAATTTTTGAACATAGTCAGTTTTTCGGAGCCCCGCGCGATGTCGAGACGAACTCCGCACAATTCCGCACGGCTCCGGCGATCGAAGTGGGACCGGCCCCGCGACGCCGGACGGCTCAAGCGACCACGTTAGGTCGCACTCATTGCATGGAGTTGCATGCTTGTAGGACAGGCCCTTAACTTTAATGTCACGTGTACCGTGATACGATGAAAAGCTTTTGTTGCGTGCTAACCAGTCAGCGGAAAGACAATACATGATTCCAATCAAGCCATCAATTCTATAGCCATTCCATGACTTTTTAAACAAGTGAACTTCGCACTGACAGCATCCAGAGGTAAGGATTGAAGCTGTGCCATTGGAACTGTGATGCGGCAGCTTTACTAGCAGATTAACCATTCTCTCCCCAGTGGTCAAACGTTCCAATCACACAGAAGATGAGGGCCGTGGTTACCTGGACAACAACACAAGCTTGACTACTGTCCTGAAGACCTGTTTATCCTAATACGGACAGCAGCCAAATCTGGGACAAAGCTGTCACAACCTGCAAATCAGGAGGTGTGAGTAAGAGAGAGAGTGGGCTCTGCTTCTTCCCTCCACCGCTCACCCAGTTCTTCCTGACATTCTCCTCAAGAAACGGGTGGCACAGTTACGCAGCGGTAGAGTTGCTGCCTTACAGCACTTACAGTGCCAGAGACCAGGGTTCGATCCTGGCATGTTCTCCCCATTGACCTGCCTGGGATGTCTCTGAGAACTTCAGCTTTGTAGCGGGATGTCCCAGTACACACATACTTTGTGCATTTGGAATTCTCTTTCACAATCTATTTATTGTTCATTAGTTCATAACTGATAAGAGCAGAATTAGGCCATTTGGACCATCAGGTCTATTCCACCATTCAATCATGGCTTATCTACCTTAACCTAATCCTTAAGGGGTTGGACAGGCTAGATGCAGGAAGATTGTTCCCGATGTTGGGGGAGGCCAGAACAAGGGGTCACAGTCTAAGGATAAGGGGGAATTCCTTTAGGACCGAGATGAGGAAAACATTCTTTACACAGAGAGTGGTGAGTCTCTGGAATTCTCTGCCACATAAGGTCGTTGAGGCCAGTTCATTGGCTGTATTCAAGAGGGAGTTGGATGTGGCTCTTGTGGCTAAAGGGATCAGGGGCTATGGGGATAAGACAGGTACGGGATACTGAGTTGGATGATCAGCCATGATCATATTGAATGGCGGTGCAGGCTCGAAGGGCCGAATGGCCTACTCCTGCACCTATCTTTCTATGTTTTCTATGTTTCTATGTTTCCCCTTCCTTCTCCCCATAACCCTTGACACCTGAACTAATCTTGTACACCTGACACCTGTACCACACCTGTACCTGCACTAATCTTAATTGTTGTGACGTATAAACTGATCTCCTCTGCCAGGCGCTGGTAAGAAGTTAATGGTAAGAATTTCACTGCACTGTGGAATGATTCAGACTCCATAATCCACATGATGGCCTACGCTGGAGGAGAAGCAGAAACACATTATATGCTTAAGCAAACAATATTTTTTGACGTTACATTTCACGATATAATTTCTGGATGGTGAGAGTGTAATCCTGCTGTATTAGCGTGATCCCTTGGGCATGAAATTCAAACCGCTCCCAGCAACAAAAGAAAATGATTGAACCACACAGGTCATCCGGACCATTGTGAAATGATTTCCAGTGGGCTGGAGGGCAAAAACTGAGTATCTCAAAGTCCTATCTGCTCTCCCGAGGCTGAGCCGCTGCTGATTGCTGCTCTCAACAATTGAGGCAAAGCATTTTCATCACAACACTGCAATGTGACCCCTGAATGCACTGAGCTCCCATGATATTATGCATCCGCAGTGTGACCAAAACATGGAATGGACAATGACTACTGCATGAACAAACTAGGACAAGAATGAAATCAGTGGGAAAGGGAACACAAGACAGCAGAGGGCCATTCAGTGTGTCCATTTGGGCATTGTGGGAAGATAGTCACAGTGGCTCAGCGGTAGAGTTGCTGCCTTACAGCAAAAATGCAGTGCCAGAGACCCGGGTTCGATCCCGACTATGGGTGCTGTCTGTATGGAGTTTGTACGTTCTCCCCGTGATCTGCGTGGGTTTTCTCCGAGATCTTCTTTATCCTCCCACACGCCAAAGACGTACAGGTTTGTAGGTTAATTGGCTTCATATAAAAATGTAAAAATCATCACTAGTGTAGGATAGTGTTAATGTGCGGGGGGGTCACTGGTCAGTGTGAACTCAGTGGGCTAACGAGCCTGTATCTTAAACTAAACTAAACTAAACTAAAATCTCAATGTTTGCCCAGACTGCAAAGTGGTTTCATGCAAGCACTTTAAACATTAATGCAGTGTAAAGCGTCCTCCTCCGTTATATTTGTGCAGAATTGATACTCTCTCTTAAACAGACGACAAAGAATTTGTGTTTTGGAAGAGTGGTGTGAAAAATGGTTTGAATTAATTTCAACTCAGAGCGAGCGGTGATAATGTTTAAAATGCTAAACTTTACCAACAGCTTGAAAAATATCACAGATATATATATATATATATATTTATTTATTAAATAATGTCAGAAAATAAATATTAATGCTAGCAGTAAAGTTTGAACAAAGCTTGAACAAGATAGAAGCAGGAATTGCTAGAAACACTCAGTGGGTCAGGCAGCATTTGTGGGGAGTGAAACAGAGCTGATGTTTCCGGACAAAGACCTTTCATCAAAAATGGGACGACCTTTGATGAAAGATCGCTGACCTGAAAGATTAATTCAGTTTCTCTTTCAATACAATAATCCGCTCATTCTTCTAAACATCAAAGGACAGATCTAATTTCTATGGGGATTAATAAATCTCTTATGGACTACCTCCATGGTCAGTATATTCTTTCTTTAATAAAATGGACTCACTCTGTGCACTGTATTCCAGTACAGCTTCACCAGTATCAAGCACAATTGTAATAAGACTTGCCTATTTCTAAACAAATCCTTTTACAGTAAAGGCCAATATGAATTAACCTATCTACTTACTTACTGCACCTGCCTGATTGTTTTTTGGTGATTTATGCACAAGAATTGAGATCCCTCTATACTTTACTCATTGCAGTTTTTCTCTGTTTAATACACTGCCTTTGTATTACTCTCACTAAATTGCATAATCTCACACTTTCCCACTTTCAATTCAATTTGCCAAGCTTTCACCCACTCTCTCAATCTATCTATATGCTGTCGCAGGCTCCTAAAATCCCCATTACAACATATCCTCACACTGATTTTCGTGTCATCGGTTAAGTTGGATGTCTTACCCTCAGCTTCATTCTTTGCATCACTAATATGAATCTGAAGTCTCCAAAATGGCCCCAGGGGCACTGCACGTCCTTGAAGCCTGGAATAAAACGTTATTTTGACTCTCTCTCTTCTCTGCAATAACAAATCTTCAATCTATGCTGGCACACTTGCACTAAAACCACGTCATCTTGTCTTATGGTAGACAAAAATGCTGGAGAAACTCAGCGGGTGAGGCAGCATCTAAGGAGCGAGGTAATAGGCAACATTTCGGGTCGAAACCCTTCTTCAGACTTCGACCCGAAACATTGCCTATTTCCTTAGCTCCATAGATGCTGCCTCAACTGCTGAGTTCCTCCAGCATTTTTGTCTACCTTTGATTTTCTAGCATCTGCAGTTCCTTCTTAATCATCTTGTCTTATCTAGTGCACCAGCCCTTGTTCACTGCCTTCTAAAAAGCCAATTACACTCCATTACAGGTTCCCTGCGATCAACTCTGCTAATCTTCCTCGTGTCCGGCCATCTTCTATATCACGTCTTTCCGGTCGGTCAGTGACGGTTGACGGTCGGTGGTTGCAGAATTGGTTACTTCAGTCAGTCACTGTGGTACAGTTCCTGTCGTCAGCATTGCCCGGGATGCACCACGTGGAGGCTTCTGCTTGCATCCCAACTCTGCTAATGACATCCTCAAAGAACTCTGTTGTTAAATCTATTTATCTTTTGTGAAGCTATTTGGGTTTGATTGGTTTGGTTTGATCTGATTACATTAAGCTTCTCTAAATGATGAACGGTTTGGTATCGGTACTGGTTTATTATTGTTACATGCACCAAAATTCTGTGAAAAACTTTGCTTTATGTGGCCTCCAGGCAAAACATAACATACATGAGTACAAACAAACTATACATAAGTATAACAGGTAGTGCAAAGAGAAAATAAACAGAGTCCAGCGTATAGTGTAACGTATAGTGCAGCGTATAGTGTATAGAGGAAGTGCAGATGTAAAAAATTACTAGGGCTGCAACAAGGTAGGTCGGAACTACAACATTAGCTTTTGAGAGGCCCATTCACCAGTATGGTAACATTGTTTCTGAATCTGGTGGTACAGGCTTTCAAGCGTTTGTATCTTCTGCCTGACTGGACAAGGTGACCCACCTTCTGATTCATCCCTGGACAATGGATGCCTCTCTCAACCAACCACTCACAGGTGTGAGGAATTAGCACATGTTGTAGCGCCATGCCCTCATGTCATTTAAATTGCCAGCAAAGGTATTTAATTAACATGAGTTTATAATGCCAGCTGGCATGCTAACCTTGGCTTTCTTCCAAAACGCTGCCTCCAGACCTTTCTACCCTAAACATTGCTTCAACACCAGAGAGCGGTTAGGCAAACAACACAACAATAAAAGTGGTGACAGCATCAAACCAACATTTATTGTCCCACACTACAAAAGACACATATGTTCCAACTCATAGAATCGTAAAGAATCATAGCGTTGCACAACCAGTCCTTCGGCCCACAACTTCCATGCTGACCGTTTCGCCCATCTACATTAATCCAATTTGCCAGCATTAGGACCATATCCTTCTATGCCCAACTTTTTTTTAAGTGGCTGTCTAAATGCCTCTCATTCAAAGGAAATGGAGAGCTCCAAATTCTGGGTCTTCATGGATGTTGAGGATCGTTGTGAAGGTCCCCGTACGACCAATTAAATGTTATGCCCTTCCCTCCGCAAACCGTTTCAATCCTTCGCATCCTTCTTTCCAGGCTTGGCAAGGATAAGGCGGAAAAGAACTTTGGGAGATTCACGCACAATGTTGGAAGGAAAGGAGAAGATTCAGAAATTAAAATGGAAAATAGGGAAGTACAGCAAAGAGGAACTATAAAAATAACATTACCAGGGCAGCATGCTGGCATAGCAGTAGAGCTGCCTCACAGCGCCAGAAACCCGGGTTCAATCCTGACTATGGGTGCTGTCTGTACGGAGTTTGTACGTTCTACCCGTGACTTGTGTGGGTTTACTCCGAGATCTACGGTTTCCTCCCACACTCTAAACACGTACAGGTTTGTAGTTTAATTGGCTTGGTATAAATGTAAAAACAATTGTCCCTGGAGTGTGTAGGATAATATTAATGTGAAGGGATCGCTGGTCGGTGCGGACTCGGTGGTCCGAAGGGCCTGTTTCCGCGCTGTATCTTTAAACTAAAAAGGTCAAATCAAGGAAAATGCTATAACATTGTTCTGTAATGCAAAAAGGGAAAATGGATTAGAAAATAAATAGTGTGTCCGAAATGGAGGCCTGAGAAGAGAGATGGAAGATTTGATGAAAATCCTGAATGAATATTTAGCATCTGTTTACAGGGAAGTGGACTTCGATAGTCACATTGATACCAAGGTGGAAGAATGTAAGGTAGGGACATGATTAGCTGAGGATGGGTAATAAAGGTTCATTGTTCATAAGGGACCTTTGTACAGACTTTGCTGGAGCACTGTAAATTGCGAGAATGCCTGTTTCCTGTTCTTTCCAAGAGGAAATATGATACCTGACACTCGAAAAATCTAACCAGAACTTGCAAAACACAGTCGAATATTCTGAAATACTTCTCTTAGTGTGGTTTATTAGCACACGGGTACCATGTAATCCCCTGCTACCTGCTTCATGGTCGGATAGTCCACGACTAAACCGTCTTTCCCATCTGGTTTGCCAGGTGAGGAGGGGGCTGTGGACCCCCAGCAGGACCAAAAACAAGACCTGTCAAAAGGCGGATGAGCTTCTATCGAGCCAACGGCCATCCACACTTCAGTAGAAGTTGCGATCACTCTCGTACACGGCATTGTAAGGAATGATGATAAAGCACACTCACAAAATCCTATACTTCCAGCAGCGGAAGTCCACAGGAACTGGAGGGCAGAGATGTGTGGTGCGTCCATCACCGTTCCCGTTGGAAACCAACACCACTGCGTCGCTAATGTTTTCAACGATGATGAATGAATGCGTTAATACTGACACTAGGGTTCTATTACTTTGTTAAATGCTAGCCCGTACATTCTAGAGTGGGTTTATTGGTTTATGAATGCACAAATCCAGCAAAAGCTTGGCATGAGGTGAGAAGCTAAACACGAGATGTCAACAAATGGAACATCACTCGACAAGTTCCGTACATTCACAATTTGAAGCACATTTAATAACCCGCTGAATCCATAGATTGGTTTGCATATTAAGGGTGATGTTCAACATTACAATGTCGTCGTTCAGAAACATAGAAAATAGGTGCAGGAGTAGGCCATTCGGCCCTTTGAGCCAACACCGCCATTCAATATGATAATGGCTGATCATCCAAAATCAGTACCCCTGCTTTCTCCCCATATCCCTTGATTCCATTAGCTCTCAGAGCTCTTGAACACATCCAATTAATTAGACAATAGACAATAGGTGCAGGAGTAGGCCATTCGGCCCTTCAATTGGCCTCTACTGCCTTCTGTGGCAGAGAATTCCACAGATTCACGACTCTCTAGATGTAAAAGTTTTTCCTCATCGCAGTCCTAAATGGCCTACCCCTTATTCTTAAACGGTGACCCCTGGTTCTGGACTCCCCCAACATCGGGAAATGTTTTCCTGTCCAATCCCTTAAGAATACCTTTTTTTTCCTCTTGTTTCCTTCTTCCCTGAAGAAGGGTCTCGACCCGAAACGCCTCCTATTCCCCTTCTCCGCGCTGAGTCGATCCAGCAGTCCGTGTCCATCCTTGGTGCTAACCAACATCTGCAGTCCCTCTGTACACAGAGGTACATGCAGCATGGGAAAGGCCTTTACGGCTTATTCCACAAATAATTGTGATCCTACCTTTGGCAAGTTTCTCTTTAGTGAGCTGCAGAACTGGTCAGAATATGTGTGCCGGAAAGTGGGACTGGGGTCCTGCTATGTTCATGAGTCAGATTTCTGCATTTTTGATGCCCCTTACATTAAGCCATAGACTTCTTGTAAGACGTCTTCAATAAGTTTGCCAGCCTAATCGCCTGTTAGATTAAAGTTACCTCCTTGTTGGAGATTGTCCAAGACAATGAATATCAGCCCCAACTTGTCCAGTTAGATAATCTTTATTCTCAATGCCGAGGTAATCTCTATCTATGTTGGATTCTAATGACAAATAGAAAATTTCAAATTGCCCTTGCAGAGTTGCAATTCATTGGAGAATCAGCCACTTATTCTGTGCCGGCATAGAGATTTTGCAATCAGTTTGAAACTCCCCTCACCATCCCACTGATAATTGCACATATTGTACAATGCCATGCACCTCGATTGATTTCATCCACCTACATTAGTTCATGAAAGAGTTGAACGTGGTTTTAAAATAGAAAAGCAGTGGATTTTGTTTCCGTCGGGTTGCTGGTGAGTAGGTGTGATGTGTGTACAATGCAGCAGCAATGACGCAGGTAACATGGGGCTCAAAGCACCAACTCTCAACACAAATCGGAAGTAGAAGGCTAATTTGTTCGGGGAATTCAGCAAGTGGTTCCTAACCTAACAAATGCCACTGATTAACTGAAAAATAAATCAGCACTGAATGGTTCAGACATATGCCGGCTGAGGTTTCTGCCTCTAACATGTGGGAATTGCCGCAGACAGTGTTTTCAAGTCATATTTTCCTTTACTATTAATAAATTCTGGGGTTTAAATTTTAGCAGACATCAAAATCACACAATGGTTGCAATGCAGATTGAGCCACAACACATGCCAACTTTCTGCTCCTGCTCATTGCAATGGCTCGCGAGTCCAGCCGGCATTAATCATACCTGTGGATAACATCTGTCAAAGTTGTTCCCTGATGGCAAGGTTCATTGCAGCTGATGCAGATGCTGACAGCTGTTCTATGGAGGACCTGATATGGACAACAGCGGGGAGTGAACCAACACAGAAAGGGAATAGCATCTGGATGCCAGAGTGGAGCCCTTGGTGGAGGAGTGATGCCCTGTAGAGTCACAGTGTCACAGAGTCATACAACGTGGAAACTTTGGTCCAACCTGTCCATGCCAACCAAGATGCCCACCAATGCTAATTCCATTTGCCTGGGTTTGACCTTATCCCTCTAAACATTTACAAACCAGCTGTCCAAATGTCCCTTAAATGTTGTTATTGTACCTGCCTCAGCTGCTTCCTCTGGCAGCTCATTCCATATACGTACCAGCTTCTTTGCGAAAAAGTTGCCCGTCGGGTTCCTGTTAAACCTGGGACACAAGGTGCTGGAATAACTCAGTGGGTCAGAAATAGAGGTGAATAGATAGGGTCAAGGCACAGTTTTCTACCCAGAGTTAGGGAATCAAGAAACAGTGGACATATGCTGAAGCTGAGGAGGGAGGGGGGGAGATTTAATAGGAACATGAGGGGCAACCTTTTACACAAAGGGTGGTGGGTATATGGAAATAGCTACCAGGCAGGTAGCTGACGCAAGTACTATCACAACGATTTGTGGAATCTTTTTTGTGGAATTGTGGAACAAATTTGGATAGGTACATGGATAGAAAAAGCTTGGAAGGATATGGGCCAAATGCAGGGAGGTGGGATGAGAGTAGATGGGGCATGTTGGTTGGCGTGGACAAGTTGATGATGAAGGGCTAGTTGTTTTCCATGGGTTCACTCTCAGCAAGGCCGATTTGGGCACAAGCACACCCAAGGCAGCCAGAGTGGATGAAGTCTGTGTTTGGAAATGTCCAGGTAGAAACGTTTTTATATTTAGATACGTTCCATTCCATCTACTGCCTTACAGATACCACCTGGCTAATTGCTTTGAAAGTTTAGCAGCTTTCACTCCCAGCTTTATTGTGATTAGTTTAGTTTAGAGATTAAGCGCGGAAACAGGCCCTTCGGCCCACGAGTCCGCACCGACCACCGATCCCCGCACATTAACACTATCCTGCACACAATAGGCACACTCCACACTTATACCAAGCCAATTAACCTACAAACCTATACATCATAGGAATGTGAGAGGAAACCGAAGATCTCAGAGAAAATGTACAAACTCCGTACAGACAGCACCCATAGTCAGGATCGAACCTGGGTCTACTGGCACGGGACGGCAGCAACTTTACCACCATGCCGCATTAGAAGGGTGGTTAGTGATTTGTGATTAGGGGTGGTAGATTGCAACCTTCACGTGGTCCGCCCTGTTTCGACTAATGCAACCAACTCGACGTGCACAAACGGAAGATCAACTAGAACAAGTTGCCCTACAACTTTAGGCTATGCACGCCACACGAAAGAAGAAGAAGTGATTTGTGTTTGATTACTATAAATCTGGATTACTGGTGTATTTCGTCTTGTTTACCTATTAATCGAAAATTCAACGCCTTTCTCCTTTCCAGACTACCATTCCTGGCTGTGATCTTTAGCAAAATCAGGTTTAATTCCCAGATAGAATTGGTAGACATTGTCCCAGGTGGGTTTGCACACTGTATAAACAAACATAGAAAGAACTGAAGAAATTATTCCAATCACACACCGACGTCTATGGCCAAACATTGCAAATCCTCCAGAGGGTATCGACAGGAAGATGTAACTGACATTTTCCTTGTAATTATTTATGTTATTACCTCTGCAGCGCCAGTTCCTTTCATCTGCGCCACGAGAGAGATGTACTTATTGGATCTCATTATCTACATAGGGATGAGCACTTCACATATACCAGGTTCCTGCAACATCGAAGGAGACTATTTGACCTGTTGAATCTTGAACAGAGATATTCCCTTTGTTCTACACTCCCTCTCTGCCCACCTTCTCTGCTACTGAAAACTAACATCTCTCTCTGTGATTCCTGAAACTTTAACTGATTGTTCCTTCCACGGATGCTGCCTGACCTGATGAGTGTTTTCAGCATTTTCTGCTTTTGCTCCTGTAACACCTGTTGTGTGCAGGCATGATGATGAATACCGGAATATTTCCAGCGTCTAGTGTTGTTTGATTTTGTTTCCAGTCTACATGGGTCAGTTTTACTCTCGTCCCATCGAAACTTGTCTTGCTGGGATTAACTCTTTATACCCAGATGTGTTCAATGTCCTTTTCTATTGCTAATGGTAGACCTGATGATATTATCTCATCAGAGCTGTTGCCTTCTAGCCCAGGTACGATATTAACCTTGGGTGCTGTCTGTGTGGAGTTTGCACATTCTCCCTGCGATTGTACGGGTTTCTTCCGGGTGCTCCGGGTTCTTCCCATATCCCAAGAAAATGTGGGTTTGTAGGTTAATCAGCCTTTGTAAACTCTCCTTGGTGTGCAGGAAGTGGATGGGAAAATTGAATAATGGAACAGGTAATTGATGGCGGCATGGACTTGGTGGGCTGAAGGGCCTGTTTCCATGCTGTACCTCTAAACTAAATTAAACTTAACTAAACAATCGCTGTGTCCCAGATGTTCGCCCACTGGTACTTGATTCAGAGACATAGTGCCAAAGAATCAATGAAAACAGGTCCTTCAGCCCAATTCATCCATGCCAACCAAGATGCCCCGTCAAAACTAGTCCCATTTGCCTTCACATGGCCCATGAGCCTCTCAAACTTTCCTATACATGTCTTGGAAACGTGTTTAAAGGAAACAACACTTCTCACTGCAGCAATAGATTAGTCATACAAACACATTTAGACTGACTGTTTTTAAACCATTTTTCAAATTTTCTTCATATTTTTAAATTGTGGGATGAGCGTACACGGCAAAAGAACATTTTTTCTTGCCTTCCTCACTGCCAGCACTATGCCTTGCCAGATAAAGTGTGGTGTAATTTAAATGCCGCATTTATTTAGAGGACATTAGAGTATGGGATTTTAACAATATTTTAGAATAGTTGCATTTAGCTGTCAAGAGGGGATTATTCAGTAGCAGCACTATTATATCTCAGGCAGAGGTTTGTAGATTCAAGTCCCACTCAAAGGCATTGACAATGGAAACTCAATTGACACTATAATGAAGTGCCGAGGAGTTGCTGCCTTTCAGATGAGACAATGTGTGAGGTCTTGTTGTCCCTCTCAAGTGAATGCAAAAGATCAACATCATCATCAAAGAATTACTCTTCATGGCATCCTGAATAATATTTATCCTTCAAGTATACCTAAACGCGGAAGATCTTCTCTTTTATCATATTTACCTCTTCACTTTGCTGTTTGCAGCACATCCTACATTGCAACTGGGATTGCCTTATATGAGTGCCTACATTTGAGGATATCCTGAGAGTGGGAAATATGCTATCAAACCAAAGTTTTCTTTCTCATGGAGTTGTAATTAAGTAGAGGAATTAGATGGAGCACATATTCTGCAGCAGAAAAAATGCATGTTGGAATTAGCAGTTTAATACTCCTGTGTTTCAAGCTGTTCTTTCTACATACAAAGCTATTACCTTTTTCCTTTATAATTTCAAGCACATTAGACTCAAGCTCATAAAAGCTTTTTTCAGTTATTTAATTCCTACCTCAAATCAGCTACCCCCCTGTGTCCTGGCCTTTTCTTTATCCCCACTGTCTAATATTTCCTGAGGTACAAATCAAAACATTTCAGATGCTGATTTCAGACAGCACCTGTGGAAAAATATACAGGACGTACTGTGCCAAGTTGAAGGCTCGCTATCAGAGGAGCCCTTCTAGAGCTTCTTGTCGCAGTTTGGCTCTTGTTAATCAACACAATATTTCACTGCATTGAAGAATATTGGCTAGGTATTTGATTGTAAACCACCACATTTTAATGTACATGCAATCTAATTACTATAAAGCATAGAGCAGGAATGAAACTTGGGACTTGACAATATTATCCCCCAAACTGCAATTTCTATTCCCGTGTTCTCTGTGAGTCTGCACATGAAGCACTCCAGACGTGGTTAATGATATCCTACAATGTGATTTAAAGGGAATATATTGATTAGGGAGCCTGATTTAGAGAGTTCCCTTTAACTTAGTTATTTACCTTATTTACATTAGCTCCACCTATACATTTTGTTAACAACATTGACTCCCACCTTATGTGAGCAACCCGACCCCTTCTCCCATTGATCACCAGACACCCTAATCTTCTGCCGGCCAAACCTGTAACCCTAGGATCACTCTGAGCCGATCGCGCAACCAGAATCCCCCACCTAGTTCCAAATCAGCACAAATCTCCCACTCAGTCATGGACAGTCACTCCACCCTTCCATCCCATTGCCACACCCTACAGACTGGACCATGATCCCAGAGTTGTATAATTGCCTCAACGTGTTCTGCACCTATGTCAGTCGATACAATACCAACTAGTGCTGGCCAGGGGCAACCATTCACCGTGCCTCTGCAGGTATCAAAGCAATTCTAGCCCTCAGTATTAATGTCAGTTGTTGCTGTTGGCATGAATGGAGCTGGTGCTTCAGTGCCTGAGCTACAATGTTTTTGCTCTGCAAAACTCATCCTTAACAACAGTCCGACTGAGGTTTGTCAGACTGCATCATGGCTGTAACTGCGTATGGATACGGTGGCAGAGTGTTGGACAGAGACACGCAGAGTCAGCAATGCTGCACGTCCCTCGAGCTTCCACTAACTCATTCCTGAGAGAACCCAGACTGATTATTCATTTTAACATGATAATCTTGCTATTATTTGCCATCGAGACAGACTTGAGTGACAACCGGGTCCTATGTACATTTTTTGAGTGGCAAACAGGTCCATTACGATCAAACCTATTGCCCAGAGAAAATGGCAAAGCTTTCTTTAGACCTAAGCTTGATAAGGAAGCTTGACTTGAGCTGAATGTATCTCCATACAAACTGATAAATATTGAGGAACAGATGCCACTTTGCCTGGGTGGTTGTTAAATATCCATCAACGTCAGCCACTGGAGATTACAGAGCAGAAGATCCAGGCTGATCACATCAACTTCAAGATCACTCTTCAGCCAAAGTTGTTCTCACAATGTCTCATTCAAGGCGCTTGTGTCTATCTTCATCTTACTTGTCACTCATATCTGTCTCAATGGCAATCGGTCACAAGATTATCATGTTAAAATGAGCAATCAGTCCTGGTTCTCTCGGGATGCATTTTCCTTGAGCGTGTTCTTGTCACCATTAAAGCTGTAATATGTGCAAGGTGCAATAACTGATCGGGGCAACGTAGGCAAAGATGAGTGTTTCAGTTACAGACAAGCTAAGCCACAATGTCCACCCTTCCCATGTTTATGACATGGTTTCTACACCTGAGAAAGATGAATGAAGCAAAACCATCACTTGGAAAGCAGCTCCAAGGTCATTTTGCATGAGATAAAAACAAAAAATGCTGGAAGCACTCAGCAGGTCCGGCAGCATCTGTGGGAGAGAAACAGTTGGTGTTTCAGGTCAACGATCTGATGACTATTTACTGTCTGATCTACTGAATGCTTCCAACATTTTCTGTCTTTATTTCAGATTGCCAGCACCTGCAGCATTTAGACTTTAATATATTGTTCAATGAAAGTCTCCTTTAATGCAGTCTTACAAGGCCTGAAAATCAAAAGAAAACTGCAGAGGCATCACCAGATTTTCTATATCTCTCTCCCTACTCCTTTACTTTAGCAGTTCACACCTTCTCTAGATTCATCTTTCGACTATCACCACTTGTTTTTGCCTGACACAATCAACACTTCTGCCATTCAGACAGAGGCAGAAGATAGGCCCAGTTAGGTCAGGGTGGTCCTTCCAATTCGGATGGGAAAGCAATAAAACATAGAGGTGGTGTTTCAGTTGGTGTGGTCATGGCAGAATGGCAGCCAGGTTGTTGTTTATTGAAGAAGCAAAGGACATGTTCATACAGAGCTGACAGCCCTGATGGATGAGTTCTGATGGAATCACTTGTATTTAACCTGCAACCCCGATGACCCTGGGCTAAGGGAAGATATTACTAACTGGGCTACCAGCCATCACCTCAGATGCAGAGTTCTAAAATATAACTGTTGACCATCGCCCTTCCCTTTCATGAACATTGTGTCGTAAGTGTTACTCAAAATTAACGATGAGATAAAAATACATCAGATATGTACTGGGCTTAATTCAAAGATTCAGATCGCGATCTGTGAATTCTAGTGTATTTTTGTACCTCGAGAAGAAATGTCACTTATTTTGAGATGACTTACTGCAAGTCATTTTCAGTTTGGTAGCTTTTGTGCCTACGGTTACCATGGCAATCTTTCTTCAGCAAAGAAAGCAAGCAGACTGAGTAACCCTTTCCTCTGCTTTCTTGCACATATGCATTTGCCCAGGTTTCATCCATTTGCTATTTGCTCAAACCCATCTGCTCATAATATTTAATTAAATATAAATGCACTCTCAGGATTACATCCATACTACCCTTTTTTTAGACAATAAAATAGGTGAGACCCAGTAGTCTCACCTATCCATGACCATAAATACTGAGCAAGCTGTGGCATGATTTTCACATATCCAAATATCGCAACAAATGTTGACACAGACTCCCACACCCACATATAATCCAATTTTGTTTGTTAATTTGTAAAAGTCCGATATAATTTTCCATTCCTGCCTCAGTAGTCGATGCAGATTACATAATCACCTCCGGCTTTATCTATTGTCCAGGCGCATACATTTCATGCCTACATTTCATGCTTTAACCCAATAATCCTTCAGCGTAATGTCAGATAACAACTGTACCGGTCGCCAGCTCGGGCATGGATTTTGCCGATGTTTCAGGAGAATAGTGGGACGTAATTTTAGAATGCTGCTGCTTTATCAGACAGCCCATTATCTGGGAATTAAATGATGATATGGCTAACACCATAAGCATATTGAATGTTGTGCACAGTTAATGGAGCAGATTAACTTGCTTTTCAATGAAGATGTTACACATACAAACTAGTACAATTCCCACCACTTAAATTATCGATTGTGTAGTAATCGATCAATTGGTTTGTTGTAAACGTACCCTCATTAGCTTTTTGACAAGTGGAGGAGATGGGGGGGGAGGGGGGTGATTATCATTATCATGCAGCTAATTATCATGCCCAGGAATCTCGAACCTGAGGAGGTGAAGGAAGCACGGGCAACTTAAAAAACCAAATCGGATCAATATTTGAAAGTGGAAACCACCACCAACAAATTATGGAAAAGATGGGTATGCAAGTTTGTGTGGGGCAGGGAGAGAAACATGCAACATAGAACAGTGCAGCACTAGAACAAGCCCTTCAGTCCACAATGTCTGTGCTGAACATGATGCCAAGATAAACGAATCTCATCTACCTGCACGTGATCCATATCCCTCTGTCCTGGTGAGTCAGATGAAGGGTCTCAATCCAAAACATCACCTCCTCCTTTTCTCCCGACATGCGGCCTGGCCCACTGAGTTACGCCAGCATTTTGTGGAGCATCAGAGTAAACCAGCATCTGCAGTTCCTTCTGAATGTTTCTATCTAAAAGACTCTTAAATGCTGCCATCGTACCTGTCTCCACTGTCTCCCCAACATCAATAGACAATAGACAATAGGTGCAGGAGGAGGCCATCCAGCCCTTCAAGTCAGCACTGCCATTTAATGTGGTCATGGCTGATCATCCCCAATCAGTACCTCGTTCCTGCCTTCTCCCCATATTCCCTGACTCCGCTATCGTTAAGAGCCCTATCTAGCTCCTAATGGGGAACAAGGGAACTGTGTAGAACTAATTGTGAAGCTTTTTCAAAAATCCAGCACTGCAATGATGGGCCAAATGGGCTCCACCTCCATGAGATATTTCAATGTTGCCCATGATCTTTTATAGTCAGTAATAATGTAACTGCATGCACGCTATTCGAGGAATGATATTGACGTGGCATCATAGCTAGAGATGTGAAGCTGTAATTCATTAAAGTGGACTTATATTTTATCAGATAATGTTACAGCAGGTAACAATTCAGCAAAAGTAGTCTGTCAGATCATTCTGCACTCGGACCTGAAGCCTCGAAAACGTGTGCATAATTGATCTAATAAAGTAATGGTTGCAATCACAAAAGTACAAGCTGTACCAGGATTCAGAATGTTCTCAAGGTAATCATGATTGTGCTTTGCATCTCAAATGCCAACACCCTCAACACCAATCAGAACACACATTTTAGTCAAAACATGTTCTGAAATTGTGCAAATTGGACCCAATGACACCAAAGGAAAAAAGTATGCTGAAGCTAATTTGTTTAACCCTGGCTTGCTTTGAATAATTCCAAGAATATTTGGCTGATTTGTGATACTCAGAACTTAGTTTGAGCATTTGACATGCTTGTAGGGTAAGTGGTATCAGACTCAGTTGGAGTGAACGTCAGTAGTCTTGGGCTGAATAGGAATCAAGGTTTCTGCTCCTCGAACAATCTCTGCCAGACAAAGCATACAAAACTGCTTCATTAGTGCCATTGTTTCAATCCCAGGTGAATCATTATCTTCTGCTAATAGACCTCAGATGAGGTTAAACTAGCAGAAACTTCACAGTCTTGTAATTAATAGGGAGTTCGATCAGCCATGAGTTACATAGACAACATGCGAAAGAGAGTGCTATTTTTAGAATACATTTCTGTTCACAGATACAACCACCACTGTTAAGAGATGGGACGATGTTAAAAGAAATGACTACAAAACAACAAAGCAGGACAGTGGTATTATCCAGACATCATCCAGAGGATAATAATTATATTTCAGGAACATCAAACGCCACTGAGCCTAACAATTTTGTTCTCTTCCTGGACAGATTTCAATTTGACTCCTAATGCAAAGGGCTCAATCCTTTGTCCTTCTGGAAAGAAATCTTATCTCAAGGTAAAAACTCACCCTGAAGAACAGCAAGGGGGAATATCTGTCAAAAATTCCTACAATCACTTTCAGTGGTTGGGGACTTTGGGAAGTCTTACAGTATTAAGGTCCTCACTGTATATAAATCCAAACGGCACATTGGAAACATAGATTCACCCCCTTAACCCTCTCCATCGTTCAATAAAGTGTAGGAAGGAACTGCAGATGCTGTTTTAAACTGGAGATTGACACAAAAAGCAGCGGTAACTCAGCGGGTCAGATGTCATCTCTGTAGTGAAGGAATGGGTGACATTACCTATTCCTTTTCTCCAGAGATGCTGTCTGAACCGCTGAGTCACTCCAGCTCTTTGTGTCTATCTTCCACCATTCGATAAGGTCACGGAAGAGATGTAACCCACGTCCGAATGCCCACCTTTTCTCTACATCCCTTCATATCTTAATGTGCAAGAAACGTATTAACTTTAGTTGCAAACTTTAGTTAAGATATTTACAGAAGGTTGTCAGTGCCTCTTAAGCTTGCCTTGTGATGATGCATTTTCGATCTTTATTCGGTTAAAGGTACTATACAAACACAAGATGTTGTTATATTGAGGCAGGAGAACACGGTTTGGTAAAATGAAAATAAAGGGGCAGTTTGTTTTTAATGGGTGGTTATTGTTATTTGGGGAATAGAGTCAAAGGGAGTCAAAGAGACATCAAACTGCCAGAGACCCAGGTTCGGGCACCATCTGTGCAGAGTTTGTACACTCTCCCTGTGACCGTGTGGGTTTTCCGGTTGCCTCCACATTCCAAAGACATGTGAGTTTCTAGGTTAATTGGCTTCTGTAAATTTCCCCTAGTGCATAGGAAACGAAAGTGGGATAATATCGAACTAGTGTAGGGGTGTTTGATGGTCAGCATGGACTTGGTGGGCTGAAGGGCCATTTTTCCATGATGTATCTCTAAATAAACTATTGGTGTGGAGCCCAGGACCTCAACCTTATGATCTGAAGTTCTAGGTGCTACGATTGAACCATGGTGAACCACACCAATGATAGAACAGTGTGCAAATAAACTGCCCTGAAACAATGCAATATCAGATTTTTTTTATGAAACTATAAATCCTAGTTTCTATTAGCAACCAAAGATATGAACAAACATAAAGCCAGCATCTCGACAGCTGTTTCCACTGGCAGGGAATAGTGCATCATGGCTCAGCTGATGATATTGCTGGATTATGTAGAAAGGTCATAAATTGTGGGTTTGGGCTGATACGTGCTAGACCCTCAGTGTGGCTGCTTTTGTACCTTATTGCTCGACTTAGTCCAAGCAATTACAATTATATTAAAACCACCACGAGGTGATGTAGTGCCTTTAATACAACCCAATGCAATCTTAGAGATCAGGCTGCCACATTTGAATTGGCTCCAAGCTGAGCTACAAATAATTGACATTTGTTCAGTCCTCGTACTTCAGCTCATTAAAACATCTGAATCATTATTTTCATTCTTGCGCCCCAAAAAATGTCTCATGAATCATTTACACTGGATGCCAAGGGCAACTAATGTCACTAATTAATCTTGTCACTTAATTTTCTTGAACTGGCAAATAAATTACAAGATTTAATAATGTAACCGTCTGCATGCTCAAGACAGCAGAATATTACAAGGTTTCATTCTGATGTTATGCCTGGAACAAAACAAATGACGTAAAACAGATTTAAAGTTAAAGCCTCCAGTTATTGAGGGAACAGTTTCAGAATCAACTTTCTGCTCGTACTCTTGCTACTTTACTGCCTCTACTTTTTCCCTGGTTCGGTTCCAGTGGTATCATTGGTATCAAGTGGTATCATTGGTATGTCTCAATGCTTTCTTGGTTGTGGTGCAAGTCCTACTTCAAAGGCAAGCTCAGACAATGTCAGCAGAGGTTCCATATAACCATATAACAATTACAGCACGGAAACAGGCCATCTCGGCCCTTCAAGTCCGTGCCGAACAACTTTTTTCCCTTAGTCCCACCTGCCTGCACTCATACAATAACCCTCCATACCCTTCTCATCCATATGCCTATCCAATTTATTTTTAAATGATACCAACGAACCAGCC
Organism: Raja brachyura; assembly: GCA_963514005.1. Next base: position 10,971,607 of record OY740812.1, on the reverse strand, counting down.
GCCACCACTTCCACTGGAAGCTCATTCCACACCGCTACCACTCTCTGAGTAAAGAAGTTCCCCCTCATGTTACCCCTAAACTTCTGACCCTTAATTCTAAAGTCATGTCCTCTTGTTTGAATCTTCCCTATTCTCAAAGGGAAAAGCTTGTCCACATCAACTCTGTCTATCCCTCTCATCATTTTAAAGACCTCTATCAAGTCCTTCTGCACTCCAGAGAATAAAAACCTAACTTATTCAACCTATCTCTGTAACTTAGCTGTTGAAACCCAGGCAACATTCTAGTAAATCTCCTCTGTACCCTCTCTATTTTGTTGACATCCTTCCTATAATTGGGCGACCAAAATTGTACACCATACTCCAGATTTGGTCTCACCAATGCCTTGTACAATTTTAATATTACATCCCAGCTTCTACACACAATGCTCTGATTTATAAAGGCTAGCATAGCAAAAGCTTTCTTTACCACCCTGTCTATATGAGATTCCACCTTCAAGGAACTATGCACGGTTATTCCCAGATCCCTCTGTTCAACTGTATTCTTCAATTCCCTACCATTTACCATGTAAATATTTTCCAGTGCAATACTAAGAGAGTGCTAAACTGCCAGAGGTTCCAACTCTGATATAAACCCTGCATTGCAGCTTGGAGCCAATTCAGGCATGGCAGCTTGACCTGCAACCCTGCATTAGAATACATTAAAAGTAAGACATGGGCTTACCTGATGCTGCCTGTCCTGCTGAATTACTCCAGCATTTTGTGTCTGCCTTCGGTGTAAAACAGCATCTGCAGTTCCTTCCTATACTTTACATAGGCTTACTGGTACTCCTTAATTTAATAGTAATGGCCTGTCATTGATTGGAATAAATCAAATTATTTAGATAATCTGATGTAACCATTCTAAGTGACTCACTATTGCAATGAGTGCCCATTCATGTTGTAAAAATATCCAATAATATGAGATTAATTCGACCCTTACAGCCATGCTGCAGCCATTGGGAATGTCTTTAAATCAACAAATTCACATTCCCAATCTTGGCTAGATTTTTGTCAGAACTGATCAAATGATAAATCCCTGTCTGTCTAGTATATTAACGCAGCTTCCTCTCTCCATGGACGCTGCCTGGTCTGCTGATTTTATTGCAGATGTCCAGCCTCTGCAATTTTTTTCTAACGCCCCTTCTTATAAAGGAAGTATGACCCAGCAGGGAAGGAATTGGACTTCTTGGACCACCCAGCCTTTTTGCACTCAGCATTGCCTTACCTTTACTCTATGGTAAAGTACTGTAGCTGGCACCATTTAGTAACCTTCACTGATACAGACAACACAGACGGACCAGTAACAAACTTCACGGCTACCCTCTGAGAGCTTCAGGAGTTTCCCCGAGCAGATGGTGCTCCTCACGGTGACGTCTGCTGAGCTCCACATTCCTGGAGTGAAAGCGGCCGGCAGAGTGTGGAGATGAATATCTGAGCTCGGAGTCAGAAATGATTTGAACACTGAAACAGTCCAAAGTAACTATGGTAAACTTCAGCCTCCTCAGCATTCGATTCACCTGCATACTGATGATCAGTGGATGCAGGTTTGTTTGTTCTGATATGTAGAACAACTGGATTATTTTTATTTAAACAGACAAATTCAAGTACTTCAGTTTCAAGTACATTTTGTTCAATGTTTTGTGACTGAAGCAGTTTACTGGTTGTGCGCATCTAATAATTGTGCAAGACGAGAAACAGCACTGGGAATTATGTTGTATCAATAAAGCTTATCATATAAGTCCCTCTTGATTGATTAATCAATTCATTACGAATATAACATTTAAATGAGGATTAATTCTAATTCCAGTGGCAAGATGAGAAAGGTTTAAGGTGAGAGGGGGGGAAAGATGTAATATGCTCCTGAGGGACAACGTTTTCACAGAGCATGATGGGTATATGAAACAAGCTGCCAGAGGAGGTAGTTGAGGCAGATACAATAACAACATTTAAAAGACATTTGGATAGGTACATGGATTGGAAATGTTTAAAGGGATGTGGGTCAAATGCAGGCAAATTGGATTATCTTAGATGGGACATCTTGGTCAGCATGGGTGAGTTGGGCTGAAGGGCCTGTTTCCATGTTATAACCATATAATACCATGTAACAATTACAGCACGGAAACAGGCCTTCTCGGCCCTTCCAGTCCGTGCCGACCATTTATTTTCCCCTAGTCCCATCTACCTGCACTCAGACCATACCCCTCCATTCCCTTCCCGTCCATATACCTATCCACTTTACTTTTAAATGTTAAAATCGATCCTGCCTCCACCACTTCTGCTGGAAGATCATTCCACACAGCCACCACTCTATGTAAAGAAGTTCCCCCTCATGTTACCCCTAAACTTCTGTCCCTTAATTCTCATGTCATGCCCTCTTGTTTGAATCTTTCCTACCCTCAATGGGAAAAGCTTATTCACGTCAACTCTGCCTATCCCTTTCATCATTTTAAAGACCTCAATCAAGTCCCCCCCCTTGTATGTTGTATGATTCTATGACACTAAGTTATATTCAAAGAGAGCATAGATCGGTGTTGCAGCTTTAACATTAGCCAACGTTATAATTTACAAGAGAGTTTACAGAAGAAAGTCTAAAGGGGCAGCAGGACCAGGCTGCAGTGCTTGTTCTATCATTTACAAAATTGGGACAGAAGGTCTCATTCCATCTAACAAGCCTTTGTTGTCTTGCAACACAGGAGACTGTTCAGCCCACTGTGTTGGCCTCAGCTCTTCATTCCTCTGACTCCAGCTTACAGCCCTCATCGTATGTCTCGCCCCGTTACCTTGAACTAGTTCCTAAACCGACCCTTGTTTTTTCTTCTCTCCGTAAATATCTTTCTGCTTGCCTTGCTGTTTAACCAAAACTGTCTTCATGTCTTCTTCCTGGACACAGAATTGCCTTTCTTGACATGCCTAAGAAGGAGTGAGATAATAATATTAAAGCTTCATGCACATACAAGTGACTGGTGAAAGCACTAGCTTTGGGTTCCATATAAAAGGTGGAATAATGGGACATTATCCCTAATCTACCAACCATGTCCTGAAGATAGACACAACGTGCTGAAGTAAATCAGCGGGTCAGGCAGCATCTCCAGAGAAAAAGGATGGGTGATGTTTCGGGTTGGGACCCAGTCTGAATAGACAATAGACAATAGGTGCAGGAGTAGGCCATTCGGCCCTTCGAGCCAGCACCGCCATTCAATGTGATCATGGCTGGTCATCCCCAATCAGTACCCCGTTCATGCCTTCTCCCCATATCCCCTGACTCCGCTATTTTTAACTGCCCTGTCTAGCCCTCTCTTGAACGCATCCACAGAACCCGCCTCCACCGCCCTCCGAGGCAGAGAATTCCACAGACTCACCACTCTCTGTGAGAAACAGTGTTTCCTTGTCTCCGTTCTAAATGGCTTGCTCCTTATTCTTAAACTGTGGCCCCTGGTTCTGGACTCCCCCAACATCGGGAACATGTTTCCTGCCTCTCGTGTCCCGTTTATTCAACTGCAACACTGACACCTTTGATCTACCCTTCTCCCTCTCAAATTGTAAATTAAACCTGACCATGTTATGGTCACTGCCTCCTAATGGCTCATTAACCTCGAGGTCCTTCATGAAATCTGGTTCATTACATAACACTAAATCCAGAATTGCCTTCTCCCTGGTAAGCTCCAATACAAGCTGTTCTAAGAATCCATCACGAAGGCACTCTGCAAAGTCCCTTTCTTGGGGTCCAGTACCAACCTGATTTTCCCAGTCTACCTGCATGTTGAAATCTCCCATAACACCCACAGCATTACTTTTGCTACATGCCAATTTTAACTCCTGATTCAACTTGCACCCTATGTCAAGGCTACTGTTTGAGGGCCTGTAGATTAGTCCCATTAGTGTCTTTTTACCCTCACAATTGGTTAGTTCTATCCATTCTGACACCACATCTCCTGTGTCAATGTCACCTCTTGCAAGGGACTGAATTTAATTCCTCACCAACAGGGCAACCCCACCCCTTCTGCCCACCTGTCTGGCTTTTCAATAGGAGGTATACCCTTGAATATTCAGTTCCCAGCCCTGGCCCTCTTGCAGCCATGTCTCAGTAATTCCCACAACATCATACTTGCCAGTTTCTAACTGAGCCTCAAGCTCGTCCACTTTATTCCTTATACTTCCCGCATTCATATACAGCACTTTGACCTCCGTATTCACCTCCCCCCTCGCAATTGACCCTGACTTTACTCTGTTGTCCATTCTCGAGCTTTCCTTCCCTTTCACGTCCCTTTTGTACAGTTCACCCGTACCCTAGAAGACATCCCAGTGGTCTATAAATCTAAATCCTTGTTCCCTGCACCAGCCCCTCAGCCACACATTCAGATCCGCTATCTCCCTGTTCCCGTCCTCACTTACACGAGGTACTGGAAGCAATCCAGAGATAACAACCCTAGAAGTCCGGCATTTCAGTCTTCTTCCCAATTCTCTGAAGTCATGTTGAAGAACGTGCTTCCTCTTCTTCCCGATGTAGTTTGTGCCTACGTGCACAACTACTGCCGGCTGTTCACCTTCTCTCTCTCTCGAATGTTCTGAATTTGGCTTGTGACATCCTGAACCCTGGCACCAGGGAGGCAACAGACCATCCTCACATCTCTTGTGCCGCCACAGAATCTCCTGTCCGCTCCTCGGACAATGGAGTCACCCACGACTAGGGCTCTGCCCGACGTCGGTCTCGCCGGTCGAGTCCCATGTCTAGGATTGGAGCCACCGACGTGTCCGCCACTCGGACTGGGAACATCGTCTCCTTGGACAGTTCCCAAGAGGGCGTACCTGTATTCATTAGGCACGGCCACCTGAGTCTCCTGCGCTCCACGATTTCCACCCTTTCGCTCCGTCACGCACCTTGGTTCTTCCCATATCCTCGGCGTGACTACCTCACTGTAGGTCCTGTCCAGGAAACCCTCGTTTTCCCAGGCGGCCTTGAGGTCATCGAGCTGCTTCTCCAGTGCCCCAAAACGGTCCTTTAGGAGCTGAAGCTGGACGCACTTGCCACAGTTGTAGCAGCCAGAGGCTCCATCTGTGTCCCTGGTCTCCCACATTCTGCAAGCCTCACACTGATGAAGGGTCCTGACCCGAAACATCACCCATTCATTTTCCCCAGAGATGCTGCCTGACCCGTTGAGTTACTCCAGCACTATCTGCCTATCTTTGGTATAAACCAGCATCTGCAGTTCTTCATTTCTACTGTTTAAACCGTGTCCTGAATCCTGGAATCCTATGTTTGATTAATGTGGCAGAATATTAAGAGTAAAATTTACTGATTATGTACTCCAGCAGTTAAGATCATTTACCTCTAATGTTTGCTCAAAGAATGTATCCTCTTCGATCAGCATAAACCAGTGGTCCGCACTATTTCGAGACAAATTATAGGAAGGATGTCAACAAAATAGAGAGAGTACGGAGGAGATTTACTAGAATGTTGCCTGGGTTCCAGCAACTAAGTTACAGAGAAAGGTTGAACAAGTTAGGTCTTTATTCTTTGGAGCGCAGGAGGTTAAGGGGGGACTTGATTGAGATCTTTAAAATGATGAAAGGGATAGACAGAGTTGACGTGGATAAGCTTTTCCCATTGAGGGTAGGGAAGATTCAAACAAGAGGGCATGACATGAGAATTAAGGGACAGAAGTTTAGGGGTAACATGAGGGGGAACTTCTTCACTCAGAGAGTGGTGGCTGTGTGGAATGATCTTCCAGCAGAAGTGGTGGAGGCAGGATCGATTTTAACATTTAAAAGTAAAGTGGATAGGTATATGGACAGGAAAGGAATGGAGGGGTATGGTCTGAGTGCAGGTAGATGGGACTAGGGGAAAGTAAATGGTCGGCACGGGCTGGAAGGGCCAAGAAGGCCTGTTTCCGTGCTGTAATTGTTATATGATTATAAATAATAAAGTCATGGGACTGTGCATTTGCAGACTGCAGCTTCAAAATGTTTTTTTGTTATAACAAAAATTTTACTTAAATGATCCAGTCTGTAAACAGCCGTGACTATTAATCACCATAGCTCGCACTCTTGAAGCTCCCAGCTTCTAGCATTGACATTAACAGTAACATTGTTCGTGTGGAGATTGGACCCACAGTCACTGATAGAGGAATCGTTAGAGTCGACTGTTTGATCTTGGAGAGTTAAATCCCAAAGTGAAGCTTAAATTAGCAGTGGTGCAAAATCCTCTCATTACTGAGATGGTTCAGGGCCCCAAGGGAGCTCAGTGCAAAAGAAATTGACATTAGCACAGCAAACTAGCCAGCGACATTGATTCTAAAGCAATTAAGGAAATGCCAGTGCAATCTTCACAGCAGTTCAATTTATTTGGGAAGGGAAATGAGAAACGGAAAGCCTGACCAAGGAAATTAAAGAGCTGTCTGCCCGAGTCTGGGGCTGCAGCTGATGGGAAGTTGGATATTTGCGCAGGTAGGATAGAGAGCCAGAGTCTGTTCTCCGTGGCAGAGCGTGTCCAAAGCTAGAGCACACAGGTCTAAGTTGAGAGGGAGAAGGTTTAAAGGAGGGTTACACAAAAAGCTGGAGAAACTCAGCGGGTGCAGCAGCATCTAAGGAGTGAAGGAGATAGGCGACGTTTCGGGTCGAGACCCTTCTTCAGACTGGTCAGGGATCAGGGAAACGAGAGATATAAACAGTGATATGGAGAGATAAAGCAAGAACAATGAGTGAAAGATATGCAAAAAAGCATTGGTGATAAGGAAAGCAGGCCATTGTAAGCTGTTTCTGGTGTGAAAATGAGAAGCTAGTGCGACTTGGGGGGGGGGGGGGGGTGAGGTGGAGAAGGAATGTCAGGGCCCGAGGGCTGAGGGAGAGGTGGGTGGGGGGGGGGTGGGGGGAAAGGAGCAGTCTGGGTTAACAGAATTGAGAAAATTCAATGTTTAAGCCCAGAGGATGCAGACTCCCCAAGCGGAATATGAGATGTTGTTCCTCAAACTTGCGGTGTTGTTCACTCTGGCCATGGAGGAGGCCCAGGACCGAGAGGTCGGATACGGAGTGGGAGGGGGAGTTGAAGTGCTGAGCCACCGGGAGGTCGGGTTGGTTATTGCGGACCGAGCGGAGGTGTTCGGCGAAACGATCGCCTAGCCTCCGCTTGGTCTCACCGATGTAGATTAGCTGGCATCTGGAGCAACGGATGCAGTAGACGAGGTTGGAGGAGGTGCAGGTGAACCTCTGTCGGACTTGGAATGACTGCTTGGGTCCCTGAAAGGAGTGGATGGGGGAGGTGAAGGAACAAGTGTAGCATCTCTTGCGGTTGCAAGGGAAAGTGCCCGGGGAAGGAGTGGAGCAGGAGGGAAGGGAAGAATTGACGAGGGAGTTGCGGAGGGAGCGGTCTTTGCGGAAGGCAGATAGGGGGGGAGATGGGAAGATGTGGCGAGTGGAGGGGTCACGTTGGAGGTGGCGAAACTGGCGGAGGACTATCTGTTGTATGCGCTGGCTGGTGGGGTGAAAGGTGAGGACCAGGAGGACTCGGCCCTTGTTGTGAGTGGGGGAATGGGGAGAGAGGGCAGTGTTGCGGGGTATGGAGGAGACCCTGGTGCGAGCCTCATCGATAGTGGGGGAGGGGAAACCCCCGTTCTCTGAAAAACGAGGACATTTGCGATGACTAAAGGAGATCTGATGGATACATTTTTCACACAAAGAGAGTTGGTTTGTAAAATAATCTGCCAGAGGAGGTGGTGGATGCAGGAATTTGTGGTCCCAGCCTCAAAGACAGATGTGTACAGCAATTCGTTCTTTCCACGCACTATTAAAGCATGGAATAATCTCCACCAAGCCACGGTTGCCCAGCCAGATGCAACTAAATTTGAAGTGGCACTTTCTTCCCAATAACCCTCTCTGGCTAAACCCGTCCCTTCACCACCTCCAGTTTAAATTCCAGTTGGAATAGTTTGGAGGACCAAGTAACCAAGAAGAAGCAAGAACAGTGACAACATTTAAGAGACACCAGGACAGAAACCTGAATGAGTAGGGCACACCTTAGAGAGAAATGGAATTAATGCCGGCAAAGGTGCGGGCAACAGCGCTGACCAGCGATTCCTGCACGCTAACACTATCCTACACACTTGGGACAATCTACAATTTTACCAAGCTAATTAACCTACAAACCTGCACATCTTTGGAGTGTGGGAGGAAACTGGAGCATCCGGAGAAAACCCACATGGTCACAGGGAGAACGCACAAACTCCGTACAGACAAGTACCAGTAGTCAAGATCGAACCCTGGTCCTTGGTGCTGCAAGGCAGCAACTCCATTGCAGTGTCACTGTGCCTCCAGGGTTGAATGTGTGGCAAGTATACCTGGATTCTCTATTCTTTATCCCAGAGTCACGTCGGTATCTGATCCTCATCATCTCCCTCCTCTATGATTCTGTCCTGGACCTATTCCCAGCAACACTCCTGTCTCTCGCAACCCATCTCCACAGTCCTCTTGATTCTACTCATCGGTCCTCTCTCACCTCTGCCCATCCCACAACCCACAGCCTATCTGATTTCCCCACCGGTGCCCCAGTGGTGGAAGAAAGGCCAATGTGTGTGTTTTCAGACCGAAGGTCCCGTTTCCACCCTGTATCTCTAAACTAAATTAACTGCCAGAGCGAATGCTGAAAATAAAGACCAGGTTGCTTGAACAATGTATGGTGGTGTCATTGAGATTCCAGCATTCATTTTTCCAAACTGTCTTGTGCAATGGTAGTCATTTGATTGCACTCATGGAGTGGGGATGAATTAAAGGGCCTGTCCCACCAGCATGCAACTCTATGCGATGAGCACGACCTAACGTGGTTGCTTGAGCCGTCCGGCGTCGCGGGGCCGGTTCCACTTCGATCGCCGGAGCCGTGCGGAATTGTGCGGAGTTCGTCCCGACATCGCGCGGGGCTCCGAAAAACTGACAATGTTCAAAAATTCCGCGCGGCAACGGCTTGTCGGCTCGCAGTCGCCTTGACGCATTACACACCGCCCCAACATCGTGTCTAAGTGAACCTATCTGTAGGTGCCTCCGTGACCCTCTATGTGTGTGGCTCCGTGGCCCTCTGTGTGTGTGTGCCTCTGTGCCCCTCTCTGTCCTGGCGAACTTACCTTAGACTTCGCTCCAAGTTCGCCTCACTTTGCGCCGCGTTGCGCCACTCACCCGACCTCCGCGCGGCCCTTGCTGCCGGTTTGGTCGCGCTTGCCGCATGCAGGCGCATGCTGGTGGGAACGGCCCTGTACAGGGATCACCCGACCTCCGCGCGGCCCCCGCTTCTAGTTTGATCGCGTTCATCGCATAGAGTTGCATGCTTGTAGGACAGGCCCTTTACTCCTCTGCCAAATGTGACCCCTTGTTAGATTGGATTAGATTAGATTATTTATTTGTCATTCCCCTGCAGTCATACATATAATTAAAAATAAATAAATAAAAATGACAGAACACACAATAAACACAAATTTAACATCCACCACAGTGAGTTCACCAAACACCTCCTCACTGTGATGGGAGTCTGTGTCTCTTCCCTCTTTGTTTCCCTCTGCGTCGAGGTGATCCAGGCCTCAGATGCCGCGACCGCACCGGGCGATGGTAAGTAGTCAGTCCCGCGGTTCAACCGAGCTCCGCAAACGGGCCGGTTCAACTCCGCGGCACGGGGGGTCCACAGGGCCCGTGGTCGGGCCGCTGCCACTGCCGCCATCCCCGCTCCTGGACCGAGTCGGGTCGCCGCTGCTGCCGATGCCGCCTCCGCCGCTGGAACCGCTCCGGGACCGAGTCGGGTCGCCGCTGCTGCTGTTGCCTGTTCATTGGGACAATTACAGCTTGCCTGGCCCATGGAGTGATGATAATCGACTGTGCCATGGTATATGCTGGTTAGTTGACTACCTGGTGGAGTGGCAGCCATACCCGAGCAGGTCATGTGAATGCAATTATCAGGAGATCGGCAATGAAGTGCTTACATTACTTTTGAGTGTTTGGTGCACTTAACCTCAACAATGCAAGCGATGCACCAAGCGATGCTGTTCACTGAACTATCCCCAACGGCTAAATCTGGGATAAAAATAGCATCAATTCAGCTCGGGTTTTGAAATCAGTTTACACATGGCTGGTACATCATGTAATATGTGTGGCAGCCATATATGGGGGGGCGAGAATTCTAGTTGCTTTTGTTGTCCCTGTGCATTTGTCATGCTCATTAAATGATTGTCAATGGCTCAGGTCTTGCTGCAACTTATCAGCTCCTATTATATTTTAGTTCTGTAGAAATTTCGTTCCCAGACTCGAACTTAACAGCAGACTGGTTTTAACCTGTTCCCCCAAATATACTACAGCCTGACCTTGGCAGGGATGATATTCAGTTCTCACTTTGTTTTGAAATTATAACAAACCTTTATTTATAAATTTAAGCTAAGAACATTTTATGCAACAGCCTGACATGAGGCTGGACCTGCACAGTAAATGGTAGGGCTCTGGGGAAGAGCAGAGGAATCTAGAAGTGCAGGTTCGTGCTGTAGTTTCTTGAAAGTGGTGTCACAGGTTGTTGATACGGTGGTCAAAAAGACTTCCAACACATTGGCCTTCATTGAGTATTTAGTAAAGAAGTTGGGAGGTCATGTTGCATTTATATAACACATTGGCGAGGCCACATTTAGAGTACAGCGTTCAGTTTTGGGCACCATTTCATTGGAAAGACATTGTGAAGCTAGAATGGATGCAGAGAAGATTTACGAGATGTTGCCAGGATCATATAGAGGTTTACATGAGAGAAATAGATCGGGTAAAGGCACAATTTCTTGTGCAGAGTAGGGGAATTGAGAACCAGAGGACATGATGGAGATTTAAGGGGAGGGGGGAAAGAATTAATAGGAATATAAGGGGCAACATTTTTACACAAAGGGTGGTGGGTGCATGGAACGAGCTGCCAGAAGTCATTGAGTTTGGTACTATCTCAATACGATAGGATACGATATGATAAAAAAGTTCTTCATCCCCGGAGGGAAATTGGTCTTAATGTCTAATAAACATTTAGACATGCATAGGATAGGTTCAGAGAGATATGGGCCAAATGCAGGCAACCACTCCACTCACTGTACAGTCTAGCCTCTCTAAGCTTCTGGAGGACTATCACTCAAGTGGTGCTGCCAGGTGCCAACAGATCATCGCCACATGGTGCTTACACTGGTTGCCCACATTTTGGGAGTTCACTTATCACCTTAGCCATCTCCCTTCTGCCCCTTGACCTACACTGCCCTAAACCACAGGACCCCTGACCTACACTGTCCTGAATCCACAGGGAGTTTGAACCACCATACCCCTAAACCCACATGACATTTGACTCCATGCTGCCCTAAATCCAAAGGACCTCTGACCCCAGTCTGCCCGAATCCCCCAGAGTCTCTGTCTCATGAGCTGTCTCTAGACACACAGGTGTACAAGGTGACAAGTTGGAAGCTTGTTTAATATCTATCATTTTCACAGCTATGAATGTCAATGAAGAGAGATGTTCACCAGAGCCATTAAAGACTGCAGTTGCTGGAATCTTGAGGAAATAAAACCAATGAGGAATACAATGGGCCAGGCAGCACCTTTGGAGGGAATGGACGAATTATGTTTCAGGTTGAGTCTGAAAAAGGTTTCCGACCCAAAATGGCATCTGACCTACCGGCGGCATAGTGGCGCAGCGGTAGAGTTGCTGCCTTACAGCTCCAGAGATCCAGTTCAATCCTGACTACGGGTGCTGGCTGTATGGAGTGTGTTCATTCCCCCCGTCACCTACGCAGGGTTTTCTACAGGTGCTCTGGTTTACTCCCACACTCCATAGATTTACAGCTTTGCAGGCTAACTGGCTTGGTAAAATTGTAAATTGTCCCCACGAGAATCACTGGTCAGCGTGGATGCGGTGGGGATAGGGCCTGTTTCCACAATGTATATCTAAACTAAATTTTGTCCACAGATGCTGCCTGATATGTCGAGAGCCTCCAGATATATTAACCAGCCTAAGATAGACTCAAAATGCTGGAGTAATTCAGCGGGACAGGCAGCATCTCTGTAGAGAAGGAATGGTCGAGACCCGAAACGTCACCCATTCCTTCTCTCCAGAGATGCTGACTGTCCCGCAGAGTTACTCCAGCTTTTTGTGTCTATCTTCGGTTTAAACCAGCACCTGCTCTTCCTTCTTACATATGTTAACCAGCCTGTCGATTTGCCCATTTTACATTACGGCACAAAATTACAGCCAACCCATGCTTGGGAATGATTTCCAGCTCTGATTCCAGGTACCCACAACTTGCCGCCGGGATCATTCATCTGCAACTGGAGCCTGTCCTGTCAGATTAATGGACAAGTCATTCACATGGTAATTATGCCTAGTTCAGTTCCCTCAAGTGAACTGTGATTAAATCACTAATTACCGAACAATGCATCACATTCATTATGCTGAATTAAATCTCGTGCCTACAAGAGGACATGGAACCAAATAAGCTTTGAATCATTTTTTAAATTTGAGTACCACGATTCCTGGCAGATGTCACGGTAAGGATGTGAGTTTGTCACTTGTGCTGAGATCAGTGGGGATTGTTTTAGAGAATGGCAGAGAGCCACATGAAGCAGCTCACTCGGACCGACTTGAAACCATGGAGATTGTTTCTTACGTTGCTCTACACATTTACTTTAAGACTTAAGAGACATAGCGTGGAAACAGGCCCTTCGGCCCACCGAGTCAGTGCCGACCAGCAATTACCCCTTACACTATCCTGCACACTAGGGACAATTTACAATTTTACCAAAGACAATTAACCTACAAACCTGTACCTCTTTGGCGTGTGGGAGGAAATCTGAACACCCAGAGAAACCCCACACGGTCACAGGGAGAATGTACAAATCCCATACAGACAGCATCCGTCATCTGGATTGAACCTGGGTCTCTGGCGCTGTAAGAAAACAACTCTACCGCAGATGCTGGCTAACCTAGTGAGTTACTCCAGCATTTTGTGCCTTTTTTTGCAAAACAGCATCTGCAGTTCCTTCTTTCTGAGGTGTTTACCCTCTCTGGCTTAGTCGAGGAGCAACTTGGTTGACATTTGACTGCCCTTTAAAAAAGCAAGGAAAGCCACATGTTTCACAAAAACAGTACATCACAGGAACAGGCCCTTCGGCCCGTGATGTCTGTGCTGACCATGATGCTAATTTAAACTGCACATCTGCATGCACATGCCTTAATCCCCTGCCTGTTCATGTGTCTGTCCTAATGTCTCTTAAATGTTGCTAATCTGCTTATGCCTCTTTCCCTGGCAGTATGTTCCTACTCATTTTGATCAAGACAATGACTCGTTCAAACACAGGGCTGGCAATAGAACCTCCTCTAGAACTTACTCTCAAGAGAGCGCAAGCCTCTCTAGGGAGTAATAGTATTTCATAGTAGCTGTGCCAATAAATCGAGCACTCTGATCAATATTGACCCCAAACAACCTTCACTGCTGTACTGCTGTTTGTGGAACTTCACTGAGTGAAAATTAGTTGCTGTATACATTGATTTCACAGGCAATTACAATTTGGAAAGTAATTCCCTGCCTGTAAATTGTATTGAAACTTCCTCAAATATGGAACCAGTTTGATAAATGCGAGAAAACTGAAACATAACCAATTTGAATTGATAGCATTATAGTTGCCTGACAGTATACATATCAGCGACAGTGTTGGGGTCAGGATGGCAATATAATCTGCCTGTGCTCACTGAGCTGGCAATTTTAGCACACGGGAGCTCTGCAATTTTCTCTACTTTGTTGTGACCTGTTATGGCTTTTTGTCTATTATATTTATTTTTCATACAAGAATCTATCAGTACATGAAAATATGAAAAAAGCATTAAAGCACATTGCAGCTGAAACCAATGGACGTAACAAAATCGCACTACGATCTGAGGCAGACCAAAGGCAAATAAGGAGAATTCTCCATCTCAGGAAACATGTGGATGTTGCTTGATGCACTTTCAATACCGACAGAGGAAGAGCTCATGCAAGACACTTGCCATCTTGACTTGGATGGATATTACCGTTCCTTCACCATCACTGGTCATTGCCCTTAGCCACTTTGGCAAGGTCCTCATCGCATAGATGCTAGTGGTATAAGTGGGCAATGCACCATTGGGAACAGCCTTGCCCAAGGCCCAAGCAATTGCAGAGAGGTGCGGATACAGCCCAATCTATCATCTTCTATTCTATAGTCAAGCTTCTGAATGGTCCTTCCATAACCTAGGGTACTATTGATTCATCTCTACCCCATTGTGGACATCGATGGAACTGGTGCTCTGCAATGCTGAGAATTATACTCTCCAATCTGTATTTTCCCGTTTGCTCGATCTATTGTAATTGAGTCTGACTTGATTGTATTTATGCACCATATACCTGATAGCATAGAAAACAATGCTCTTCACTGTACCTTGGTGTATGTGACATTAATAAACCTAAACCTATTGTTAGACGACAGTGTGGTTCAGTTTGGGAGAGGACCATTGCCTTGAGGATGTTGAATGGAAGGGGCATCCTTTCATAGTCCTCAGTGAAAACATTAATGAAGGCTTCACCATCCATCCCATGGCCGAAGCCAGTACCGGCCAATATTAAACACGACATAATCTGCACTATCCAACACGTCAACATTTGCAAGTCATTGGTCCTCACTGAAATGTTTCTGGGTGCTTCCTACAGCCTTCCGACAACAAAGGCTCACACTGAAAAACTGGAAAATATGGACCACTTCCATACCTCAGAAACACGTTGCAATCAAATCAGTGTTGAAGCTCTTGCTGAACTTCTCAAGGTTCCCACCAAGGCAGTTATTCTCAGACAACACCTCACAGACACCCTGTCATTCCCCATCCTACAGAACCTGCAAAGGACCCACTGCCTTGCAATCTGCCATAACCAGGAAAAACGAGGCCTGGTGCCATGAGAACGCTCAGGAGGTCAAGGAAACTAATTTACCACAATCTTAAGCCATTCCTGGAATGGATAGTCCATCTTTAATCAAGGGATATAAAACTGCTCTACATGCTCGTGATTAGTTTAGTTTTGTTTTAGTTAGTTTTGAGATATGGCATGGAAACAAGCCCTTCGGCCCATCGAGTCCACGGTGACTATCGATCACCCGTTCACACTGGTTCTTTGTTATCCCAACGATCTAACGAACATATAATATTTTAAGAGATATTTTAAGGCACTTCAGTGATGCTGTAATCATTACCATCTTCATGAAAGGAGACGGGTCTGACTACAGTAACTAAAGATGGGTCTCCCATCAGTCTACTACAGTGAATAGCGTTGCCAGAAGCCACTTCAACCATCTGCATCCAGCGGTCAAAGTGTTACTCACTGAATCACATAATCTTCACTGTGCAACAACCCCAAGAGAAAAGCAAGCAGAGACTCACTAAAGCCTTTGACTCCATCAGCCGGGAGGAAATATCGAACACTGTCAAACTGGGCTGCACATAAAAAAAACACCTCCACCTTATGTTTGCTGCATGTCTGCATGCAAGCCGCAATACTAACCAGCAGGTGTGCTGAACCAGTATCAGTGAAGACCAGGGTCCGACAAGGTGCGTAATTGACCAACACTTTTCTCAGTCTTACTCACAACATTGCTGCCTCTCACCTCCACCAAAATTGGCGCTGAGTGAAGCTAATCTTCAGAATAATTGAGAAACGCTTCAACCTACAAGGCTACACATCAGAATGAAGGTTACCTGAACCTCAGTAGTCAAGCAGCAATGTGAAAAAGATGAATGTATTTACACTCGCTCAGATGTCTATCAGTAAAGATTCAGAATGTGTAGCAAGGAACTGCAGATGCTGGTTTATACCGTAAACACAAAATGCTGGAGTAACTCAGCAGGTCAGGCAGTATCTCTGGAGAAAAAGGATAGGTGTTGTTTCGGGTCAGAACCCTTCTTCAGACTCCTGAACTGGGTCTGTAGAACGGTTCTGACCCAAAATGTCACCAATTATTTTTCTCCAGAGATGCTGCCTGACCTGCTGAGGTACTCCAGCATGTTGTGTCTATCTTCGGCAAAGGTTCAAATCTCTTGAATACATTTTACTCAAGTATTTCTCCCATCTGTGATAAATGACTTTCCCAAAATGCCAATTTCACACATTCTTTCGTTTCTTGCACAAAACTTCAAAGATTTTTGGTGTGATATATTTGATATATTCACTAGTTTATTTAAGATAAAAATGGAACCTAGCATGGGAATGATTATCTTTGGAGTAATAGGAGATGGAAACAAATTAAATATATCCCAAATCTCATTTTTAAATTATGTTTTTTTTTTTGTTTTTTTTTTAAATAATATTTTTTATTAGAAGTACATACATATTAAGACAATTTAAAATGTAAGAAAGAAAAACAAAATAATATACTATTCATCACATACATTCTTAATATTTTTTAAAAATTTACAGTCATTCTTGTTTGTACTTCTATATTTTTTACTATTATTTTTAGTGCAGAGAGAAATAATAGAAAGAAATAATAAAGGAAATTAAAATAAGAATAAAAATAGAAAATCAATAATGTGAGTGGAGTTTTAAACATTCTATACTTCATTGGAGATATATCAGTGATCTATTATAAATGATTCTTCATCCATTCCTCGTTCAGGTTTCAGTCAGGCCCTCGAACCGAGCCAATTTGTCCCTTTAGATAATCAATAAATGGAGACCATGTTCCTCTAAACTGGCCTAGCCTGTCCGAGAGGAAAATTATGGTTTAATAACAGCAAAAATACTCAAACTCAAATTCTGGAAAAAGGCTACTAAACCAACACTCACAATGTGGGTTACACAAAAAGCTGGAGAAACTCAGCGGGTGCAGCAGCATCTAAGGGGCGAAGGAGATAGGCGACGTTTCGGGTCGAGACCCTTCTTCAGACGAAGGGTCTCGACCCGAAACGTCGCCTATCTCCTTCGCCCCTTAGATGCTGCTGCTGCACCCGCTGAGTTTCTCCAGCTTTTTGTGTAACCCTCGATTCTCCAGCATCTGCAGTTCCTTCTTTAACACTCACAATGTGGATTGGTAATATGTTGGAAACGGCCCATTCGGAAAAAATGAGACTCCTCCTAATAGAAACAAAAGACCAATTCTTAACGTGTTGGTCTCCATTTATCGACCTTGTGGATTCATGTGGTGCAACAGCATCGTAAAATTAAAAATTCTGGGTTTGAGTGAAAAATGATTAAGAATATTTTTAAAAAACGTCGACGTTCTCACTTATCTCTTTCTTTACACCACACTCACGAGACTATTCTTTACTCTTCACTACTTCTTTCTTTCTAAAAAAAAGGAAGTTGTACAAAGAATGTTTCAATAATTCTGGAACCTGTCAAAAGGTACCATTAAAATGCAATGTACTTACTTCTAATAAATAAATAATATATATATATTTTTTAAATCAAATATCTCTATAAGCAGTGAGCTATTCCTAGTCTAAGTGAATCTTCCAGCAACAACCAGTGTTTTTTCTCTCAGGGCTAACTTTACTTGTGTCATTGTTCAGCTTCTCAATCGTTGCAGTTGCTGTCAGGACTCGCCGCCTTCTCCTTTATAAAATTGACGGTTAACATGTAGAAGCGTCAAGCCCATCCCTCCAGAGTGCACGCTACACCAGGGACCACCTAAGGAACCGGGGAAGTTTTCAGAAGAGGTACAATTACTTCCAATTATACCTGAATCAACGAGACGGCTTGTAATTAAAGTGTAGATGGAATCAGGATAGGGGATGACAACAAATCATAAATATAGCTCACAACACATAGTCCTCCGCCAGTTTCCCCACCACTCACCACATCTTCCCATCTCCTCCCTTGTCTGCCTTCCGCAAAGACCGCTCCCTCCACAACTCCCTTGTCAATTCTTCCCTTCCCTCCCGCTCCACCCCTTCCCCGGGCACTTTCATTTGCAACTGCAAGATATGCTACACTTGTCCCTTTACTTCCACTCTTCACTCCATTCAAGGACCCAAGCAGTCGTTCCAGGTCCGACAGAGGTTCACCTGCAACTCCTCCAACCTCATCTATTGCATCCACTGCTCTAGATGCCAGCTGATCTATATCGATGAGACCAAGCGGAGGCTTGGCGATCTTTTCACCGAACACCTCCGCTCGATCCGCAATAACCAACCCGACCTCCCGGTGGCTCAGCACTTCAACTCCCCCTCCCATTCCGTATCCGACATCTCTGTCCTGGGCCTCCTCCATGGCCAGAGTGAGCAACACCGCAAATTGGAGGAACAGCACCTCATATTCCGCTTGGGGAGTCTGCATCTTCTTGGCATGAACATTGAATACTCTCAATTCTGTTGACCCTTGCTGTCTCCTCCCCTTCCCACCTCTCCCTCAGCCCTCGGGCTCCTCCTCCACCTTTTTCCTTTCTTCCCCCCGCCTCCCCCCACCCCCCATCAGTCTGAAAAGGGTTTCGGCCCGAAATGTTACCTATCTCCTTCGCTCCATAGTTGCTGCTGCACCCGCTGAGTTTCTCACGCATTTTGTGTACTCTAAATCAAAAATATTGAAGGAAGTTTTCATACAGGCGGACGGACACAAGCGATCTTGTCAAAAACAGAGTGAACAGGGTGAGAATCCTGCACCCCTTCTTTGTCACATTGATCACTCCATGTATTGGTTGTGGATAGATTGTTATAGAACATAGACCAGTAGAGCACAGGAACAGGCTCTTTGACCCACAAGGTCTGTTGCCGGGTTAAATTAATCTCCTCAGCCTGAATATGATGCATGTTCTTCCATGGATTTACGAAGGGGGAATCATGCTTGACTAATCTTCTGGAATTTTTTTGAGGATGTGACTAGAAAAATGTACAAGGGAGAGCCAGTGGACGTAGTGTACCTGGACTTTCAGAAAGCCTTTTTGATAAAGTCCCACATAGGAGATCAGTGAGCAAAATTAGAGCACATGGTATTGGGGGTAGGGTACTGACATGGATAGAAAATTGGTTGGCAGACAGGAAACAAAGAGTATGGATTAACGGGTCCCTTTCAGAATGGCAGGCAGTAACTAGTGGGGTGCCGCAAGGCTCGGTGCTGGGACTGCAGCTATTTACAATATGCATTAATGATTTAGATGAAGGGATTAAAAGTAACATTAACAAATTTGCAGATGACACAAAGCTGGGTGGCAGTGTGAACTGTGAGAGGGATGCTATGAGGATGCAGGGTGACTTGGACAGGTTGGGTGAGTGGGCAGATGCATGGCAGATGCAGTTTAATGTGGATAAATGTGAGGTTATCCACTTTGGTGGCAAGAACGGAAAGGCAGATTATTATCTGAATGGTGTCAAGTTAGGAAAAGGGGAAGTACAATGAGATCTGTGTGTCCTTGTACATCAGTCACTGAAAGTAAGCATGCAGGTACAGCAGGCAGTGAAGAAAGCTAATGGCATGTTGGCCTTCATAACAAGAGGAGTTGAGTATAGGAGCAATGAGATCCTTCTGCAGTTGTACAGGGCCCTGGTGAGACCACACCTGGAGTATTGTGTGCAGTTTTGGTCTCCAAATTTAAGGAAGGACATTCTTGCTATTGAGGTAGTGCAGCGTAGGTTCACGAGGTTAATTCCCGGCATGGCGGGACTGTCATATCTTGAAGGACTTGAGCGACTGGGCTTGTATGCACTGGAATTTAGAAGGATGAGAGGGGATCTTATTGAAACATGTAAGATTATTAAGGGATTGGACATGCTAGAGGCAGGAAACATGTTCCCAATGTTGTTGATACAGTCCAGAACCAGGGGTCACAGTTTAAGAATAAGGGTAGGCCATTAGAACAGAGATGAGGAAAAACTTGTTCACCCAGTGAGTTGTGAATCTGTGGAATTCTCTGCCTCAGAAGGTAGTGGATGTGCTTTCAGGAGAGAGTTAGATAGAGCTCTTAAAGATAGCGGAGTCAATGGATATGGGGAGAAGGCAGGAACGGTGTACTGATTGTGGATGATCAGCCATGATCACAGTGAATGGCAGTGGTGGCTCAAAGGGCCGAATGGCCTACTCCTGCACCTTTTGTCTATTGTCTATTGTCTATTCCCTGCATATCCACATGCTTATCTAAAAGCCTCAAGCAAGTTCATCGGAATATAGATTACACTCTCCCCAACCTATGTGATCAGAAATATGGGAATCACTTTGAAATGTAAGTATGACACACAGTTACAACTGTGAGCTACTATTGGATTTGATGGAGAGTTTCTAGACTTTCATTTAGAGACACAGGCCCTTCAACACACCACGTTTGCACCGACCAGTGATCACTCCGTTCACCAGCACTATCCTACGCACTAGTGACTATTCGCAATTTTACCGAAGCCAATTAATCTACAAACCTGAACGCCTTTGGGGTGTGGGAGGAAACTGAAGCACCCGGAGAAAACCCACACGGTCACAGGGAGAACGTACAAACTCCGTACAGACAGCACCTGTAGTCAGGATCGAACCCAGGTATCAGGCAACTCTACCTATGCGCCACTGTGTAACCCCATGGCGGTGGGAGACTGTTGGTTGATGTCTAAGGGTGTGTGTGTGACTATTGTATTGAGTAATATCTGAGACTGGCTGGGCGTAGGTAGGTTGAACCATTTGTAAGGAATTGTACTCCTTTACATCTAATAAGTCTACTACCTTGACTTTTGTCTTTGCCCGCACTGGCCATCCGTTCCGATATTCTCCTCAGCATGTAACTGAAAGCCCTCCTCCCCTCTACCTCCTTCATCAGGGAACCTTGGAACCTGCTCTCCTTCGTGCTGAACCTTACCATCCAGTGGTAGCAATCACCCAGTGAGCATTACCAATACTAGTGCCCCTGTACAGCAGCCAGCCTTCAGCATTGAGGCTAGCCTCCTTATATCTTGAAGATAGACACAAAATGCTGGAGTAACTCAGCAGGCCAGGCAGCATCTCTGGAGAGCAGGAACGGGTGGCGTTCTGGGTCGAGACCCTTCTTCAGGCCTTGCTATACGTTGATTTACTGTAAAGAACAGGTAACACAAAGCCACTTGGTGCCCATGTTTGAAACACAGCATGGGGTAACTGCATAATATGACGCCCACATGCGGTATAAGATCCCTTCCATTTCAGCATCTGAAGCAGAGGAAAGTAAGATTGAACGAAGGTGGACCCAGAGGTGGGATGAAGAGGGAAGAGGGGGAGAGGGGGGTGGGGGGAGGTGGGGGGGGGGCTGCTGCCATGTGCCACGGCAGACAATAGATAGTTCGGTGAGCTTTTGTAACTTTGTCAACGGCAAAATGTGGCGACACTTGTGTACTGTCTAGGTGAAGTCTGCTACATGATATTACCAGGTTGGATGCATTTCACTGTACCTAGGTACATGTGACAATAAAGTATCATTGAGTATCATTGAATCATCGATATTCTGCTCAAAGATCATAGAGCTCTTCATAGAATCATGATCCTTGCAGTGGGGTAAAAGATGATATTTTTAAACACATCCGCTATTAGGTACAGACAGTTCTCGAATGTCCGTCCCATGCTGGAAGTGTTTGAGTGATTGCCAACTGTCCGTGGTTAGCTGAGCTGAACGAACGCATGAAGAGCTGACGTTTTTTTCTTGTAACTGACTGGCCTCGGTGACAAATGCAGCACAAAGGAATCCTTGGAGCATTCACTGGTTTCTCAGGAAAAAAGTGTCTTAATTATTCATCTATGAAATGATGATGGATGGCCCCTGCATTTGAACCTCATTTTCTGATTAGGGATTTCATTCAAAGTAAAACCATCCACCAACATTCGAAGCCTTGGTACGACAGATTTATTGAGAATGATTTGATTTTCCATGATGCAAAAGTTGCAGCGAAATGACTGGTTCAATCTTGGCTCTTGTGAATAAGATAGCCTGTAACTCACAAGTATCAGAGTAATGAATTAATTGTGAGATCTTCTTCACTAGTGGGAATGTGAATAGATTGTCACGATTAGACTGGGAATTCCACTGGTACTTGGAAAACAGGTACTTGGGGATGGGAATGTGGTTTGGGGTATTGAGAAGGTTTAGGTTTTTTTACCTGATGCCATGATCGAAGTTGGCACAAAAGAACAATGTTTGATTGCTGATTTCTCACAGATTTTATCAGAAAGGGTGGCACGGTGGTGTAGCTACACTTTTAAAATCCTAACTTTGGTCGCTGTCTGAATGGAGTTTGCACGCTATCCCTGTAACTGTGTGTTTCCTCCAGGTGCTGTAGTTTCATAGAAAAAAAACATAGAAACATAAACAAATAGGTGGAGGAGCAGGTCGTTCCGTCCTTCGAGCCAGCACCGCCGTTCAATATGATCATGGCTGATCATCTAAAATCAGTACCCCGTTCCTGCTTTTTCCCCATATCCCTTGGTCCCTTTAGCCCGAAGAGCTAAATCTAACTCTCTCTTGAAAAGAGAGTTTCCTCCCACATCCCCTGAGTATGCAGACTGTTGTGTTAACCCGATCACTGTAAATTACCCCTAGTGTGCAAATGAGTGGCAGAATCTGTGGGAAGTTGACGAGAATGTGGCGAGAATAAACAAATGAGATGAATACAAGATTAGTGTGGTTGATGGTTTGCATGGACCCAGTGAGAAGGAAGCCGTGTTTCTATGCTTCACCTCTTGATATCTCTCTGAATTTGCACACCCAAACTTGATGGTTCAGCTGGCCCAAAGGGTCTGTTTCCATGTTGAACCCGCACATCTGTAGCATATGGGAGGAAATGAGAGCACCCGGAGAAAATCCACATGGTCACAGGGAAAACATACAACTCTGTGCAGACAGCACCCATAGTTAGGATCATAACCTGGGTCTCTACCACTGCGCCACCATGCTGCCCTCGTGTTTTGGATCAAAGATCCTTCACCAGCACTGGGTAAGTGGGTAAGTATGATTGTTTCACGTGCCAGTGAGAGTAGGGGAGCGATGGATCAGGCTAATGGTGTATCTCTGGGTGGCAAGGTGGCATCTCTGTATCTTGGAGCGGCACGGTGGCGCAGCGGTAGAGCTGCTGCCTTGCAGCGCCAGAGACCCGGGTTCAATCCTGACCATGGGTGCTGTCTGTACAAAGTTTGTACGTTCTCCCGTGACTGCGTGGGTTTTCCCCGGGTGCTCCGGTTTCCTCCCACACTCCAAAGAGGTACTGAATGACACCAGCATTTTGTATCTATCTCCAGAGATGCTGCCTGTCCCGCTGAGTTACTCCACTATTTTGTGTCTATGTGGTCCACTACATTGGAAACAGTCCAAGTGATTTGCTGCTTCATCTGAAAGGACCGTACAGGTCCTTAAAAGGTGAAGGGAGTGAGGTGAAAGACCAAAAGTGCTGGAGAAATTCAGCGGGTGAGGCAGCATCTATGGAACGAAGGAAATGGGCGACGTAGAAATAGAAAAAGAGCAGGTGTAGCACCCCCAGTGGTTGCATGGGAAAGTGTTGTGGGAAAAGGAGTGGCTGGTGAAGGTAGAGAAATGATCCAGTGAGTCACCGAGGGAATTACTCCTTCAGAATTCTGAGGAGGGAGGGAGGGAGGGGAAGATGTGTCCGGTGGTGCAATCTCATTCAAGGTGGAGGGAATTGCAAAGGGTTACCCATTGTGAGGAACCAGGGAGCATGTTCTTGCTCTGAATCAGGAGGAGAGGGGAGAGAGCAGTGGTGCAGGGAATACATGAGGTGTCTTAAGGGGTTGGACAAACTAGATGCTGGAAGATTGTTCCCGATGTTGGGGGAGGTCCAGAACAAGGGGTCACAGTCTAAGGATAAGGGGGAATTCCTTTAGGACCGAGATGAGGAAAACATTCTTTACACAGAGAGTGGTGAGTCTCTGGAATTCTCTGCCACAGAAGGTAGTTGAGGCCAGTTCATTGGCTATATTTAAGAGGGCGTTAGATGTGGCACTTGTGGCTAAAGGGATCAGGGGGTATGGAGAGAAGGCAGGTAAGGGATACTGAGTTGGATGATCAGCCATGATCATATTGAATGGCGGTGCAGGCTCGAAGGGCCGAATGGCCTACTCCTGCACCTATTTTTCTATGTTTCTATGTGTGGTGATGGTGGAAGAAAAGTCATAATTAAGGAAAAAGAGAAGACATCCTTGAGACACCCAATTGGAGAGCGTATGGGATTGTTTTTTTCAGCCTGAGAAAGTGGACCAGGGCTCAGATAGTGCTGCACTAGTGTCTAGCCAGTTCATCGGAATATGGATGCATTTGGTGCATTTACATTATACATCTTTTTGGATTCAACATGGAGAATGCAAGGAGCCCAGGTGAGAGGAGCAGAGGGGGGTGAAGTTCATTGATCCAGCAAGTGGACAACGGGTCTCATCCCCTGGGACTCACCAAGCTGGAAAGGGTGCAGAGAAGATTTTGATGGATGTTGCCAGGACTCGAGGGCCTAAGCTACAGGGAGAGGTTGAGCAGATTAGGACTCCATTCCTTGGAGCGCAGGAGGATTAAGGGCCTATCCCACCAGCATGCAACTCTATGCGATGAGCGCGACCCAACGTGGTCGCTTGAGCCGTCCGGCGGCGCGGGGCCGGTCCCACTTCGATCGTCGGATCCATGCAGAATTGTGCAGAGTTCATCCCGACATCGCACAGGGCTCCGAAAAACTTACCATGTTCAAAAATTCCGCGCGGCAACAGCTTGTCGGCTCGCAGTCACCTCGACGCATTACACACCGCCTCGACATCATGCCTCCGTGCCCCTCTCTGTGTGCCCCTCTCTGTCCTGGCGAACTTACCTTTAAGACTTCGCTCCAAGTTCACCTCACTTTGCGCCGCGTTGCGCCACTCACCCGACCTCCGCTCGGCCCCGGCTGCTGGTTTGGTCGTGCTTGCCGCATGCAGGTGCATGCTGTTGGGAACGGCCCTGTACAGGGATCACCCGACCTCCGCGCGGCCCCCGCTTCGAGTTTGATCCCGCTCACCGCATGGAGTCGGATGCTGGTAGGACAGGCCCTTAAGGGGTGATCTTATAGTGGTGTACAAAATCATGAGAGGAATAGATCAAGTAAACACACAGAGTCTCTTGCCCAGAGTAGGGCTATTGAGAACCAGCAGACTTAGGTTTCATGTGAGGGGGGAAACATTTAATAGGAACCTGAGGGGTAACTTTTTTTACACAAAGGGCAGAAGGTGTATTGAACGAGCTGCTGGAGGAGGTAGTTGAGGCAGGCATTATTGCACCATTTAAGAAACGTTTAGACAGGTACATGGATAGGACAGGTTTAGAGAGGTAAGTAAGTTTATTGGCCAAGTATTCACATACAAGGAATTTGCCTTGGTGCTCCGCCCACAAGCAACAACATGACATAGTGACAGTTACGAATGACTCAGAAAACACTAAACATTAATAATAATACGACATTAATGATAAAACACCATTGATCAAGCATGTGAACCAACATGTGAATACGGGGCAAAAGCAGGCAGGTGGGACTAATGTAGATGGGATATATAATGGTTGGCATTGGCAAGTTGGGCCGTAGGGCCTGTTTCCATACTCTGTGCTCTACGACACTATGTTTCCTCTCTCTCATTCTCACACTAAAGCCACCAATCCTCAGTCCAAACTTGTTTGATGCGAATAACCATGCCAACATCTGTTTTAATTTGGAAAAGCTTCTCACATCTCACAGTAGATCTCAGTCCGACGCTGGGATTTGATCAGGAAAAGAGGGCAAACCAATTCTTAGCTGTATTTCTGGCAATAATGAAGCGTACACACTGCCATTCTTCTCTGGAATGATTCACTTTTGGCACGCGTTTCTTTCTGGCCAACTTCAGTGCAGAATCTTTTTCCACCTCCAGGACTTCAACTAATGTCCTGCAGTCCTTTGCTGAGAAACCTATCACCAGATGTCTCATTATTTCTATTAATACCGAGGAATGAACAGAGAGAGGCTGTGCCTCTGACACCTTCACATGGAGGATTGTCGTGAAAATCAGCACCTGCCAGGTGTACGGTCTCCAGGAGTATTTTATTTGTCTCTATGTCACAGCATGCCAATGCACCTAGAATCATCCTTATCATGATTAGTGTGAATATTTGTCAACAGTTTGGGACAAGCTGATAAATAGTTTAGCATTCTAGCTAAAGTTGCCTGTAATGAGATGACAGGTTCTTGACACAGACAGTTTCACAACCTGTCTCATCTGCCTTTAATGGATATTGTCAATAGATAAGAATCATAAAGAAATACAGAATGGAAACAGGCTCTTCAGCCCGCCGAGTCTGTGCCAATCATTAATCATACATTTACACTCATCTTGATTGAATCCCATTTTATTCTCCCCAAATTCCCATCAATTGGCCCCAGTTTAGTTTAGTTCCATTTTAGTTTACAGATACAGCGCGGAAGCAGGCCCTTCGGCCCACCGAGTCCGCACCGACCAGTGACTCCCGCACATTAACACTATCCTATACACACTAGGGACAATTTACATTTATACCAAGCCAATTAACCCACAAACCTGTATGTCTTTAGAGCGTAGGAGGAAACCAAAGATTTTGGAGAAGTAAGTAAGTACATTTTATTTATATAGCACGTTTAAATCAACTTGCGTTGAAACCAAAGTGCTTTGGAAGAAATAATTAAGTTTCCGTACATCCATAGAAAAAAAATTAAAAAAAAGAAAAATGACACAACACATTATAGAATTCATCATGAACATCCCCCCACAGCAGAATCAACATTTTCCACTGTGGGGAAAGGCATCAGAAAGTTCAGTCCTCTTCCTCTGTGATCACCCGAGGTCGGAGCCTATTTGTGGCCTCCGCAGCCAGTCCGATGTTTTCAGGCTCTCTTGCCGGAAAGATGGAACTCCGGCGTGAGGGGAAACACTCCTCAGCGGCTTGGAATGTCTGGAGAAAACCCAAGCAGGTCACAGGAAGAACGTACAAACTCCGTACAGGCAAACACTCGTAGTCAGGATCGAACCCGGGCCTCTGGGACAACTCTACCGCTGCACTAACATGCTGCATCACTGTTTCTCCCACTCTTCCACACATTGGGGCCAATTTGCTGTGGTCAATTTCAACCAACAGCCAGCCCACACATCTTAAGGATATGGGAAGAAACCGGAACACTTGGAGAAAGCTGATGCAGTCACAGGGAAAATGTGCCAACCCCACACAGCCAACATGGAGGTCAGAATCGACCCAGGTCACTGGAGCTGTGAGGCCTCTGCTTATATCTTTACAATATCCTTCATTTCAAATATCTGTATATTGAAGTAAACCACAGATTTCAGGTTATACTTTTTTTTTGAGAAAACGGTTGAACTTCCAATAATATTCAAATAATTCAAAAAAGCCAGAAGATAAAATTTGGCGCAAGATTGAATGGGTTAATAACTGGAGATAGCGATCCTTGGTTGGACACGATATGGAGTCAGCTTTACTTTGGACTTTAGAGATACAGGGTGGAAACAGGCCCTTCGGCCCATTAAGTCCGTATTGACCACCGATCGCCTCGTACACGAGTCGGCCGATGAATCCGTTTTTGTGCTATATTACTCCATGACTATATCTAAGGAAAGATGCATGGGATGTTGTCCACATCACAAAATGACGAACTGCTAGAACTAGTCTTAAGGAAAAATTGAATAAAATGCGAAGAGAGAAACATTAACTATGTTTCTGGAGATGCCTCCTGACCCCTTAAATATTTACAGCATTTTCTGTTCAGATTTCCAGCATCTGCAATATTTTCTTTCTGAAGTTAAATATATACTAATACAAATGAAACGTCCCTTGGAGCTGAAAGCCTGTTTCCACCTCTGATTTAATAAGCTTGGCAATGCTTTAATGTGTTTCCAGCTAATTGAAGCCATCTGCTTTTCTTGCTGTCAAAGGAAGGGAAGTCATTCAAATCCGATCTTCAAGCATAGACCATGGCGGGCTGATTAACTGGAACAGGCAGAATTCTGCTGATTAGCAACTTGCAAACGCTGCAAACTGAATGTAATTAGTGAGGTGTTTTTCCACAGTTTAGGTTTAATCTGCACTGCTTTAGAATATCAGGGTTCTATGCATTTGATTATTTACTGATTACAAGAGTGGTCTTTAACACATTTTCTAAATTAATACCTTCGTCACCCATTCCTTCTCTCCAGAAATGCTGCCTGTCCCGCTGAGTTACTTCAGCATTTTGTGTCTACTTTTGGTTTGAACCAGCGTCTGCAGTTCCTTCCTGCTCATTTTGTCTGCTAACATATCCAGCTTATTGGTTGCTGTTTCTTTTTATAGATAAAAACGTTTTCATTTGAATGGAACAATTAGGAACAGCTGCAATGTTGTTAAACTGTGTTACGCCACGTCTGTCCCTTGTCCAGTCCATCCCTCCTGCCATTTCTCTACAACTTTAAAAACCTTCTCAATCTCCGTTTACCAGATCCAAAATATTAACTCTGGTCCTCTTTCTGCAGATGCTGCCCTATCAGCATTTTCATCATCTCTCATTTTTTAAAACTTTCTTGTCCAGTGTCTGGCTGGTCCCAGTCTCTCCATGAGACCCTCGAGCTTACCCTCTGCTGGTGTTTGCTCTGACAATCCTGACAATTTCGGCGGCACAATGGCGCAGCGGTAGAGCTGCAGCCATACAGCGCCCGAGGCCCGGGTTTGATCCTGACTACGGATGCTGCCTTTACGGAGTTTGTACGTTCTCCCATTGACCCATGTGGGTTTTCCCTGGGTGCTCTGGTTTCCTCCCACATTCCAAAGACGTCCAGGTTTGTCGGTTAATTGGCTTTGATAAAAATTGTAAATTGTCCCTAGTTTGTGAGATAGGGCTAGTTTACGGCCATTGCTGGTCGGCATGCACTCGGTGGGCCAAAAGGCCTGTTTCCACACTGTATCTCCGAACTAAACTAAACTTAAAATACAAATCAACAACGAACTGATGTGCACTAGGACCCTGTGGTCTATCGAGTTGGACTGGACAGAATCAGGAGCTGTAGGCAGATACACCCAATGAGTATGACAAAGGCTCACACTCCAGTGCACTCCTGAAGACAATCTGTGCCATCAGGGAGCCAGTTTCCAAATAGCTTGTTAAGAGCATGAGGAAATGGCTTTTCACAGGATAATGATCAATTAATCCATGATGTTAAATAAAGACAGATAATGCAGGAAATCAGATGAAAACTGCTGACCTTAATCATTAACTGTTTCTCTTTACACCTTTGTGCCTCACCTGCTCAACGTTTCCAGCATTTGGAGATTTTTTTTTGATTTTCAAATGCACTGACATGTGATTGCAATTTGTTTTAAGATCCAACCATTCACACAATGTAGGCTTCAAATATGCCTGTTAGATGAGATTATTCATTACTCCAGCAAATGTGCAGCAGCTTGTTCATTGCAAGGCCTCCACGCGGCAAATTGTTCATGAGCCATGGAACTGGACTTAATGAGTTGTTTGGCTATTCTTAACTCTGCTCTGACAGCCATGTCGACTCTACTGCTCGTGCTCCCAAAGTAGCTGAGTCTTTAGTGAGATGGTCGGGTGCAGCTCAGTTTAGTTCAGAGTTTCAGCGCGGTAACAGGCCCTTCAGCCCACCGACTCCTCATCCACCAGCAATCCCCGCACAATAACACTACTTTACACACACTTGGGACAATTGTTTACATTTATACTAAGCCAATTAACCAACAAACCCGTAGGATGGCGGTGAATAAATGGCAGTGCTGGCTCGAAAGGCCAAATGGCCTCCTGCACCTATTTTCTATGTTTCTATGACTTTGGAGTGTGGGAAGAAACCTACGATCTCAGAGAAAACCCAGGCAGGTCACAGGGAGAACGTACAAACTCCATACAGACAGCACCCGTAGTCAGGATTGAACTCAGGTCTCTGGCGCTGAAAGGCAGTAGCTCTACTGCTGCACCACTGTGCCACCCGTTCCAGTAGCTACTAGTAGCAACTCTACCTGACAAAGTGGAAAATTGTCTGGATACCGTCTGCCCATAAAAAGCCAGACCAATCTGATCCAATCAATTACTACCCAACTATTCACATTCACCTGTAGGCAATGGAAGGAGTACGTGGGCGTAATCAGGCAACAATTACCTGAAAGCCGTTCATCGTTGCTCAGCTTGTGTTCTGCTGCAAGCCTTTAGCAGCAAACAGTAGTACAGCTATAACCCCAAAAATCTGAATTTCAGAGGTTGCGTGAGATTAATACTCTTGGCATCAAGCTCAAGCCCAAGTCAATGGTGGCGCGATGGAACAGTTGGTAAGGCTGCTGCCTCAAAGCTCCAGCAATCAGGTTCAATCCTGGCCACGGCTCCAGAGTGGGCAGTGTTCACCTGCTCTCTCCACCACTGTCTGGCTTTCCCCTGCATGCTCTGGTTTCCTCCCACATTGCAGGTAGATAAGGTGGTCAAAAAGGTTTTTAGCACATTGGCGGGGTGGAAGATTGCAACCTTCACATGGTCCGCCCTGTTTTGACTAATGCAATCAACTCGACGTGCACAAACGGAAGATCAAATAGAACAAGTTGTCCTACAACTTTAGGCCGTGCACGCCACACGCAAGAAGAAGCAGAAGCACATTGCCTTCATCAGTCAGACCATTGAATATCAAAGTTAGGAGGTCATGTTGCAGTTGTATAAGACATTGGTGAGACTGTATTTAGAATATTGTGTTCAGTTCTGGGCACCATGTTATAGGAAGGATATTGTCAAGCTTGAAAGGGTTCGGAGAAGATTCACGAGGATGTTGCGAGGACTAGAGTGTCTGCTGAATAGGCTGGGTCTCTATTCCTTGGAGCGCAGGAGGATGAAGGATGATCTTACAGAGGATGTGTATAAAATCATGAGGAATGTATTTGGTAGATGCACAGAATCTCTTGCCCAGAGTACAGGAATTGAGGACCAGTGGACATGGGTTCAAGGTGAAGGTGAAAAGATTTAATAGGAATCTGAGAGGTGACTTTTTCACGCAAAGAGTGGTGAGTGTATGGAGCAAGCTGCCAGAGGAGGTAGTTGAGGATGGGACTATCCGAATGTTTAAGAAACAGTTAGACAGGTACATGGATAGGACAGGTTTGGAGGGATATGGACCAAGCGCAGGCATGTGCGAACTGAGACATGTTGGGCAGTGTGGGCAAGTTGGGCCGAAGGGCCTGTTTCCACACTGTTTCACTCTATGACTCTATTCAAAAAATGTGAAGGTCTATTCATTGATGACAGCAAATTACTCTGAGTGTAGTTGAGTGACAGGTGAAATAGGGGATAGTGCAGGACAATATGTCCTGGTATGAAATCTGCCATTAATGAATAGTCCAGCAGGCACAAGGGGCCAAATGGCTTACTCTTGCTTGTAGCTTTTGTGTTCTAATGTATAGTCCATCCAATGCACACCCAAACCATTGTATACATTACCACTGTAACCCAAACATTGAATAAACTACCATAAAACACCCAACCCATTGTGCACACGCATGCTGCACACCCAAACTATTGTACACGTTAACGTTGTTCGTCCAAACCATTGTACACACTGTTACTGGATACCCAAACCATTGTACAGTGCATCACAATAACCCAACCATTGCACTCACAAACTATTGTAGAACCATGTTATACCTCACCTAACCATTGTACCCCAGCCAATGCACATCACATCCGCTATTCACGTCACCCATCGTGCACTCTGACTCTTCCCCGCCTCAATCATTGGAATCCTCGTCCTCTATTCATTCATTGCACAGTACACCCGCTGTACACCACCTCCAATATGCTTTCATCCTTTGCACAATCAGTTCACTAACAAATCAAACATTAAACCCTTTGAATGCTTCACCCATTGAGGATACCATCTTTCTCCAAATACCACCCATTTCACATCATAACTATGCAACTCCTATCTTTCATCCACCTCAGGCATTGTACACAACTCCCTTTGTATACGTCACACATTGCACACCTCATCCTTTGTATAATCAGACCACTAATATCAACCTTACCAATATTTACCCCTTCCATTGTATTGCCTCGCATATCATTGCAACCCATTGTTTGTGCAGCCCATCCATTGTAAATCTTGTTCTGCATGCCCCTCGTCCATTGCACATCTTACTTTTGTTTCAATCTGAGCACTCTATGCATTGAATGCATGTCCATCTTACAATCCAACCATGCATACGCTCACAATACACACAACCCATCATACACACCATCTGCTGTACATAACATCCACTATTCACACCGCCCATGCCTTAAACATTTGGGCAATTTCACATCCATTACACTCTCAACTATTGTACTCTCCACTGCTCTTCCTTTTGATTCACATCTCTTCGGTTTTACACTCCAGCCATAATATATTCATAATATATACATAATATTCCTACCGGATTAGATTTTCATGATTTCCACAGTGAAAAATCATTTTATATCCCCTCCACATTAAATGGATTTAATGAAGAGTAATAGCGATCTGGGTTTGAAACAGACAGCTGATGTAACACACGGCTCCCTGGGCCCCACAAGTCAGTATCACAGCTTTTCTCACAGAACGCAGGAGATTCTAAAACAGATGGGGAGAGCAATCAGAAGCAATGATGTGTGGGTTAGTCAATGCCAACCAGCCAGTGACAGAGGCTTCCTCCTCTATTGGTAGAGTTAGGCCCGAGTAGAGTCAGGTAACACTTTCATCTGGTGCCATTCTGTGGCAGGACCAAGGACTATCTCAGACCTCATTCAGGTGAGGGAGACAGGAGGTGTTTACTGAATATTCAGTATTCAGCAGAAATTCTCATTAACTGATCATAATGTGCTTAGGAGTGTGACAGATGGATATTCAAAAAAATTATATTTTAGGAATGATTTTGTCACAGCTTGAATTTTGAATCTCATTTCAGATCTGCTTGAGTCTACAGAATCCAATATGTTTCTCATGTTAAAGTAAGATCTTGCATTTACATGGTATAGAAAGGAACTGCAGATGCTGGTTTATACCAAAGTCTGAAGAAGGGTCCCGACCGGAAACACACCCATCCTTGTCCTCCAGAGATGCTGCCTGACCCGCTCAGTTACTCCAGCACTTTGGGTCGATCTTCTTGCATTTATATAGCACTTTCCATGTCCTCAGGGCATCCCAAAAAGCTTTTCAGACAGCCGAGTTCTGTTGAGACCTGGTCGTTGAGAAGAAACATCAGACCCGATCTTTATAGTTGGGATTCCACATACAATAAAGGGTGTCACGGTGGCACAGCAGGTAGAGCTGCTGCCTCAAGGCGGATGAAAACCTGATTCGATCCTGACAGTAGGCATTGTATGTGTTAAGTTGCACATTCTTCCTATGGGTGTCCTGTGGTTATTCTGACTCCCCCTCCCCACATCCACACAACCAGGGAGCAGTGTTGAACTACTATCTACCCCAATGGTCACCCCCGGTCTATCCTTGATTGGACTTTGCTGGCTTTACCTTGCACTAAACGTTATTCCATATCATGTATGTATACACTGTAAATGGCTCGATTATAATCATGTTTTGTCTTTCTGGCTGACTGGTTAGCACGCAACAAAAGCTTTTCACTGTACCTTGACAATAAGCTGAACTGAACAGAACATCCCAAACATGCGTTGGTTAGTAGGTTAATGTACACTACTCCTGGGGCTGATGTTGTATGGGGGAATGGGAGTTGATGGTCATGTGAGGGAGAATGAGTGCCAGGGAATGGGATCTGATGGGAATGAACTGGCACCTGGCACAGATTAAATGGGTCAAATGCTCGCCTACATCATAAGAAAATCTGACTAACTGATCTCACAATAATATTAGTAACAAATTAATAATATTCTCACGGACACCAGACAGAGCCACTTTTTTGAAATAGTTTACTGAGTTGTCAGATTGTCCCTAGTGAGCAAGTGCGACCCAGTGGCATAACGGTAGAGTTGCTGCCTTGCAGCACCTGTAACTTGAGTTTGATTCTAACTATGGGTGCTGTCTGTTTGGAGTTTGTACGTTCTCCCTGTGACCAGATGGGTTTTCTCCGGGTGCTCCGGTTTCCTCCCACATTCCAAAGATACGCGGGTTTGTAGGTTAATTGGCTTCTAGTGTGTAGGATAGAACCAGAAATATGGGTAATCATGGTCGGTACTGACTCGATGGGCTGAAGGGCCTGTTTCCACACTGTATCTAAAACTAAAACTAAAAGACCCTATTCAAAACTCTCCACATCTGACAGTGCAGCACATCACTGCAGGAGTGGTTTGCAACTTTCAATTAAATGCCACAGGCTGCATACATTCAGAGGTCATTTTCATCTTTAAAAGTACTGACCTCGGGTGATCGTTTGCAGATCGATCTGTTCAGCTTGAATTACATTTTCCCATCAAGGTCAAATCTTTCCCTATCGAGGTGTTCACTTGAGTTGTTAGAGTTGTACTGAAATGTTTTCAGCATTGGTTCAGTTCAATGCTGCCCAGGTCTGGTTTAGTACCCTTCAGTCCCCTTGATGTACAATGCAAGTATTAAGATCATCTATTTCACCTCCATGGTCTCAAGTTGTTAGTTGAAGGAGCAAATGGTTATTATCATTTCTTGTCTATGCTATTATGCTGAACAGATAGATCTGGAAACGGTCACTTGATTTAATTGAAAGCTTCAAACCAGTGTTGAGGTAGACCTGCATTTTCTGTTACTTTGGAAAGCACCTATTTGCTCACACAATAGAATCTAACAACTCAATTAAATATTTCAGAGAAGTGGCTCTGCGTGGAAACTTGAAAACGTTGTTAACATTACTGTGCTGATTAACTAGTCATTACCACATTGTTAGTGTCTGGTGATTTTGTTGGTGGTGATGTTGGTTCAGGAAAGGCTATGGGATGCAAGGGTAATTCCTTCGTCTTCAGCAGGCAGCTATTGGTGTTGCTAAGACAGCCTGTGAGTTCAGTTATCTCTGGCACATTCCTCCCTTCTCCTATTCCATTGAAACATCCCTCCCAGTCCCTCCCCTGTCCTTGTCTTGAACTTAAGTCTTTCTCTGTTTACTTTCCCATTTCCCCCCTATATGTCACCAGCTTCATCTTATCCATGAACTCCTCCCAAGTCCTGCTTCCATGAGCCTCTTGATTCTAAACCTGGAGATACAGAAGCCTGAAGTCCTATTCCACCAGCTTCAGGAACAGCTGCTTTCCTATAACCCATCAGTTTCTTGAATCGACCCGCATTGTCCTAATCCCACCTCACAATGGTACACTTTGGACCACCTCTTGCACCACCATGGACCTGTTTTCTAATTGTGCACTTTCGTTTTTGCAGTTTTTCTGCACAGTTTCTTTATTTTCACTGTCTTGGAAAGCGTATGTGTAATTTATATATAATTTATGTTTTTTTAAACGATACATTAGGTCATTGTTGAGCCTTATGATTAAGTAACAACACTCCCTCCAAGCTCTCCCAGGTTTGTACCACATTCTGAAATGGCATAAAGAAGTTGATGTTTAAAAATGGAAATGTCACATAACCATATTCCCCAGGATAAAATTCACGCTGATTGTAAAAATATTGTTAAAAATAATGCTTTAAGCTCAAATTATTTGACTATGCCCAAGGTTGTACATGCTCCAGATGTCCCATGTGAGGTCCTCCAATAGTACAGAACTTCATACATGTCCCCATGAGTTATTATTGCTGTATTTCTGCCAGCCTCCACATTCCTTTCGATGTACCAGACACACAGGATAATTGCTCGCTGTGAGAGCTGTTTTGCTTCAGCGAAGATCAGCCTTAAGTTCATTTTACTCCCTTCTTTCCATTCCTTTTTAATCTTCACTGGGCCTGTGGTGATGGACAAGAGTTCAAAACAAGCCTTCCAGAAAATCAATGACACTTGGATAAATCCTCCAGTATTTTCTAATAAGATGCATCTGAAAATGAACTGTCAAAAGCCTTTATGCTTGAACAGTGTAATGCAAAAAAAAAAAAATCAATTTGTTGCAGTTATTTCCAACATGGATTTTCTAACACAAAACAAATGAGCTGCTCAAACTGTTTTTATCAGTTGTTCTGATTTAATAAGTTCACGAATGGCCCAGTGAGTACATAGATTCTTCAGACAGACCAAACTTACAATTATAAAATATATTTTATTATATTAGGACATCGCAAAGTGCTACTTGCCTATAAGATACTTCTCAAGTGTGGTCACTTCAATGTGCATACAAATAGGGACAATGGTAGGCTGCTTGTGTCTGCTCTTCTATTTATAAGATCACTTTGGACCCGATTCTAACCAGGACTCAACAATCCAGCCGACCCATTGTAACCTTTCTACATGTGGTAACCTTTCATCCCATTGCCCATCAGCAATCTCTCTAATTCTTTCTTAATAATATTCCACTGAGGAACCATTAAGTTCTTCTCTGGGAGAAGAAGAAAATAACCTCATCTCAGACTTACGATAGAAACACCCTTGTTGGTAAGCAGTAACTCCTGGTTCCAGTTTCTCCTACAAGAAGACAGTGGGGTAGTGATAAAGTTGCTGCCCTGCAGCGCCAGAGACCCAGGTTCCATCATGATCCAGGGTGCTGCCTGTCTGGAGTCTGACACCACAAGGGTTTTCTCCAGGTGCTCCGGTTTCCTCACATGTTCCAAAGACGTGCAGGTTTGTAAGCGTAGGAAGGAACTTCGGACGCTGGTTTAAACTGAAGATGGACACAAAAAGCTGGAGTAACTCAGCGGGACAGGCAGCATCTCTGGAGAAAAAAAAATGGGTGACGTTTGTAGTTTAATTGGCTTCTGTAAATTGTCCTGAGTGTGTTGGATAAAACCAGTGTATGGGTGACCATGGTCGGCACGGACCAGGTGGGCCGAAGGGCTTGTGTCCACTTTGTACCTCGAAAACTAACAAAAATATTTTCTCCTCATCTACCCTATAAACACCCCTCAGGATTTTACCTACTAATGTTGGAAATGGAGAGCTACATTTCAAACAACAAGATTCCACAATAGTATTGGTATCATTACCAGAAAGATGCCAAGAAATTGGATTAGTTAATATTACCGTTCGGTATACTGTGTGATTCAATTTCAATGAAAGAAAACACTTGTAAAGTTAAATTGACTTACTAATGGTTTCATAAAGACTGCTGTTATTTCTGAATTCTCTTGAAGATTAATGTTGAAATGCATGGAGAGGTTTGGACATGATATAGAGGCATTAAACATCCGGATACCACAACTCAAATTATGAATCTGAATGTCATCAAATCGCAGATATTGTGAGTCCCTCACACAATAGGTCATAAGGTCATAATTGATAGGAGCAGAATTAGGCCCATCAAGTCTACTCTGCCATTCTGATGCCAGAGCTGATCTATCTCTCCCTCCTAACCCCATTCTCTTGCCTTCTCCCCATAACACTCATACTAATCAAGAATCTATCTATCTCTGCTTTAAAAAGATCCATTGGCTTGGCCTCCTCAGCTTTCTGTGGCAAAAAAATCCACAGATTCACCACCTGTATTCAATAGCCATCCTTGACAACGTATATGATGGTTGCATCAGGCATTATTCCCAGACCACAGAGACTAGCGTTAGAAAATTGACTCAGGTAGGTCATCTGTATGTCAGATACTTACTTGGCACATTGGATATCTTATCAGGCTCATTCAATTGTGAGCCCATGCACCTTAACGTGCAAGACTTGTTGAACTGTTATCCACACCTGTCTGTTACCTTACCCCAAAGTTCCAGACCCCTCCACCCACCCCACCATGTAAAACTAACCTCCAAGCCTGATCCTCATTACCAAAGCCCGACTAACCTCTAGCCCAGGACGTTCCCATGACTGGTACTAACTCTAGCTCACTCCGCTTACTCAATTCCATCAGCTGACTCTTGCGTTGATCCCTCTACTATTCCCCAGCATCTAACACCAATCCCGCTTCACAGGAGATGCTCTGCCATTCTCAGGGATTCTCTCCAGATCCTCTTCAGTTACCAATTCCGTGACGTTCCCTGGGCCCCGCTCCCTCAGTTGCCGGTGACCCAGGTCGCCACATGGCTGAGCTATTTTACACTCTCCCCACGGGTAAGGAATGTATATGAAATGTCCATTATGTACAGTCATGTTCCCCTCTATCGGCCTCTAGCTCCAATGAATTTTGTAGCAGCAGGTGGTGGAATGAAACATTAATTTGACCTCCTGCTAATTGCAACATTAGCAAACCACTCAGTTCAAATCCTGGTCCATCTGTTTCATTGCTGCTGGTCGAGGACAGGTCGGAGACTGGAGCTTGAGAAGAAACTGCTGCTCTCGCACTGGTGTCACTTAGAACATAAATCACAACAGCACAGGAACAGGCTCTTTGACCTACCATGCCTGCACCAACCATGGTGCCAATTCTAAACTAATTCCACCTACCTGCACATTGTTCTTCTGTTCCCTGCCTATTCAGATGTCCATCTAAATACCTCTTAAACATTACTATCGAATCTGCTTCCACCATTTTCCCTGGCAGTCAATTCCAAAAGGCCACCACTCTATGAAAAAATAAGACCCCACTCACCTTAAACCTGTGCCCTGGATGGCTCTGTGAATCAAAAACAGAATGCGGGAAAAACCTAGCATGCCATGCAGCATCTGTGGAAAGAGAAACAGTCAATATTTGGAGTGTGCAGCCCTTTGTCAGAACTGGGAAAGAGAGAGATGCAAGTTAGTTTTATGCATCAACATTATGCTGTAACACATAACTTATTATTATTGGATATGTAAAGTCAATTAACAATTGTTATAAACTATAACAAGTGGGGATGGAGGGGTTTTGGGATTGGTGTGTGGGTAGGTGGGTCAATGAGAGCCGCTATGTATGTTACGTCTTGTGCTGTGTGTTCTATGTTGGACCCCCTCGAAAACGAGATGACTGTCCATCTCAAGGGGTTATCCATGAATAAACATTAAACATTAGTTTTCAGTAGGAGGGAAGATGGCGGAGAGAAGTGCAGGACCAAAGGGAATATTTGTGACTCAAAATGGCAGTGGTTACTGACACATTTTGCTTTGTCCGGTTCCCACCTCTCTTCCAGCTTTCTCAGCCCACTACTACAATCAGTCTGAAGAAGGGTCCCGACCCAAAACTTTGCCCATCCATGTTCTCCAGTGATGCTGCCTGACGCGCTGAGTTAGACCAGCGCTTTGTTCCTTTTATTATGCTTTATAGTCTGTGTACAAGTTGTTAATGGTGGTGTGACCTGCCAAGAACGCTAGACATATACACGTAGGATAAACAACACTGAGCCAACATGATACAGAAACAGAAAATTGAAAATTCAGGAAATACGAGGCATGTCAGGCAACATCTGAGAAAAGAGAAACATCCCACTGAGAAGGGCTTCAACTCATGCCATCCAACTGAAAGTAAGGCTTATGGTGAGCAAGTACCTGCAAATGTGCAGATTAATAAGATCACAGGTTCGGTTTTCTTTGCTGCTAAGCCAGTTATTTCAGAGGACGTATATGGTGCTGGTTTACACTGAAGATAGGCACAAAATGCTGGTGTAACTCAGAGGGTCAGGCAGCATCAGGAGAAAAGAAACAGGTGACATTTCGGGTCGAGACCCTTCTTCAGACTAGGTCTGGATGTTATGTTAGTTTATTTCTAGTTAGTTAGTGATGGAGAAGGTTTAGTCGGATTTCGCTCCTGCTGATGAAACTCAGGTTCCTGGGAACGTCAGCTAAAACCAAGATGAAAATAGCAGCTAAATCTTCCCTGCATTAGCGGAGGTCTTTGTACTTTGAACTGATGTGGACAACTTCATCCCATTGGAATGCATTGTTTGAGTAAATAAATCTTCACAGATATTCAATAAGGTGTCACTTTATGGAATTCTTAGCGAAAACTTTTTGCCCTTTGTATTACAGGGGGAGTTTGGATACAGGAGTAGCTGAGCACCAGTGGGCAGACTGCTGGCAGATGTTTGTTCTCCACACTGGACCCAAGTTGACGGAACGTAACGGCAAAGTTTGCTGATGACAGGTAATGCGGAAACAGGGGACGGTAACAGACTCCCGAAGGACAGTCACAGGCTGGTGAATCATGCAGGCAAGTCAGATTGTTCACTTTACTGCAGCGAGATATAATCTCTCAGGGGTTTTGCCTCACAGATTGTTGAGAACTGAACCAATTATCACCAGAGCTACCTACATACTGCTTAAGTGATGGCATGCACACAAATTTCAGAGGAGTACAATACACAGCTGCCGCTTCATTACATGTTTAACGCTACAGATCAAGATCATCAAAAGGACCAGTGAGGTTTTAGTTTTACCCAGCAAGTTGTTACAGCCTGAAATGGTTGATTTCATACAGGTTGATTCCTTCTTCGCTTTCCGAAATGTACTTAGTAAAAATTTGAAGAGTTAAGGGCCTGTCCCACTTGGGTGTCATTTGTGCGTCATTTACGCGACATCATTTACGCGTCACGACGCAGGTGATGCGCGCATGGTGTGCATTACGCACGTATGCCGTGTTTTTTACGTGCACATGGTGCGTGGTGACGTTGGAGGTGACGCACGGTCGCTCGCAGCGCCCCAGGATTTCGGAATTCACAAAATCTTCGCGCGCCACCCGTGTGACGCGCAAATGACGCCCAACTAGGACTGGCCCTTTAGTTTTTTGCAGACCTGTCTGCGAAGAGCAGGTGGCTGGGATAGACCAGATAGTGCATTCACAGAGCTAGCACAGGAATGATGGGGCCGAATGGCTTCTTTCCAGCCTCTCCCATTCTCCAACTCTGCAAAATCTCTGCTTTCGGTCTTTAATGCAGGCGACTGATTACTGATGTTACCTTATGATCACAAGGTAATTCTAAAATATAGTTCAATAGCAGGTGGGAGAAGAAGCTTTGTGAACAGGTTCGGAAAGATACATGGAAGATGT
Organism: Raja brachyura; assembly: GCA_963514005.1. The sequence goes on along the minus strand of OY740812.1, from coordinate 10,930,635 downwards.
GGCATTTATAAACATCTCTCACATTCCCATCAGGTCCTCCCATACACTTTAGTTTGGTTCAGAGATACAGCACAGAAACAGGCCCTTTGCCAACTGAATCCACGCTGACCAGTGATTCGTGTACATTAACGCTACCCTACACAGACTGGGGTCAATTTATAATTATACCAAGCCAATTGGCCTACAAACCTGAACGTCTTTGGAGTGTGGGAGGAAAACGGACGCAGGTCACGGGGAGAAAGTACAAACCCAGTGATGGTGATGCTGTTGTACGTCATGTGTAGGTGGTTAGACTTCCCTTTCTGAAGATGACCATTGCCTCATGCATTTGCTACTTATGAGCCCGTGCCTGAATACTGCCTTGGTTTGCTGCCTGCAATCACACGTTGCTACATTAATTGAGGAATTGTGAAATAAATTGAAGGCTGCTCAACAAACAATGAAAATCCCCATTCCTGTCCATATGATGGAAGCAAGGTTGTTGATGAAATTGCAATGTTCCAGTGTAGAGATGATCAAAAGTCTTCATCTACAACTATCTTTCTTTTTGCAAAGTATGAGTTGAGCCATTGCAGTGCTTTGCCCTTGATGCCCATTGACTTTAATTGTACCAGATCATCAAGGGATGTGGGCTGCATAGGCTGAGCCAGCATTTAATGGCACCTCAGTAAATGCCCTTGAGAAGGAGATTGGGAGCTGTCATCCTTGAGGCATGGGTATATCCGCAATGTTGTTAGGATGACAGTTTCAGGATTTTGGACCCAGTGAAATTGAAGGAGATGCTTCCTGACCAGTTGAGTTACTCCAGCATTTTGTATCCATCTCACATGTCAATTAATTTGAACTCGGCATTCCGCCTCATGCATCAGTCTGATAAACTGTAATTATATTGGGCCGATGTGAGATTGTATCTACAGTATTGTTTGATTTAGTTTATAGATACAATGTGGAAACAGGCCCTTCGGCCCACCGAGTCCACGCCAGCCAGCGATCCCCATGTACACCAGTACTATCCTACACATTAGGGACAATTTGCAATCTGTACCAAAGCCAATTAACCTACAAACCTACATGTCTTTGGAGTGAGGGAGGAAACCGGAGCGCCCCGAGAAAAAAAACCCACGCAGGCATGGAGAGAACGTACAAACTCCGTACATACAGCACCCATAGTCCGGATCAAACCCGAGTCTCTGGCACTGAAAGGCAGCAACTTTACCACTGCGCTGCCTGTTGTCTTTCTACGAATTTGATCTTACCACTGACGGAACGCAATGAAGATTCACCCGGCTGATTCCTGGGACGGACCCGGTGCAGATAAATGGCTTCTTTTGTCACTTAGTCCAGCAGCAATTGGGCAGACTGGCTCTTAAATGAATCATTCTGTAAAAATCAATGCATTTTCTAGTTAGTGTCTGCAGAAACCCGCCAACGGCCCGGTTACCGATTTTGTGCCACTTTAAATGGCTCAAGTTGAGAATCTAATCGTTGCAGATTGATGACTTTGGTCGGATGTGAGGCCAACAGGAACAATGCTTTGTAAAAATCGCTGTCGGCTGCATTGTAATGAATGTCTGTACCTGATAAGTAAAGTCAAGGCTCAGGACTCTGAAAGACTCCTCATAGAGTAACCCTTCCAAGCTATTAATTCACACAGAGAATGATTGACTATGGAATGAGGACACGGGACACAAAATTAATATTTTGCACGGTATAAGATACAGAAAATATCTCAGAAATAATAATGCTCACAGCACTAGGAGATTTTAAAAAAATGGAATTTGCATGTTCTCCCGATGACCGCCTGGGTTTCCTCCGGGTGCTCCAGTTTCCTCCCACATCCATTAAGACATTGTCCATTTGTGTGGGTGAGTGGTGGTATCTGCGAAAGACTCATGGGGACATGAAGAGAATAAACTGGGCTTAGTTTTCCACAGATGCTGCCTCACCCGATGAGTGCATTCAGGATAAGTAAGAGAAGCAGCTCTTTAACAGGAGCCAAGCAAAGAGGTTGAGAAGATGGTTAATGTCATCTCCAACAGATAAGTCTGAGCCACAAGGAGTCTAATCATTGAACCCAGAGCTAACTATCTTAAACATTCCCGATGCACGGGTGACCTTCAGGAGGCAAAAACAAGTCAACATGAAAAGGTTATACATCACACATAGATCAATGGCACACACACACACACACACACACAAATACTGACACCAACACACATGCATTTATGCACATTTTTCACAGTGGGTGGTGGGAACATGGAACAAGCTTCCAGAGTGGTAGATGCAGATCCAATCAGAGTGTTAAAAAAATCATTTGAATGGTACACGGAAAGAGAAGGAATAGAGGGAAATCAGCAAATGCTGTAAGTGAGATTAAAGTTGACAGGCATTGCGATCACAATTGTGCTAAGTGTGAAACTTTGTTTTATAGCCCTCCCACTAGTTCACATTGACAGCTTCCCCACTTGTTAAAAGAGTGGTATCAATCTAAATCTGAAGTGCCTGAATAGAGGTCCTGACCTGAAATGTGTTTTCCAGAAGGGTCCCAACCCGAAACCTCACCTATCCATATTCTCCAGGGATGCTGCCTGACCTGCTGGGTTCCTCCAGTACTTTATATCTCTTTTTGTAAACCAGCATCTGCACTTCTTTGCTTCTATATCAATCTAAATCTTTGCTCTTTGAGTTAAATTAATATTGGCTTGCACCTATATTGGTTTTGACAAGATATGAAATGGTTTTACTGAAGAGCTGTCACTAAGGGATGGTGCAGTGGTTCAGCGGTAAAGTTGCTGCCTTACAGTGCCAGAGATTCGGGTTCGATCCTGACTACGACTGCTGTCTGGTCGGAGTTAATACTCTCTCTCCGTGACCACGTGGGTTTTTTTCTCTGGGTGCTGCGGTTTTCTCCCACACTGCAAAGATGTATACGTTTATAGGTTAATTGGCTTCGGTAATAATTGTAAATTGTCACTAGTGTGTAGGATAGTGCTACTGGACGGGAGGGATCGCTGGTCGGTGCAGTTTCGGTGGGCCAAAGGGCCTGTTTGCACGCTGTGTCTCTAAACCAAACCAGATACGATCTCACCTCAGCCGTATATAATTGCAGTTTATCCCTTCCCTGTGACCGTGTGGGTTTTCTCCAGGTGCTCCCACACTCCAAAAGGCAGTTTGGTAGGTTAATTGGTTTCTGTAAATTGTAAATTGTCCCTAGTGTATAGGATAATGCAAGTGTATGGGGTGATCGCTAGACAGCACAGACTCGGTTGGCCGACGGGTCTGTTTCCGTGGATCTGCTGATGAGGAATACATGGATCATGGGAGAATGTCAGGATCATGCAGGCTGTGGGATGGATGTTGGAATCAAGAGATGCCTTGGCTTCTGCTGCATTCTGATCTCTTTACACTGGCGTAGGTTCTTACACTTGGAACCCTGGCTGCTGTGCATTGCAGTGTTCCCCAGGATGGTGCTTGCAGCACACTGTCACGAAGGCAGAGTGGCCCTTGCGTTCCATGGCGGAACAATATTGGTCAAAGCAGAAGGAAATGCAGCCAGACCATAAGAGGAGACATGAAGCTCCTCACACCAGGGCTTCAGATGTCAACTCATGAATGGTGATCAATATCCCCAGTTGCTTCTGGCCCTGTTGGTACATTCTGCACAATATACAGTGCCCATTTTAAGGAGTAGTTTAACAAATGATTCCCATGTTATTCAAATACAATCAACTTGAGTGTCATCCGTAAGCTAAGATATTAAATCAAGGCCATGTCTACATAGTTGGATTTCACTGCTTGTAGCAACTTGTAGATGTAACAGATGCTGTAATATTACAATCTCATTCTCCCTTTACAGAACACAAACATATAGAAACTTGCATATCACGAACAAGTATTCCATTGAACACTTGTTCGTAATATGCAATTCAAAATTATTATCTTTTTCCAGCGTGAAAGGCAAAATTGAGCATTACTATCTTTGCACTCCTATCGGGGATTCATGCGAGAACTTGGGCCTTCCTCACACCCATCCCTATTTAACTTCTTCTTTAAGGCACTCTGACGATGGTACGCACATGGGTTTTAAATGCTTGGGTGTGCTTAAACCCTTGTTGTTCACAGAACCAGTGCTCAGCCAAATCTGCGACAAAACTATTTAAAAATTGGCCAAAGCACAATGTTGTGAGGGTTCTGACCCAAAACATCATCTGTCCATTCACCTCCCCAGATGCTGTCTGACCCACTGGGTTCCTCCGGCATCTTGTGCTGTATTACACTGTTGTCATGGCTTATGCACAGATCCGTGCATTGAAAAGATTTCCCTGTGGTTCCAGACTCAATTGAATAGTTTCCTTTAATTTGCTTCGTCTTTCAGAGGCACATTATCCATGGTAATCAGATGCCGTCAACACTAGGATCGCCATGGATGAGAGAGGGACAGAGAGAACCCTCCAATTTAGTGAAAGGGACCTGATCTTCTTATCAGTGAGATGAATGCCAAGAGGAAGATCTCCCAGGACCTGCCAGACCTCCATTCAAAGAACCTAGCAGGAGGTGACTCCAGCTGTGAGAATGTTCACTCATTCATACAGTGTGTAACTGTGGTACAGCTAGTAGAGATACAGCCTCAAATCTCCTATGATCCGTGATCAATCCTGACCTTGGGTGCTGTCAGTGTAGATTTTGTATATTGTTCTTGCGACCTCTGGATGCTTCCACAACCAATTGCCCACTACTGGATTCTCCATCATCAAGTTCACTGACGACACCACTGTTGTGGGACGTATCACTGATGGGAATGAGTCAGAGTACAGAAGAGAGATCGAGCAACTGTCCATATGGTGCCAGCACAATAACCTGGCCCTCAACACCAGCAAAACCAAGGAACGGATTGTGGACTTTGGAAGGAGTAGGATGGGGACCCACAGTCCCGTTTATATCAACGGGTCGATGGTTGAAAGGGTCAAGAGCTTCAAATTCCTGGGCGTGCACATCTCAGAAGATCTCTCATGGTCTGAGAACACAGATGCAATTATCAAGAAAGCTCACCAGCGCCTCTACTTCCTGAGAAGATTACGGAGAGTCGGTTTGTCAAGGAGGACTCTCTCTAACTTCTACAGGTGCACAGTAGAGAGCTTGCTGACCGGTTGCATCGTGGCTTGGTTCAGCAACTTGAGAGGAAAAGACTACAAAAAGTAGTAAGCATTGCCCAGTCCATCATCGGCTCTGACCCTCCCCCAATCGAGGGGATTTACCGCAGTCGCTGCCTCAAAATAGCTGGCAGTATCATCAAAGACCCACACCATCCTGGCCACACACTCATCTCCCCGCTACCTTCAGGTAGAAGGTACAGGAGCCTGAAGACTGCAACGACCAGGTTCAGGAATAGCTACTTCCCCACAGCCATCAGGCTATTAAACCTGGCTCGGACAAAACTCTGATAACTAATAACCCATTATCTGTTATTTGCACTTTATCAGTGCATTCATTCATGTGTGTATATATTTATATATGGTATATGGACACACTGATCTGTTTTGTAGTAAATGCCTTCTATGTTCTGTGTGCTGATGCAAAGCAAGAATTTCATTGTCCTATCAGGGACACATGACAATAAACTCACTTGAACTTGGATGCTCCTTGTGAGTATGTACGTGTCAAAATCTAGGCGGAGTTGATGAGCATGCGGAGAAAACAAATAGGATTAGTGGAAGTGGAAGTGGATGGTTGGTGGTCAGTATGGACTCAGTGGGCCGAATGTCTGTTTTCCTGCTGTTTCTCCATGACTCTACAAGGTGTGACGCTGGGCAAGGGAGTATGGAATAACCCAATACTGGCTGCATCAAAGATATGAATGAGAGTTTGCGAGCAAATGTTTTGAGTCAGGCAACAGCAGGGAGATCAAACTGAGATTAGTGAGAGGACTCTCTCGGGTCATGGTCACTGATCCATCTTCATAACAGAACAGCAAACCAAAACCCATGCACAATTGGAACAGGGTTCTTGAACATACACTATTTAGAAAAGCAGATTATTATAGAATTCATTAGTAATTTGTTGTTGACGTTCTATTTCTGGTTCACTTTGGCTGTGATCCATTTCACATCACAGAGTTAAACGGCTCGTTCCTCCCACAATTGAATGCAATCTCTCGAGCTGACAAACACTAATAGCTTTTAGCTTGCTGACTTGCTAGGCTAGAAAGGTCGCCTCCCACTCATGTACTTCACTTCATTTGCTCCTTTTAATATAATAAATGTCTTTTAAGTATGAAGATTTTAAAAAAAATAGATGAATCATCTCAAATTGCATGAAGCTTTTTCAGTCACGCTCTGTCATTAGCAGTAATATGTGTTCAAATTGATCTTCCCCCTGATTGCTAGCAGGACATATTTTTATTTAATGGAATAAACAAAGAGAAAATCATTGTTAAATGGCAGTAGGAATGTCCCATCAACATCACATGTAGCAACTTTGCCCAATTCCTATTATATTCAGAGGATGATGGATTTCTACTCGGGCATTTTGCATTGGGATTGGGGCTGATATTTAAACTCTGTTTCACTTATGCTTAGTTTATTGTCACACAGTGAAAAGCTTTTGTTGAGTGTTAAACAGTCAACGGAAAGGGAATAACATTTGGTGCAAGATAAAGCCAGCAAAGCCGGATCAAAGGTAGTCTGAGGGTCCCCAATGAGGTGGATATTTGATCAGGTCTGCTCTCTACTTGCGGTAGGATGGTTCAGTTGCCTGATAACAGCTGGGAAGAAACTGCCCCCGAATCTGGAGGTGGGTGATTTCATTTTGCCCAATGGGAGAGGGGAGAAGAGGGAGTGGCCAGTATGCAACTCACCATTGATTATGCTGTTGGCCTTGCCGAGGCAGCGTGCGGTGTGAATAGAGTCAATGGAAGGGGGGTTGGTTTGTGTGATGGTCTGAGCTGCGACCACAATTATCTGCAATTTCTTGCGGTCTTGGATGGAGCTGTTGCCAAACCAAGCTGTGATGCATCCCGATAAAATGCTTTCTAAAATGCTTTCAATTTAAATATCATCCTTCAATGAAACAACAACTTAAAAACCAGCATATTTACAACATTGAAAAGAGCAAATGAATGAGGAACGTGGGCATTGAGATTGGGGCACATGTCTGGCAGATTTGTCATCATCCAATCTAACTTCCCACTCACCACCTCAAGTCCAGGGTAAAACACCTGCTGTGCTCATCTCTGAGAGGGGTTGTCCTGAATCCTTCCAGCTGACCTGAACATCCCTCTAACTCCACGATGTTTAAGTAGGTGCAAGAAATGCTAACCAGGCCAGGAGTTCCCAACTTCCTCTTGACGTCACTCGTGTCCGAGCCAGAGCAAATCATTGCCAGTGATGCTTCAGTAATCTGTAAGCTGTAGACAATTGTGAATTATTAAAATATGATCATTTCTTATTTACTTTCACCTCATTCAACATAATGTCACATCTTATTTAATCATTGTATAACGGTGCATAATTACTCTCGACAGGCTTGTAGCTGGCAACTGCCCACTGCTGTCTGTGGCTGTTTGCTTTGCATCTTCTGTATGCTCTTTCTTCCTGGGTTCAATCCCTTTTTAATTGGAACGGGCATTTGTTACATTTCCAGTGTCACGTACAGCTCAACTTTCTTCGTAAAGAGTGCAGGAGCTAATTCCATACATGACATTTTATTTTTTTCCTGAAAATAACTTAGCAACATTAGTCCCTGACTACCAGGGTAGCAAAAAGTAAAATAGATGGTACCTTATCGTGTTCTTTTGCCCAAGGAACACAGAAGTTGGCCCTCTTCTCTTTGAGCTTGTTCTGCCATTTAATAAGACAAAGGTTGATCTGATTCTAACCGCAATTCCACATGCCCAGCTCCCCTCAATAACCTGGCATCCCTCCCCCCAGTTTATCATGTCTATTTATGTCTTAAAATATTCAAAGGCTCAAAGTCCACCAAACTTTAAGGAAGAGAGTCCCAAAGATTTAGGAATCTCCAATAGAAAAATAATGTTGACATATCTTTGTCTTAGAACACAAAGTGCCAGAGTAACTCAGCAGGTCCCGACCCGAAACATAATCTCTCCATGTTTTCCATAGATGCTGCCTGACCCACAGAATTTCTCCAGCACTTCTGTGTTCTGTGCAAGATTCCAGAATCTACTGTTACTTGTGACTATCCTTGTCTTAAATGGCAACCATTTATTTTTTTATCTGTAACCCTTGGTTTTAGATTCTACCACAAGAGGAAACATCTTCTCCACATCCTCTGTCAGGATCCCTCAGCATCTTATGTTTCAGTCAAGCCGTCGCCCACTCCTTAAAAGTCCAGTGGATATAAAACTTACCCTCACCTTTCACTATTATACTAAGCAGCCACTTTGATGATAAAAGAGCTATTTTGAGAGAAGAGGAAACAACCTGCCCATTCCAGATATTAGTTTAGTAAATCATCTCTGAATAGCTTCCAATGCATTAACATCCTTTCTTCAATAAGAGATCTGGTCTCACTGATGCTCTTTCTGCCCCCGAGGTGATCAATTGTCCTTTCCATCTCTTCCACCAAGACCTTCAGTGGAGATTTGACACTCGGTCTCTACAGTGGCTTAAAGTTATTAAATGTTGACAGATCATATGCCTTGAGCTATAAGGCCATATTAAAGCAGTGCATCATTCCAATTGTTGTTGGTATTATTGATTCAAGCCGTCATCCATTAGGTAATGCAGCCATTCCTCAGAAGGAAGAAATCAACTTACGTTTATGATCGCAGGATGTCTCCAGGCACTGTGCACCCACCTTATTGCTTATGAAGTGTAATCACTGTTGTTTTTTTTTAGGCAAACAACATCTAATTTTACACACAGCAGGGTGCCTCAAACACCACGGAGGTGAGCGACCAGATAATCATTGTAATTCATCAACTGTGAAGCACTTTGGGATGTAATGAGGATTTACAAGTTGTTATGTAAGTATAAGTTCTTCTTTATTTAATCTGATTTTACATTTGCCAGCGAGGGCAAGTGAGCCCAGTTTAAGCAAAGGCTCCAAACCAGCAGCGGCCCCTCTGTGCCACACACCAAAATGGCCATGCACTAGGAAATAGGAGCAGGGAGTAGGCCATTTGGCCCCTCAAAACTGCCCCACCATGACTGAACTATGCTGCCCTCACCTCCTCGTCTGCTCCTGTTCACCATAACCCACAATTCTTCGATGTGCCAAACATTTATGCATTTTCACCACAAATAAATCTAATGATCAGACATCCACCTCTCTCATGGGCTGAGAATACCAGAGATTAACCACTACCCGAGAGAAGTCATTTCCACACACCTCCGTTTCAAATGCCCAGCTCGAGGCTTTGGCTCACATTCGGGACTCTTGTACATTATCACATTTGGAGTGTTGTGTGCAGTTCTGCTTTCCCTGCTATAGGAAGGATGTCTTTACGCTAGAAAGGGCGCAGTAAAGATTCAGCAGGATGTTAGCAGGTCTTTAGGGCTAGAGTTGTAAGGACAGGCTGGTGAAAGGAAAAAGATTTACAAGAGACTTGAGGTGCAATTTCTTCATGCAGAGGGTGTGTCGGTATGGAATGAGATTCCTGATGAGGCAGTGGGGGAAATACAATGGTGACATTTAAAAGACATTTAAACAGGTACATGGCAGTGCAGAAGAAAAGCCAAACTTCAAATTTATCAGCAACGACCTGTCCCTGAAAGCACGCCAACTCCTTCCTCCGAGCAGAGGTAGTAAACCTTCCTTCATTGTCTAATGTGCTACGACTGAAACATTTCTGCTCTCTTATTAAACAAAACTGATCGATGAGGATGCATTGAGAAGCTGGAGCAGCCTGTCACTTAAGCATGGATTAATTCCTCTTTTATATGCGATGGTACATTGGGATCTCATCACAGTGCTCAGAATTTTTAATAGAATGGGTGGGCGATGCTAATTTGCTCAACCTAATTAATTGTCTTTAACCTTTGGATCTTGATATTGAAGCTAATTCAGGCAGTTGGGATGAATGTCCTTAGCCGTTTGTGACAAAATAATGGCCCAGCTGCACCACATCATAAAATGTTGACACTTATAGCTTAATCTTTCATCAGAGTATGACTGGAAAGAACAAAGTGAAGCTATAAAGAATTTATACACCTTTGCGTTATCTTAAAAGGTTTCACAGACAATTAATTACATAGAAACATAGAAAAATAGGTGCAGGAGTAGGCCATTCGGTCCTTCGAGCCAGCACAGCCATTCAATATGATCATGGCTGATCATCTAAAATCAGTACCCCATTCCTGCTTTTTCCCCATATCCCTTGATTCCTTTAGCCCTAAGAGCTAAATCTAACTCTCTCTTGAAAACATCCAGTGAATTGGCCTCCACTGCCTTCTGCAGTAGAGAATTCTACAGATTCACAATTCTCTGGGTGAAGAAGTTTTTCCTCATCCCAGTCCTAAATGGCCTACCCCTTATTCTTTAACTGTGATTGGATACATTTGAAATCTAGCTGCTGTTATTTTGTGTGCAAACAGAGGACATAATTTTGCACACATGGGGGAAGAAAATACTTCAAAAAGTAAACGCTGCCCAGTCCATCATCGACTCTGACCTTCCTTCCATCGAGGGGATTTATCGCAGTTGCTGCCTCAAAAAGGCTGGCAGCATCATCAAGGACCCACACCATAATGGCCACACACTCATCTCCCCGCTACCTTCAGGTAGAAGGTACAGGAGCCTGAAGACTACAACAACCAGGTTCAGGAATAGCTACTTCCCCACAGCCATCAGGCTATTAAACCTGGCTCGGATAAAACTCTGATCATTAATAACCCATTATCTGTTATTTGCACTTCATCACTTTATTTATTCATGTGTGTATATATTATATAATGATATATGGACACACTGATCTGTTTTGTAGTAAATGCCTACTACGTTCTGTGTGCTGAAGCCAAGCAAGAATTTCATTGTCCTATCAGGGACACATGACAATAAACTCACTTGAACTTGGACATCAATTCTAAAATAACCCCAGTTTAGTTTAGGATTAGTTTAGAGATACAGTGAGGAAACAGGCCCTTCAGTCCACCGAGTACGCACCAGCCTACACACACTAGGGACAATTTACAATTATACCAAGCCAATTATCCTACAAACCTGTATGTCTTTGGAGTGTGGGAGGAAACCGGAGATCCCAGAGAAAACCCATGCAGGTCACAGGGAGAATATATCAACTCCATACAGACAAGCATCCGTGGTCAAGATCGAACCCAGGTCTCTGGTGCTATAAGGCAACAACTCTACCGCTGCGCCACCACTGTGCCACCCTTGCTCGGGCAATTGCACAAGCTGAGTATAGGAGGCAAGTGGAGTGAGGTAAAGTGGGACAATGTGGATAGTCCTTTCAAAGAGATAGCCCTGACATAAAGTGTGTTCGTTCTCTGTTGTACTATTCCGTGATTCAATGCTCAAAATTATCTAGGACAATTCATTCAGATGACCTACTGCTTTTCTCAACATATCCAATAAGCGATTATATTCGGTATCTAAAAGCAATCAACTGTGAAGAGTGCAAATCTGAAACAAAAACAGAAAAAGCTGGCAACAGTCATCGGGTCAGACAGCATCTGTGTAAAGAGAAACAGAGCCTTTGCTTCAGTGACCAGTCCGTCAGTTTATCCCAAACCATCCTGTTGTCTCTCACCTAAATTCTCTGAGCCAGTCCCACCCCTACTTCTTTCTTTGTTCTGTTACACCATTCTAACAAAGCACAACAAAAGACTGAGTTATAAACATTTGCTTTCTGTCTCGACATGACGCGGGCATTTCAGATAACCAGCATTTCTGTTTGTGCCAAAACGGGTTCATTCTGGTGTAAAGCCATCCATCCATCAAATTAACTCATTATTTTGCGCCATACCTGCCGCCTTCCACTAATTGCTCCACAACTCACCGTTTCAGCATATTGTTTTTTCCTTCACTTCTCTGTCCTCGTTCATCCCAGTCTATTTACACCTCCTTCAGAGGTCAGCTCCACCATCCTCATTCAGCAAGCAACAATGGCATTTATATCACTCTGAAGTTGGTTCACGACCCTAAACTGTCACCCGTTCCTTCTCTCCAGAGATGCTGCCTGTCCCGCTGATTTATTCCAGCATTTTGTGTCTATCTCTGGTGGAAAACAGCATCTACAGTTCTTATATATGGCATTTATATCATTTGCCTCCTCTTGGTCTCCCCACACCACATTGATTTCCTCTGTGCTCTCCCACCACCTTGTAATTTAAAATGCACTTGTTTCCTCACTCAATAGGTCATTGACTCAAAGCATTAACTTAGCTTTTCGATCTATGGATGCTGCCTGAATTGCTGAGTGTTCCAGGATATTCTACTGTTATTGGGGAATTACGAGTGTTGACCAATGCTGCTGTTGAACAAGTTTTACAATTATGCAGAGAATCATGGAGGCAAAAAGGGACAAGGTGTGGCTGTTTGGGAGGGCATAATGGAAGACTCACAGAGGAAGTAATCGGAGTGATTATTTGTGTATCCATTTAAGAATGTCATGGTGATTGGCAGCAAATTAGTCATCCATGGCAGGTTTGGCCATTAAACATGGCCACCGTCCTCCAACACCCACTTTGATCTATTGCTGAAACCCAGCCTTCAGACCCCAAAACCAGGAGAATGCATGCTGTTTCCCCCCAACAGCAAGCCCCCTCCCACATGCACGCACACACGCATGCACACACTCACGCACTCACACATGCACACATACACCCGCACATGCACACGCTCACACACACACACTCGCACATACAGACACACATTCACACACACACACAGACCTTGTGCAAAGTCCTGCCATAACGCCCCGAAGGAATTCAAGCTGGGCCAACGTCTTGTACAGCAATAAGTTGATGTTCCATATGAAATAAGAAACTGAGACCCAAGGGTTAATTGATTAGTTGGTTGCTGACTGAGGAATGTTTAGACAAATTTGTAGCATAAATTTAAGACTTATGCCATCCTGTTGCTGTAGAAAATGTTGCCATCCCAATGGAACAAACTACAAACACTAGTCATGTAATTGTTGGCAGAAACTTGCCCTCATTTATCAGACTTCAGTAGAATATTAATTGTGCAAAAGTTCAGCATTCCAGATTTTATTTCTCTTTTAAGCAGCAGTGATTATCGCTTTGTACCTGATGGTTAGATATCATAGGAATTTACAGCAATCCCTGAATGTTCAATTACGCAAAAGACAAAGCATTTCTCTGAAACACTTATTGTGTTTCCTCCAGAGTTTGGATTAACCAAAGACAACACAAACTTCACAGACTGAGTTTGTTGAGAAGTACACGCAGTGGAATCCCTCTGTGTAAAGAGAGATGTGATGTCTGACTAGAATGTTTAAAGGTAGATGATGAAAATTGGAAAATTCAAAGATTTAATGACTATGACTAAATCCGACCCTTTGTAGTATATCTAGCGTATCCCTAGAGAGATGTACTGTGGGTAAGAAGACAAATCCGTTTTTCTCATCTCATTGTCCAAAATAATGATCACTTTATCACTTAATGTTCAAGTGTTTGGAGTTACATGAAATGCATCGAAGAACTTCATAATTCTTCCAAGACTATCCTCTCAATAGTGGTCAGTCGTGCTTCGAAGATATTCTCCTAATTGTCTGCTCCAGGTTTTATTGCTTTAAACGCATTTCATTACTTTAAGCACGTCATCTTGTAACTGGAAATTGTTCTTGAGAATCATCAAATCCACGATGCTGCTTCATATGTTGTACCTTTCCATAATATCCCAAGATCAGTCACATCCTTGTGGACTGCAGTGCCTCGGTTATCTCTCTGAACTTAGTTTAGTTTAGTTGAGTTTAGTTTAGAGATACAGTGTGGAAACAGGCCCTTCGGCCCACCGAGTCCATGTTAAACAGCAATCCCCGTACACTACACTATCCTACACAATAGGGACAATTTACAAACTTTATTGAAGCCAACTAAACGTCTTTGAAGTGTGGGAGGAAACCGGAACACCTGAGGACAACCCACGCGGTCACGGGGAGAACATACAAATTCCATACAGACAGTACCCATAGTCAGGATCGAACCCGGGTCTCAGGCAGCAGCTCTACCGCTGCACCATCATACATTCCATGTTTCATCTTTCCTATCAAATTCCATCATCTACAGCCTCCTTGAAGGCCCCATATGTCACCTCCTGATCCCCACCCTTCCCTGCCCCATCAAATTCCATCTCCCAATCTTACTTCCTCACCTGGACCTACCTATCAGAAGGAGTCTGAAGAAGGGTCTCGACCCGAAACGTCGCCTATCTCCTTCGTTCCTTAGATGCTGCTGCACCCGCTGAGTTTCTCCAGCCTTTTGTGTACCCACTACCTATCATTTGCTAACTCGCCCCAATCCTACCCCGTACCTCTTTATACTGGCTGTCTCCCCTCTACCCATTCAGACCAGATGACGAGTCTCAACCTGAACGTTGAATGTCCATTTCCCTCCACGGATGCTTACTGACCGGCTGAGTTACTCCAGTGCTTTGTCTCTATCATTGGTATAAACCAGCACATGCAGTTCCTTTCTACACCTGCTTTCTGATTATTTTTGTTGTCTTGCTTTTATGGATTGCTTGGTGTCGGACATTGATAACAATCTTGGTGATATTAAGTTACAAGGTGTCGACTGCATCCTTAGATTATATGCTATGCTTTAGGTTATCAAATGATTGCTAAACAGAATTACAAAAGGCTTTCAATGAAAGTCTTCTCTTCAATTAGGCATTCAGACTATTTGCCTGAGGGAATCTAATTAATGAGTCTAGGGCTATTTGTTTGGAATGGATTATGTGGGAACTTCGAAAGAAAAGGCACAAGGGGAGGAGAGAGAAGGATAAAGTAATTATTTATATAATTATTCGAAAGGAAGCGCATCTTATTGTGTCGGAAGGAACTGCAGATGCTGGTTTACACCACAGACACAAAATGCTGGAGTAACTCGGTGGGGAAGGCAGCATCTCTGGATAGAAGGGTCTTTAATCAGACTGTGCTGGACTATCTTGCACTAAACGTTATTCCCTTTGTCCAGTATCTGTACACTGTGGATGGCTTGATTGTAATCGTGTATAGTCTTTCTGCTGATTGGACAGCACGCAACCAAAAGCTTTTCACTGTACCTCTGCACATGTGACAATATACTAAGATAAACAAAACAAAGTGGAGGTGACATATGGGGCCTTCTCAGGCTCCTGTACCTTCTTCCCGATGGTAGCAATGATATGAGAGTGTGGCCAGGGTGGTATGGATCTTTGATGATATTAGCTGCTTTCTTGAGGCAGCGCTTCCTGTTGATCTCTTCGACGGTGGGGAGGTCAATATCCGTGGTGAGCTGGCAATGATCGCAGCCTTCTGCAGCCTCCTCCGTTCCTGAGCATTGCTCTGCCCTCATCCCTTGTTCTGTCTGACACAGGTTCCGGATCCCATGTGAGCTTCTTGTCAACCCGAGAGATAAAATCAATGAAAATGGAGAAATGTAAAAGTTGCAAAGAGAAAACGATAAAATCTTAGTGACACAATTCCAGAATCCGAGGAGAAATGGCTTAGTACGAATGTGTGATTCGTTATATATTCTTTGGCCATTTGCAACTATACATTCAACTGATCACCCAATGAAGTGGTGGTGTTCTGTCCCATTGAGTTGCCGCAGTTGCTGTTGCCTGAAATCCAAGGCACCAGAATGCTGTGACACTGAGTTTCTCAATGGTCTGTTTGTTGCTTTTGATGTACCTCAGTTGTCTGGTAGGTTGACAAATTGTTCTTCTTCTCTTTCGGCACAGTTTTGTTAAAGTCTTGTTTCCAGAACCAGAGGGTCGTCTGCCCATGTGTGAGACTGGAGAATGTACATGTTCCGCTGCTCATCCCCTCTGTACAGTCAACATAACACGTTGACAACAGCATTATACCCAGGAGCAGAAGGCCACATTAAAGGTTGAGATTAAGTCTCATTTTTGTTTTTCTCCAGCAGAGAACAGCAAGGTGCTAAATCCTGCATTTCCAATGGGCTCATTAAATCGCAGTAGGCAACCTGTAAACAGTATTAGAGAGAGTAAATAAACACAACACTTTGTTCAGTCGTATTTTTCCAGAGCTTATTATGAGCAAACAATGGAGAAAATTAGACTGAACAAACCAGCCACTCCACACAACAGATTGATGCACATTATTCATTTAGAAGCCGAAAGATTGCTTCAGTTTGTGCCAGCAGGGGTTACAAGGCAAATAAATCAGTAAAGAACAACACTTGTTTTCCAAACATTAGGCAGTGTGCATGGTCTCTTGCTCTGACCTACATTCTCTTGTGCACTCCAACATTTTGGAGCACAAGCAACAGGTACATCCTGGACCGAGGACTGAGTCTGCAGGAGGGTGGGGGCTCCATCAGTCAGGTATCGTGGTGTGAGTCGGGCAGATCTGACTGGGTGGTGAATCAGAGGAAGGGGAAGGCCAACCTATACAACTAACGGAGATGTAGGTGAACGAGCCAGTGAAGCAAATGCAGAGTTTCAACCCACGGTTCCTGCGGGTCCTGTACAAAGTTCAGTCCGCGCACAACAGGAGGTCAAAGAAATCTTGTTTTGCAAACCATTCGCTGTGATTGAGGATCATTAAGTTAGTGATTCCAGGGATGATTAGATCTGATGATATCAGAGGCAATGGGCCTGGCAATGCAAGGGAAGCTTGTGCTCCCAGGGCTGATATCTGCAATTTAATGTTTGTTGCTTGTTCAGATGGCAAATGGACTTATCTTCTTTCATTCCCTCAGCCAGGCAGGCATTCTCTCTCTCTGCTCCACATTAGTCTCCTTTCTTCTCAAGGTGAAAGCAATCATCAGCCTGAATACCGATCTAATGTATAATTGCACATCAGGTGTTCTAAGCAGTGATCATATTATAGTCGATTCTTGGTCACCAGGCTAATGGACAAGATGTCTGCATGGGACATGTAAATATACAAAGGATATTCCAAAACGCACTGAAAAGTAGTGTTTACTTCATTCTTCATTGTCTGTGCAGCGTGACATAACTGAGTCACTCACATACCTGGGGTTGATTCAGAGGCTGAGCAAGTTCCGGGGTGGGGGGGGTGGGGGGGGGGGGGGGGAGATTGCAACCTTCACGTGTTTCGACGAATGCAATCAACCCGGCATGCACAATCAAATAAGAACAAATAGAACAAGTTGTCCTGCAACTTTAGGTTGTGCTCGCCATACGCAATAAGAAGAAGCAAGTTCCAGGATCAAATGTATTCAAATTTGACGAATGGATTCGCATCATAGAGATCCAAACAGATCAGGAAATGATCCGCCAGGTGCTCCAGACAAGAGAGGGTCTATCCAGCTCAGGGTCCAGGCAGGACAGGAATTGTCCACTCCAGGGCTTCAGAGAGCTCGGAGACCATCCACTGCAATCTTGCAGACAGGATAGGGATTGTCCACCCCAGCGCTCCAGAAATGAAGGAGCCATCCAAGGCAAGGTTGCAGACAGGACAGGGAGCATCAACACCAGGCCTACAAACAGGAGGTCATCTTGCAGACTGATAATCTGAAGAAGGGTTCCAACCCAAAATGTCACGCATCCTTTTTCTCCAGGGATGATGCCTTTGTGTCTATCTTCGGTCATCTTGCAGGGTCGAACGTAGTCAGATTCAAGGAAGATGCTGTGCCTGGGGGACTGTGACTCATAGCAGTTCAGCTCCAGAGTCATGGCAATATACAGACAGACATGCCTTTCAGCCCACTGTGTCTACGATGACCATCAAAGACCTATCTACACCAATCCAATTTGCTTGCACTTGGTCCAGAGCTTTCTTTACCTTGTTGATTCAGGTGCTAGATGCCGCACAAGAACCTGCCTCTGCCAACATCCAAGGCAGTGCTTTCCAAACCTCCTCAAATTTAAAGATTTATTCATAGATTCCCCCCACACTAATTACTGCCCACAACACAGAGTTGTACCATATGGAAACAGGCCCACAATGTCCATGCCAAACATGATGCCAAGTTAAGCTAATCTCCTCTGCCTGCACATGATCCAAACCCCTTCATTCCCTGCATATCCATGTGCCCATCCAAAAGCCTGTTAAATACAACAATAGCATCTGCCTCCACCACCACCCCTGGCAGCATGTCACAAACACTCTGTGTAAAAAAACTTGTCCCACATATCTCCTTTAACTGTTTCCCCATTAACATTAAAGCTCTTCCCTCTAGTCTTTGACATCTCTACCCTGTGATAAAGGTTCTGACTATCTACCCTATCTATCTTTCTCATCATTTTATACACTTCTATCAGCCCTCCTCTTAGCCTCTGATGCTCCATAAAAAACAATCCAAGTTTGTCCAACCTCTCCTTGTAGCGAATACCCTCTAATCCAGGTTGGATTTAGGGAAAACTCTTCTGCCCCTTCTCCAAAGCTTCACTTCATTCCAGCAACGGGATGACCAGAACTGTAAACAATTCAATGGACAGGTACATGTATGGGTCAAGTTCGGAGGGATATGGATAAGGCGCAGGCAGGTGGGACTGCTGTAGATGGGACATGTTGGCTGGTGTGGGCAAGTTGGGCCAAAGGGCCTGTTTCCACACTGCATCACTCTATGACTCCAAATGACTTTAAGAATAAGGAGTAAGCCATTTAGAACGGAGACGAGGAAACACTTTTTCCTCACAGAGAGTGGTGAGTCTGTGGAATTTTCTGCCTCAGAGGGCGATGGAGGCAGGTTCTCTGGGTGCGTTCAAGAGAGAGCTAGATAGGGCTCTTAAAAATAGTGGAGTCAGGGGATATGGGGAGAAGGCTCCTGCACCTATTGTCTATTGCCTATTGTCTAAATACTCCAAATGCGGTTTTACCAAAGTCCTTCAAAGCTGCAACATTTTAAACCTAAGTCGTGTCAATGTTTGCCAAAGGGAAGGTTTTCTCACTGTCTACGTTTTCTGTGCCTCTATTTCTGTCAGGGTCCCCCAGAACTTCCTCCATTCCAAGGAAAACAAGCTCAGCCCAGCAAATGAATTAACTGCTGCCTAATAATTAGTATTAAACGTAAATAGCAGCAATAGCATAATGTATCTTGTTACAGCTGTTACTGGATCTTAACTACTGCTTAGTATATTAAAATAGTTATAAATAATTAAGAATTCCTGTACGTACAGAGATTATATGTAGAAACAAAAAACTGCAGAAGTTGATTTATACCAAATATACACACAAGGTCTGGAGTAACTCAGCGGGTCAGGCAGCATCTCTGGAGAAAAAGGATGAGTGACGTTTCAGATTGGAACCCTTGCTCAGACTCAGGTGGGGTAGGGGGGAGGGGGGGGGGGGGGGAGATTAAGAGCAGGAGGCAAGAAAAGACCAGGACCAACTAGGGTCAGCCAGAAATGGCCTCATAAGCCTGTGCCTGGTAGGTCCATTGTCGGCTAAGGAAGGTGTGATCTCAGGAGAAACTATGCGGAGAACTGTGGAACTACTAGGGTGGAGGAAAGGGGGCAAGGAGGGAGGGGGGGAGGGGAAGGGAGTGTAAGATGAAGTTACTTAAAATTGGAGAATTTAATGTTCATACGGCTGGGTTGTAAGCTTCCCAAGTGAAATATGAAATATCATTATATATTATTGATTCACATGGCATCTGTATTGGTTTTTTTCCTTTCTTGTTATCGCAGATTAATCCGGTTTACCTGTGTCAGTGGCTTCAGGTAGATGTTCAACTCTTTCATAGTCCCCCAGGCTCCTCCTGGTAGGTAGATAAGTTCCTTCAACAAGGCAGTAGTGGCCTGAGGATTTGCAGTGACCGTCTGCAAAGTTCAAAAAGAGACACAAAATCAGCTTTATTTTTAAACGAATCATGTGGAAAAATTCTGTTTTACTTGAGCAGAATGGCATCTCCAGCCGATTCAATCGACCTGTAAATTGTCATATTTTCATCTGAAGAAGAGTTTCAACCCGAAACGTTGCCCATTTCCTTCGCTCCACAGATGCTGCCTGAGTTTCTCCAACATTTTTGTCTACCTTCTAATTTTCATCATGTTCCCTGCACATCTACGATGAGAATTAACCATAGGTAGAACTCGTACCCAAGCACATTCCGTTTATGAGAGATGAGGAAGGCTGTCGGAAAGCGAGGAGGGTCGCCAGGAGCGGGGGGGGGGGGGGGGGGGGCTGAGAGGAAAGGGAGGATCCAGCAGGGAGGGAGGGGGGCAAGACCCTATGGGGGAGGATGAGGGGGTGCGCACTTGTAGCGACACTTGTTTACTGCCTAGGTGAGGTCTGCTACGTGACGTTACTGGGTTGTATGCAAAACAAAGCATGTCACTGTACCTAGGTACATGTGACAATATAATCTCATTGAATCATTGAACCAGTTCTTCTTCTTTTTGTGTCCATCTTGTTACAAATGTTGACCTCGATGTCATCGTCCGTTCTGAAAAGGACGCAAGCTTCCGGCGACCGTCAGGGGGAGCCATCACTTGTCTCAATAGATGATGGTGGTAGCAGCTTTAGCTCGGGATACTTCCAGTTTCCAGCCCCGCGACGTGGATGCTTCTGCTCTGGGACCATTGAACCGGTTGATGCTCTGCAAAGGATCGAACCTCAGTTCGGACAACCTTCCTTCTGTTGAACACCGATGGAGACGCAGTTTTATACGGTCCATTTTCAATCAGTTTTTGTCCCGTGCTGGAAACCTTCTTGGATTTGTCAAAAGGTCAAACACTTCAGTGACATTTACTTGCGAGTTTCAACAAGAAAGAACAGACAGCAATGCATTACTGCCGCAACACCGCTTTATTAAAGCTCAGCCAGCCCCAATGCTCTCAATTATTAATACCTTGGCTGCGTTGAGAACATTCAGTAAGGGGAAAAATACAGACGTTTTTTATTTAATAGTTCTGAAACATATCTAAGTATAACAAAAACTAATTGTACTATCCATAGTTTAACTGATGTGTATTTGGTATCTACAACTAGCGACAGCCCACTTAGTGTGTTGTGTATATCAATGATTACTTGAAAGGGGTATTTTAACAAAATCACAAAGGTTGCAATGTGTGAGGAAGGAGAAATAACGAGGAGCAAGCAATTCAGGGCAATGGTAACATTTTGGAAGATTTTGAAGCATAATCCTGTGAAATCACATTCTTTCCATCCTAATGTCCAGAGCTCCTTTGCAGACCGACCAAACCACTGTAAACGTGGAAAAATGTAGAAGCAAAGATGCTGGTTTACACCAAAGATAGACACAGATGCTAGTTTACACCAAAGATAGACACCATGTGCTGGAGTAACTCAATGGACCAGGCAGCATCAATGGAGAATAAGGATGGGTTACATTTCAGGTCAGGACCCTGCTCCCTTCTCTCTTCCATCTTTCTCCCCCCTCTTCAATTAGTCTGGAGAAGGGTCTCGACCCGAAACGTCACCCATCCTTTTTCTCTAGAGATGCTGCCTGACCCGCTGAGTTACTCCAGCACTTCATGTCTATCTCAGGAGAAAATGCGGACTGGAGCCATGGCTAATTACTCGGGGATATTTGTGGCAGTCTTTTGGTTTATGATTTCAGGGATCGTAAATCTGATCATTTGAAAAGCAATTGGATTTGATAACTCAAAGGAATTTAATGTTCTCAGTCAACCCATGGAAAACACTGAGCTGGATTAATTCATCCGCAGATATAAATATCAGCTAACTCATGCGTGGACATTCAGAAATACCTTACTCTTAAGAGTGGTAAATCAGGGTGCAGCATCATGCTGACAGCCAATAATTGCTGCTTAACTTCACCTTCAGGAGACTAACCTTGTTGGTCACACCCTGGGAACACGAAGTTAAGGATTTATTTTTAACGTCATTTTGTAACCTATTCATTAAATGGGACAATGCCGTTCCAAAGCTAATTGTTCCTTTCATCAGAGGCTTTTACAAATTCTGGCCTTTTTGCAAGTTGCAGGTTGTAACAGAAATTAAAATAACCTTAGTAACAAGGTTTACTTTTCATTTCTGCAGATAATGTCTAATGCCATGGAGCAAGGGACATTTCAATCAGTTTTCCAATTTTCCAGGTAATCCTGCAATCTCCTGCTAGGCAAAGGGGTCAAGAGAGCCCTTCACAGGAATGTTAAAAAAAATGGAAGTATCACTCCGCCAACACCCCCCCCCACCCCCCCTTTAAGGAGGCTCGGCTGGAATTTCAAGGAACTACAGGTGCTGGAATCTTGAGAAAAACACAAAGTGCGAGAGGAACTCAGTCAGTGTCTGTGGAGGACATGGATAGGTGACATTTCAGGTCAGGAGCCTTCTTCAGGCCTGATCCGAAACATCTCCTAATCCATTCCCTCCACAGACTATGAGCTGTAGCTCTAGCTGATGTTTCCAGCAGCTACAGTGGAATGGACAGTGGACAGTTATGGTCAGGACATTCTGCAGCTAATCACTGGAGTTAGATGCTTGGAATCGATAGGCGTTATAGATGGCAAATTTCTATTACAGTTAAGTACCTATAAGAAAAACTGAGAATAAATACAGAAGAGAAAATGCTCCTGGCACTTTATTATTATCCATTTGCAGTTTGTTCTGGAAATGTGAGATAAAGGTGAGATATAAATGTTCATGTATGCAGAGTCCTTCACAACCTCCAGACAAGCCAAAGAACGCTGTCGAGCAAAAGTATTTTTGAGCCTATATTGGAACTATAATGAATGTGTCAGCCAATTGCCATTCAACAAATGATAACATTTCTCGCAAGAAATAGGGAAGTGAAAATTATCAGATAATACTTTGGTGACAAAAGCTGAAGATGAAAGGAACTACATACAGGCGTCAATTGTATATGCATGGATGGGGAAAGGTCTGAATGGTTTAACATTGAAAATGCTATGAGGCAATGAGAAACAGAGGACATAGGTTTAAGGTGAGGGGGAAAGATTTAATAGGAACCCGAGGGGTAACTTTTTCACACAAAGGGTGGTGGGTGTATGGAACGAGCTGCCAGAGAATGCAGTTGAGGCAGGGACTATCACAATGTTTAAGAAACATTTAGACAAGTACATGGATAAGACAGGTATGAGCCAAATGCAGGCAGGTGAGACTAGTGTAGATGGGACATATTTGGATGTGTGGGCAAGTGTGGGTCAAAGGGCCTGTTTCCATGCTGTAGACTCTATGATGCCATGACTCTAAGTGGGGCAAAGAAGTGGTTCAGCTGTGGATGAGCTCCAAGTTAGAATGCAGGACCACAAAGGTAATACCCGAGCTAAGTGAAAATTGGCGTAGGGTCATGAATATCAGAGGGTCAAAGATCGGTGTTGGATAATTGATGCAGCAGTTGCCGTGGTAATGGGGGAATGTAGCAACAGTTCGGACGATGTGGCCTTTACTTGAATTGGTCTGTGACCAGGAATCTGGCCAGTTGAATAGTTTGGTCTGTAGATGGGACCTTAAACTCAAATGTTGGTCTGGTAGTGGTCATAGTGGCGGAGGGGATGTAGGTAAATGGAATCAAATGAGGGTAAGTTTAGAAAATTAAATAGATTGGACATTGCAGTGTAGCAAAATATATGTGATAATCAGAGTTTTAAAGGAAGGGTCATACTTCATTTCCTACCTATCCACTATTTATATGGGTCAGGTCATGAAAGGATTATGATGGAATACTCTCCACTTGCCTAAATGATTATGGTCCTAACACTTGCCAATAATCTCATCACCATCATCCAGGACAAAGCTACCTGTTTAAATGGCACCTCATTCATCATCCTGAACTGTCAACTCCTGGTGCAGTGTGACTGCAGTGTGATTGTCCCAAACCAACAACCATTTCCACCAAGAAGGATAAACCCCGTGGGTGCATGAGAACACCACCACCTGCAGGTTCCCCTTCAAGTTACATCCCATCCTGACTTAAAAATACATCATTGCTCATTCAGCATCCCTGAGTCAAGATGCTGGAACATTTCAGGTCGGGACCCTCGAGTCTGAAGAAGGGTCCCTCTCTGGAACATCACACACCCTTTGTCTCCAGAGATGCAGGGCTGAGTTGACCCGCTGAGTTACTCCAGCACTATGTGTCTATCTTCAGTATAAACCAGCATCTGCAGTTCTCTCCTACATAATACCCCTTAGCACCATTTAGTACAACTGTAACATAACATCCCAACTTCTATACTCAATAGCCTGACTGATGAAGATCAAGGTACCAAAAACCTTCTTGACCACCCTGTCTACCTGTGATACCCCTACAACCTACCCTGTGTTCCAGATCTTTGATGTTTGGTCAGAATTGGAAATAGTTGGAAATGAATGTGTTTACGAATGCAGAGAAAGGAAGATGGAGGGATCAAGGGGGAAGGTGTGTGATAGATTGGAGATGGGGAGAGAGTATGACTTGTGGAGGCGGCGTGACTAGGAGAGGGTGGCGAAGACGGCTGGATATCAGAAGGGGTGTCTGTAAATGAGAGGGGTGATATCTGAAGCCTGAAATAGCAGAAGATGAGCTGCGAAATACTGAATATTGGGAACGTGGAATGGGACACTGGGATGGCTTATTATGTGACATCGTTGAAGTTGATGTAAAACCTCAGTCAGAAGATGCATTTCCCTCAAGCAGCTTGAAATCTCAATGACCGGAAACATTATTTCTGTTTCTCTCTTCTCACGTGCTGCCTGACCATCCGAGCATTTACAACAATGATTTCAATCATTAAAGGAATTCTCTGTTGCACTCTCTCATGTGCACAGTAGGACCCCAGATGAAAGGAAGGAACTCATACACATAGAGACACTTGCACAATTTGAGGGCATCTCAATGAATTGATGCCACACTTAGTCAAATGCTGCGAGAGATGTGAAAAATAATAGGCTACTCAACACTTTGAGATCTAAGGATACGGGCATCACTAACCAAGTCATTATTTGCTTTGTTCTGGCCTTTTATTACCTCCAGTTCCCTCCCCTCTCCATCCAGTCCGACCCGAATCGACACCCATCTTTTGTCTCCAGAGATGGTGTCTGACCCGCTGAGTTACTCCAGCACGTTGTGTCTAACGTTGGCTAGGTTTCTCTCTCCACAGATGCTGCCCGACCTTCTGAGTATTTCCACCAATTTTTTTGGTTTGACATCAGATTCCCAGCATCTGCTGCGTTTTGCCTTTGTCTTAGCAATGGTTGAATTGTTTCATTCCACTGATTACGCTGCACAGTCAGGCTCATAAAATTGAGCAGTGTCTCTGAAGAATGTAGCCGTCCTTTTCATACAGAGAGTGATTGCATCACCTGAATTAATTACACCAGCTAAGCAAGCAAGCAAGGAAGGGGCAATTTGTCTTTTCACATTTCAGTGAAGAATTAGACCGTTCTGGGCTGGCATGTTGATTTAGTCCCCGTTCCTCAAGTAATCAAGCAACCACTGGATTTCCGCGTGATTTCGTGTAATGGCTTCATTTTTCATTGTCTGTTTCCCGGAATCACGAGTGTTCTCCTTCCAACAGCAGGACAAATTGAATCATTCCTCATTAATTCACTTTCGCCCAAAGGCTCTGATTAATAAAAACAAAGATGATTATTTTCTATCGTGTGGCCTGCATGGATAATTTCCCAGAAGTCTGGAAAGCAACTTTCAACACCACTCCCTAGATCCCATCGCTTAATCCGCAGCGCAGCGGTAGAGTTGCTGCCTTACAGCGCCAGAGACCTGGGTTCGATCCTGTCTGTGGGTGCTCGTCTCCCCGTGACCTCAGTGGGTTTTCTCCAGGATCTCTGGTTTCCTGCCACATTCCAAAGATGTACAGGTTGGTAGGTTGGTCTATTTGTAAATTGTCCCTAGTCTGTGTAGGATAGTGTTAGTGCGTGGGGATCACTGGTCGGCGCAACTCGGTGGGCTGAAGGGTCTGTTTCCATGCTGTATCCCTAAACCAAACTAACCTAGTTACATAGTTACAGATTAATCGCTTGGTCAAGCGGCTACAATGGGCCAGTAGAGTGCGAGTCATTTCCAACAGCAGTAGTTAAAGCCATACTACACAACTTAGAATATAGAACAGTACAGCACAGGTACAGACCCTTCAGTCCACAATGTCCATGCTGCACGTGAAACCAATTGAAACTAATCTCTTCTTCCAGCATATGATCCATTCCCTCCATTCCCTTCATATCCAAGCCTCAAATGCCACATCATATCTTCCTCCACCATCACCCAGCATTCTCTTTGTAAAGAATTATAAACGTTGTCTCTTTCATCTTTCAGCCATGCCCTCTAGTCCTTGACATCTGCATCCTGAGAAAAGTTTCTGACTGTCGGTCTTATCTATGCCTCTCATAATTGTATACATGGAATTGTATATATTTCATGCATTGCTCAGACACAGCCAGAGTACCGAGACCCTGCAGCTGCCCTTGGAAACTGCATCGGTACTGAGAAATGTAGAAACAGGAACTGCAGATGCTGGATTACAAAAAAAAACACAAAGTGCTGGAATGACTCCAGATGTTATGCTGAGGCTCTATAATGGCGCTGGTCAGACTGCATTTGAATTAGTGTGAGCAAATTTGGGCCCCGTATCTGAGGCAGGATGTTCTGGCCCTGCAGGGGGTCCAGAGGGGATTTACAAGAATGATTCCAGGAAAGAGTGGGTTAGCATATGATGCGGGTTTGACAGCACAGTGCCTGTACTCTCTGGAGTTTAGGTTGAGGGAGGACCTCATTGAAACTTACAGAATAATGAAAGGCATAGAGTGGATGTGGAAAGGATGTTAACACTGGTGGGAGTGTCGAGGACCAGAGGTCGTAGCCTCAGAATAAAGGGCGCTCTTCTAGAAAGGAGGTAAGGAGGAACTTCTTCAGTCAGAGGGTAGTTAATCTGTGGAGATCATTGCCACAGAGGGCTGTGGAGGCCAAGTCAGTGGATACTTTAAGGCAGAGATCAACAAATTCGTGATTAGGATGGGTGTCATGGGTTATGGGGAGAAGTCGGGAAAGTGGGATTAGGATGCAAAGGTCAGCCATGATTGAATGGCGGAGTGGACTCGATGGGCTGAATGGCCTAATTCTACTCCTATAACTTGTGAACTTTGTGACTCAGCAGGGCAGGCAGCATCCCTGGAGAACATGGATGGATGAAGTGTATCGGCCCGAATCGTGTTCTCCACTGATGCTTCCTGACCCTCTGAGTTACTCCAGCACTTTGTGTCTGCTTTTGCTGTATTGGGAAACTGTAGCTGTCCCTGAGAAATTGCAGCTCTACCGAGAAATTAAAAGCAATACAGAGAAACCGCAAGTGTACAGATCAATTGGATTTATTTCGGGAAACCGCTGCTGTACCAAGTCTCTGTAGGTTTATTGAGGAGGAGATGATGCACTGAGATGTGGATACAGGTGTGCCGAGAAGAAACCACAACAGTGAGTGGTATACAGGGTGGGGAAGGGAGAGGTGTGCAGTGGTGATACGAGTCTACATTTCCCTGCAAGGCTGCAAAGGAAATTGTACCATAACTCCCTACATTTAGTTAGATGCCAATCCTTTTGTTTAATCGAATAAGTATTCTATCAGATCAACTTATTATGTGGTGAGTCACAAAACTGCTCTCATCAATCCTCCCCGTTACCTCATTACATTAAAGATACAGTAACCTCTATAATGTTCTGCTAATCAGAGTTTAACAGGAGGACTCGGCAGTGTTGTTGAAGGCTCACTCAAGGCTCACGTTCATTGATGTTAGAGGATGCTGTGTAGTCATTTCTTCGTGTTGTGATCTAAGTTATCGGACAATTTACTACCCGAATCAATTCTGTCGCCTGCTGCTTTGCAAGACAAAGTCACAATGCGCTCCGCCCCTTCCCACGTCAGTTGCTCCAGCACTCTGTCTCTACCTTCGATCTTCTACGGGTTGAGGTTCTCCGCACAGGAGCTGGGTCCTGCGGCCAGATGCTTTGTGCGGTAAAGGGCCCCCTCGTGTGGACAACTGCTGAATCCCAGCTGACAATCAAAAACAATCGATGCTGCAAATCCCAACCAAAAAGTGTACCCGATGCAGAGTCACAAACCGAAACATTCCCATCCCTTTACCTCCACAGATGTCACCCGACTCACTGAGCTCCTCCACCAATGTATTGTTTAGCACTGAAAACAGATAACGTTGCAAATCTTCAACAGCTCAGGCCACAGCTGTGAAAAGAGACACAAGGTGTTTTATTTAGTATCTAGTCTGAAGAAGGGTTTTGACCCGAAACGTTGCCCATTTCCTTCGCTCCATAGATGCTGCCTCAACCGCTGAGATTCTCCAGCATTTTTGTCTACCTTCAATTTTCCAGCATCTGCAGTTCCGTCTTTAACAAGTGCTTTAGTATCTTTCGGCCCAACTTGCCCACACCAACTAGTCCCACCTTTCTGCATTTGGCCCCAATGCCTCTAAACCAATCCTATTCATGTACTTGCCCAAATGTCTTTTTTAAAGTTGTGATAGTGCCAGCCTCAACTACTGAACTGCTACCTCCTTACAACGATCAAGTTCTTGAACCCAAGTTCTAGCTCGACAATGGAACACTACAGAATGATCACCTATTGCGCCACCAAGGACTGGTTTCACAATTCCAAATTATGTTTTGCAACAATGCTTTGTTTTTACAATTTAAAAAAAAATTAACAATTTATGTCTTTGTCTGTTCTCTGAGTATATGCACTGTTCTCCGAGTCTGTGTACCTGTGATTCTGCTACAAACAAGACTTTAATTGTACCTGTGCAAGTCTGTATTTATGCATATGCCAATAAACTCGACTTGTCTCGAGTCTGTGCAAACTTCCAGCAGAGCATTTTCATTAATGGGCGACCATGGAGGCGCAGCGGTAGAGTTGCTGCCTTACAGCACTTGCAGCGCTGGAGACTACGGGCGCTGTCTGTACGGAGTTTGTACGTTCTCCCCGCGACCGAGTGGGTTTTCTCAGAGATCTTCGGTTTCCTCCCACACTCCAAAGACGCACAGGTATGTAGGTAAATTGGCTTGGAGTATGTGTACGTTGTCCCTAGTGTGTGTAGGATAGTGTTATTGTGCGGGGACCGCTGGTCGGTGTGGACTCAGTGGGCTGAAGGGCCTGGTTCCGCACTGTAACTCTAAACTAAACTAAATCTCAATGCCCACATTTCCATATCGCCTTCCTCATCTGCCCATCCGCTCCTAATAACCACCCCTTACTCCCCTTCCATGCACTTACTCTCGGGGCAATTTGCGGTGTCTAAATAACCCATCGGCATTTCCCTGGCCAGTGGGAAGGCAATGGTTACGGGACAGCGCACAAATTCCACGTAAACTCGAATGTGGGAGAAAACCAGATCACCCAGAGAAAACCCACGTGGTCACAGGGTGAATGTACAAACTCTGTACGAAGAGCACCCGTAGTCAGTATTGAACCCAGGTCTCTGGCATTGGAAGGCAGCAACTCTACCGCTGCGCCACTCTGCCGCCATGCGTTTTATGTTCTAAGTCTCCCCTGGTTCTCCTCTCACCTACTTTACTGTGGCAATTTACTGACACCAATTAACCCACCAAACAGCACGTCTTTGGGATGCGAGAGGAAACTGGAGCACCTGTGCACAAGAACGCAAGTTAATAAGAACAGACCTACAATCCTACCCCACCATTCCACCAGTTGAGTTGCCAGGGCTTTACACAGATGAAACATAACTGTTACAGTGAAACTCCACACAGGCGACACCTGAGAACAGGCTCCAATTTGGGTCACTGAGGTTATGAGCTATCAACACCACCTGTCGTACATATTGAACACGAGGAAAGTCTTACGACTGTGAGAGGAATAGATTGGGTAGACCCACAGAGTCTCCTGCCCAGAGTAGAGCTATCGAGAACCAGAGGGCACAGCTTTATGGTGAGGGGGGAATGATTTAAGAGGAATTTGATGGGCAACGTTTTCACGCTAAGGGTGGGAGGTGTACAGAACATGCTGACGGAGGAAGTGATTGAGGTAGGTACTAATGTAATGTTTAAGAAACATTTAGATGAGTACATGGATAGGAGAGGTTTAGAGGGATATGGGTCTGAAGAAGGGTTTCGGCCCAAGACCTTGCCTATTTCCTTCACTCCATAGATGCTGCCGCACGCACTGAGTTTCTCCAACATTTTTGTCTACCTTAGAGGGATATGGGCCTGGGACTAGTGTCGATAGGGCATGTTGTACCTGTAGATGGGACATGTTGGCAAGTTGGGCTGAAGGGCCCGTTTCCACCCAGTGCGACTCTATGACTGACCACTTTCTGATCTCAGCATTGCCCCTGAACTTTCCCTTATAAATATGTTCAGCTGGTTTACCGCGCCTTTCCCCTGTACGATGTCCATAATGAGCTCAATGCTGGGAAAGCTCTGATAAACGCCTCGCTGCTTCAGACTGCTGTTGATGATTGTTTGGGTTTTACAGCGAGTTCATCTACATGAATGGAGAGATAGGGTTTGTGTTTCTGCCGCACAATCAGTTTCTAATTAGTTATCATCAGCCTTTCTCAAAACAAGGCGGTTTCTGGATAAAGTAATTCTCATAACAAAGCATGATAAACAGGAAGGCTTGGGCCCAGTTTCTCAGTGCTTTCATTTCCTCCCTCTCCAGAGGATGTCTGGTTTTCTCCAGACATATGATATCTCTCTTCGAAGTTACATTTATCCCAATCGTTACACCAGGTGTGCATATCATTTCAGAGCAGACTAGCCTCTGACAGAAACCATTAGGACTCTAACACTTCGGTGCAGACAAATCTTTGATCATGGAACTGACCGATATATTGCTGAATTTCATGTTCATAGTTTCTAGGAGGAGAATAAAGCCATTCGGCCCATCAAGTTTAGTCCATCATTCAATCTTGGCTGATCTATCTTTCCCTCTCAACCCCATTCTTCTGCATTCGCCCCACAACCTCCGACACCCTTACTAATTAAAAATCTATCAATCTCCGCCCTAAAATATCAATTGATGGTCTCCACAGCCATGCACAGATTTACCACTGTCTGACTTCTCATCTCCGTTCTAAAGGCACATCCTTTTATTCTGAGTCTATGGCCTCTGGTTCTAGACTCTCCCACTAGTGGAAACATCCTCTCCACATTCACAACCCCCTCAGGTCCTAAGGTCCCCCCATCAGAACTCCTCTGTCTGGCCACATCCACAAACTGAGGAAGACATGGCTTGATTTTCAGTGGGGACTGTCCACGCATTATAAACCTGAAACTGATCTGCAGCGTTTCTGTTCACAGAAACTACCTACGTTCCTGGCTATTTCCTCCACTGGCAGAGTCAGGCCACACGCAAATTGGAGAAACAGCACCTCATGTTTTGTTTGGGCAGCTGACAACCCAGCGGTGTGAACGTTGATTCCTCTAGCTTCAAGTAACCCGTGAATTCCCTCCCTCGCCCCTCCCCCACCCTAGTCATTCTACTAACTCCACCGTTTACATCCTCGTATCTCTTTGTTATCACCTCTTCCCCAGCCAACACTGGGCCACTATGGGCTCCGCCCTTCCTTGGTCATCTGTTGCCAGTCTTGCTTTGTCCTGGCCTTTTCTCACCCCCAGATCCCTCCCCTCTACTTTCATTCTGAAGAAGGATCCCGACCCGTAGTGTCATCAATCCTTTTTCTCCAGAGATGCTGCCTGGCCCGCTGAGTAATTAAGGCACTGTGTGCCTATTTCCTGCTAGTACTTTGGATCTACGTCATCAAAGCATTTTTATTATTGCTTCCCTGTCTGTCTGACACCATCCCCTTGCATCATTCCCTATCCGCGTCACCAGTCACTGTGCCAGCAGCGCAGTCAGGCATTGAGGTGTTGCTGCTTGAAGTTCCTACTGCTCTGCCGTTCCCCTCTCTCACTTCCTTGCAGCTTTCCCCCTGAGTTTTCCAGCTTCCTCCTGCACCCAAAATGCATGCAGTAACTTACCCATCTGTGGAGGTTAACAGCAAGTGGAATCAAAGAGCTAATGAGCATTGCAGGTAAGAATAAGATGCTGGAGTACAGGGACATTAAAAAGAGAGATTAAAACGGATGGGATTGTTCTCCTGGGAGACAGCATGAACCTGATGGGCCGAATAGTTCCATGGGGCCTGGAGCCAATGTTGAGGCTACCTGGACCACCCCTTCCTGACTGTCTTTAAATCAATGCGGCATCATCTCAGAAGATCAGTCTGAAGAAGGGTTTCGGCCCAAAAACGTTGCCTATTTCCTTCGCTCCATAGATGCTGCTTCACCCGCTGAGTTTATCCAGCACTTTTGTCTACCTTTGATTTTCCAGCATCTGCAGTTCCTTCTTAAACACGAGGCATCATCTCTAATTGATCTCATAAGGTCATAAGTGATAGGAGCAGAATCAGGCCATTCAGCCCATCAAGTCTACTCCGCCATTCAACCGTGGCTGATCTATCTCTCCCACCTAACCCCATTCTCCTGCCTTCTCCCCAACAGCTGTACATCAGCTCCTACTGTGACAGCATGACAGAAGTGTCTGGGATGTTTCTGGCTCGATTCTGGAAGGGCTGTCATAATCCAGTCTTGTTATAAGTTGAAACAGCAGTATTTGATACAGCTGAGTGGTTGGCAGATTCCTCCAGCTGCCAGCTCCACAACTGCTAGTCCCTGGTCCCCCTGTGGCCCAGCCCACAGTAAAGACAACAGATTTCCTCCTCTAAAGACATTAGTGCACCAGGTGGGGTTTTTATGGCTTTGTTTCACTAATATAATTTTTTTACTTGATACCGTTTAATTAATTGAAAACAAACTGCGGTGCTTCAAACATTAATAACTCTGAAAGATAGACCAGGTCGACAGAAAACCTGTCTCATGCCACTGGTCCCTATAACCCGAGCTGTTCCTGACTGTGCCAGTAGCTGATACTGACGTCTATTACTCCCGATTACTATGCAATACTATTCCTGCACCTGATGCTAAGTTCAACCCTGTTCCCATAACCAATGTGGTATGTCTCTACGCTTCTAATCAATGTAGTGACCCATTGCTCCAGTACCCAGTGTACCGTCTCACACTGCCTCTAACTGGTGTATTTTTATATTGTAACCAGTGTGACATTGCTCTGGCCTGCAACAGATGAGGTCTTGCATTGTGCCTGTGACTGGTGAAGTCTTGTTTCGTGCCTGTAACTGGTACTTTGCTGGCACTGTTGCCTAGATTCTAGAAATTGCCAAGTGTCACTTGAGCAGCAATGCTGATTGCCTGTCGATTTTAGTTTAGTTCAGTTCAGTTTAGAGATACAGGGCAGAAACAGGCCCTTCGGCCCACCGAGTCTGCGCACTAACACTATCCAACACATACTAGGGGCAACTTTACATTTTTACCAGGCCAACGGGTCTACAAGTCTGTAGGCCTTTGGCGTGTGGGAGGAAACCAGAGCACCAGTTGAAAACCCACACAAATCACTGGGCGAACATAGATACATGGACAATAGGTGCAACTGGATAATTAGTTACCTTCTGTTGATCTTTAAAAGTTTCCCAATCCTCTGGCTTCCCACTCATCTTTGATATGTTATACGTCTTCTCTTTTATTTTTATACTGTCCTTGACAGCCATGGTCGCCTCTAAGGGCCTGTCCCACTTGGCTGTCATTTGTTCTCTCTCTACCCCCCCCCCCCCCCCCCCCCACCACCCACTTGTAACAAGGGCAGATCCCCCTGATCCTCACCTTTCACCCCAGTACTCCGTCATTTTCGCCACCTCCAATATGAGCCCACCACTCGCCACATCTTCCCCCCCCCCCCCCCCCCCGTCTGCTTTCCGCAAACACGGTTCCCTCAGTAACTCCCTGGTGAATTCTTTCCTTCCCTCCCACACCATCCCCTCCCTGGGCACTTTCCCCTGCACCCGCAAGAGATGCTACACTTGTCGCGTTACCTCCCCCCTCGACTCCATTCAAGGACCCAAGCAGTCGTTCCAGGTGCGACAGAGGTTCACCTGCATCTCCTCCAACCTCATCTATTGCATCCGCTGCTCTAGATGGCAGCTGATCGACATCGGTGAGACCAAGCGTAGGCTTGGCGATCGCTTCGCCGAACACCTCCGCTCGGTCCACTCAGTGGGTAAACAGAACTGTTTAATTTCAAACCAGTCAGTTTGAAAGTCTCAACATTGGGCGAGAGAAATTGCGAGAGACCAAGTCTGAGGGAGCGTAGCGAGAGAGGGTGTTGGAGTGGGGAGGGGGAGGAGGGGTGCACCCCCCCCCCCCCCCCAATGGTACGGAGCTTTTGCATTTTTAGCTTGAAATTGTGCAATCTGGTGCTTACTGGAGCGAGTCTTTTAACTTACACTTGAAATCAATATTTATGCTTTAAATTGGATTAGCTATGAATAAGGTTAGGCTAAATTACATTCTTAATTACATTCCACAGTAGAGCCCAGGCTCTGATCAACAGGTGTAGCACATGAATGATCTTAGTGTATTCATGTATGGGAATCAAATTATAATCAAGCACTTGGCCCATGTTGACCAACCTGGGTCTCACTGCACAACTGGTACTACTCCTGACCCTGACTCCAGTTGCATACCTTCTCTCATTCCTAACCTTGAGTCCAGCCTTATACCTGCCCCCCTATTCTACCCTAATAATAGCTGCTTACCTGCTTGGGTTCCCAGGGCTGAACACTCCCTTGGTCCCAGCATTGACCAAGAACTATTCCAGACCTTGACTCTGGATGCACACTTGGCCTTGCTCCCAGCCCCTCTGCACTGACAATATATCAGGCCCACACATAAAGGTAAACAAACATAAGAGTTGAGTGGCAAATGACAATAGTGCTACCTTCCCAATATTTAACTGAAGGAAATAATGGGTTATCGGGGTTGTATATTGTGACAGACATCCTGACACCTTGCATGTAATTTTAATATTACTTATCACATCCCCATGGATATTCCGGATTAATATATTAAGGTTTTATCCACGGTAGGGACTTTTTTAAATTTGATGTATTAAAATCATGTTTTAGTGCATTGTAGAAGTATGATTTCAATGTTTTTTGTTTGATGTATTTTTAAGGTAACTTTTTAAGGGGTAACTTTTTCCACACAAAGGGTGGTGGGTGTACGGAACAAACTGCCAGATGAGGTAGTTGAGGCAGGGACTATCCCAACATTTAAGAAACTGACTGATACATGGATCGGACAGGTTTGGAGGGATATGGACCAAAAGCAGGTAGCGTAGCTGGGACATGTTGGCGGGTGTGGGCAAGTTGGGCCTGTTTTCGCACTGTATCACTCTATGACTACATTATACCTCCACCATGTATGAATGCTTCAAAATCAAGTGGTTGAGTTTTATTGCCATATACTCAAGCATAGAAACATAGAAAATAAGTGTAGGAATAGGCCAATCAGCCCTTCGAGCCAGCACTGCCATTCAATACGATTCATCTAAGATCAGTACCTCTTTCCTGTTTTTTTCCATAGCCCTTGATTTCGCTAGCCCCATGAGCTAAATGTAGCTCTCTCTTGAAAACACCCAGTGAATTGGGCTCCACCCTGTGGCAGAGAATTCCATATTCACAACTCTCTGGGTGAAAAAAGTTTTTCCTCATCTCAGTCCTAACTGGTCTACCCTTTATTCTTAAACTGTGACCCCTGGTTCTGAACTCCCCCAATGTCAGGAACATTTTTCTTGCAGTTACAGTAAGTGAAAATCTAGCAGGATGCTTTCTCCAACCACCCCCATTTGAAGGCCACTATATGCCAACCGCTTCTACCCAGTGCTTGGTACCTACTTCCAGCAGCCACTGGTTGTCCTCCAGGATGCACCGAGCCGCAGCCTGGTCCATGCCGGTCACCAGGGCGAGTTCGGCACAAAGACTCTCACAGCCGCAGCGCAAAGGTTCCGACGGCCCAGGACTCTTGCACTGAGGCTGCTCCATGGCCGGAGCTGCAGCGAGGGACTCGCCAGCCCGGCAAACACTCGCCAGCCCAGCTCCCCGTCCGCATCTGCCCCCGCCGTTGCTTCTGCTTCCATCCCTCCCTCCGCTCCAGCTCTCCAACACCCGCGGCCCATGCAGTTGATATTAGTTTTGAAATTCTCATTGATCACAGAATTTCTTACAACAGCGCGTAAGAAATTCTGTGATCAGCGTGAGAATTGGGCGAAATGCACGAGTCTCACGCTCAATGCGTGACAGTTGGCAGTTCTGCATAAGGTCAGAGTGATAGGAGTAGAATTAGTCCCTTCTGCCCATCAAGTCTACTCTGCCATTCAATCATGGCTGATCTATCGCTCCCTCCTAACCCCATTCTCCTGCCCGCTCCCCGTACATCTGACACCCGTACAAATCAAAAATCTATCTACTGTATCTCTGCCTTAAAAATATCCACTGACTTGGCCTCCACAGCTTTCTGTGGCAAAGAATTCCAGATTCACCACCCTCTGACTAAAGAAATTTCTCCTCATCTTCCTAAAAGAACAGCCTGGTGCATATGACAATAAAGTAATGTGAATCTGCTCCAGTTATTGATATTCGAGGTGTTTTATACTGGAAACTAAAGTGCTTGGAAGAAAGAAAATCCCACGAAAAATGGGTAATAAGAATCCCAGTCTACAGTAATAACGGAAAAGAGCACCACCTACAGTAGGTCTAGCCCAGGTTAATGCAATCTGCATGTCACAGTGTTTTCCTGGACTGTTGAATAGATTTCTGGCCCACTGTGCGAGGTAGCTGTGCCTGCAACAGGACTGCAACTGAGACTGCTTGTATCCTGCATCACCGGTTTTCCGGCAACTAGTGGCCCAGTCCTTAATCCAGGCAAAACTATGAAAACTATGAGAAATCCCCCCTGGAAGTCCCCCCAAAAACGTGGTGCCTAGGACAGGTGAGGCGGCCAATCTCAGGAGTTCTGCAGCCTATCTGAGAGTCCAATTGGCCCTCTGGAACTCTGGCCCGGCCATTCTCATCACCGACTTCTGAGGCTGAATTTGTGAGCCGGCATCTCCCCCCCCCCTTTACTGCCCAGGCAAACCCTTCCGGTACCGTTCGACTCCTCTCGGAGGCCTTGCCTCAGCAGGTCCAGCAAAAGGGACAATCCTGCAAGCCTCTGGAACCAAGGGTGCGGGAAAATCGGTAGCGTACTTGTACTGTGCATGGCCTTCTACCTGTGCCAGGTGTGGTACTGTTCTGTGCCTGTACTATGTCATCATGCTCTGCCTACGTCTGATGTTGACAACCCTCTACCCCTTAAATCCAGCATCTGCTTGCAATTTGAGTTTTAGCTTTCCCCGGGCTGTTTCACTGACAATACCTCAGATCAAGTTACTGGAGAGGCCAGGATCTGGGGAGGACAATTAGCACCAAATAATCTGATATTTGAATATTTCACACTGGGGCTGGTGATTGAGTAAAGGGTAGCCTCTTCCTCTCGATGCTAACTGCCCTCGTGGCCAGTGTGGGTGACCTCAACATTTAACAGCGAGCTGAAGGACAGTAACAAACTTGCAATCCTCAAGAACTGATGTTTTTAATCCCCAAAATAAAAGACAAATTCCTCACCAGTCAGAAGGAGGACAGTCTGATCTTTCATCTCGTGGGGTGGTATAAACAGTCTGAGAGAGTAACCCTGAGGCTGCAAACCTGCTCATCGAATGGTAGGAATTTTCTGCAGTTTTCAGCCAGACATTCACTTAAAGATACTGTAAATGTCCATCTCGGGGAATTGAATGCGACACAAGAGCTGAAATAAGTAGGAGCAGGAGTCGTCTACCCGGGCCCCTCCAGCCTGCCCCTCCATTCAATATGATCAAGGCTGATCTGTGCTGGCCTCAACTCCTCATTTGTGCCAGTTCCCCATAACCAACAATACCTCCAAAGACGTAGGTTTGCAGATTAATTATCTTGTTAAAATTGTAAATTGTCCCTAGTGAGTGTAGGATAACGCTAATGTGCGGGGATCGCTGGTCAGCGTAAACTCAGTGGGCCAAAGGACCTGCTTCCGCGCTGTATCTTTAAACTAAACTAAAATTTAATAGTAAGATTAAACAAGAACTTACCAGTTTGAAGTTTGATCTTTATTTTATGAGGAATTACGATGAGGGATTACGTGAAGACCCCGCCAGCACGCATGCGCGACATCTCTTCAAAGCAGTGGTGTGAAATCACAGAAAACCATAGTCACAATGACTAATATAGTAAGATAACAAGAGAACTTTCATACCAGGTGATCTTTATAATAGAGGGTTGGGAGCGGAGGGCACGTAATCCCTCATCGTAACTCCTCATAAAATAAAGATCAAACTTCAAACTGGTAAGTTCTTGTTTAATCTTACTATTTTACTTCGGAGTCACGTGAGTGACTACGTGAAGATTTCAAAGCTTCTGTGATTTCATGCCCTGGAAGCTCCATGCTCACACACCGCTAAAACTGGGATGAGAGGATGGACGGAATTCAGACAAGACACTGGCTGAAAAACAAAATCAGGTATTTATTCATACCAAAACAAAGTAGCATCCCTAAAGGGTAGGCTATTTGGCAGCACTCAAAATCCTCCCTGCATAAGTATCAGAGGAGGTCATGGGTTTATAATAAAAGCGGTGGAAGGTCTTCTCATTACTCCACCCCGCTGTAGCCAGGATGTGATCCATAGGTACCTCCATCCTTCTAGCCGCCGAGGTGGATGCTGCCCTGGTGGAGTGAGATTTAAATTTATTAGTATCCACCCCTGCTGCATCCAGTACCACCCTTAACCATCTGGATATGGTTTGCACCGTGACTCTATGATGGGGCTTCTTGTGACTAATAAGTAAAGCCGTTTCCGTGCCCCTAAGATTTTTGGTGACTGCAATGTATCGCAAAATTAATGATACAATACAAAGTCGAGGTTCTGCTGGATAAGCCAGAAACTCCAAGTAATGTCCAGACACTCCAGGTCGATCTTGTTTCAGCAGTCCCTGCACATAGAAAACAACTTTGTCACTGGTGACTGCCATATCATCCAGGCTAAGCTTGTGCAGGGACTGGACCCGCTGTGCCTTGATCAGTGCCATGATCATGACCATCTTATAGGTGAGTTTTGCCAATGGGAGTCCCGTGTTAGGTGTCCATCCTCGCAGCATAGTCAATACTGTGCTGATATCCCAAACATGGCTATATCGAGCCCTAGGGGGATTAGTATTAAATATTCCCCTCATAAACTTAGACACTAGAGGATGTGACCCAATTCCCAATTGGTCACTCCCCTTGCCCAAGTAGGATGATAGGGCACTCCTGGCACAGTTAATGGCACTGTAACTAAGACCCTCATCGAAATGAAGGGTAGCCAAGAATTCCAACACTTCCGAAATGGTGGCGGTTTCATATGTTGTGTTGGTAGTGACGCAGTATCCTTCCCATTTCCTGATGTAGGTCAGGTACTGCTTCCTCGTGGACTCTCTGCAGGCCGCTGTGATGGTATCAATGGTCCTGTTGGAGAGTCCGAATCCGCGAAGTGGCCGTTTTAGAATCTGCAAATTAACAAGTCCATGCGGTCATGACACGGATGACTTGCTCCCGTAACAGGATGAACAAGCAGGCTAGGTCTTTTGTTCACCCTGATACAGGGTTCCGTGGCCATCTTCCGTACCATAGGGAACCATGGTTGGGTAGGCCAGTCGGGCACCACCAAAATACCCGATGCAGAGTCTTGCTTAATTTTCTGCAAGACCCGACTGATGAGGCAGAAAGGGGGGAATACGTAACAAAATAGATCCCCCCAATGTAGCGTGAATGCATCCATCGCTACTGCCCCCGGGTCTGGTTCCCAAGCAACATATGTTGGTAATTGGTGATTTAGCCTGGACGCGAAAAGGTCGATATCTGGTGTTCCATAATGTTCCACAATATCTGAAAACACCCTCCGATCCAACATCCATTCTATGTTGTCGTTGAATTTACGTGATCTGGTGTCTGCCACTATATTTAGCTTACCTGGAAGGTAAGTAGCTGAGATCCAGATTTCTCTTTGCAGACACCAGTGCCAGATATTGTTAGCCAATTCGTCACACGATATCGACTTAATACCGCCCATATGGTTAATATATGCTACCACCGTAGTGTTATCAATTTGTAATCTAATATGAACTTTGTGCATATAAGTGCAGTATGCTTTAAGGCCATGAAATGCTGCCAGCATTTCCGAATAGTTAATCCCCAAGTTTTTGTATAGGGTTAACTCTGGTGCACTCCATCTACCTCCACAACTAGAGGTAGTGTTAGTAGCTCCCCACCCTTCGGCACTGGCATCCGTTTGTAGGATGACCGAGGGATTGATAAGTTTGGAACAATTTTGGGCATTCCCCATCCACCAATATAATTCGGCTTTCGCCTTCCCCGAAATTTCCATAGGCCTGTCGAAATGGCCTGTATGTTTTTTGAGCGCTATAATTTTCGCTCTTTGTAAGTTTTGGTAATGTAAGGGCCCAAATTGTGCTGCAGGGAATGCCGCTACTATCTTCCCAATCACTCTGGCCACCTGCCGAATGGATGGGACCTTAGCGCCAATGAGGCTCCTGCAAGCCTCTATCAGGTCGTCCACCTTACTTGGTGGCAACGTAACAGACATTTGCACTGAGTCAATGATGAACCCCAGATATTTCATGGTGGTAGCGGGTTCCAATATTGATTTATCTGGATGTATCGTAAACCCCAGCTTCTGGAAAATATGTTTTGTGGCTGTAACTGCCAAAGTAGCCATTTCCAAATTTTCCCCCACTATGAGGATGTCATCAAGATAGGCCATAACAGTATGATTCTGTTTCCTTAAGTAGGCCAAAGCTGGTTTTAATATCTTAGTAAACAGTCTGGGTGCTGACGATAACCCATTAGGCAAAGCTTTGTATTGCCATAATTGTCCCATTCAGACAAACTTTAAGTATTTCCTATGATCCTTGTGAATGGGTACTGAATAATATGCATCCTTGAGGTCAATGCATGCCATGTAGTACCCATTGGCTATTAACTGTATAGCAGTATTGAAGGTGTCCATTTTAAAATGTATATACTCAACAGAAGTATTCAGATCAGTTAGATCAATGATGATGCGGCACCCGCCATCTTTTTTATTTTTGGTGAAAATATTGGACACGAACTCCTGAGATTCTCTGATGGCTTTCTCAACTACCCCTTTCTGTACTAATCTCTGTAGTTCAGCATGCCCTGCTGCCCTATCTTTAAGTGAAAGGACGAATTTCCGGCTAGGTGCATGTTGTACCGGGGTAGGGAGTTCGTGAACAAATTCAATTTTATATCCCTGAATACTTCTGAGTATATAAGGATCAGAGGTAAAAGTGAGCCAATTCTCAATGAACATGTGCAACCTGCCCCCTACACTAAGTGAATTTAGACCAGATGTGTTTCTGGGGACCCCAGACCCACCTACCTCCATGGTTACTGCCGGTGTGGTGGTTTCTGTCCTTGCTTCCTCGGTTGGTTGCGTGTGTTCTGGGAGTGGCGCATTTTCCAAGAAGGCTGGTCTGGGCCTAGGCCTAAAAAAGACCGCTGTGCAGGATACCCGGCCTTCGAGCTTTCACCACCGGCAGACCTGTTAAGGTAACTCTGCCCAGTGGATGTGTAGGGGTGCTGTCTGTGTGGGTGTGGCTTAGTGTAGCCCGGTTTTATAAGGCCCAAAGCCTTAGCCTCCTCGTCAAGATCTTTAACCTGCTTAGGGAGATCTTCCCCAAACAGCAGGCTAGGAGGCTGAGTCTTCCCAGGCTTACACAACCCCGCAAACTTGGGGTGAAGCGCCGGCTTTATGATGTTCTTCCTGA
The DNA here is from genome assembly GCA_963514005.1 of Raja brachyura. The sequence goes on along the minus strand of OY740812.1, from coordinate 10,888,766 downwards.
ACGTATTAATTTCGTATTGAGTATTGCAGAGCAGTGCTAGAGCATCCTGCAATTCTTCCGGCATCTCTACGCCCACTGCAGTTCTTGTTACCGCCGTAATCCCTGCAGTTAGGAGCTTCAGAATCCTCTGAAGTTTTATCTCCTGCCCTCTACTTGAGGGGCTCATATTTCCCCAAATAGGGTTATTCACCGCTGGCACATTCAATGAATTGCAGTTTTCTGGTGCCATATACTTATCTGCCGTAGCATTGATGGCCTGTTCCTGCAATTGGTTGGTTGCCATGTAATTAATACTGGCAGCCAGCTTGGGGTGGATAGGCAAGCCTTTTTTATTAGGCATGGCGTGCCTGCTCACCATATCCAAATAGTCTTCACAGCCCCCTGACACCTTCGTTGATTCAGCCAACTCCCCTTCTTCTGGGTCAGCCCAGTTCTGACCCTCAACGCTCCCTTGTACAGAGGGGGAGACGTTGGGCAGTCCTCTATAGGAACCTGCCGTGGGCCTGCCAGGGGTCCCACTGTGACCTTGCCCCTGCATTAGCAAGTCACGTTGGAGCATTTGCTCCATCAACCGCTCCATGCGGTTTAGACGACCACCGTCGCTATCTGCGAACGGGGTGTCCTCGGGACCGGACTCCGCTGAGTCGGCCCCGGCCGACTTCCGGGTGGTCTTCCCTGACCGTGGTGTACCAACGGTCGCAAAGGGCGAGAAGTCGGGAGCTGCAGGCAAAACCTGTAGCTCAGGAGAGGCGGCTCGCTGCTGGCTGCTCTCCTTGGCAGCTGCTCTGGCCGCTGTTCGCTTCGATTTTTTGTCCATTGTAAATTCACTGTCGTCGACTCACTACCTCCGGTGAGACTTACCTGGCGTAAGCTATTTAAACTTACGCTAGAGGAGCCCCGCTCCTCCTGACCGTCGCTTCCGCATGCGTACGACGATATGTCGCGCATGCGTGCTGGCGGGGTCTTCACGTAGTCACTCACGTGACTCCGAAGTAAAATTGATGTTTCAAATATCTATCTACAGTGGCATGGGGGCATAGCAGCTAGAGCTGCTGCCTCGTAGCTCCAGGGACCCAGGTTTAAACGTGACACCTTGGGTGCTGTCAATATATGTATTTCCTCCACGTGTCCAGTTTCCTGCCACATCTCAGAGGTATGCTGTTAGTTTCATTACTGCAGCTGAGTCTCAGAGGAATCAAAGGGATGTCGATAGCCACATGAAAAGGAATGAGTTGTGGTGATCAGAGGAAACAGGGAGTTGGGAATGGCACTAATGAAAGTGTCTTGCTGAAAGCCAGCAAGGGCCAATGGAGTGAATGGCTTTCACCAGTGCTTTAGAACATTTCACAGCTCACCAATTGCTTCAGGAGCTCATCCAGCATTGTGCCCACAGAGATGTTCCTGTTTTGAATACAACCCAGTTTCCTCCCATATTCAAAAAATGTGCAGGTTTGTAGGTTAATTGGCTTCTGTAAATTGTCCACAGTGTGTAGGATAGAACTAGTGCATGGGTGATTTCTGGACGGTGGGCTGAAGAGCCTGTTTCCAAGTTGTATCTCTAAACTAAACACTGGGGGGGAGTTTACAGTGAGATCGCAATGCGCAAACAACAGGCAAGTACGCCCTATGGTAATCAATGTATCCCTTAATGATTGGATGGCACCCATTAATGAATCCACAGAACCCCTCAATAAAGCATAGGCTGAAAGCTCAAATTCTGGAGTATCGCACAGCCATTCCCAGACTGGAGTGTCAGTAAACCAACCAAGTCAGCGCGCCAACCTGGAGCCATAGTTTGAAAAAACACAAGAATAAATATTGAATAATATTATATCGGAGAATACGGAGGGATTGGCTCTGCAAATATTTGTCGTTACGGAAAAAACTAGCAAGGGCCTCAGCTCAGTGTGAGGGAGACCACGGAGCAGCAATGAATGAAAGAGCCGAGCAGCACAGAGCAGACCATTCGGCCCTACTTGTCCATGCCGACCAGTGGGTATTCTTGTCGCCCAACACTGGTCCATAGCCCTCCATGTTAAGAGGATCAAGCGGTCGTTTTGATTACTTGTTCTTGCTCTCAGTTACCCACCTTCAATCACTCTGGCAGGCAATGCTTTGCTGATGCATAACACTCCCTGGGTGAGATGGCCCTCCTTATGTCCCCTCTAATCTTTTTCCCCTTACCCTAAACATGGTGGTCTTCTATGCCACCGGGCTGTGGTCATTAAGGCACGCTAACATACTTTTATTTTGCCATCAGGATGATAGTGGTCTTCTTAAAGCATGTGGGGATCTCAGAAGGGAGTGGGGAGGGGTTAAATATATCCCTGAATACACCCCTCTGAATTTTATCACCTCAATTAGCTCCCCCCTGAACCTCCTCTGCAGACCTAGCTTCTCAAGTATCTCCACATAACCAAATTGCTCCATCCCAACCAACATCCTGCATATCCCTCTTCCTCAACACCGTCACATCCTTCTATTACTTTGGTGACCAGAACCACACACAATACTCCAGCTGAGGAGTGTTCAAGGTATGAAGTGTCTGAAACAGAAGTCTGAGTGATGTTGAGCAAGGTTTGAAATTCGGGTTGAAACTAATCACAAGATAACACATTGTACACGGGAGCTTTGAATAGTGGAATTTATGATATTCATTGCACACTTCTGCATTTTTCTGTTAATTCCATAGCTACCCGAATTGGAACAAGGAGACACAAGAGACTACAGCTGTAGGAGTTAGGAGCAAAAAACAAACTCTGGAGAAAGTCAGCAGCATCTGTGGAGGAAAATGGACAGACATCATTTCAGGTCAGAAGCCTTCTGCTGGACTGAATAAAAACAAGGCCTGACATTAAAAAGACAGTCAGTAATAGAAATGAGTGAATTGTATCTAGAACATGGTGAATTATGACACAGCTGCTGATCAGACCCGTTTGTGCTGTGCGAGATACAAGGGATAGCTAATTACTTAAAATGGCATACGTTTAGGTGAGGTGAATATTTCCTGATAAACATAGAAAATAGGGGCAGGAGTAGGCCATTTGGCTCTTCGAGCCAGCACCGCCATTCAATATGATCAAGGCTGATCATCCAAAATCAGTATCCCATTCCTGCTTCCCCCCCCCCCCCCCCATATCACTTGATTCCCTAAACGAGTTCAGCAGTCATGAACCAAATATGATCTACGCATGTAACATAGAGGAACTGCAGATGCTGGCGTATACTAAAGATATACACAACATGCTGGAGAAACTCAGCGGGTCAGGCAGCTTCTCTGGAGAAAATGGATAGGTGGCATTTTGGGTCGGGGCAGGTCCCGACTCGAAACATCACCTATCCATTTTCTCCAGAGATGCGGCCTGTCGCGCTGAGTTACTCCAGCAATTTGTGTGCATCTATGATCTACCGCATGGTTCTAAGGATGAGGATGTTACTAGGTTGAGCTATGTGAATTAGGGTATGCATATAAACGGCAAAAAACGGCTGTGGTAGTTGTCATCAAAGACAATTCAGGCAAAGTATAACAGTAAACAGGAGTACCAGCAGCCAGTAAAGGCAGCGTTTGGAGGTTCAAATCATTTCAAAGCGATTGAAAATACTTCTTTCAAGATAACAGAATGTGCAGATCAAACCAGACAGATGAGTGCAAGGAAAGCAGTGCATTAATTAACGAAAGAAGTGCATGTTTTACAGTCCAGCTACGTGTGATTGGTTGGAAGCTTTTTTGGACACTTTCCACGTCTACATTCGAGTGTCTTGCTTTCCAGTCACCATGTTGTTTGTCCATTTGAAGGCATCCCTACATTTAAAGTTCGAGTCCCAGCCCTACATAATGTTACATAATTAATGCCTATTCTCTGTTTCCTGTTTACCAGCCCATATTCCATCAGTGTTACCTCTTACACAACAAACTTATATTTTTTCAAATGATCTTTGATGTTGCACCTTATCAATGCCTTCTGAAAAACTTTCCATCTATTTGCCTTAAGGTGCAGCACATTATTTCTTCAAAGAATCTAATAAATTGGTCAAACATGATTTCCCTTTCATAAAATCAAGTTGACTTTGCCTGATTGCCTTGATGTTTTTCTAAGTGCCCTGCAGTAACATATTTAATAACAGCTTCTAACATATTTCCCTTTGACAGATATTAAGCTAACTGGTCTGCAATTTCCTGCTGTCTCCCAACTCCTTTGAAAAAATAAGTAGCACGGGCACAAAAGTCTCAGTTGCTGGAATCTTGAGCACAGACACAAAATGCTGGAGAAACTCAGCAGGTCAAGCAGCATCTGTGGAGGGAATGGACAGGCGAGGGTTCAGTGAAGGACCTTTCTTTAGAATAAGTGTCTTGTCACAAACATTTATACAAGTTTAATACAATAAAAAGTCAGCAGACCAACATCGATAAGTGTGCAACCAGTTTTAATTGAAAAATGATTATGTTGCCCACTATTATTCTGCAAAATGTGCTGCACTGGAGACATCTGCTTGTATATCGAGTACTAATCTTTTTGGTTTCCAAGCTGTAACTTCTGTCTGCGTGCAATATATAAATTGCCCAAGTGGCAATGATGCCAGAAATGGAGGCGAAGTAGCAGAATGTGCAATTGTAAATTATCCCTAGCCTGTAGGATAGTGCTAGCATACCGGGTGACCACTAGCCGGCACAGACACAGAGGGCCGAAGGGCCTGTATCTCTAAGCTATACCAGAGTTCAATGATGGAATTAAAGAAGAACAGCATGCATGAACTCAATGGTACTTGCTTCCAATGGAAAGTTTGAAATAATAAGCTAATTTCACATCCGGAGAGCCACTGTGCTGAGTGCGCTGTTTGCCCAGGTTATTATCAATTCACCACCTTGCCTAAACTTGCTCTGCATTTATTTTCCACCAGAAATTATCAAGTAATATGTGGTCCCAATATTTTCTCAGTCATAGTAAAACAACAAAGTTAAAGTATATTGACTCACATTGAAACCCATCAAGTGGATGGGGTCACGACCACTGCTGTTAACATTTCTGCAGCACTTTATTATATAAAGAAATCATCAACATGTTCCTTTTCAATTTAACTAAGGAATTCTATAAATCAATAGTCTACCGGGCCAAAACGTCAGTCAGGGGGGAATTAAGCAATTCAGGTTGATAAGTGAACACCACATTTAGAGGTGAGATTAAAACCCAAGTAAAAGGTTCCTACAATTCACAATATACAACTGGAGTGAAGCATGGGATCGGTAGTAAAGAAAGCAAACTCAATGCTAGCATTTATTTAAAGAGGGCATGTATAAAAAACAGGGATGCATTGTTGAGGCTCTATAAGGCGCTGGTAAGGCCACATCTGGAATATTGTGCACAATTTTGGGCATCATATCTGAGGATGTGCTGGCTCTGCAGAGGGTCCAGAGGAGGTTTACAAGAATGATCCCAGGAATTAGTAGGTTAACCTATGATGAGCGTTTGTCAGCACAGGGTCTGTACTGGCTGGAGTTTAGAAGAATGAGGGGGAGATCTAATTGAAACATACCGAACAGTGAAAGGCTTGGATAGAGTGGATGTGGAGAGGATGTTTCCACTAGTGGGAGAGTCTAGGACCAGAGGTCATAGCCTCAGAATTAAAGGACGTTCTTTTAGGAAGGAGATGAGGAGAAATTTATTTAGTCAGAGGGTAGTGAATCTGTGGAATTCTTTGTCACATAAGGCTGTGGAGGCCAAGACAATGGATATTTTTAAGGCAGAGATAGATAGATTCTTGATTAGTACAGGTGTCAGGGGTTATTGGGAGAAGGCAGGAGAATGGGGTAAGGAGGGAGAGATAGATCAACCACATTTCTTCAGTCCTCATGCTCGATGACACTTGAATTTTTGAAACTACGGTAGCAAGCTCAAGAATGTGAATGAGTTTATCAAAATATATATCTCCCTTATTCAGTTTGCTCAGTGCACTCAGTTACAATTTTCACAAGCTAAATATTGAAAGCAAACACTTAAAGACTGATTACAAGGCAGAATGAAAACCAAATTGAGATAATTCAAAAAGCTACTAAAGATTATATTCAAAGAGCAATGCCAAAAAACAGAGGCCCTCTCGCCAGGATAGAACAAGCACCTTCCTGTTAAATGTAGGCCAAAGTTGTGCCTCACCATTTTGCGAAAGTGTTCTCCTTTTCATTTAAATACGAGGTTCCTTGTCAGCTTTATGCGTAACTGATCATAATTTTGCAGTGGGTACAAATGCAAATAACTACAATGGATCTCCCTGCTCTCCATCAACAAAGGTCATCCCAAACATCCAGCTTCTCCCAGTCATGAAGGGCTGTTCCGCAAATCATAGTCTGGATTCCATCAAAGCAGAAGCCCAGCTCTTCGTACAATAACTTCATGGGAGACACCACCCATGAATGGTCTTTTTCACACTGCAGCCTTTGATTTAAACAGGCCACCTACCTGAAATTCAGCTGTCCACAGGAATTTTGTCTCCATCTTATAGTCTGAAGAAGGGTCACTTATTCATGTTCTATGTAGATACTGCCCGACCCGCTGAGTTACTCCAGCAGTGTCTTTTTTTCTCAGCACGTCAGGCAGCATCAGTGTAACGGCCATAGCCTCAGAATAAAATGATGTTCCTTTCGGATGGAGATGAGGAGGAATTTCTTCAGTCAGAATGTGGTGAAACTGTGGAATTCATTGCCATAGAAGGCTGTGGAAGCCGTCAATTTATATTTTTAAGGCAGTGATAGATTCTTGATTAGTACAGATGTCAGGGGTTATGGCGAGAAGACAGAATAGGATTGAGGGGGTGAGTTAGATCAGCCATGATTGAATGGCAGAGTACACTTGATAGTTAGAGTGGCCTAATTCTGCTCCTATCACTTACAAAAGCTGAACATCAAGTATATCTGTGCACCAATGAACTAATGAAGTGGAATATCCTGACGGAGTCCTGGGAATCTCAGACTGCTTAAACTGGTGAAGCAGCATTTGGGATCGTATTGAGAATCTCAAGTCCATGCACCGGGAGCACAAAGGAGGCACACATATGCATTGGATAGTGCAAGCTACGTTACGGACTGCCCAGCCACCCGCAGCATCAGGCAGTTCCTGCCCCAACGCACCAGCAAGTCTGCAGGACACACATTAGCCTCCTTAGCCATCATATATTCCATAAAACTGGAGTGGAAGCTAGTCAGCTTTGATCTGAGGATCTGCCTAAAAACAAGTTTAAACAGGCCCAAGTTTGATCAAGCTCTCACACGAGTTTGAACTCACCTATTTCCACTTCTGCTCAGCCCAGGTGATTCAGTGGTCCGGGCACAGGAAAAGGAAAATCTGCCTCATTAAATTTGGATTAAAATCTACAGGTTACATTAAAAAAAAATCATGGCAAAAAGACAGGATTTACAGTCGGATGGATGAATTGTCAGCGTAAATTACAAACTGCACTGAATGTAGTAGCAGGATTAAGACAAACATCCATCCATTCAGTCTAACTATTGCTTGATATATATGACACACAGAGGTACATGGTATATTTTAATGGTGGCTGAATTTAAAGCATGTTTGGGCTTTAGTAACTTTAAATTAGTCTCTGGACATCCATCCATACGATGGAGATTTTAACGTTTTAAAAATGCAATTTGAGGCCTCTCTCCAATGAGGAAGGAAAGTGCTCACTATTCGCTCACTAAATGTAATAAAACATTCACTGGAGACAAAGGAGTAATGAGCAAAGATGCAATTTAGGCTCTTTTTAATTGACAGTACAGCAGGCACTTTTCAAAGTACTCTGCAGGCCAAGCAAGAGACGTTTCTGTTGGAAGCGGTCACAGTCTGATGCACAGTCAGCAAACAGGTTGCTTCAATCTGGGCTTCAATCACAGCATATACTTGATCCAAATCAACCACGTGGGCTGTAGGTGTAGATATACAACGCAACACCATTTTTAACATTCCCAAAGCCACATTGATGACATCTGGAGACCATCAAAACTGTAAAAGGCAGTTTGCTGCTTTATAATAAATACTGGCTCAAACAGCAACAATGAAAAATCTTTAAAGGAGAAATTTAAAGTATACATACGGTCCCATTTCACACATTGTAAGGTTTCTTTGAGAACAATTGTTGAGTAAACTATATTAGGTCGGGATTAGGATATCTTGCACACATGCCAAGCAGCATTGCTAGGAACCCATTTGAGCTATGGCAGATGGATGGATGGATGCAACAGTCAGAGAGTATCTTGCCGTATGGTTGAAACTCCCGGCAACTCCTGTGGTCTGGCATGTTTCGATTCTGTGGTTCAGATCTGTACTAATTAACTCATTCTAACTATGATTTAATGAAAATCTAAAAGTGAACTAAAATCTGTTTAAATCTATAGCTAGATGAACCTTCTAATGCAATGTTTGCAATCTCGGCTGACAGCGTTTCCACTTTATGGAAACTTTGGTTTACAGAACCCTTCCCCAGGGACGGTCTGTACTTAAAAACAATTCTCCTACTCGGAGGAAGATGATCTGGGGGAAAATGATGTGGTCAGGCACCAGTTAGGTCCCAAGGGTGCCAGACTAAAGGCTCAACCCGTATCATCTAAAATTATTAATGTTGTAGTTACAGCCTGATGCCAGTGGTGTCACTGTGTTGCCACTGCTGGCCAATTGCTTAAAGCGGGGTCCCACACATAACAATTTTATTCGAAGCAATGTTAAAGGAGGAATAAATAATGACATGACACAAGAAGGCAGGAGGGAACTCTCCCGCTTTCTTCAAAACTGAGAGGTGAGATAACATGAACCGCACAAGTCAGACTCGGAATGGATCTTAAAGGATCTTAAAGGAACTCTGGAACAGGAACCCTTTTTCCACCTTGGAATTTGGATTCCAAGAAAATAGAGCATTGCATAGTTAGAGCCTGGCCAGCATCTGAAACACTGCATGTGTCACAGCATTCATAGAATCCTACCTTTGACAGATTCAAGGACGAAAGGGTTCTATTGAGAAGTACAGCTTTTGAAGCTGCCACACCAACTAGTTGCAATTATACGGGGGCGGTTGGGCAAAGAGACAGCTGCCCAAAGGTAGCTGCCTGCCTCAAAATAATCTTTATCAATGTGCAGACTGATACATTCTTCCCTTCCATGTACAAGGAAATAAAGTACATTGGAACCCAATATTTTATTATTTCTAATCAGAATTATTAGTCTTCACCATGTCTTTGATCAGCCTTCCTCTCAGAAACAATTGGAAGCTGTGTAGCTAATTGCGTGCACTGGATTGTTCATCAGGTTTATCGGCATTCTGTAAATTATTTTTGATGGGCTGAAGAGAGGGGTCAAGATCAGACAGCGATGAGTCAGACAGAGACTTGGTCAGTTTCTCAAGGAAATACTGATTGGTTCCTGGAGTAGACTGCATCACAAAGGCATCTGCTCATGTCAAGTACTTGACCGCCAAGACCATGATGATGCAGGTCACGACCATTCCACCGATCATAATGAACTTGTCCTGGAAGGCCCGTTTCTCAATCAGACGCATCACGGTGTTTGACATCCCCAACATATTTGCTACATCGAGGATCTTCTTTTGAGCTCCCTGTAACAAAAGAACACAAATTAATAGACATACTTCCAATCATTTTAATCCCATAAATCAGCAGCTCAGGTGTGTCTTGCACCATTTGGTTCAAAGCTCAGGCAAATTTCTCCTGCCGTTCTTCATGACATTTATTCTTCAACCTACAATGAAAATGTCTGTTGTTTGTGTATCCTTCCCAAGAGAAATTGGCTGTCAGTGGCCAAACAGTATAATCACAGCAAGACAAGTATTCATAATAAATGCAGACATAATCTGTATATAAAGGACAGAAGGCAGGAACAGATCAACCATTTAGAGCCCAATTCCAGTTGAAGAGCACATTTAATCTTGATCCCTGAGGCCCAGCATCACAAAAGAGAAACCATTAACAAAACACCCACACATATTGCATTTGCATGGCTCCATACTTTGAAAAACCAAAGCATAACACAGTAAAATACGCTGTTGGGAAGAATCAGCTCATCTGTTATGTTTCCAAGTGATAAGCTATTCAGTACAATTGGTGGATATACTAATAGGCAAGTTTGCATTTGTCAAAGCACTGAATTAATTGTGCAAAAAAATGTCTGCAGAGTGACGGGTTCAATCCAGATGCGTGTGTACATTCCCATATGGTGTAGGTGAGGGATAGGATCGGCTGAGGGGGAAAGAGACGAAGACGGTGGGTGGGGAGTTGATAAAATTCATAGACAATGGGAATAATGCAGGGTTAGTGTAAGTGGATGGTTGATGTGGGCTCAGTGAGCTGGATTCATGACTATAGTTTAGTTTAGAGATACAGCGCAGAAATACAGCAAGATACAACACTATCCTACACACACTGGGAACAATTTTACACAAACACCAAGTTAATTAACCTGTACTTTTTTGGAGTGTGGGAGGAAACCGAAGATCTTGGAGAAAGCCCACAAGGTCACGGGGAGAACATACAAACTCCGTAGTCAGGATCGAACCCGGGTCTCCAGTGCTGCAAGCGCTGTAAGGCAGCAACTCTACCGCTGGGCCACCGTGCCGCCCGACTATACTGATATGTGAAATTGTATTTCAACTTTACAAACTAATAGAAGTAAATTGATTGAAGTTTTGGTTGCAAGGGAAATAGAACATCACCTTGATGGATAAATCCAATGATTGGTATTCAGAAATAGTGCTACAGAAATTATTCTCCAAGAGAACTGGCTGAAAAATAAGCCTTGATAGCTGATGGCTGAAGAGGTGATGGGGATAGTAGGCTCTGCTTGTGACTGATGATTCAAACAACATGGACAGGATCAAAGATAGACACATGGATCTTCTAAGCTCCATGATTGCACAAGATGGAAAGAAATCATGCAAAATTCAACTACATTTGCAAATAGTTTGCATGGACATCATTAATAAGATTGCCTGCTTAACTATTTCATATATTTGGAATTTAGATTTGACAAAAACATATTTCCCCATGCAACTAAAACTACATTCAATTTGTTTCTATTAGTTTGTAAAGTCAAAATTCAATTTAGCGTATCAGTACATGAAATGCCTCAGCAATGTAGGTCCTTCACATCTATTAGATTGCTTCAGTTATCAGCAGAATCACATTATATTATAAGGTCATTAAGTAAATCAATTTGCTGACTTCCTGCTGTTAAAACTAATTTTGGCAAATCTTCATTCGTTCTTGCTGAGGTTCAATTATGGAACTCTATATCCATCAAATAAAATTATCTCCAAATCTGCACTTATTTAAAGCAAACAAAACTGCCAATTTTTCCCACAGCAAAAAGTACAAATCATGAGTTGGCATAAATTATAACCTGCAACACTCAAGGATCCAGATGTGGATGAATGCAAGGCTGCGCACAAAGGAACAGAAAATAATATATAATGGCAAAAGTGTTCAGTGTTGATCACTCTAGACTGACGGTTATCAATTGAAATTAGAAAACTGTTGAACAAAATTACACTGAGCAACCATATCAACCTGTGCCAGGTATATCTTACTGAAACAAATTGTTTACTCTACAGGCCATATCCTGTTGATATGAAGCATTTATTAATAAATTTCAATGGCATTTGGTGTTTTACATAAATCAGTTTTCCCTCATTCACATTAATAGTGTAAAATGCTAATGACCTGCAGGAGTAAAACAATTCATAGAAATGAACAAGTACAAACATAAATGAAAATATCTTTACTTCAGCAGTCATTAACAGGCAAACCCCTACATACTGGGCTAACATATAGTTGCAGTAAATAGAACTGCTGCTTTGCAGTACCAGAGATTTGCGTTCAGTCTTGACTGTAAAGCTTATACTTTCCCCCTGTAACTACATGGGTTTTCTCCAGGTACTTCAGTTTCTTCTTACACCCCAAAGATGTGTGGGTTGACAGGTTAAAAGGCCATTGGAAATGTCCCCTTGCGTGTAGATGAAGTTGTTGGATTAACGTAGAATTAATATACATGGGTAAATGATGGTTGGCGAGTCGGGAAGGCCGTTTCCATGTTGTATCTCTGTGTCCATGACTCCAACTCGTGTTCTGTAAAAGATCCTGTACAGAAACCACCATCCTTCCTATATGCCCCCTCGCCAAATGCATATTCTTCTTTAGCCTGGTAAACCCCTAGGCACTTACAGACACTGTTTTGTGTTCTTAATATTCTCATCTTTGTGTAATTCCACACAGCCGATGAAAACTGCAAATGCTGGAAACACTCAGGGGGTCAGGCAGCAACCGTAGAAAGAGAAACAGTTAACACTCAGGTCAACAAAAACCCTTCAACAGAATAGCACATAGTTTATTCCATTGTCTTGGCAATAATGTTGTGCAGAGCACATCGGGACAGAATTTCAGTTTTATCAGCGTAACTCATACTGAGTTTTGAAAACTCTTCCTATTCAGTACGTTAAGTCTATTATTAATTCCTCAAGTTATAGAGGTAGTATACCACAGTGATCTATCTTCAGTACTAAATATTATAAAAGGGGAGAGTTATTTTGAAAATCGAAATCTAACTAGATACTGAAAGGCCAAAATAAAAACCAAGTGCTGGAAACACTCAATTGGTCAGGCAGCATCTGTGGAAAGAGAAAATGTAAACTCTTTAGGTCCAGGACCTTTCATCAGTTACCCACCATATTAGGTCATCTGGTATCACTTTATCAGAAATATTCCCTTTGTTCTATCCATTCCTCCCACACCGTCTCTGCTACCTCGATCTAACTTGCTTTCTTTTTTACCTTCCCAGGTCCGATAAAGGGTGACAGACCTGAAACAATAACTGTTTCTCAATCCACAGATGCTGTCTGACCTGCTGAGTATTTCCCGCATGTTCCTTTTCTGTCAATGACTAATTTTGATGACTTGCAGCTACACCATTCCAGGATTTGAAACATTACAATTGATATTTGCCAGGTAGGTGACAGGTTTAACAGTACCAAGTATCTAAAGCTTCTTACCGACAGCATTCAGGGCCATTATGGATAAGGTTCATTGAGTTGCATTTCAACTAATACCAGATATGGAAAACATAATGGCTTCTCCCAAATTGTCTCTAACTAAAGGCTTAAGACAATAATGAGTAAACCTTATCAGTTTTACAAACACCAATGAACAGTCAATGGGAAATGCAGTAATATGGGAGGGTGCCAGAAGATTGGAAAACTGCCAATGTTTGCTTAGAAACGAGGGAATATGGAAACAGTGGAACTATAGGCCAGTTGGTTTAAGATCTATTGTTGGCAAGAGGCTCGAGTCAAGAATCAAAGAGGAAATAACGAATCATTCAGGAAAGCTGATTACAATCAAACCTAGTCACATGGTTTTATGGAAGTTAAATCACGTTTGACAAATGTGCTCAATTTGTTTGAGGATGTGACAGAGTTGATAGAAGGAAACCTGTAAATGTAATGTATTTCAATTTCCAAACGGCATTTGACAAGGTCCCATACAAGAAGATTGTATATAAATTAAGAACCTGAGGTGTTGGAGGAAGTGGACTGAAAACTGGCAGTTACATGGAAAGCAAAGAGTTGGAATACATTTTAATTTCAACTCTACAAGCGGGAGAGAATACCCCAAGGAGCAGGTCTTGGCAAAGAAAGCAAAATGCAAGTTTTATGTGATACAAAAAAAGTAAATGCAAAGGCATATTATATTGAGGACATTGATTCTGCAAAACGCTGTAGAAAGATTGACAAAAAGCTCGCAAATGGAGTTTAATAGGGGGGGCAGGAATGGAAGTGCAAGGTCATGAGCTTTAGTAGGAGGGAGAAGGCAGATTATTACCAAAATGTACAAAGAATGCAAATAAGTGAAATAAGTGATTTTAGGGATCGAGGTGTTCCAGTGCACGAAGCACAAAAGGTTAGCAGGCAGATCCAACAAGTAATTGAGGCAAACAACATGTTGGCCTTTATTGTAAAGAGTTTGGAGTTTTAAGAATAGGAAGCTTGTGTTATGCAGATGTACAGGGTATTAATGAGGCCAGAAATGGAATACTGCACATTATTTTACTCCTCTTAAAGGCGTTAGTACACTGGAGGCAGTCCAAAGGAGATTCACCAGGTTAAATCCTGGGATAAGAGGATTGATTATCCTATCAGATGGCTTGGACCATTTTGACATTCCTTTGGTTTTTGAAGAATGAGGGATGACCTTATTCAAACATGTACGATCCTGAGCTGATTTGACAGGGAAGATATTGAGAAGTTTTCACCAAGGGAAGACACCTAGGTAGAGAGTCACAAACAAGGGGACATAAAATAAGCGGCCAGTCATTTCAAATTGAGGAGCATAGAAATTTATTTTCACAGAGGGTAGTCTTTAATTTAGTTTAGATACAGCAAGGAAACAGGCTCTTTGGCCCACCATGTCCACGCCGATCAGCAGTCCCTGAACTACCCACATGATCACGGGGAAAATGTACAAACTTCGTTCAGACAGCCCCCGCAGTCAGGATCAAACCCGGGTCACTGGTGCTATAAGGCAGCAACTCTATCACTGCCCCTGCCCCCCCCCCCCCCCACCCCAGTGAATGTCTGTAATTCTCTGCCCCCGAGGTTGATATTCAGATATACTTGCAGTGGACTGAGATGAATATTTGGAAATTCGACAAATTGAGGATTTTGGGAAACTGGCACAGAAAAGTATTGGAGCTAAATAGGCCATGATATATTGAATGGCAGGGCAGGCTTGAGGGGGAGCCACCACTGTTAATCCTCTTATTTGAATTTACAATTTTTTGGTAACTTATCAAAGGTTCCCACACCGAACACCAGAACTAAAAGCAAGGGTTCACACAAAACAAGTTTCATAAAAACTGGGAGTAAAGAGTAGATTCAGCATTCAAAACAGGGCAAGGCAAAGTCAAAGCATTCTTAGCCCCATAACATTAAATAACGTGTTTTACACATGATAGCAGTCTAAGAGCATTATACACAGCATTATTCTTCCAATTCTAGAGTGGTGTAAAAGAAACAGTATTAATCAGTAAATATTCAATTAAATTTAATACAAATCATCTGGTATAGATTGTTCTAATAAACTAGAAGGGAGCACAGAATAAATTGATTGCTTTTGATCCAAAGACTCCATTAATCAAAGGTTGCCCCTAAGGTAACAAAAAAAGAATCACTCAGAAAGTAGTGGGTATATAGAATGAGTGTCAGCGAAGGTACTTGAGGCTGGTACTATAACAGCATGTAAAAGATACTTGGACAGGTACATGAATGGGAAAGGTTTAGTGGGATATGGGCCAAATGAAGGCAAATGGGGCATGATGAAGGTAGATGAGGCATCTTAGTTGGTATGGGCTAGTTGGGCTGAAGGGCCTGTTTCCGAGCTTCATGACTCTAACATCCTCAATGTTTATGAAAAAGTGTGACATTTAATACTTACATTTTGTTGAAATACAAAAGATTAATGTGCTGAACACAGCAGAATAAAAATTAAAAATCCATAGATATGGAATTAGAAAGCATCAAAGCAATTATATTTGGACTAAAGTAAATAGAACCTCAGCTAACTTCCCCAAAATGTTAAGCCTGTTTAACTAATATCAGAACCAGAAGCACAACACTTTGAGTGTAATGTATGCTACACTTGAATCACCTTGGGACAAGGAGTGCATCAGGTTTCATACATGTGGAAAGAAGTTGACAAGATCGCTAACACTGATTACAAGCAGAAGAGCTGGGTGACTAGATAGTGCCAAAAATATGTATCCTTGAGCAATGAAATCCTGAGATTTGCTGGATCACCTCTAGCTTTAAACCCATCAATGAGGTGACATCAATATCAGCAATCCCAGAATTCCCCATGTAACAATTTGCCCCACACCACGTGCTGTCAAGGCTCAATGCAAAGGATGCTCCCATATCCCCAAATACGTACTGGTTGGTAGGTTAGTTAGCCACTGTAAATCACCAGTATTGTGTAGATGATCGGTGGAATGTGGTGGGAGTCAATGGGAACATAGGGAGAATAATAAAATAGGCTCAATGTAGATTGATGAGAAAATGGGTGGTTGATGGTTGGCATGGATTTATTAGGAGGTAGGGACTATTTCAAAGCTCTACAAAGGGAAGGTATTCAGGTCACCTAACCATAATTGTCAACCCCACATTCCAGCTGTGTGGCACCTGATTGTTTCCCATTTTACCCATAATTTTGCAATATCTATTTCCAGCACAGGTACATCACTGATTTTCTGCCACCCTTGGTTCCAGAGCCTTTCTGGATCATCCGAGGCAGAGATATCAGCCCGCAAAGTCAGCCACAGAAATCGGCAAAGGGAACCGATCTGCCGGCTTCGGCCTGAGTTCTAGCACCACAGCTGCAGGTGGCATATTTGACCTGCCGATCAGCTGCGGAAGTCCCTGAAGAGGTCGAGATTAGCCATCTAATTCGGCCACATTTTGGGGGACTATTCCCGGGGGGGGGGGGGGGGGGGGGGGAGAGAAGGGGGAGGGGGCAATTTTGTCTGATTTTAAAGGGGGGGGGGGAAGGAATTATTAGTTGCCTGATATTTATTAGTTGCCTGATAATTGTGGATCTATATGCAGATCAAAGCAAATTGCTACCCGGGCAATAATCTGGTTGCACTCGGTTCCACGTGACTGAAACACGGGGTTAATTGCCGTGTTAACTCAATTAACTCAAACAGAACCAATCTTTGATGATGCAAAGACGCCGCTGCCACTTCTCAGGATGAAGGAAGTGGAAGATGACATCACTGTGTTTTTCTACAATGCTGACAAACATGTCAGTGTGCATACTCATCAAATAGCTTTCCACAAAAACTTGGCTATACCGACAGCCACGTAAGGAGATAAAATAAAGGCAACAAATGATTTCTTGCATTCAAACATTGCATGACCAATTTCCAACTGAATACAAATGGGAATAAGTATCAGAAAATCTTTCATGGCAAATATTATCTGACCAATGTAAAATGAAGCATTTGCAGACATTTTGTTGCACCCATTCAATTGTCATTAAATGCTATCCGTTGCTTGAAATGTTGAGTGCTTAGATCATTTGCGAATCTGTGTATGTAGTCCAAGGACACAGATGTTTTCTATCTTGAGGAAGGCACTTCGGAATGGATACATAAAACATCAGTGTGGGAAACAAGCTCTGGTGATCAGTAGATAGCCTGGATCTGACCCATCCAATTACAAATTAGCATCAAATTCAAAACATCTTTTTTTAGGAAGGGTGGGGTGAACAGAAAGTATGCATTCTGGTTTTCATATTGTTATAATCTTATTTGTATATCCCTGACCATGCAACTGAGAACAGTCGGGGCATATAAATTGGCAGGAATATTCTGACCAGCTGTGGAAGCTTCAGTGCAAGTGATTCTGATTTTACTTAATTCCCGACAGAAGCGGGCAGGGCTTGTATTTCTTGCAGCTCTACGCTCTGCTCTTCAGTTCCCAGCGACCACACCTTAGATAAAGAGGCTGACATGATTTCCACTGGCAGCCAACACAGATAGAGAAAAGGGCAATGGCAAACAGGGAAACAAATTGAATTGAACGTTGAACAAACAAAAGAAAAAGCCACCGAGTCAATTTAATGAAGCCACCTTTACATCTGGGGAGGCTTTTGGTATTCGCTACAATAGAAAGTTTGAAAAACATTTCAAACTTCAGGTAATCTTTTGTCTTCATAATCGGCAAAATGCTTGCAACATAAGTACTGCAAATGAGCAGTACATTGGTGAGAACCAACGTGAAAGTTACATTGCTTGATAAGCATTACCGCAAACATTTTTAGATAGGCGTAAAATGACCCTTATCGCTGAGGTTGATTGGGCGGAACGCGCCCCTCAAAGTTTGACATTCAAGATTCATGTCAAGTCTGTCAAAACAGGCTCCAAAGTAACCATCGCGCGTGACACCTTTTACAGGGACTCTTGCCCTACAAGTATTAATCCAAAGAAATATTCACTCAACTTGATAAGTAATCTTCTGTTTGGGCAATGCTCCCAAAAGCAAATTCTGCAATAATAGCAAGCAGTACGTCAGCTCATAGTTTGCTTCGATGCAAGCAATATATTATCACGGTCTGTTACAGAAGGTTTACTAAATGAACATCGTCCCATCCATCGGTCGGCAAAGCATAAACCAAATCCCTATCGGGATCCATAGCAGATTAGTATCATTGTTAAACATTACTCGTCTTTACTTTACTAAAATGCACCAATTGCCGAGCTAACAAAGTTCAGTTAGCAAGTAGAACCGCTGGCCAACCTGCTCGTAAATAACTGCTGCAGAACTATAGGGATTGGAGACAGCTAAACCAGCAGCAGTAATGTAGGGTATAGCATAAATCAGGAACTCGGAGGTGAACAGTGTAAACAAAGCACAACAAGCACGGGGTATTCAAATCAATATGCCGATGGTACAAAGCAACTTAGTAGTAATAGTGGCCATTTATCTGAGAAGGTGATGGGAGTCATATAATAGGGAAGTGGGCCCTTCAGCTCAGCTTACCCTTGTCGACCAAGATGCCCCATCCATACTAGTTCCAGCTGCCCGCATTTGGCACATATCCCTATAAAACGGTCCTATCCATGTACGTGTCCAAATGCGTTTTAAATGTTATATTACCTGCATCAACTACCTTCTCTGGCAGCTCATTCCTTATACCCACCACATTGTGTGCATAAGTTGCCCCTCGGGTTCCTATTAAATCTTTCCCCTCTCACCTTAAACCCATGTCCTCTTGTTCTTGATTCCCCTACTAACTCAAAGATAAAGCTAGCACAAAATGTGTTGCTCTTCAAGACGGTGCCATGGGATTCTTTTTATGACCACTTGAAAGAGCCAGTCGTCTCTAACTTTAGCATTTAAAAGATGGCACCTCCAACAATGCAGCACTCCCTCATTCACACTTTGTAAAGTCAGCTGAAATGTGCACTTGTGCCAGTGTGGGACTTCAACACATAACGTCCAATTCAGACAATAGATAATCCACCAACAACTGCCAATACAAAAAAATAATTCTTATCATTCAATTCATTTGCAATCTATACATTGTATAAGAATAAATCTTAAGCAACTTCCAGCAACATTGCAGTTACTAACACATATGGCAAAGGTGAAGGATGAGCGTTTGACGTCACTGGGCCTGTACTCACTGAAGTTTAGAAGAATGAGGGGGGACCACATTGAAATGTATGTAATAATGAAAGGCTTGGATAGAGTGGATGTGGAGCGAATGTTTCCACTAGTAGAAAAGTCTAGGACCAGAGGTCACAGCCTCCGAATTAAAGGGCATTCTTTTAGGAACGAGATCAGGAGCAATTTCTTTAGCCAGAGGATGGTGAATCTGTGGAATTCTTTGCCACAGAAGGTTGTGGAGGACAAGTCAATTAATATTTTTAAGGCAGAGATAGATAGATTCTAGATTAGTAGGATTGCCAGGCGTTATGGGGAGAAGGCAGCGGAATGGGGTTAGGAGGGAGAGATAGATCAGCCATGATTGAACGGCGGAGTAGACCTGATGGGCTGAATGGCCTAATTCTGCTCCCATCACTTATGACATTATGAATGCTGAACATGATGAATATCTGTGCACCAATCTGCTCCACTGTATCAACTAGTTCACAAATCTTCAAGTATATATCTAGGGCAGTGAAATTAAACGAGACAATAACCTGCTCCCAACTGACACGGCACACCTTTGGTCTTGATTTCTAATAGAGAGAAATGGCATCTTAGCACTTTACAGAGCCCCGAGCTAAAACTGTATTCTACGTATTCAATGCATTTAATAACATACAGAAGTCTTGCTTTGTCTCGAGTCTGTCAGCTCATATACCTTCCCTATTGTTTGTAAGATGGAACAATTTATTAAAAAAAAGCCCTGCAAACTCAATGCCCTTTATAATGACTGCATCCCTCTTGTATCAGATCAGTTGACCTACATCCACAGCAATTTCCATTTTTTCCTTCAGTTTCATTTTATTCAAGTTTCCTTAATTAGCTAGCTCGGCTTCTGTAGTAGAAATTGGATTGTGTGCCACTGTTTTATTAAGTGCTAAACGATCCAAAACCAATTTTGCCTGGAGTGAATTGTGCTACCTCCGGATGAAATTGCGGCAAGTGCAAAACTGGATCAAACATTTTTGATGCTGACATTATTTATGTAATGCACATTCTCACCCGCATCAACGTAACTGGAGCTCAAAGCTCCACATTATAATCATTTGGAAATCGCCTTGGTCGAACTGGGATCACTCAGACCCTGCTATTCTCAGTTTAAAGGGACACACGACAAACAGTGGGAAACCTGACCGGGCAGTTCAACTGTGAACACAAGACTTTATTAAGTCCCCTATGCCAGAACCAGCAGCAGATGCTTTTTGCAGCATTTAGCACTAAGATGCTCATTCACTGGCTATCTTTACAGTGACACTACTGTTAGCATCCCATTCCCGGATAGGCCATTCAGGGACCTTGTGCCAGAAGATAAAGACATATCCATCCGTGATGTGCCAATTCTCAGAGAGGTCGTCAGGGACATCACATCCTTTCTGTACAAGGCCAATCCTCTACTACCAAGGTTTCTCATGCCAAACGTCCCAAATGATGCGCAAACGTCCCTTACAGTGTCCTTACGCTGGAAAGAGTGCAGAGATGATTTACATAGGTGTTGCCTGTAGAGGTACTGAGCTATAGGGAAAGGTTGTGTAGGGTAGGATATTATTCCTTGTGAGTGCAAGAGGTTGAAAAACGATCTTGGAGAGATGTATAAAATCATGAGGGGAATACATAGGATAGATTTACAGAATCTGGGAACAAAGAAAAACAGATTTAAGGTAAGAAGGGAAAGATTTAAAAGGAACTTGATGGGGGTGCTGGGTATATGGAACGAGCTGCCAGAAGAGGTAATTGTGGCAGATACCATAACAAAATTCGAAGGACAAGTACATGGATAGGAAAGACAAAGGTATATGGGCCAAAAGTGGGCAAATGGGGCTAGCTTAGATTGGCCTTTGTTGACATGGACGAGTTGGCCTTGGGGCTTGGTTCCGTGATGTACAGCTCTATGACTTCAGGTCAGAGATCATTCGTCAGAACTATTAAAAAGTTCTTGTGAAGTTCACAGTTCGGACAAGGGATCTCGAATTTAATATAAATTCAGTTCCTCCGTCCACAGATATCGCCAGACTTACTGAGTGTTTCTAGCATTGTAGACATAAGGAACTGCAGATGTTAGTTTACAAAAAAAAGACGAAATGCTGGAGTAATTCAGCAGGTCAGGCAGTATCTCTGGAGAACATGGATATATGACAGTTTGGGTCAGGGTCCTTCTTCAAACTGATTGTGTTGAGAGGGGGAAAGTGCTGGAACAGAGAAGTGGGAGGTCGAAGCTTGGCGAGTAATAGGTGGACAGCTGACACCAGGTCTCAGCGCTATAGATTTCTAGCATCTGCAGACATTTTGAATTTCACTAGTTTTGCTATCTTTTGAGAAGAACCCGACTTGGTGTCAGCACTGTGCAACAGACCAAAAATAGACCAAAAATGCACCAAAAATGTTTGAAATCCAATTACTAGGCTTGTTAACTTGTGTGGAACCTGTAATGGTAAGTTTTTGATACTTTCACAAGTTCTTCCAATATTGGTGATGAGACTACATCTGGAGTATTGTGCACAGTTTTGGTCTCCTAATTTGAGGAAGGACATCCTTGTGATTGAGGCAGTGCACAATAGGTTTACAAGATTGATCCCCAGGATGGCGGGAGTGTCATATGAGGAAAGATTGAAAAGACTAGGCTTGTATTCACTGGCATTTAGAAGGATGAGGGGATGGGGGATCTTATAGAAACATATAAAATTAAAAAAAGACTGGACAAGCTAGATGCAGGAATAATGTTCCCAATGTTGGGCGAGTCCAGAACCAGAGGCCACTGTCTTAGAATAAAGGGGAAGCCATTAAAGACTGAGGTGAGGAAAAAAAAAATTCACCCAGAGAGTTGTGAATTTGTGGAATTCCCTGCCACAGAGGGCAGTGGAGGCCAAGTCATTGGATGGATTTAAGAGAGAGCTAGATGGAACTCTAGGAGCTAGTGGAATCAAGGGATATGGGGAGAAGGCAGGCACGGGTTACTGATTGGGGACGATCAGCCACGATCACAATGACTGGTGGTGCTGGCTCGAAGGGCCGAATGGCCTCCTCCTGCATCTATTTTCTATGTTTCTATTACAAACTGTGTATTTCATTCCCTATCTGTAATTATTTCAGTGACAAGGAATTTCTAAAGAGACATTTTTGAAAAGCCAATTCTTTCCTTGCTCATATACAACCATTCCCAGAGCCCTACTTAGGATAACTTAACTGCCTTCGAAAGTACTTCTCTAAATGTTGAAAACTTTGTTATGAAGTGCCATAAGCACTGACCACACATGACACCAACAACAAAACATGGCATTTAACAGAGCAAAACATCCCAAGGCACTTCACGGAAGGAATTATTAAATAAGACTAGACACGGTGCCACACAAGGAGCTATTTAGGCAGCCTGACAGAAGATTTGTCAAAGAAGGAGTATCTTAAAAAGTGGAGAGCAGCTGAGGTGTTTGGGCAGGGGATTCTTGAGCTTAGGGCTCCAATCACCTGAGATAGACTGCTGCCCACACAGTGATTAAAAGTAGTGCTACAAAAGGGAGCAAGTTTTGGCGAGCAGAACCCTCAAGGTTTTTGGAATTGAAGTTACAAAGAAAGGGAGGGATATAGAGTCACAGAGCACAGAAGCAGACCTTTCGTCCCGCACAAACTATCAGCCACTTGCAATGATGCTACACTAATCCCATTTAAGTCATCTCACATTCGCATCAGCTACGTTAGGCTTTAATAGTCACCTACACACACACACACACACGTGCACTTTGGGCAATTTGCATCCCCGTCTGCACGTCTTTGGGATATGGGAGGAAACTGGAGCACACAGGAATCCCATGCAGTGACAAGAAAAACGACAATTCCAGTCATCACCAGAGAATCAGACGAAATGTGTAGGAAGGAACTGCAGATGCTGGTTTAAACCGAAGATGGACACAAAATGCTGGAGTATCTCAGCGGGACAGGCAGCGTCTCTGGACAGAAGGAATGGGTCTCGACCCGAAACGTCACCCATTCCTTCTCACCAGAGATGCCGCCTGTCCCGCTGAGTTACTCCATCATATTGTGTCTATCAACCAGAGAATCAGAATTGGTTGAAAGGCAGAGATGCAACTCTACCTCACAGTGTGCCACTGTACCACACAGTGAGGCTATAATAGTGCCACATGTGATTAGGCTTAGAAAGGACTCATTTGTGTTTTTCAATTGGTACAATTTATGAAATGTGAAGCTAGATTCATACATAACCACACATGTTCTATCTTTTCTATTTGTCCAATGGTACTTCTTTCTGTCTGCTGTGTTCTACTGAAAATATCTAACCAACATCATGAGTGGTCTTGATGTGGAGAGGATGTTTCAACTTCTGTGAGAAACTAGAACTAAGGTTCACTATTTAAAAATATAAGCCAGCAATTTAAACAGTGATAAGATTACATATTTTCCTCAGAAGCTTGCGAGCATTGGGGATTCTCTTCCTGAAATGGCAGTGGAGGTGGACGTTTTGAGGATTTGTAAGGCAAAGGGAGCGTCACAGAGATACAGCACAGACACATATCATTCAATAGCCCCATTTATACTAATCCCAAATTCATCCCAATTTTTAATTTTCTCCACATTTTCAGCGATTCCACCCAGATTACACCTATACACCACAGGCAAGTTACAGTGGCCAATCAACCCGTCTTTGGGATGCTGGAGGAAAACCAGGAGAACGTAGTCACAAGAAGGTGGTACAAATTCCCCACACAAAGCACCCAAAGTTAAAATTGAACTTGGGTCTCTGGTGCTGCGAGACAGTGGCCCTACCGCCCGCACCAAAGTGCCAGAAGTACTTGAAACACAAGAGGATGAAATTCTTATGTTCTTGCATGACACAAAATTAAAAGTGAATTACTTATGAGATAAACAGCAGAATTATACTCTATAAGAAAAAAAAGGGACATCTCAGCTTCAAATGAAACTGGAAATGGTGAAAAGAAAATTATGAGATTGTTACTGGGTCTGGAGGTTTTGAGTTGTAAGGAGAGGCTGGATCTTTATTTCCTGCAGTGTAAGAGGCTGAGGGTGATGTTGTAGAGGTTTATTAAATCATAAGGGGCATAGGTAGGGTGAATCACCAGTCTTTTCCCCGGCATGAAAAACCATGAGGTCATAGGTTTAAGATGAGAGGAGAAAGATTTAATAGGAATCTGAGGGCACCTTTTACTCACAGGGGGGTGGGAATGTGGAAAGAGCTGCCAGAGGAGGAAGCTGAGGCAGGTACGATAACATTTAAAATACATTTGGACAGATATATGGATAGGAGAGGGGAAAGATTTAAAAGAGATCCAAGGGACAATTGTTTCACACAAAAGGGTTGTGTGTTGATGGATTGAGCTGCCAGAGGAGGTGGTAGGGGTGGGTACAATTACAACATTGAAAAAGACACCTTGACAGGTACATGGATAGGAAAGGTCTGGAGGGATGTGCACCATGAGTTTGGCAAGCACGAGTTAGGCCTGTTTCTGTGCTGCAGAGCTCTGTGACTCTGTGAACAATTTCACACCATATCCGAACTGAAAGAAACCATTGTGTGAAAATCATTTGGATTCGAAATACAGCATGCAGTAAGAGTGTATTTTTAGAAATATGCTTCTCCAAAAGAGAATATTGCGCATGCCACTCTGTAACTTCCTTCCTAACAACAGTGAATACATTTCAGAAAGACATGATTGGCTGTAAAGTGCTTTGTTACACCCTCAAGAACTGATTATGACTGCAGAGTGAGGGAACAAGTTGATAATGAAGGTAGATTATAGAGGGCAAAAGGACTATAGATTATAGAAACTAAAAGATGATAGAGGGCTGTGTCAAAAATAATCAGAGTAGCAGAGAAGATATCTCTATTATGTGTTTATATACAAATACATGGAAAAACAACGTTATTGTGGGATCAACCATTCATTCCATAGCACAGGCTTATTCCATTCTATCACCTACAATGCTCATTCATTTAATAACCCATTCCCCAGAGTAATCATCCCAATTAGTAAGAATTCAAACAATAATATTAGTTGGTTCAGTCAGTTTTTCTGAGGTATTTAGTCATTTATTTTTGGTTAATTCTTTTTGAATGCTTTCTAATTAAAAGGATGGTAGGAAGTCATGTTCTTTTCAATAAACGAAACCCAAATGATTTGTATTACCATAATTTACAAATCTTATACAATATATATCAGATGTGAAACCCTTCTCTACAGAAAGCAGATTTCCAGAGAAGACAGAAAAAAAAAATTCAAGTGAACCAAATGTGTCGCCTGTGATTCATGAGATTTAGCACTATTAAAATTACTCTTTGGTTAAATAAATAGAGTACAATATCTGTGAGAAAATACTGCTGTAATGTTTAGAAAAATTGGAAACATAATCGTGGTTGAATATTTTCTCTTTTTAAATCAGGCTTTAAATCAAATGCAGTTTCTTTCCATTCATTTACAACTGTATAATTATTGAGAGCTTGTTTGTTGCTTAAAACAACATCCTTGCTCTAATATGGAAGAGCTCTGCTCCAGAACTAGTTATACCTTTGCAAACTATTCAAATACAGCCAAAGCACTGGCATATATCCAACAAAGGTGAAATGATGCATACGCACGTGCTGCCTAAAAATACAGGACACACCAAATCTGGTTGACTACCATCCAATTAGTCTATTCTCACTCAGTAAAGTGATGGCAAGTATTCGTATGTTGGTGCTTCCAGCACACTCAGTATGGATGTTGTCGGGACCACTTCGCTCCAGACTTGTTTACTGCTTTAGTCCAAACATGGACCAAAAAGCTGAATTCCAGAGTTAAGGGCCCGTCCCATTGTACGAGGTAATTCAAGAGTTCTCCCGAGTTTTCCCGATTCGAACTCGGAGAATTACGGTAATAGCCGCTTGTAGGTACTCTGAGCTCTCGTAGACATTTTTCACCATGTTGAAAAAACTTCACGAGCTTACCGCGTTTCCCCGTGTACCTGCCGTTAGCGTTACGAGCCGCTAAGAGACGTCCCGAGCTCCGACGTACCCGCTACGTACATTCTACGTACTTACCACAAGTTTAATTTTTTTTTTAAACTCGGGAGAGCTCTTGGGTAAACTTGTATAGTGAGACAGGCCCTTTAAGATGAGAATGACTGCCCTTGTCATCAAAGCAACATTTAAACATGTCATCAAATCATTCTGGTGAAATTAAAGTCATTGGGCATTAAGAAACAAAAACCCACCTGTGGTTGAAGAAAGATGGTTTTGATTGTTGGGTCAGTCATCCCAGCTCCAGGAATGTCTTAACCATCCTCATCTTTGTCCTTCCTTACTTTATAAAATCACATTCACCTTCTAACACCGCAACCATTCTACCATCTACAGTACATATAAGAAGAGTATGAATGAAGGCAATCTACTTGCCTAAAAATGCAGCTTCAGCAAGATTCAACACCATCCAG
This sequence comes from Raja brachyura, assembly GCA_963514005.1. The sequence goes on along the minus strand of OY740812.1, from coordinate 10,862,075 downwards.
GAAAAAGCAGCTTGTTTAATAGCCCAGCCACCATCCCAGAGTTATTTCTGTCATCACCAGCACATGCTGCCAAAGTGTTCATCATCTACAAAATGCACTTGAATTTAGCTGACAGTGCCTTTAAGCATACAACCGCCACCATGAATGGCAAGGACAACATGCAAGTCTGAACCACCAATAGTAGGTTTATCTCCAAATCACATCCTCCTGACTTGGAAGTGCATCACTGTACTTTCACTGTTGCTGGATCTATATTCGGAAGTTACCCATTCAACAACATTCAACTAGTGGGATAGTCTAGGACCAGAGGTCATAGCCTCAGAATTAAAGGACCTTCCTGTTGGAAGGAGATGAAGAGGAATTCATTTCGTCAGTGGGCGGTGAATCTGTGGAATTCTTTGCCACAGAAGGCTGTGGAGTTGGAGAGAATCAGGTTTGTCCTAATGGACAAATATGAACTTTTTGAACAAATATGGTCTCCATTCACTGACTATATGAAGGGGTAGCTGAGCTCAGCATTGTAACGCAATAAATACCCGGTGGTAGGATTAGATGAAAAGATCTATTCTGAGATTTGTATACACATCTCTATAGATATTGTTATGTGAAATTGTTCCATTCATTGTTAAGATGTATACTTCATTAAAAAAAATATATATAATAATTGCTTGTATTATTTTTTATTTTTTATTATTTTTATTGTTTTTTTAATTTATTTTATATATATATATATTTTTAATATAATCATAATCAATATTATTTAATCACAATCTTCATTGATTATACACCTATTCTTTCACCTCTTTACTTTCTTTAGTTTCTAAAAAAAAAATAGAAGCTTATATAAATCATTCCGTAATATTTGTATAACTTTTGAAACAAGTTAAATGTGCATTTGAAAAACTGTTATATCATTGGCAATATGCATTGCTTATAATAAAAATATATATTTTTAAAAAGGCTGTGGAGGCCGTCAATTGATATTTTTAAGGCAGAGATAGATAGATTCTGGATTAGTATGGGTGTCAGGGGTTATGGGGAGAAGGTGGGAGAATGGGGTTAGGAGGGAGAGATAGACCAGCCATGATTGAATGGCAGAGTAGACTTGAATAGCCTAATTCTGCTCCTATCATTTATGAAGATTGCGGCAGTACCTTCCTTAGAAAAACTGTGAAAACTTAAGATGGTTCAGCGGCACCATTCCAAGGGCATGTGAGGATAGGCAATAAATGTTGACCTTGCTTAAACTCAAAATTTGGTTTTACAAATAAATTGGAGAGGCTGCAACAGTTTTCCTTAGAGCAGAGAAATGAGTGCCTGTTTAACATAAGTGTTCAAAACCAGGGAGGCTTTCTGTACAGCAAATAAAGAAAAAATATTTAACCTTACAGGAAGGTCAATAACCAGAGGGCACAGATTTAAGATAACTGGCAAAAAAACAAGAGGGAACAGATTTTTGAAAATAAGGCAAGTTTGATCTTGAACATTTACATAAAAAGTGATGTAAATCACTTGTCAATGTGAATCTGATGCGAATCAGATTCAACAACGGCTTTTAAAGGGAATCAGATATACACTTGCAAAGGAATCCATTGTTGGACTGAAACACCAACAGGGGAATGGAACTAATTAACTCTTGAAGAGACAGCACAGGTATTATGGGTTGAAATGGAACAATTTCTGCGACATAACTCAGTGTGCATTTTGGTCACAATATTTACAGACCGATACACTACTGTGGTATATATGATGAGGAACATCATGATAATTAAGGTAGGGCATCTGGCATTAGTTGCAGATTCTTGGCAAGACAAAGGAAATGTGGTATCCTGTTTTAGGATTACATCTGAAGGATCATATCAGTGAAATCAACACGTTCTATTTTTCTTATTTGGAGACTATTTATGCAATTGGTACAGATACCCCAAACATGATTTCCATAAAATCAACCATACTAGTCGCTGCTTGACATCTCAGTGAAGCAGACGGCTGAAAATACTGTTAACACTGCCATATGTTTTATTTGAGGCAGAAATAACTTTACATAAGCATATTTTTCTGATAATATATGACCATCTGTGATGGGATGTGAAGATTAGTACTGGTGATGTGTTGTGTAGAACTGATAGACTACTTGTGCAGTTCTGTGTTATTAACATAAATTTATGGAAGCATTTCTTGGAAATAAAAACAATCCTAACTGTTTAATTTATTGACTAAACTGGAAGTTACCCAGAACAAGTACTTTCCAAATATCTGGATACAAGTTCACTTAATTTAATATCAACCCAATGGTTACAGATTCACTAAGAATGAGTAACAATCAATTTCACAAATATGTACATCCCAAGTTAATCTCTAGATTGTTTCACACTGGCCAGGGCAGTATCAAGACCTCTAGGGTGTCGTTATGGAGGTGAGAACAAAGTAGATGATCAACAAATTCCATTTATCTAGCAACTTTAATAGAGCAAAGATGTCCAAAAAGCAAAAATAAATAACATGAAGGTGCAAAGACTGGGGAAGTTGATCAAAAATACAGACAAACAGCTAGGTTTCATAAAGCTTTTCAAAGCTGAGAGCGGTTTTCAGGGAAGGAAAACCTCCAGAGTGATATGTCGAAAAAAGGGCCCATCAACCCAATGTGTCCATGCTGATCATTAACCATTAATCAAATTTGTGAGGAACTAAGGCAGCTGGAGGTAACCCATGTCGTCATTATGTCTCTCTCTAGACTCTCCACCCAGTTACTGGTGGTACTGCTAAGCTATTTGTGATGATGAACATTGGGAGTACTATTCTGCGTGGAACGTCAGTGCATCTAGGTGCTATTCGACATTGAAGAGTAATATTTGGTTGACTGAGGAATGGCGATCAACAGCAGGATTTCCTTGTCCGTTTGAACTGATACCATGGAACTTTATGGGGTCTGCCGTCGATGTTGAGGGTGGGCACTCTTGTCTGGCCACGTGTCCCCTTCATACATGTGAGCATACAAAGTTCTCACTGACCTATGCCAAATCCCTTTAATATATAGGAAGGATGTTATGGGTTATGGGGCGAAAGCAGGAGAAATGGGTTGAGAGGGAAAGATAGGTCAGCCACGACATGATGGGCCGAATGGCCCAATTCTGCTCCTAGAACTTATGAACATAACTTTTGACCTGTATTGGCTCCTGGTTAAGAAATGCCTTATTTTAAAAATGTGTATATTTGTTTTCAAATGCTACCATTTTCTCGCCTCCTTATTTTTGTGACCATGCCCAGCCCTATAATCTGCTGAGATGTTGCGTTGCACTGATTATGGTCTCTTGGTCATTCTTGGCTGTCATTGTCCTAATGTGATGGCTATGATTCAACTGCTAATTCCTTCCCTGAAAACTTCTCTCAGCTTTGAAAAGCTTTATGAAACCCAGCTGTTTGACTGGATTTTTGATCAACTTCCCCAGTCTTTGCACCTTCATGTTATTTATTTTTGTTTTTTGGACATCTTTGCTCTATTAATGGTGCTAGATAAATGGAATTTGTTGATCATCAACTTTGTTCTCACCTCCATAACGACACCCTGGAGGTCTTGATACTGCCCTGGCCAGCATAAACAATCTAGAGATTAACTTGGGATGTACATATTTGTGAAATTCACTGTTACTCATTCTTAGTGAATCCCTAGGAGGGATATCAAGCTGGATAAAGTACGCTGCAGCTAGGAGGCAGTGTCCATTGATTTAAAAAAAGAGCTTGGATGCACAGGAAGAAGACCTCTGCAATAAATTAAATGTAAAATTCATTGAGATTATTAAAACACTTATTAATTCACTCTATTTCAGAATTAATCAGGCTGAAGAGAGCATGGATCTCAAATAGCTGCTAAAGTTTGGGGAATAGTATCATAGAGATAGAAAAAATTGAAACCCTGCAAAAGGACGGCAGCAGTCTTCAGAAAGTTAGCATGGAAAAAGACTAGACCTGGATGATAATTTCAATAGCAGAGAAGCTAGATAAAAGAAACATTAGAGGTGATGTAAAGGGGAAGGATTTAGGATCTTAACTTGGGAGTCCAAGAACAAGGTTACATTCAATCTAGTTCAGTGGCCAAGGATTGGGATTACTGTCAATAATAATCAGGGGATTGTGTTCCAGTGATCTGCACAGTTTTAACTGATCAAAGCTGCAGGAATGGCAATATCATTCTACATTCTGCATGACTACTGCCAGGGGATACTGATCAGGTACATTACTGTGACCACTACATAACATGTGGTATCTAGGGAGCACACCATGTAGCTTGGCCCATGTACAATATTTTTTTTAGTAAGGCAATGGAGAGGTGCCAGCATCTATGCAACTGCACACCCACATGAGTCAGTCATAGGAGGAAGAGTGAAATGAACAGATGGTGAGAGGTGTGGGGGAAGTAAATCACATTAAGGCTGTGAACCTATATGAAACAGGAAGGTGCAACACTTCAGAAGAAAAGTGAAACAAGGTGCATACATATCCCAGCACATCATGCAGTAGAGTCACATTGGACAGTCTTGATATATTCCAGCAGATGAGTTTTGAACTCAAGTTAAGGGGTTTTGAATTATTATTGAACAATACCAAAGTTTATCAAAAAGGAATTCTCCAATTTTAGGTAACTGCAAATCCCACCTCCTTCTTCCCCCTCCCTCCTCTAGGGTGCCCCACCTGGACAGCACCTACTTCTCCCGTTGCACCTACATTCCTTCCTCCAGCTGCACAATTCACAACTCTTCAATCCTTTGATGTGATGTCTTATGTATTTTCATCTCTGGCCTTTGTCCATCCATCTGCCCATCAAAAGCCTCTGTATCCACTTATTACTTGCCAGGCTTTGTCTTGCCTTTCCTCTCTCCCTCCCTCCAATCAATCAGTCTGAAGAAGGGTCCAGACCCAAACATTGCCCATTCCATGTTCTACAAAGATGCCGTCTGATCCGCTGAGGTACTCCAGAACTTTGTGTCTTTTTTAACAAAAATATTTTGTTTTTAATTAATGCAAATTTTAATCCAGGCTCTCGCCAACAAGTCTTTGAGTTTATTTTTATATAACAGGTTATCAGTAACAATTGAGATTAAATCATAGCATGTGTATTGTCTTGAGATTGTATAATCATTATTTCAAATTATTAAATTCTCAAATTTAAGATGAATTCCTCTCGCGTTGTTTAAACTTAAAATGATTGCTCAAAAATTATTCTCAGCAGCAAACCTTCAAGGGAATTTTAAACTGCTATTGAGTGAGCGTTATCATCCCAGAGAGTATGCTTACTATTTGTTGATTTCAATTATATGTGATCATTTAAAAACAATTATATTTATATCTAATTCTATAAAAGTTACTCTATCTTAATTTGCAGTATGGTCACATGCCAAAACTGTCAATGTTGCACTGATAAATTAATCAATAACTATTTATTCAATGGAAATGATATATAAAACAAGAATATCAGTCAGTTTGAACTTCCAGTTTGGTTTCTGGCGATTGCTCAGACATGAGAGATGTGCATGCCCGATTTAAATTTTATTTGATTAAAGAAACAATAATTCAAAAGATAATTTTCTCTGTAACACACAAGACCCAGGAGGTCCCACTGTTAGTATAAACGGTATGTAACAGGACTAAAGGATAAATGAACATCTGTGGGTTGCATCTAACTATTTGAGCAATTTTCATTTTTCTACAGGTCCACAACATTTGATTGTAAACGATATCCTTTGTTAGCTTTATTTGGCATGTGAAATGTTTATCTTTAAAAGATGAGGTATTCTAAAATTAAGCTAAGTATTAGGTCAGTGATACAGTTAATTATTAAACAGGATAATTGTTAGGAAAGTAGAAAGTGTAAGACACAAATTTTGTACTGAAAAGTACAAGGGCTCATCAATCAAGCTTGAACTTTTCGATTAAAGTTAACAGCTATATAAAAACGCCTCAAGTAATAGATTAGCTCCAAATTGCAGTCAGTTTTCATTCAATTATCAAGGTAGATCTTATCCTTTCAGCTATGGAAATCCAATTATTAATTCTGAATGTGATATCTGCAGGCCAGAGTGAAAATCTGAGATGCTATCTTCCTTTTGCTCATGCATTCAAAAATGATTGTGCACAGTTCACACAGGAAGAAAGGAAGGCAAGCAACCATTCTGATCCAGTCATGTGCACCTTGAACCATTCTGCTGCAAAGAGAACACACAAAGAGCATAGGGCAGGTGCCCAGCTGACTTTCCCACACAAATCTATATGGCAATAAAAATAGTTACGGAGATAGAGCACACTTGCTGGGTGAGTTACCGATTCGATCAAGGATTTAAATATAACAAATAACACAACTTCCTCTACTTCGAAAAAAACATTTGCAATGATGCGGGAGACATGAGGAATATGTTTATTGAATGCATGCAAATGTCATTAAGAACGTGTTGATGAGACACCTTCTTAAACTCCTGCAGTATGCGTAGTTAGGTTACTCCCAGAGTGTTGTTAATTAGGAAACTTTCCTATTTTGTCTATTTTATCTACTGGTGAGTTCATGTTTCATCTGGCCAAGGAATTTTTCCATTCCTACAATTCCGCACTTTCCCATAAGATAACAATACCAGGCATGGCAAAATGAAACATCTAGATTACAGGAGAGGGGGCTCAAATTAAACTAGAGCAAATTATGAACTAGTTCACAGGCTGCAAAAAAAACGAATGTTAAAACCAGTCAGCTCAATAACCCACTATTCAGACAAACAAGGCAAAACATGCAGTTACCCTCAAAGGCTTGCAGTTAGCCTCAGGTAAAAGCCAGGGATATGCTACTTGGCCTCAAACACAAGTTTGATCAAACTGAAGCGTTCTTCTACCAGCCCTTGCAGAGTTTGCATTTGAGTTTGCAGTATCCCCCTGTATGCCAACAAAGAACTGGGTTGTAGGTTAATCAGCCACTGTAAATTGTATATACAGGGACTTGAGGAAGAGCTGATAGAGACGCTGGAGGAAAAATGTGATAGATCACATGCGTTGGACCAAAGAGCTTGTTTCCTTATGGATGACTCCATGACTCTGAACACTCTGCAGGTAACAACACCAGGCCACTTGCAATTTAGAAACTTGACAACTGCACTGCCCATCAATTACCACAAATATAGCAAACATTTGTAGGTTACAAATAGGGTGAGGACTGAACAATTAAAATTACAGATTGCTCACCTTTTCGTCTTTAAATTAATTGCTAAACATGTGCTCTTTTTAGTATGGTTTTATCAAACACTAATGGGTAGATTGGCAAGGACAGATTTTTCCCCTTACTAATGACCCTTGTCCCGTGGACAAACAATAATTACTGAGATGGTTTATATTTCTTTGAGGCAGATCTTGGCGCTAGGGTAACATCATATGTGATTGATATTCTAGTCCTGATAAAGAAACAGCAAGCTGCAACAGAAAAACTGGTGGGGCCAGCACAGTGGCAGCCTCACGGCGCCAGAGACTCGGGTTCAATCCTGACTATGGGCGTGGTGCTGTGGTGTGGTGCTATGGAGCACTTTCTATTTGTGAGACAATGGTATGTACTTCTTTTAAAGGGAAACTATTTGGTTTCCCTGACCAGACCAATGGAAATTCCTGCACTACATAGAGGAAATAAGTCAAAGATAGATTGGATGGTGCTCTAATAAGGACATTAACATCAAATAAAACACCAGGGAAATAGAGAACAAAATAATGCGGACAACAATTTATTTCTCTCACAGTATAAGAATGTCAATTGTAGTGAAACCTTAGGGATTGTAACATCCAGTCTTACTAATCAATCTAATATATATATATATATATATATTTTTATAGTTATTGAGTGAGTGAGTGTGTGTATATATAAATAATAACACGGTAAGATTATGTTTGCCATTTTCTTCTTCCACAGTGCGACACAAAGTAGTGTTTATCAAAGTATAATCAGATCTGATAGAACAACTGTTTAGAATATTGAGTATTCAGAAATGCACACTTTTGCTTCTTGAGGCAAGAGATTTGGGGGAAATGAAGAAAGCAGAGATAGACCAGAGACCCGTTCTTGAATAGTATGGGTATCAGAGGTTGTGGGGAAACATAGAACATAGGTGTAGGAGTAGGCTATTTGGCCCTTCGAGCCAGCACCGCAACTCAATATGACCATGTCTGATCATCCAAAATCAGTACCCTGTTCCTGCTTTCTCCCCCAATCCATTGATTCTGTTAGCCCTAAAAGCTATATCAAACTTTATCTTGAATACATGGAGAAGGCAGGAGAATGGGGTTCAGAGGGAGAGATAGATCAGCCATGATTAAATGGAGTATGATTGGAATGTCCAGTCACAATCCTCCTGCTAATTCTTGGTTCTTGGTCCTCCAAAATATTCCAACTGAAATTTAAACTGGAGGTGGTGAAGGGAGGGGTTTAGCCAGAGAGGGTTATTGGGAAGAAAGTGCCACTTTAAATTTACTGGCATCTGGCTGGGCAACGGTGGCTTGGTGGAGATTATTCCATACTTTAATAGTGCGTGGAAAGAACGAATTGCTGTACACATCTGTCTTTGAGGCTGGGACCACAAATTGGATCAAATACCCTCGTCTGCTCCTAATTGGTTTGGGGTTGGTGTAGGTCTTGTGATCTATGTCTAGCTGACCATTTAACATTTTGTAAAAACAGGTCAAACGGTGAGCTTCACGTCTGTCTTGGAGAGGGTTCCACCCAGAGAATTCAGAAGTTTGGCGACACTCGCTTCTCTCTCGTAGGTGTTAGTAACAAATCGAGCGGCCTGTCTTTGGACACGTTCAATGGATGAAATGTTTTTACCTGTGTATTATCTGTGTATTGTTCAACTGTTCACCTTTCCTGATACGGACCATAGACCTTTAATGAAGACCACTCATGGCAGGATGTTCAGGTCTACCTACAGCATGTTAATCAAGTTTGAATCTCATTCTAAGGCAAGCCAGTTTCTTACCTTGGCATTACCTTGCTGTGCTACATTGTTTGAACAAGAAATGATTCCCTGGCTTGAGTGATGATGGAGTGGGGTTCTATTGGCCCATGAAGTCATGGATTGTGTTAGAATAAAGTTCTACTGCATCTGGTGGCCCAAAGAAGGTATTAGATTGGTTCTAAATCTAACCCATATACCACCACAGTGGCCACAGAGCACGAAGGAAGATGCCCTCAATGTGAAGACTAACATGCAGAGGTCATTCATACCAACACTGTCATGAACAGATGAATTGACAAGGACAAGTGGGACATTGTCCTTGCTCTGATATAATCTGCCACAATCTATGTGGCATTGTGCAATTGAGGCATACTTGGCATACAAAGACACTCAAACCCCATTCCCACCACCTCACCCCCTTTCATCAGAGCAGATTCTGTGCTCTTGCTGCCAAGTGATGCGCAACAGGATACAAGCACTGATTAATAAACAGATTGGTTAAAAAGATGTTCTTTGCTTCTATTTAAGTTGACACTGAGGCTGCATACAGTTCTGGAGACAATGCTAAGGACCCACTCTCCGAACTGATGTTTCCATTAGTGGGAGAGTCAAGGACTAGAGGTCATAGCCTCAGAATTAAAGGACGTTCCTTTAGGAAGGAGATGAGGAGGAATTTCTTTAGTCAGAGAGGGTGGTGAATCTGTGGAATTCTTTGCCATATAGGTCTGAGGAGGCAGTCAATTGATATTTTTAAGGCAGAGATAGATTCTTAATTAGTACAGGTATCAGGGGACATGGGGAGAAGGTAGGAGAATGGGGTTAGGAGGGAGAGATAGATCAGCCATGATTGAATGGCAGATTAGACTTACACGAGTAGAATGACCAAATTCTGCTCCTATCACTTATGACCACCTCACAATGTTTGCATGTATCCATGTGTTCGTGAGGAGGACCCAGATGGTCTAGTCTTTATCAAATCCAATACCTAGACTCATGTCAGATGATTAATCAGATTTTATTCTTATCCTAGTTTCTACAGTATTCCCTTCATCTGTAGCTTGTTTAATTATTTTTAGAATGCAGTGACATTGTTGCGTGCCTTCCTTAAATACCAGAGGGTTTTATAAGAGAGCGGGCTATATTATACTTTGTATGGATGATGTACTTAAAAAGTGATAAATAGTCATCAGTGAAGTGTAGGAAAGAACTGCAGATGCTGGTTTAAATCAAAAGGTAGACACAAAATCCTGGAGTAACTCAGCAGGACCCGAAACGTCACCGATTCCTTCTCTCCAGAGATGCTGCCTGTCCCGCTGAGCAGGGCTGCCAACTCTCATGCTTTCAGCGTGAGAATCACGCCTTGGAGCTATTTCTCACGCCCGAACGCTCATGATTGCGTTCTCACGCTGAGTTCAGTCCCTGCGCCAGTATGTCCCTTTGCGCCGGACTGCCAGCGATCTGTGCGGTCTGGGGAAGCACGTCGGTTGACAGCTGTGAGTAACGTTGCGTCTCTGCTCTTCGGTCGAATGTGCAGCTGCCGACAACAACAACCAGGTGAAGCAGTTGTCAAATATTTGGGGGGGGGGGGGGGCGACGACGACCACGACGAGGCCAAGCATCTAGGACAGGGTTCGGACTACGGGCACATGGCCCGTAACCCGTAAAACCACTTTTTTTTCCAATTCGTTTTCCCGCGGTCCCGACCTGGAACAGAAGCCACGATCACGCTCTCCCCTCAACACTAGCTGGCAGTAGCAACAGCAACACTCTCACTGCGAGTTGCTTCAATTAAACCTCTCTCTCTTCCTTATCCTCCCCTCCTCGCCCCCTCCCTTCTCCCACTCAATACCTACCCGCCCACCACTCATTCTGTTGCAGGCGAGCCAACCTGGGATCGGCAGCCAGTCCCTGGGATGCGAGCTGACCTGGGAACGGCAGCCAGTCCCTGGGCACGCAGAATGCCAACTTGATCAGTATGGACAAATTAGTCCAGCCATGTATATGTTGTATAACTGACTCTGTGCAGATCTGAATGGGCTTAGAATTACCATTTAAGCAAAATTGCCCTCACTTACGCCATTTTGATTCTTCAGATTAATATCCCTTTGCTCTGTTAACAGCGTTAAAGTACTTATGAGGTAGAGTCAGGAAAGGGATTTAGTTTGCTTTAATTCGTCAGTTGATTTTTTGTTGACTGCCATAATTTCTGAAATAGTTTTAAAGTAACTTAACTGTTATAAAGCAGTAATAAGTGATTTTTGTCCAAACAATTGGAACTTGCATAAAATGTTTGAATTATTAACAAGGCTGCCAACTCTCACGCATTGAGCGTGAGACCCGCACATTTCACAAAAATAGCTCATGCTCTCATGCTCAAAATTATATAATGAGAATTTGCGTTTTGCTTAACAAATAGTGTAGGAAGGAATTGCAGATGCTGGTTTAAACTGAAAATAGACACAAAAAACTCAACAGGACAGGCAGCATCTCTGGAGAGAAAGAATGGGTGATGTTTCGAGTCGAGACCTTCAGTCTGAAGAGGTTGAAAATCAGCCATAAACACAATGACTGGACATGTGTGTTATCCAACTAAGGGCAGAAATCAGAATCATGTGTTCATCTTTATTCACGTGACACCATAATAAATATATTACAGAAAAAAATAATTTAATGGGGTGGCACGGTGGTGCAGCGGTAGAGTTGCTGCCTTACTACCACATGGGTTTTCTCTGGATATTCCGGTTTCTCCCTTATCCGAAAGAAGTTCCGGTTTGTAGGTTAATTGGCTTCTGTAAATTGTCCCTGGCGTGATGGATGGAATTGGTATATGATAGATTGCTGGTCGGTGTGGACCTGGCGGGTGGAAGGGCCTGTTTCCATATATATTTTTACATATATCTTAATTTCCTTGAACCATATATGATTGAATATGTGGCGTTATTTTCGACTTGTTTCTATATTCAAAGGGCAAGGTTGAAACCGTCTGAAGAAGGGGTTCGGCCCAAAACGTTGCCTATTTCCTTCACTCCATAGATGCTGCCGCACCCACGGAGTTTCTCCAGCAATTTTGTCTACCTTCGATTCTCCAACATCTGCAGTTCCTTCTTGAACAAGGTTGATTGATTGTTACACAAAAAGCTGGAGAAACTCAGCGGGTGCAGCAGCATCTAAGGAGCGAAGGAAATAGGCGACGTTTCGGGTTGAGACCCTTCTTCAGACTGGTCAGGGATCAGGGAAACGAGAGATATAAACAGTGATGTGGAGAGATAAAAAACAATGAATGAAAGATATGCAAAAAAGTATTGATGATAAAGGAAACAGGCCATCGTAAGCTGTTTGTGGTGTGAAAATGAGAAGCTAGTGCGACTGGGGGGGGGGGGGGGAGATAGAGAAGGAATGTCAGGGCCCGAGGGCTGAGGGAGAGGTGGGGAGGGGAGGGGGCAGTCTGGGTTAACAGAATTGAGAAAATTCAATGTTTAAGCCCAGAGGATGCAGACTCCCCAAGCGGAATATGAGGTGCTGTTCCTCCAACTTGCGGTGTTGCTCACTCTGGCCGTGGAGGAGGCCCAGGACCGAGAGGTCGGATACGGAATGGGAGGGGAGTTGAAGTGCTGAGTCACCGGGAGGTCGGGTTGGTTATTGCGGACCGAGCGGAGGTGTTCGGCGAAACGATCGCTCAGCCTCACCGATGTAGATCAGCTGGCATCTGGAGCAACGGATGCAGTAGATGAGGTTGGAGGAGGTGCAGGTGAACCTTTGTCGGACTTGGAATGACTGCTTGGGTCCCTGAAAGGAAGGGATGGGGGAGGTGAAGGGACAAGTGTAGCATCTCTTGTGGTTGCAAGAGAAAGTGCCCGGGGAAGGAGTGGAGCGGGAGGGAAGGGAAGAATTGACAAGGGAGTTGCGGAGGGAGTGGTCTTTGCGGAAGGCAGACAGGGGGGGGGAGATGGGAAGATGTGGCGAGTGGAGGGGTCACGTTGGAGGTGGCGAAACTGGCGGAGGACTATCTGTTGTATGCGCTGGCTGGTGGGGTGAAAGGCGAGGACCAGGGGGACTCGGCCCTTGTTGTGAGTGGGGGAATGGGGAGAGAGGGCAGTGTTGCGGGGTATGGAGGAGACCCTGGTGCGAGCCTCATCTATAGTGGGGGAGGGGAAACCCCGTTCTCTGAAGAACGAGGACATTTGTGATGACTGATTGATTTATTTGTGCAGAACAGTGATGGAAGTCTGACTTTTGCTTTGTTTCTCTTGAGTTTTTTTCTCTCTATATCTATATCTACATCTATATATGCATAACAGCATGAATATAATCCGATTTCCATACATGAATATAGTCATTCATGTGTTGCACCTGTTGAGCAGAGCTTGGCTCTATTGTGGAATGTAATGAGGAATGTAATTTAGCCTAACCTTATTCATACCTAATCCAATTGAAAGCATAAATGTTGCATCCAAGTGTAAGTTAAAAGACTCGCTACAGTATGCACCAGATTGCACAATTTCAAGCTGAAAAATGTAAAAGCTCCTTACACCCCCCCCCCTCCCAATGTTGGCAGCCCTGCGCAGTCATCTGTGAAGTGTCTTGTTTACAAGTTTCTATACAATTTTTCAGAGGCAACTGTAGTACAGCTTTTCTAGCATTATTTCACAGCTGCTTTATTTTGTTGACATTCACCGATATAAAACTGAGATTTAAAGCAAAGTTTTGAAGCTGAAGGCCACCAAAAAATTAGATGCCATGGATTATTAACACCAATGGGTACTAGGAGGATCAAAGTACAAGATAGAAAAGAAGAGTCTCGACCCGAAACGTCGCCTATCTCCTTCGCTCCTTAGATGCTGCTGCACCCGCTGAGTTTCTCCAGCTTTTTGTGTTACCCTCGATTCTCCAGCATCTGCAGTTCCTTCTTTAACACAGTCCATTTATCTGTTTGATTCATAATCATGTGAGCAATCTTATTCAATAAAAGAGATATTAGTTATGAAATAATTTTTTAGAAGTTTTAGAAGTCGGCAAAGGGAAAATCAAAATAGAAGGATCACAGACAGCAATGTCCTTTTAGAGATTCTACATGCGTTGTAATGTCCCACCTTGAGAGTCATCCGCTGATCCCGTAGTCCAGTGAGAATAGTGGACCCGCTCCCCAGGAGATCATCCATTCCTTTGTGTGCATTGTGTAAAGAAGTGTTAAACTGCAAGCTCTCGTCTATTGCTATTGATGTGTCAGCATCCTGCACAAAAAATGGGAGGTCCTTATTACCCATTCAAATTCTTCTCAGTATCAATGTACATTTTTACTACTAGGAACTTTTGAAACATTTACTTACTGGGAAATATTGCTTACAGGGTCATCCACTTCAGTTAGGATTATTACTTAATTTGTCTTTTTTTTTTATGAACAGGACTGGTGCAGAAATAAATGAATGAAAGCACAAAAATTAAGTGCCTGGATTAGAACATTAACCATCTTCAATCATCTGGACCCATGTAATTGTGCTATTTCTAGTAACCCCATTCATTCACAAACCCATTGAACTTATAATATTTCTTATTTTGCTTCGTATGTTCGTTGTGAAAAGAAGTTGGCTCTATCTCCGTGACCACAAGAACTCTAGCACCTTGGTATTGTGGTTAGGTTACTGAGCTAGCAATCAGAACTCTGGACCATGGATTTAAAAACACATGTTCAAATCCCACCTCAACAATTGGGAAAACTATATTTAATAATTATATAAAGCTGGAATTTGGGAGAGAAAAAAAGCTGGTTACAATAACTGTAACCATGAAATGACCAGATTATCTGGTTCACAAATCTGGCTCGGGGAAGGAAGTCTGCCATCCTTATCCAATGTGACCTCATAATACAGGTGGGAGTCTACATGTTTTCTTATTTTGGGGCTAAATGGGTTTAAATAATTTATGTTTGCCCTGCCAGTGACACCCAAATTTCATGAGAGTGAATTAAATATTGAGGGTAATGTATATATATTTACACCACAAGTGCATGCGTGGTGTTTAAAGCTCAATTTACACTGCAATTACAACTTTGGAGTGAACCAGTTTTGACCTCAGCCAATACATTTTAGCATTTGCATAAAGTAAAAACATTTTTAATAATTTAGATTTGGCGATCCAGTGATTTGAATCTTATTAAAATGTCAAAATAGTTCAACTAGATATGGCAGCAAGTTTGTAGTCCCAAAATGTTGAATTTCCATACTGAGGTTTTGGGTCTCACTCAAGGCAGTAAGGAGGATATTAAACACGGTCACACTATTTAGTGTGAGACGAGAAAAGGTTAAATATTCCAGTTTGCTGTGGGAAGTGTACATATTTTGGCATTGCCAAGGAAAAGACCAGGCCCATTTCTGCTACCCGACACCACCATCGAGCCTCACATGAAAAATGCTTACTCAAGCAACACGAGGCCCAAGGAATAATAGGGAGTGAATTGGTGGGGAGATATGTTGAAATCCTCTCTAATGTGAAACTGCCAAGAGAACATGATTGAATCTTTTGGGTATTTAAAAGAAAAGAAAACCAAAATTTTATAAGGACAGCCCTTTTCAACAATGAAGAGATCTTTCAAAAGATGTACTGGGTCAGAAAAAATAAACCTAACAATATTTTCTGATTTACCTAGGTGATCTTAAAAATAAAAAGACATGTTCAGAGTTATAAAAGAGAGTATTTTCCTCATACATGCACAACAAGTAGTTCAACCATATAATACAGACGAACACAAGCCAAATGGACTCTTTAAATTCAGTGAGATGGGAGGCATCCGGGTAGTTACTCTGGAAAACTAAGATTGCAGTTTGAAGCTGTGACTGCAATAACTCTTGCCCTCTTCACCAAACTAATTAGGTGATTTTGGCTCATGACTGGTAACTTCATGTGTAACTCAGTACTTTATCCGATACTCCAAGTTAACCTTATAGTTTTGTTTTAGTTGATCAGCAAAGTTCCAGAAATTAATGTTTCTCAGAGGTTTGCATGTAAAAAGCTTTTCACTGTACCTCGGTACACGTGACAATAAAATGCACCCAAAAAGGGTGTGCAGCTAAACTATACTACACATTAATTTTACCACCAGGATTACAAAGTACATTTAAATGTGAAGAATAAAGACAAAGTTTTATCAAAGGTCTAGCACTGATTTTCATTGCCCGATTTTGTCTTTTTTACATTTTTTTTATTTTGTCACTTGATAGTTTGTGAAATACCAGGATACATAGACAACTATAGTTTTGTGACATGCACAGATAATGCTCAGAATTCACAGCAGATTTCCTCATCCTATCATAGAGAGAATAACTGAATAATGACATTTCCCAAGTTTAGTTTTCAGTAAAAAATATAAGCAAAGAAACTCGGACGTTAAATGGGCAATTTAATGTCCGAGTTGGGCATTTTTCCAACTGAAAAATGATTCATGGCCCTGTGACTTTTACAGTGGAGCAGCACCGTCTGTACCCCTCACTGTTTGGCTTCAGTTTAATACCTGTGAAAAAAAAATAATCGAATACTAATTGGCCATGCATTCAAGGTAGCAAGGACCGTATTTGACAATTGGATGAGGTTGGTAAAGACAGGGGAGAAACATCAGTGAAAGTAAAAAACACACCAAGTGGAAAGAAAACATTCCAGATGTGTATTTCCTATGTTCCTAAGCATCCATGTCCACAATGACCTCACTGCAGTATAGAATTTTCCCTACAGCTACACTTCTAATCTCTTCCCACAAATCAAGCCTACAACCATAATTTTCCCATCTGGGTAGACTTTTTTTAATCCATTTCATCCTGTTCTAAACACATGAACACCTGCACCCTTTTAGAAAGTAACTAGAGGTCTTCAATAACAAACAACAGATTTCACAGCAAGGGTGAGATGATGGTCAGCCAAACCAAGTATAACAATATGGTAAAGCCCCTTTGTAGAGAATATTTACCAAACACTTTTGACTCCGATTAGTCTATGCACAGCTTCTACAAATTAAAGGTTGAAGAGTCATAGAGGCATCATAGAGCCATGGAAACAGGTCCCTTAGCCCACTGAGTACACACTGACTGCCAGCCACACATTTGTATACATTAATCCTATCGTTCTATTAATGAATCCCAAGTGCTGTACTAATCATTCTCTCAATATGCCCTGTTGCCATACATCCCCTACACCCATATCATTGGGCCTATATTGTCTCTATTCTGCCAAAATGCATTACTTCATCCATCTCAATATTAAATTTCATCGCTCATGTATCTGATCATTTATGCACCTCTTCCTGCAGTCTACACTATGCCCATTCAGTGTTTATAGTTCAATCTTTGGGTGATCTGCAGACAAGGACATTCTCCTGGTATCCATATCTAAGCACTGATCCCCTCGGAAAGACCCTGCTTATTATCCTATTGTCATAAATTTTAAAAACATTTATCTCTATTCTGCTTTCTAGCCTTGAGGCAATTTTCATCCTATGATGCTTCATTTTCCTATACCTCTATTTTGCTAACCAACTTGTTTGACACTTTATTTTTATGTTTGAGACTGCCTTCTGAAAGTCTGTGCTGATAACATCCACTGCATTCCCTTCACCAACCTATTCTTGACCGTCTCAAAAAAACTCATAGGTTAGTCATACAGGATATGCCTCTAACAAATTGGCGTTGACTCAGCTTTATCAACTTAAACTCTCTCAGTTCCAATTGTTTCCCCATATTTCTTGTTTTAATATTTCCACACCCAAAGCAGAAAATGCTGGAATCCTCACGATGTCAATACCCGTCGAAAGCAATATAGTTAACATTGAAGGTCTGAGCCAGAACAGGAAAAAGTGAAAGCAGGTTGGTTTTCAGTAGCAAAGAAGGAGAAAGGGGAAATAACTCAAATATAGCAAAACCAAATGAGTTAATATAGCAATTACAAAATCAGATTATGCTGCCTTGTCTGTGCGTTTGCTTGTTAATAGCAAGGCTATGGGACATGCCCTGAAGGCCAGATTATATTAATTGAATAAGAAAAAAGATGCCAAAATGATGACAGGCAGAAATTGCAACTCTGATACAAATAGAAACAGCAAGTTACCTAAAGTTGGAGAATTCAATATTGAATCTGGAAGACTGCAAAATGCACAGACAGAAGATGAGGTGGCGTTCCTCAAGCTTGCGTCGGGCATCACCATAACACTGCAGGAGGCCATAGGCATAAGATCAGAGCGGGGTGTAGAATTAAAGTGGCAGGCAAACAGAAGCAAAAGTCACTCCTGTTGGACTAAATTCAGCTGCTCAACAACACCTAATCAGCCAAGGCATGTTTGTTTGTTTTTTCTATTGCAAAGACCACATTGTGAACACTAAATGCAGTACACTAGATTGCCAGAAGTAGAAGTGAATCACTGCTTTACCTGGAAGGACTGCAAGAGTCCCAGGGCGGTGGGAAAAGAGGTGATAGTTCATAAGAAAAGATGGTTCATATGAAAGATGATGCAAAGTAGCAAATAGAAGATCAGGCCAGGGAATCACAATCTCTTCAAAGATCTGGAAGAGGAGGGGACGGGAATGTGAAATCTCGCAAAGGATGATCCATTGAACATGGAAGTTGGTATGGTAGAAAATGAGGACCAAGAAAACTTTGCTTCTTGCTCTGCGCTGAAGGAGGGATTGAGAGCAGAGGTACAGAGAAAGACGAGACGCAGTCATGGGTTCTGTCCACTATAACAGAGCAAAGTGACAGTTCAAGAAGAGGAAGACATTTTAGAGGCACAAGCAGAGGTGAATTCCTGAATCAAGCAGCAACCCATACAGATATCTTCATAATACAAGATACCATAAAGGGATTATTTTAACACGACTCGCTTATCTTCCTCACAATCTAATGGAGAAAATGTGATTAATTAGATGCTCTAATTTTATAAAACTGATAACTTTCTATCTGAAAGCAAGCACTCAGCTCATAAACACCTTTTGACAGAAAGCTTGCTGCAGGTTGTAAGTTTACTCCATGCATTCCTCCCATTGATTTCAGGGCATACAAATGTTTACACCTGCGGTTTCTTTCCAAAATAAAGAGGCAGAATCATCCACTAGATGAATGGGGAGTTTTATTTTTTTGCATGTCGGGTTTCCCTTCTTCTTGTGTTTGCCCACTATCCACTCCAGTGCAGGGGGCGATGTGCAGATGCCACACGATCACCAGAGCTAATCATGCCACCACAGATGTGGCAAACCAAGCCGGGTGTACCTCCTCCCATTTCGGGCAACATCAGAAGGCCTCACCAACTCTAACGTAGAAAGACCTTACAGAGGTGCAAATCTACACCATCCCACACGGAAAGCATTGTTATTCGAATGTAGGGTACCACGTAATTTTCCTATTATGAATACTAGCAACCCACCAACATAGGATAAAGCTGCATTAATTAATCCTTACATTAGTTGTGAACGTGCGTTGCAACAATTCCTCACGCTCTCTATCCTGTTGTTCACGTGTATAGCGGCGGTGCTGGAAATTTTTTAAAGCTGTTTGTAAGTGCTGGCAGTCATACTTCAGTTGATCCACTCGGCTAGAAGAGAGAAGGGAAGCACTGAATGCCATTTAAAACCAAAGTTAACAGATACTGTGAAAACATCAGTGCAAAAGTTATTGTGGAGGGCCCATTACAGGGAGATTTCAGACAACACTTTGGACTCAGCAAAAACACAAGATGGTTGGAAGCTGCAGACATACAAAATTATTTAAGCCAGCATCCAATTACGTATGTTATACAGTTGTGACTGCATTGTGGAGGTAAAGTCGATTGCTTCACCATTATTGCAACTAACATTCAAAATAACCTTGTTTTCCAGACAAATACAATTGATTTATTTTGGTCCAATTTTGACATAATATCTGAAACTAAATTATGCACCAGAAACTCAAACAAACAACTTCACAAAACTCACTAACTTATTCAGCTTTTTTAGGACTATGATTTATTTTGTTGGAAATATTCAAAATTATTCTGAATAAATAAGTAAGAATATAAAATAATTTTTCACACTTACAGCTTGGCATTCTGCCGTCTGTTTGGTGGCTCTTTGCTTGTCAATATTTCTAGTCGCTCCAAACTGCTAAATATTTGATCTATTCTGGCTTGGATTTCGTTTTCCACCACTGTAGAAGCATCAGAATTGTCAGTTCATTAAAACAATGAAAGAAATAATGGGAGATTTACACAAGCTCCTCAATTAATATTATAGGTAAGCAACATGTCAACCCAGCTGTATACTTGCAATGCAAAACAGTGTATATATCTTATGATAGCAGCTGATCACTGGTAATATTCAGGTTAAGTTATGGATACAAGTTAAACTTGAGCATAAAACCGAAGATTGACGTTCCCAATCAAGTGTTGAAAGAGATCCTGTATTCAGAGGTGCAGTCTTTTGATAAGACTTAACAATATCATGTGCTTCAGGTGGACACAATAGTGGACGTTACGCCACTATTTTCAAAAATAGGGACGTTATTGTCCATTCATTATTTATTCCTCTGCCAATTCCTCTGTAATTTATCCGGTCATTACAAATAAGTTTGTACAAATGAGCTTACTTTGTACATATTGACTGCTATATTTCTAACCGATAAATGAACTACACTTAAAGAAAAATACTTCAGTGGCTGTAAAGGTCTCAGATAAACCTTAAAGTCATGAAAATGATCCTTACAGGAAAAAACCTCCTAATCACCAAGTCCATTTAATTTCAATGTTGTAGAAATTTTTAAAACCAATAATGTGGGCACAATTAGGCATCTGGTAGAAATCAGAGTTACTAATTCACAATTTGATACAGGAAAATCATGTCACACCAATCTGGTTTGATGAGGTAACAGATGATGAAGGAGGAAAACAAATGAATCTCCATGGATTATCGGGAGACATTTGACAAAGTCCCTCTTAAAAGGCTGTTAAAGAATACTGAGGCACATGTAATTAAAACCATTGCAGGGATGAGAAATTGGCTCATAAGCAATAACAGAGAGAAGACGCAAGCAGGACAGTGGGCAATGAGCCGACCACAGCTTTCTCTGATACTTTGAGGAAGAAATTGGTGAAGCAAATAAAATCTAGAATAGAAAAACAAGTTATGTTGAAGAGGTATAAAAGATTGACGAGGCCAAATTTGGAGTGCTGCATTCAATTCTGCTCACTGTGTACTTGAATGTTCTGGAGAGTATATGGGAAAGAATTCTTCCAAGGACAAGAGGTTTCCTTTCAGCTACAAATTTACAGTGGAGAAACAGGCATTTTACTCCTCTGAGCACAAGTTTGAAAGGAGAAAAAACACACAAAAATGCAGGAAACTCAGAAGCAGGTCAGGCAACATCTGTTGAAAGATAAGCAGAGTTAACATTTCAGGTTGATGACCTTTTGTCCATTTCCAGCATTTGCAATTTTCTGCTTCCAAATGGAAATTTCACACTGGTGCAGTCAGTGATGTTTATTCCAGAGTCCAGCTGGAATATCAGGCTATGTAGACTCATCCTAATCTAGATCAAAACAAACATGTAATCTGCCAAGAAGAAAGAATTATCATCCTCAATATTCCATTACCTTCCTTTGTAAGATTTTATTTTAAGTCTATATAGTGAAATAAGACTGAGGTACGCAAAATTCAGTTAAAAGGCTTCTTTTTTCAGAGCCCGGAAACCCAAGGATAATATCAGTTCAGTCCCACTTCTTCTACATGTTACAATAAGCAAAGATGGGGAGTCCAGGAAGTACTGATGTCGCATAAGTGGGAAAAGAATGGGTTAAGATCTTCATCAGAACTACAAAGGATACAAAGGACATTTATTATCACACACACACACCAATTGGTGTAGTGAAATTTGACTTGTCATTGCAACACACTAAATTAGAAGTGCAACCGATTAGTTGCGTCACCTGAAAGAGATGTTTGGGTCCCTGAAGGTGGGAAGAGAAAACGGGCAGGTTTGCATATACTGTGGATCTGGACCATCTGAAAATGAGAGCTGGGTGCAAATTGGCAGCAAAAGTCCAGGAAGCAGCACCAATGTGGTTATCAATGCATCAGAAGAGCTGAGTGAGTGGGCCGGAATAATACTTGAAACTAGGTCCGTGAATCTAATAAAGCAATCGGACCCAACGACCTTCACCACCAAGCTGGGCTGCTGACACCGCTTCCAGGCCAGGCTACCGACCTTTGCCACAGCGTGGGCTGCTGATGCCTCCCTGGCTGCCACAAAGCCAGATCTACTACCGCCACCGTCGGCCCACACAGCTTCCTTAGCCGCTTCTAGGTCACACATACTGCCGCCGACCCTTGCCTGCACCCTGGCCGCAAGCCGTGATCAATGACCCCGCCAACACACACACCTCTCCCAGGCTGCCACCAAGCCAGGATCATCAACTCACCTGGATTCCGGGCCCAGTTCTAGACCGAGAGTCTGAAGAGGAATCTCGACACGAAACGTCACCTATTCCTATTCTCCAGGGATGCTGCATGACCCATTCAGTTACCCAACACTTTGTGTGTCCTTTTGTGTATTAACCAGCACCTGCCATTGGTTGTTTCTACAACTGATACAATGGTTATCCCTTACTTGGCTACAGTGGACAATCAGCAATAAAGGACACCATCCCCCTCATATGGTCCACTATAACAAGGGTGCACTGTACACACCTTCATTCTGCTCATTACAAACTTGATATCAGAATGCTGCTGTACTCGCCCTAACTCGCTGTACATTTTACTCATCATCCCCAATTATGATAAATCTTAATTTGTTTCGAAATGATCCAATTTAGACCCCCTGCTCCACAATTAGTAAGCTCGACAATTTCCTGTGTTCCTCCAATTTGGCCTCCCAATCAATGCTGAACGTAATTGTCCCCCCCAAAATCCCAAGCACAGAATTTTGTTTGCTAAATTTTTGCACCTCTTTTTCTTCCTTCAAGGCATTTAAACTCTGCCACACATCTAGCCAAATACCTCCTTGTGGCTCTTTATCAAACAAGATTTGACTACGCTCCTGTGAGGCGCCTCAGAAAATTTCAGTACATTAAAGGCGCTATTCAAATACAAGTTATTGTTGTTGGATGTGTCACCTCGTAAAATGCAACGTAATAAGGAACCCCACCAGGAGGAAAACATTATCATTATTTCTTTTGGCAAAGGTTTATGCCCACACCACTCCCCATCCCCTGACTTGGCACCAGGCAGACTCTGTTTACATCTCTTAATTACGAATACTCACAGTGAACAGACTGTGCGTCCGCCTTCTCCAGCCGCCCCATGTGGGTTTGCACCTCATGGATCTGCCTGTTGAGGAGACGCAAAGGAAATGGGTGGATTAGCATCTATCTACAAACTTCTGGGCAAGGCCAGTGAAAGGAAAGACTTATTTTTTGCACTGTGTTGTACAAGGACTCCCTATCAGCCCTGGGAAAAAAAACATGACAAAAGCCAAAGGAGTGGTTCAGTTTTCACAGCACAATTGGTGAGAAAGATAGTTGGAGACTGGATACGTGCACTGCAAAAAAAGAAACGGTCTGAAACAGTGACAAATCTCCGATTCTTCCTGAATAAATTATACCCATACAGATCTTACCCTCTGTGAAAACAGACATTAATGGGGAAAGCGAGAAGGTCCGTCAAATGGGGCCAGCAGCAGTTACAGGAAAAGAAAGATGCAGTCAGTGACTTGCAATTAAAAAAACCCAAGTGGTAATAATCAAATCAAATACTAATCAGATACTATTACGATGTTTAAGAGGCATTTAGACATGCACTTATATAGGCAAGGCATACAACCCAATGTGGGCAAATGGACTAGTATTGATGGGTAAGTTGGTGTGGACATAGTAAGCCGAAGAATGCTGCATGACTGTGACAAGTTCAGTATAGTTTATTGTCACGTGTACCGAGGTAAAGCTTTAGCGAAAAGCTTTGATTGCATGCTAACCAGTGAGCGGAAAGGATATACTTGATTACAATCGAACCATCCACAGTGCACAAATACATGATAAAGGGAATAGCATGAATAACTTTTAGTGCAAGATAATGTCCAATCAAAGATGGTCCAATGGTCTCCAATAAGGTAGATGGTACCTCAGGACTGCTCTCCAGTTGTTGGTAGGATGGTTCAGCTGCTTGATAATAGCTAAATCAGTAGATAGTAGTTCAGCACTGCACTCTGGTTGTGGTGGGAAGATTCAGTTGCCCGGTAACAGCTGGGAAGAAACTGTCCCTGAATCTGGTGGTGTGCGTTTTCACATTTCTATACATCTTGCCTGGGAGAGGGGAGAAGAGGGAGTGGCCGGGGTGCAACTCGCCAAGTGGGACAGGCCCTTTAACCAATGCAACTTGACTCTCCATCTGTACCTGCACCTGGTTTCTAGCACCAGTTCTATGGGCAGATGTGCTTGTAAGAATTCCTTCCATCCTTGCTCAATACCCATACATTTTTATTATACTTATTGGTATAATTAACAATTTGGAAGAATGAAAGCAATAAAAACACGGAATTAAATCTCTCAAAACAGATGCTGCCGCAAACAAAAATGCCTTCTTTCATAATTAAACTACAAGGAAACATGTTGCCTCAAGGACAAGCAAGGAATTAGATTTGATCTACATCAGCTCAGAGGACTACTCTTGGAGAAAATGGATTTAAAGCAATTTAGTAAAATTGTTTCAGTGTTTTGGGAATAAAATTTGCGTACTTTTGAATGCCAAAACTACAGGATTAAATTTCTTTTTTCACAGCCAATGCACTTCCATGCAGGTTTTTATTAAAACATGGTAAGCTGCTGAAGGTGAGAGCGCTGAATGGGAACATTGGAAGAGTAACAAAGATTGTTATAACAAGGCTGCAAATACTACAGCAAAAACATCATTGTAACTGTTATGGAGGTGGACAAAATATTGGAATTATATGAGTGATTTTAGTTTAGAAAATCAGCGTGGAAGCAGGCCCTTTTGCCCACAGCGTGTAACAATACACTGGTTCTATGATATTGCTGTTTCACATCCTACACACTGGGGACAATTTTACAGAAGCCAATTAATCTACAAATCTGCACAACTTTGGAATGTGGGAGGAAACTGGAGCACCCAGAAAACCCAGGTAATCACAGGGAGAACGCACTGACAGCACCTGTAATCATGACCAAACCCGGGTCTCTGGCACAGGAAGGCAACTCTACCGCTGCGCCGCCCTAGTGGAAACATTCCAATCCCTCTTCCTGCTTTCTCCCCATATCTCAAGATCTCTTTGGTCATGAGTACTATACTGCCCTACTTTGACAAAAGGAAGCAACTGACAGAAAGGCGTTTTCTTGTAAATGTGGAAAACGTGTTTTTAGCTCACCGTGATGGAATTTCTTACTTCTCTTGTATATTTTCAAATTGTACTCAGAGAAGACGTGCTCTACACAATGGTGAACAAAATATCTCAAATACCCTAAAACAAGCAATAACTCAATTTTGACAAAATTGTCAGTTGCTTCCTTTTGTCAAATTAGGGCAGCATACCCAATGCCTTCTTGAATAGAGTTAATGAAGTAACCATATTGTCGTGTCGAATCCACAGGTTCTCCACTCTTTCATCTTAGTCCTAAAATTGCCCATCTTGCATCCTGAGAGAACGGTCCCTCGTTCTGGACTTCATACCATCAGGAACATCCTTCTTGCATCCTGTCTGCCTAGTCTAGCCAGGATTATATGTTTCAATTCAAAGACATTCCCTCTTATTCTTTTAAACCCAAGCAAATAAAAGCCCATTCATCCTAATCACTCTTCATACCCCAATCAAACCAAAAACTTGCAATATTAGTCCAAGGATCCCCTTGCATCATTAAATATTTGTTTCTAAAAACAGAAACATGTACAATTTTTAAAGAGATAAGTTATATATAGTTATGCGCCAATGAAAAAATTAAAGATTTGATACAAAATGCCTTTTTAATCAAAATTGAGATCCAATGATATCTCAATTAGAGGTTTTGCCAAACAGATCAAGTTGACCACAAGCTCCACTTATGATTTATAACATTATTTGTCTCCGCATTGGGTGAGATGGGAGGTGTGCATGGGTGCTGTAAAATAAATTTAGTATATTTTCCATTCTCCATCCATAGTTGCCTGCAGGATATGTATGAAGATCTGACCATGCTCAATCTTGATGTTACCCATTGTCAAATAAATGTACACCTGTTGCAGAGTACTATAATGCATAATACAGTACAGATGGCAGCATAGCTCGTAAAGCTGCAAATGCACGGCTCCAGTGACCCAAGTCTAATCCTGATCTCAGGTTTTCCTTCTGTGGTGTGCGACGTTCTTCTTATGGGTTCCAAGTGCTCAGGTTTCTTCCCACAACCCAAAGATGTACGAGTTGGTGGGTTACTCGACAAATGTAGATTGCCCTTAATGAAGCAGCAGGAGAATTGTGGGGAGATGGACATGTAGGAGAGATTAAGTTACAGGGAAATAAGTGGGGGAATGGGCTGCCGGGGTTACTTTGCTACACATCAGAGATCCCGGTTGACTTGCCCCATTCTATGCCATATGGAAACATGGGCAATGTGGGGAAATGGAAAATTAAGTCCAAGTAAGACCATCATGAAAGGAAAAAATGAAAAAAATAAATAAAAAGGAATCACACGACCCAGGACTGACAGGTCAGTTAACCTTCTTTAACTGTTCCTCACCCAACCATGCATTTCCTCCAGCTGTTGACATACATCTTTCCTGTTAATGGACACCATTTGGAATTTCTAGGTTTTCCTACATGGAAACAGGTGGGAAAGCTGAACACCAGAGATCGCGGAGGAAACGCTGTCCTGCCAAATTATTAACTGCGTCACAGCCAATTTGTAGTTTTAAAGATAGGACATTATAAACAAATCAACTCAAACACTCAGAATGAGGCTTAAAGTACTTTCCCAATTTTAATCAGTGATTTGGTCACTTGAATTTGCCACTCCTTTTACGCTTGCAGGTTCTTACTTTTCAATTACAAAGTTCCTGCTGTTTTAAAAGAAAGAGCAAATCACAACTTAAAATTACTGAATAGGACGAAACTGCAGATGCTGGTATATATCGAAGATAGACACAAAATGCTGGAGTAACTCAGCGGGACAGGCAGCATCTCTGGATAGAAGGAATGGGTGATGTTTCAGGTTCTGAAGAAGTCTCGACCCAAATTGTCACCCGTTCCTCCCATCCAGAGATGCTGCCCGTCCCGCTGAGATACTCCAGCATTTTGTGTCTACCTAATTTACTGAATTACATTGGAGAATCACACAGATGAGGAGTTTATTCAGTCCAACATCCAGATGTCTGCACTAGTCACTTAGAAGACGAACCAGTCATATGGAAGAAATAGGAGTAGGCTGCCCGTTCACATGGTCTGCCAATGGATAAGATCTTGTACTTCAACGCCACTTTCCTGCTCTAACTCCCATTTTCCTCGAGTCCCTTAATATAAAAAATCTGAGAATTACGAGTAAAACTGCTTTAGACATATAATTCTACATTGTAACTCATTGTGTACATTTTTTTCACCTTGTCTCCTCCCCGATTCTTTTGCCAACCACCTTAAATCCATACCCTCTGGTTCACGACCATCCAGTCACTGGAAACAACTACTTCTGACGTGGAATGACTACTTCCTTAGAAAAACAAAATACAATTGCTATGTAAATCAGCCAACCTAAACTGAATCAATCATTTCAAAAACCCTTTTGCTCCAAAATGTGCTAGATCCAAATTATGCCCAATGAAAAATAATCAGTGCCATGTAATAAGTATTACCAAGTTGAATTAAAAACTGCCGTTAATCACTAGTGACGAGTCATTGCAGCGATTTGGGTAAAGGAATTCAATGAAGAAAGAATGCCCACTTTTAGAACTTTTGTTTCATTTTATCAGCTGACAATTCCCTTATTGCTGTACAATAATTCGTATTGTTGGGTAGACTTTCAAGATTGAGAATTAATTACTTTGGCTCCAGTTCTATTGGTTCGGGCTTGGTTGATAAAATCAACATAGGGCCCCAGCAGTGTTTCTGCAGGTTAAACGATCAGTGGTAGACAATCTGTGAGGCAGCATCTATGGAGCGAAGGAATAGGTGACTTTTCGGGTCGAGACCCTTCTTCAGACTGATGTGTGGGTGGGGGGGGGGGGGGGAAGAGAAGAAAGGAAGAGGTGGAGACAGTGGGCTGTGGGAAAACTGGGAAGGGGAGGGGGAGAAAGCAAGGACCACCTGAAATTGGAGAAGTCAATGTTCACACTGCTGGGGTATCAACTACCCAAGCTAAATATGAGATGCTGCTGCTCCAATTTGCAGATCGACTCACTCTGGCCATGATGGAGGCCCAGGATAGAGAGGTCGGATTCAGAATGGGAGGGGAGTTGAAGTGCTGAGCCACTGGAAGACTGATGTGGGGGTGGGGGAAGGGGAGTCTGTGGAAGGTAATTGACAAATAGAATTTGAACTTAAATCAACTTAATAGGAATCTGAGGGGGGAACGAACTGCCAGAGAAGGTAGTTGAAGCAGGGACTATCCCAATGTTTAAGAAAGTTAGACAGATACATGAATAGGACAGGTTTGGTGGGATACGAGCCAAACATGGGCAGGTGGGATTAGTGTGGCTGGGACATGTTGGCCAGTATGGGTAAATTGTGCCAAAGAGCCCGTGTCCTGTATGACAAGCAGAAGTTGGACATTCAGATCCTCATGTTTGCTCTATCTTAAAATAAAATAGTTTGTTAGCCCCATTTTCCTACACAAACCCCATGTCTTGACTCTTTAACATCTAAAATTCTATTGACCTCCATCTCAAATGCAATCAGCAACCAAGCAGTTCTTTCAAAGGTTCACTATACTCTGGGTGAAGAAATGTAATCTCATCTCAACCATGAATGACTATCCTTTTAGAGACTAGCCTAGTGGTAGCCTAAATCTCTGTATATACCTTGTGCAGCACTTTTAGGCTTTTTCATGTTTTAATCTCAATTATTTTATGTCAAAGATGATAATTAGCTAAATCAAAGATTTGGTCCAAGAATCGTTAGGTGTAGTAAAAAGAAAGTTGTTAAAAATGTGTTTGGGCAGTCTGGAAGAATCTTTACTCCAACTACCGAATGGCTGCAATAATTCACTTTATAACGTACAATAAGTTAAGATACTCTCAATTACATGGTTAAAGTTCAATTTTCACATAAGAATACTGTTTTAAGTCTGCATTTCAAAATTCCAACAAAACTTCAGTGTTACTCTTGTGAATCTTTCTGCTGCTGCTCCTATAATTTTACTGAAATACTGAAGCTATTTCTCATATATTATTTCTTTTTTTTTAAAACATCGGAGGCCATGAGACTCACAGTCAATGCCAGCACACAGCAATCCCACTCACACGCTTATGTCCGTCTACCTATTCTCTCTCACATGCCCATCAAATCCATCCTAATTCTCCTAGCCGGCGGTAATATACAGTGATCTGCCCACTGTGACAAATTTGGGATATGGAAGGAAACCAATGTATGTAGGTTAAATTAATGTTGTCACAGAGAGAACATGCAAACTCCACATGGACAGAGCCAGCATTCAGAACCAAACCCAGGGACAGCAGCATTACCTGCAGCTCCACTCTGCTGTCCTTTTTAACAACACAGAATAAGTTACCAGCAAAATTACTAATTCAAAAACTAATTTAAAGACTCGCAATAATAAAGTACAGAGCATTAATTGAAAGGTACAACATTGACTGCATTAATTGAAAGGTACAACATGGAATTAGGCCCTTTGGCCCATCGACTCCAATCTGACCCTCCATCACCCATTCATACCAAAGATAGATACAAAAAGCTTGAGTAACTCAGCGGCTCAGGCAGCATCTCTGGAGAAAAGGAATAGGTGACGTTTCGGGTCGAGACCGTTCTGCAGATGATCTCGTCTGAAGGAGGGTCACGACCCGAAATGTCACTTATTCCTTTTCTCCAGAGATGCTGCTTGACCCACTGAGTTACTCCAGCTTTTTATATTATCTTTGGTTTAAACCAGCATCCTTCATACCTATTCACACTAGTTCTATGTTAAACTTACTTTTGCATCCACTCAGGAGATGGGCAATTTACAGAAGCCAATTAACCAACAAATCAGCACGTCTTTGGGATGTGAAAGGAAACTGGAGCACCCAGAGGAAACCCACATAATCATGTAAACATGTAAACTCCATATAGGCTTAACCTGAGTGTTTAAGAAGGAACTGCAGATGCTGGAAAATCGAAGGTAGACAAAAGTGGTCGAGAAACTCAGTGGGTGCAGCAGCATCTATGGAGCGAAGGAAATAGGCAATGTTTTGGGCCGAAACCCTTCTTCAGACTGATGGAGGGTGAGGGGGGGGAGAAGAAAGGAAAAGGAGGAGCCCGAGGGCGTGCTATGAAGGGGAGGAGACAGCAAGGGCTAACGAAATTGGGAGAATTCAATGTTCAGGCCACCGGGGTGCAGACTGCCCAAGCGGAATATTTCCGGTGTTGCTCACTCTGGCCATGGAGGAGGCCCAGGACAGAGAGGTCGGATACAGAATAGGAGGGGGAGTTGAAGTGCTGAGGCACCGGGAGGTCAGGTTGCTTAATGCAGACCGAGCGGAGGTGTTCGGCGAAACGCTCGCCAAGCCTATGCTTGTTAACCCGAGGTCAGGATCAAACCAGACCTCTGGCACTGAGAGGCAGCAGCTTTACCAGCTACACTACTGTGCCACCCTAAAAAGATGACATTTTATAAAAATTTGAATAGAAAGAACACAACAATCTCACATATTGTGGGTGCCTTTGCGAGCAAACACTGACCAAACAAGTTGGTACAGGTAGTAACCCAAGAGACACAATTTGTACTCTCACTCATTTAACCTTTGGGAACATGTATCCCTTAACAAACTATTGCAGAGCCCAGAAATGTACTTTTGCAAAGCCTTTGACAAAGCACTACATGGTTTGCCAGTCCCAAAAATCAGATCACAAGAGCCCAGGACGAGCTAATTGTATCCAATTGGATACAAAATTGCCTTGGTGCCTGTCACATGTGGTCTGCTGCAAGGAACAGTGCTGGGTCCACTGTCACCCATATTAATGATCTGGATGGCAAAATTAACAGGATTAGTAAATTTGAAGATTACATCAAAATTGAGGTACAATGGCCAGTGACGATGGTTATCTAATATACAATAGGATCTAAATCAGCTGGTGAAGTTGGCCAAAGAATTTAACTTGGTCAAATGAAACTTGCTGCACAAAGGTAAATATAACCAGGGCAGGACTTACACAGTAGATGTAATGGACCTGGAAATTACTGTAGGACGGAGAGACCTAGGAGTACAGGTACATAACACCTTGAATGTGGAGACACAAGTAGTGGTGAAGTATTTGGCACAGTTGCCTTCATCACACAGGGCACAGAGTACAGGAGTTGGAATGTCACATTAATTACAACTGTATAAGTTGGGCTGAGACTGGACTTGCAATACTCTGCACAATTTTGTTCGGCAGCTGCAGGAAGGACACCATTAAGCTGGAAAGGGTGCACAAAATAGTCACAAGGATGTTACTGGGACTAGAGGGCTTGAAATGTAAGAAAAGGATTGATAGGTTGCAACATCTTTTTTCTGAAAGGCGGGAGGCTGAGGGGTGACCCGATACGATAGAACTTTATTTATCACAGGAGGGAAATTGATCTGCTAACAGTCATAAAAACACAAAATGCATGAAACATTAAATTAAAGTGACGAGTGAAAAGTATTGGGGATGTGCAAAGATTGGGGGGGGGGGGGGGGGGGGGGGGGGAAGGGGAGTCAGTCTGAGTATACCCCATGACAGAAGGAGGGGAAAATTTGTACAGTTTGATAGCCACAGGGAAGGAGGATCTCCTGTGGTGTTCTGTCCTGCATTTTGTTGGAACCAGTCTGTTGCTGAAGGTACTCCTCAGGTTGATCTGCCTCACCCACTGTGAGTGTCTCCAGCATTTTTGTCTACCTAAGTTTGATCAGTGTGTCAGGGGATGAGCTGTATTGTCCAGGATGCTCAGCAGTTTGAGGAGCATCCTCCCCTCCAAGACCATCTCCCATGTATCCAACTCCGTCCCCAGGACAGAGCCAGCCTTCCTAATGAGTTTGTTAATCCTATTGGCATCCGCGGCCTTCACCCTGCTGCCCCAATACACAGCAGTGAAAAAGATGGTACTGCCTACCACCAATCGGTAGAACATCTGCAGCATCTTACTGCAGATGTTGGAGAGGAGCCTTCTCAAAATGTACAGCCGGCTCTGTCCCTCCTTGTACAGGGCATCAGCCTTCCTGGACCAGTCCAGTTTGCTGTCCAGCTACACTCAAAGGTATTGGTACTCCCTGGTAAACTGCACATCCATACCATTGATGGAGACAGGGGTGTTCCTCTCCTCCCAAAGCTCACCATTAACTCTTCAAAGATATAAAATCATGGAGGCATAATAAGATGAATGGTTGCAGTTTTTCGCCCAGGTTAGAGTCTGAAACTAGAGGGTATACATTTAAGGTGAGAGGGGAAAGATTTAAAGGAGACCTGCAGCCAACGTTTTACATGTGGAAGGTGTAGGGCATGTATAACAAGCCACCAAAAGAAGTGGTAGAGGGCTGTACAATTATAATGACAGGATATAGGTTTAAGGATATGTTCGAGAATAGGCAAAAGGTACTAACCCAGGTAAACACCTTGTTTAAGAAGGAACTGCAGATGCTGGAAAAATCGAAGGCAGATAAAAATGCTGTTGAAACTCAGCGGGTGAGGCAGCATCTATGGGGCGAAGGAATAGGTGACATTTCAGGTCAAGACCCTTCTTCAGAAGAACTGAAGACCCTTCGTCTGAAGAAGGGTCTCGACCCGAGACGTTACCTATTCCTTCGCTCCACAGATGCAGCCTCACCAGCTGAGCTTCTCCACCAGGTAAGCACCTTTGTCACCTTGGACCAGTTGAATCAAAGAGCCTGTTTCCGTACTGTATAACACAATGCCCCAAAATCATTGACTCTGGAGAATGGAGTCATTCGGCCCATCAGTTCTGTGCTATGTGCTTACAAGATTTCGAATTGGTCACAGACCTACAGCCTTGCAAGTATTGTTTAATTGACTGTGCAACTAGTTTACATCTGTGGCAGGGCTGAGAGGACTTTCCAACCAGGATAGTACCGGATACTAGTGGACTTGAGCGATAGGGAGAGATTGGGAAGAATTTACAGCAATGTGAACCAAGTGAGGGCAAGTGGGCCCAGCCCAGAACTGGGCCGGCATGGACCAGGTGGGCCGAGGGGCCTGTTTTCGTGTTGTATAACTCTGAGAAGCCCGGGCAGAGTCTGCCAGGTCCTGGACAGCGAGCCCAGGTAGAGACCGCCGGGCCCGGGGAGTGAATGCAGTCCGCTGTCCACCCGCCGGGCCCCGGGGTCGAGTCGAGCCGAGCGAGTGCCGGGGTAGAGATCGCCGGGCCCGTCCAGCACACCCACACCCCTCCCCTCCCCTCCCCGGGCAGTGGCCGCCACTTACTTGTTGGTCTGGTGATAGAGCGTCTCCATGGCGAGCGGAGGCCGCGGCTCCTGCCCGGGACTAGGCCTCACCCTGCAACACGTCAGCACCCGCCGCAAACAACCCGCGCCCTTTACACGTTTCTAATTATAACTGCGCCCGTTTGATTTGATTTTTTGAATTCTCGCTAACGATTCCACTTCGGCGCCCCTTCCCCGGCGTGTAACGGCGGCAGATGAGCCGGATTCTCCCAGCGACCAGAACGGCTGCCTCACGGTCTATCACCTGCTCCTGCCTCCCTGCCTGCCTCCCTCCCTCCCCACCGAGAGGCTCCTCTAGTGCCAACGTGGAGCCTGTTACATCAGAGTCAGGTCAAGAGTGTTTTATTGTCATATGTCCCAGATAGGACAATGTAATTATTACTTGCAGCAGCACAACAGAACATGTAAAGTGTAGGAAGGGACTGCAGATGCTGACACAAAATGCTGGAAAAACTCAGAGGGACAGGCAGCATCTATGGGGAGAAGGAATTGAGACCTTTCAGGTCCACACCCTTCTTCAGTCTGAGTCAGGGGAGAGGGAAACTGGAATTGATGTGGATGGGTAAAGTGTGAAAACCACAGATCAAAGCAGACAATTCTACACACACTAGGGACAATTTATAATATTAAACAAAGCCAATTAACCTACAAACCTGTATGTCTGCGAGAGGAAACCGGAGATCCCGGAGAAAACCCACGCAGGTCACAGGGGGAACGTACAAACTCCATGCAGACAGCACTCGTGGTCAGGATCGAACCTGGTGCTGTAAGGTAGTAATTCTACCGCTGCACAACCGTGCCGCTCATGTAGAATGGATCATTGTCAACTTATGGTGACAACGAAGCCTACAATCAGCAAAATTAGCTGATTATTCAGGACAGTGAAGCTAATCAGAGAGAAAACAAGGGTTACTTAAAGTTAGAGCAATCCAATTCATACCGCTGTGTTGTAAGCTACACAAACGAAATATGCGGTGTTCCTCCTATTTACATTGGGCCTCACTCTGACAATGGACAGAAAGGTGCTGGGGCTTGAAAATAAAGGGCCTGTCCCACCAGCATGCGACTCCATGCATTGAGCACGGCCTAACGTGGTCGCTTGAGCTGTCCGGCCTCGCGGGGCCGGTCCCACTTCGATCGCCGGAGTTGTGCGGAGCTGGTCCCAACATCGCGCGGGACTACGAAAAACTGACCGTATTCAAAAATTCCGCGCGGCAACGGCCTATCGGCCCGCAGTCGCCTCGACGCATTACGCACCGCCTCGATGTCGTGCCTCCGTGGCCCTCTCTATATGTGCCTCCGTGACCCTCTCTGTGTGTGCCTCCGTGGCCCTCTCTCTTTGTGCCTCCGTGACCCTCTCTGTGCCTCCCTCTCTGTCCTTGAGAACTTACCTTGCGGACTTCACTCCAACTTCGCACCGCGTCGCGCCACTCACCCAACCTCCGCGCGGCCCCCGCTGCCGGTTTGGTCGCGTTTGCCGCATGGAGTCAGATGCTTGTAGGACAGGCCCTTAAAACAGGAACATGTTGCATAAGGGTCAAGGTTCGCATCAGGGACAAGGATCATATAAGGGACAAGGATCACGCACCTTCTGGAGCCCCCGCAGTCACACACAGTCCCATGATCTCATGTTCTGAGGCCAACATCAGAACATCTTTCAAGAGAATCCATGCAAAACATTGGGCTCAGGCAGCCTGGAGTATGTGGTCCTATTATAGACACAAAATCTGCCTCAATGACCACGGTCCTGTAGCACTTACATTCCCCGTAATGAAGTGTTGGCACAAATTATATCCTCCCTCAAAAATGACCTGCTTCAATTTGCCTCTCGCCCCATTGGTCAACAGCAGATGTTATCTCACTGGCTCTCTATTGTGCTCTTGACCACTTGGATCATGGGAACACATACGCCAGGCTGCTGTCACCGACTAAAGCTCAACATTCAACGCAATCATCCTTACCAAACTCATCACCAAGATCCAAGACCTGGGTCTCTGTACCTGCTTTTGCAACTAGATACTTGTATTCCTCATCAGCATACCTCAATCAGTGTGGAATAATAACATCGCCTCCACACTGACCATTAACACAGGTGTACCTTAAAGCAGTGAGCCAAGCCCGCAGCTTTACTCTCTTTATACCCATGTTTGTGTGGCTAAGCACAGCTCCAATGCCATCTGCAAATTTGCCATTGACGCCACTGTTGTTAGCCGAATCACAGGTCATGATGAGTCAGCGTACAAGATAGAGTGGAACTTCTAGTCGAGTGGTACCACACATACTAACTCTTACTCAATGTCAACAAAATGGAGGAACTGATTGTTGCATGCGGCAGAAGGGTCCTGGCGAGCAGCAGAGATTCCCCGACAGCAGGCCTGCTGCGGAACCAGGAAGAGTGAAGCCACAAAGCCCAGCCAATGCTTGTCCCGAAGACTAGCGAACCGGAGAGGAAGTGGAGGGTGTCGGCGACGATGGCGGATGCTGGAAAAAGGACGGTAGGAATAAACAGGCCTTTATGGCCAGTTGCAGTTGGGTTTGTGAATTATTGCACATAGGGTCGGTGTGCGTTTTCTATGCATTTTGTGCTTAACCGGGGATCGTACTTATGTATGGTAATAATTGTACTGATCTATGTGCGAAAAGTGAATCTCACTGTACATTTGTGCACGTACAAAGTGGGCAGCCACGGTGACGCAACGGTAGAGTTGCTGCCTTACAGCGCTTGAAGTGCCGGAGACCCGGGTTCGATCCCGACTATGAGTGCTGTCTGTACGGAGTTTGTACATTCTCGCCGTGACCGCGTGGTTTTTCTCCTAGATCTTCGGTTTCCACCCACACTCCAAAGACGTATAGGTCTGTAAGTTAATTGGCTTGGTGTATGTGTATATTGTCCCTAATGTGTGTGGGATAGTGTTAATGTATGAGGATTGCTGGTCGGTGCGGACTCGGTGGGCCGAAGGGTCTGTTTCCATGCTGTATCTCTAAACTAAACTAAGCTAAACGTAATAATAAAGGAACTATTGAACCATCGACTTTAGAAAAGTACTTGGGAGCCCACATGTCTGTTTTCATTGCAGTGCCAGCAATGCAGAGTTAGTAGCTTCAAATTGCTAGGCATTTCTGACGACCTGCCTGGACCCAGCTCATTGATGTAATAACAAAGAAGGCACAGTAGTGCCTCTACTTTCTTGGAAATTTAAAGAGATTCGGCATATCACCAAATACTCAGACTTTTACTGATGCTCTGTACAAAGTGTGCTGACTAGCTACATCGTGGCCAGTTGTAGCAATTCCAATAGACAAAAATGCAAGGGACCACAGAGAGTAGACACAAAATGAGACCAATCTGAAACATCACCTATTCCTGTTCTCCAGAGATGTTGCCTTACCCACTGAGATACTCCAACATTTTGTGACTATCTTTCGTGTAAATCAGCATCTGCAATTCCTTCCTGCACATTTAGGCTACAGAGAGTGGTGGACTCGCCCTGGTTCATCAAGGCACAGAGTCGGGAGATAATTCTCCACTGGGGCTAGAGAGCAAGGCCCATGGAGTCGGGGGATGAATTCCTCACCGGGGCTGGATAGTGTGTTGAAACGACTATCCTAAATACAGCAACTGTTGTATACAGTGCTACAAAGGTCTCCCTTTCAGAGGCAGAGACTAAGATGGGTCAGTATCCAGCTGACACTGAGTGTCAGGGTATGGCTGTGGGGCATACCCAAAGGGATGAAGGGCACGTGTCAGAGGTACCTTTCCTGACAATAAAGTTGCCATCCCAGTAGAATATTCTATTGGGTTAAGGCCAATGGGTTCGTATCAGTATTTGTATCCTGCGGCCTGCGGCAGCACCTGTTAGGGTTGCCTATGAATCACCCTCTCTGAGGAGGGAGGAGAAAAAGGTCAAGATGACTCCGAGCTCTAAAAATGTCAATAGAACATACTCAAGCACATATGTGCCGGCAGTGAACAACGCCAACAGGGGATGTGAGAGCCAGCCGCTGAATCGGTTATTCAGGTAGGGCTATTCTACAGGGGAAGAAGCCTGGCAGACAAATTAATTCAACCAACGACAGGCAAAAGTCATCGTTCAGAACGCACCCCAGGTGCTCTTCGGCAGTAGTGGTTCACTGGAGCTGGGGGGCAGCATGATAGCTCAGAAATTCCATGCACCTTCCAATCATGCTCAACTAAATGGGTCTAGCACTTCCAAAATTTGGGTAGTGCACCGTTCACAAGTTATAATATTTACATTTGTTTGTACAACACACAAAGGGTAAAAATATTTGGTTGAGGCACAGCCGGAGCATTCCAAGTAAGTATGGATTATGGCCAGGGTTTGGAAATTGGGCAAAAGTTCTCATGCAAACCACCCATGCAATAAGGCAGGTTCTCATGCAAACCACCCATGCAATAAGGCAGGATTGGCATGTTATTATGAAGAATGGAGAGTATCGGGCATATGAACAATGCATTTCGTTGTCTCTGTACTGTACACTGACAATGACAATTAAAATTGAATCTGAATCTGAATCTGAACTTTCCGAATGTAAAAACGTATTCCTGACTACAACAGATTCATAAGGTAAGAGATACATATTATACAAATCCCATTGCAAAGGTTATCAAAGACAATACAACTGTATTATAACAGTAAAGCTTTGCAGTATGGGATAAACTGTTTGTTGGTCATTGGGATTTACCTTTAATTATTATTAACCTTGTCTTGCCTTGTGGCAAGAGATTGGGGGTTTTGCAATCTGTTACAAAACTGAGTTATTTTCATTGAGAGTAATTGGCAATATAGCAGCTGTGTTGCAGCTGAATTAATCAAGGAACTGATATTGTTTAAGTAGCAATTAGATCGTGCTAACAACCTTATGCTATTGTCCGCTGATGCTACTTCAGCCCCAATGATGAAGTAACAGTATTCAGCATTGCTGAACATGACAATAACTCATTGAACTTGAAACTCGCTACAGTAGTGTGGTCGGTTGAATTCAGTTATTATGAACTGATGTTTAGAACTCTAAGATGAGAAGTTCCAAATACCATCAGCTACTCAAAGGTAGTGGAGATCGCATGAGTTACCAATTCTTCATTTGTTGGTATCAACTGAATATATACACTAAATGCACCCATGAGTAAGGGGTTTTGAGCGAATATACATATTCTACATGCTCAAATTCAAGTTGCCACTCTACGATGGTGACATATGTTAGTCACATAATAAGCAAGGGAAAAATATCCTGTAATTAATCTCCTTGCCACTGGTGTATCATCCAGTTCAGATCGATGATAACACAGAATAAGTGTTGGATCTCGAAGTATGATGAAAGCATGGTTCAATACGACATTGAATATTCATCATGTTAATGCATGTTTTTCACTCATTGCAAAACATTTGTGGCACAACAGTGCGGCAAAATACTTTCTCCCTTCAATAGGAGGAATGGTCTTTATGTCTTCCTCATTTTTTGCCTCATTAGCCGGGTCTTAAAACAGTCAGCAAGACCTCGCTTGGGTTCGTACTGTCGGACTGGCCAAGTGTCCATGTTGCCTGCTTCATCAGGCATTATGGCACAACGGTATACGGTTATGCCAGAAAACAAGAACTTGCTGTTGCACAGTAAAACAATTATTGACCTACACATTTTGAATGGATTGACTTTTTCCTCAGGTTGTCACATCAAGCCATGAAGGTGCTCACTGCAGTGTGTAGGGATAGCTCCCAAAAAAGCAGTACATTCCTATTGAGGGGATCAGAAGTGTTTTGTTAAATGTTAATGTTACATTTGATACGGTACAGACTACTGACATTTCCAGCTCATTTTAAATGGTATTGACAATAATTCAGTTATAGAGACGCTACAGCTGCAACATACGGGAACTACGCTCTCTGGTCCAACCCAGATATCGAGTTGTTAAAAGATCTTGACACAAGTTCTCCCACTACAAAATTATGCAGTTGGTTATTGAAAATGTGTGAACATTACTTCACCAAGGGGTTTCAGCTACATCCTTAGTTATGACACTTATATCAGCACAACGACGGCAAACATTGCAAACATTGTGGCTATACAGGATGGAATTAGCTGCAGGTGCCATTACATTTACATTCTGGTCTACACAACCAGAGTAGACTAGGGGTAGCATGATTGAAGATCATTTGAACACCCCACGGTCTCACTTCTATGTTATCTAGACCACCAGAATCCTAAGAAGTATGCAATCAGCATTGTTTATTAGTTAACAAACAACTACACAAAGGAAGGTCGGTTCAGACTTTTTTCATGGTGGCCACATTTTGACGGCCACCGGATGGGCAAATGAGCTGATGTTTCAGAATTTTTATCATCGGCCGATTGTCAATCCAGGACTGTTTGCCTATGCCATTTTAAGTACTTAAATTTAAGGGGTACTGTCATTTGTTTACATTGTTAAATAAACCCTATTTCTATATTGAATGCAATGTTACTACTAATGCATTTATTTCTCTTTCAAGTTAATCAATGCAGTGGGATGCCGAGATTTGTAATCTGCGGCATGAAATCACAAAGCTTTGAACTCTTCACGGAATCACTCACGTGACTCCAAAGTAAAATAGTAAGATTAAATGAGAACTTACCAGTTTGAAGTTTGATCTTGATTTTATGAGGAGTTACGTTGGTGATTACGTGCCCGGCACGTCCAACCCTCTCTCATAAAGGATCATATAGTAGTTCTCGAGTCACTGATCTTACTATGTACTTTGGTGTTGTTTATTTGTAATTTCATACCGCTGCTTTGAAGTTTGGTGCGTATGCGGCCTGGCGGGCCTTCTTCACGTAATCACCAACGTAACTCCTCATAAAATCAAGAACAAACTTCAAACTGGTAAGTTCTCGTTTAATCTTACTAGTTACTCCAGCATTTTGTATCTTTCTTTGGTCCTTTTTACTTGGATTAGAGGAATGGAAATGAAATTATTATTTTCCAAGTTTCAGCAAAACAATCAGAAGTTTTACTTGATCAAACTAAAATTATTTGGAAGTGGTACAACAAATCAAATGGAAGAGCGGAAGCAGTACTAGAAAGGGAGTGCTATCAAAAGTTGTGATATTTCACGGGGTGCTGGGAAATATGAGTCAGTTTTGATGGAAAAGTGTGACGCAAAAGGAAACTAATAATTGGGAATTGTCACAGACCATCTGGGCAAGAGGAGGAAATTGAAAAGGCATTAGTTGAACAAATAGAAAATGTATTGAAGAAAAGGACATTGAACAGAAAGAGGATGTAGGGTAAGGTCACATTGTGGAGCCAAGTGCCTCTGAACATAGTTTGTGAAAGAGCTAGAAGGCAATGGCAATCATTTTCCCACTGAATAGCTGCACTTACAAGGTTACAGAACTGAAGCAGATCTGCAATGCTTTAACCAAAGCTCACGCCTGTCCCCTCTGCAAGCCTGTTTCCCCATTAGCGGGACAACAACTAACATTTCTTTGTTTAATAGGTATTATCTGCAGTCATAGAGAAGGTGATATTAAATATGGAAACAGTCCAGCTGCCACAGCAATAACAGCAAACTACTACTACCTATAATGTATGAAAACATTCCCAGCATGATGGGTGTAATACAGTATCAGCTGAAAATTGAGGCCAAACCTAAAGAAGGTGCTAATATGGCAACTGATTATAAAATATTGGTGAAATAAGTAGTTTCTATCGTGCGTCTTGAAGGAGAAGAGCGATACAGAGCGGTTCAGGAAGGATTCCTTAACATGGCTGAATGGAAGAAGACAAGGTCACCAATGACTGTGAGATGCAAGTCCAAGATGCACAAGTGTTAAATGAACAGAGAGGCCTTGGATAGTTAGAAAGTCAGAAGTTATGGAAATAGGTATATATGGGGGTATGAAAGTCATGATGAGGATTTAAAATTTGACATTCGGTGGACCCAGAGAATGTTTAAGGCTTAGAAGGCAAGGGTAAAGAGAATGTTACCACACTTAATGAAGCATTATATCTTCAAATACATAAATGTAAAAATACAAAAATATCTTCAACCATAATATGATTTTCTGTCAATATCTGTGGTAGATTAATAACAGCCAGTAAAAATCTGCAGTCCAGATTTGATGAGATCATCTGGAATAACTATGATAAATATGACCCAATTTTTTATGAGGAACAACATTTCCTTTTAAATGTACAAATATTTTGAAAAATATCCAAAAATATATATCTTCAACATATTTAAAGAGTTATAAAATGATCTAAGATATGAATTTGCATCAAGCCCATCTTCCTCAATCTTCAGGTTGTTTTTGAAGGGTAGGTTAGATACATATACTTAGCACGTGGACATGCTGAATGATATAAGAGGGTGGAGACAATAACCCAAGCTGAACACTCCCTGTGCATGACCCTGCACTCGGATTTCCTCACATCAGCACAAGTAAAAGAGGGGAATGTAATGACACATCTATGAAACCATCAAATACCATGAGAAACTTTACTACATGAAAGATGGTGGATAGTCTAAATTGTTATTGGTGTTGTAGTTGGCCTGCTTCTGGGTCCTTATTGGAGGCAATATTACCGTCACCTCTATGGTCCAGTTACAACAGTAATAACAACCAAAAATTATCCACTATTTACACTAATTAAAAGAAACTGCTTTGTGATTACCACACAGTCTCAGTGTAAAGTACACGCCGATAGCGGGCAAGATCAGGATCAAACCCGGGTCTCTGGCACTGTGAGGCAGCAGCTCTGCCAACTGCTCCTTGCGTCGCT
Source organism: Raja brachyura (assembly GCA_963514005.1). The sequence goes on along the minus strand of OY740812.1, from coordinate 10,819,722 downwards.
CTGCTATCCATGGAGAATAAACTTACTGTCCTCTCTCATTTGCAATGTTAACACTCTGCCCAGCAGATATGCGTTAGACCAGCTAACTAATTCACTAATGCTGAGATGTGAAGTCAATAACAGGATGTGGTGAAAAATAAAATGGAGCCAAGGATAAATCCTCGAGGGTCACCATAGGCAATGAAACAGGTATGGGAAGGGAAAACTTTGCAGTTGATCATCTGGTTATGCTTAAATAGATTAGAATAGATGATGAGTGTAGTCTGATTTTAACTAGTGAACAGTGTAGAGGCATGCCAGAAGGGTGGTATGGTTAAGCACAATGTTTGACAAACCCCTAAGATTCAACCTTTCACTTATCCATATTAGAATGCATTCTTGTATCCTTGTTTGAATTTGACCACATAACTAATCTCATTAGTCATATATCTATCCTTAAAAGATGCAAACAGGACAGTCAGAAGGAAATCCAGATCAAAATGTGGAGGGAGAAAGACAGTGGAGATGGCAATGGTAAGGCTGAGATTAGTGAGGGTAGGAATAGAAGGATAAATACATGTGTGGCAGGAGGACTGGTGTAGACAGGAGGGCTTCAGCTAATTGAACAGTTGACATCTCTTCTGGGAAGGAGGTGACCTGTAGAAGAGAGACAGGTTGCATCTGAACTGGAAGGAAACTAATGTCTTGTTGGGGAGGTTTACCAGTGCTATTTGTGAGGGTTTAAACTAGTCTGGCAAGGGGTGGATATTGTTGTGCATCAAATGTGAACGTTGAAACAAATGTAGAGGTTAGATCAAGTAGGTCCAGTAGGCCTGCTAGGCAGGGGCAGAGCAGGGACCATTGAAAGTCTGATAGGCTAAACTGTATATACTTTAATGCAAGATTCCTCACAAGTAAAGCAGATGAACTCGGAGCATGGATCGACACGTGGAATTGTTATATTATAGCTAATACAGAAACACAGTTGAGGGTTGGGCATAACTGTAGTTCGAACTACCAATGCTTACGGCATGACAGATGTGGAGGTAAGAGCAAAGGGAGAGTACTATTGATTCGGAAGAACAGCATGGAGCACTTAGAGAGGGTATCCTGGGAGAGTGGGGGCAGGGGGTGTCTATTCCCTTGGCCTTATGGTAGAATGTAGAATTAAAACAGGGATAGACAAAAATGCTGGAGGAGCGCAGGGGGTGAGGCAGCATCTATGGAGAGAAGGAATAGGCAATGTTTCGGGTCGAGACCCTTCTTCAGACTGAAGAAGCATCTGCAGTTCTTTCTTAAACAAATAAAACAGGGGAGTCATTTTGATGAGATTCCACTGTAGCTCCCTCAGAAGTCAGAGGAAATGAGAGGAGTGTAAAATGACATCCAAATGTGCCAATGCTGAAATCTGGAGCATAAAACAAACTGCTAGAAGAGAACATATGTTGAAAAATCACAAACAATTTTAGGAATCATATGTTTGTAATAGTAGGGATTAGATGGAAGAGAATTGTGAAGTAGAAGGGGCTACACTCAACTCCCTCTTCGGAAATGAGGCAAAACAAGTGACTGATGTGTCAGTGGGAAAGCACTTTGGGACCAATAACCACGGTGGGCCGCACAGTGGCGCTGCTGGTAGAGCTGCTGCCAGACAGTGCTAGAGACCGGGTTTAATTCTGACTTTAGATGGTTCTGTGTGGAGTTTCCACATTCTCACTATGAACACCTAGTTTTGGATGCTTTGGTTTCCTCCCATATCCCAAGGACGAGTGGATTTATAGTTAACTGGCCTTTGTAAATTGTGAAAGTTGGATAGCATAGAACTAGTGTGAATAGGTAGTCGATGGTCAGTGCAGGTTTAGTGAGCAAAGGACCAGTTTCCATGCTGTACTTTCAATCAATCAATCAACCAAATAAATTCTATGAGGTTCAAGATAGTTGTGAAAAAAAATAGGACTGGTCTCAAGTTAAAGTCCTAATCTGGGATACAACGTCATGACTCGATGATCAACCCTGGAGACAACATGAAATCCCACCTTGTTTCTGCTAGGCTTCTTGACATGGCTTGTCAGTCTTGTTACAACGCTAAGTTCATGAAAGATGCAACGTTAGATATTCGGTGGTAATGGGGAACACAACCTAATTTTCCAAAGAAACTCTGATATGGGAGCCACCAGGATTAAAAAGTGGCTAATATAGTCCTATAGCAGCAAGTATGGTTTACAGAAATAAAGCATATACTCTGCAAGGCATAGATCTACTGTAAATGTCTCATCACTCATTGTTCAAAGCCCTAAGGAAAATTAGTGAACCAGGTCTACATTCCAAAAATCCTACTTATGTCATACAATTGTCTGATATTATGCTCCAACAGAACTATGTATCATTCACACCTTGAAGCCGACAGGCAATATCTAGGCATGTGAAGTATGAGAGAAGAAAGATCCTTACAGCAATTCTCCAAAACAGATCAATGAGGCTTTATACAATAAGCTGGAGCTTATCAATTGTAAATAATTGATTCATATAGATATATATCCAATACGTAATGCAACGTATTAACATATAGGAATATTGTGTGTAATTCTGGTCAAGTCACTCTTGGAAGGACACAGATTCACTGTAGAGGGTGCAGAAGAGGATGATCAGGATCTTACCTGGATTAGGGAGTCATAACTGTACGAAGAAGTGGGAGAAACTTTGTTTTCTCTGGAGACTAAAGGGCGATCAGACAGAAGTACATAAAATTAAGTGAAGAGTAGAAATGCCACGAAGTCAGAGTCTGTTTCCCAGGGTAGAAACATCAATTATAAGAGGGGAAAGTTTAAAAAATATGTGCAAAGTAAATATTTGACATGGAAAGTGGTAGGTGGCTGAAACATTCTGCCAGGATAGATAGTAAGAACTGATACAATAGTAAGCGCCGTATGGTGCTTTATCATCTTTGATTTCGACAGACACATGAACAGGCAGGAAACAGTGGGATGTAGACCAGGTGCATTAGTTACTTTGACATCATGGTCATCATAGACAAAGTGGGCTGAAGGGCCTGTCCCTATGCTGTACTGTTGCATATTCGATGTTCTAAATTCTAGTCGGGAAAGGTAACAACAGCGTAAAATCCTGAGAGATTTTCTTCGCAGGTTGGATGATCTAGGACTGTGACAAAAGCCACAAACACTAAAATCATCTCGGAAGCATTGATGTCTATAAGGAAGGTGAGAGAATCAGAATACTGGATGGACTATACAATTGGCTTTCTTACTTCCACCAATTTTTGCATTATGTTTCAGTGAAATCTACTTTCCCACAGTAACACAGTATTAGTTTAAGCAGTCATGCCAATATAGGAAGTGTTATAATATTCCATTCTATTTCATTGCTTCTTCCTTTCCAGTTATCTCTCCTGCATCAAATTAAAAAAAAGAGTATAAGGCTTCTGCAGAGAAGCTATGGTCACCCTAACAATATAACTTTGGAGTTGGAGATTGTTTGTCAGAATAAACATTTGCAAATGGTTTTAAGCAGAAACAAATTTGTTTGCAAATACCATATACGGGTGGAGACGGTAATGGACGACATCCAAATTTACAGGAAAGAGCTGTGCTTTCCCGGCTCACACCGAGTGATGTGCAACTTCCCGCAGCTTGGTTGAAATACAATTTTTTTTTTAAAACTCCCCATTACGGCTAATTGTGAGTGGGACCATTGGGGGGGGGGGGGGGGGGGAAAGGGTGAGAAGGAATGCGGGAGTTGGATTCTACAACTACCTTCATGGATCCACCTCCTCTTGAAAATCAGCTCTTTGATTAATATGTATTGGCGTTGAATGAAATGCACAGCCTTGCACCTGTGACTATCTCCAGCTGCTGATTAATTAACTCAAGGTCTATATGATACTTGTGTAGAATTCCTTATGACTGACGAATAATGTACTGTAGTTAGACAAAACACCAAACAACATGTGATGTTGTTTCTGCTATAGATAGGGGAGGGTACCGATGGGTTAATTTTTTTCATGAATTGTATATCTCTGCAATCCACACAAAATTAATCTGTAAAGGTTTCAGTTGAACCCTGAATCTGTGGCTAATTTACATGACAGCCTTCTATAGTCTGTCATTAAAGTGCCTTACACCTGATACCAAAAACACACACTCTGTTCGGAGTCTATCACGAGACAAGATTAAAAGGCACACCTTGAGAAAGCTGTTCAGGCAAAATTAAACAACTGTATTATTCAGAAACACAAAGAACTACAGATGCTGCAAAATGGAGAAACAAGGAACTGCAGATGCTGGTTTACGAAAAAAAGACACAAAGTGATGGAGTAACTCAAAAGGGCCAGGCAGCGCTGACCCTCAAGTGTTGGTGTCTTGTGTCTTTTTTTTACAGATGCTGAAATCTTGAATATAAAACAAAGTGCTGGGGGAACTCAGCAAATCAGGCAGCATTTGTGGACGGATTAGATAGACATCATTTCAGGTCGGGACCTTCTTCAGACTCTTCTACTCATATATTTGGATAGTTCACCAACAGTTGGTCCATCAAATGTTGGCCAAATGGGATATTTGGGATCATCTAAAATTAGACTCAATTCCTTTAAAAAAAAAAATGTTGCGGCCACTGTCTCATGGCAGAAGCCCTTAGAATCCCACATGAGGGAATCAACAGGAAGAGGTGAACACAGCCCAGCAGAGAGCAATGGGAACATTCCTACTTCTCCTGCCTAGGCATGCAAACCTGAGCAGGAAACATAAAAGGTGGCTATGCCATCAGTCCATTATTTAATGCAGGAATCTTAAAAATACATACAGCCATGCATTTGGATACACAAGAGAGCAGGTGTCTATGTCAGATATGGGTCCACCAGCGATTTTCCGGCACCCTTGGTTACCGAGCCTGTCTGGATTATCAGTTTGGCCAGACCAACAGAGGTCACAGCCTCCGAGAAGAGGTAGACAGTACTAGAATGGTCTGCCTAGGCCACCATGGAGCCAAGATGCTGGCCCGCAAAATCAACCTTGGAAGTCGGCTATGGGAACGGATCTACCGGCTCTGGCCGGGCCAGAGTTCCAAAGCCCCGGTCGCGGTGGGCAAATTCGACCCCTATTGGTGCGGAAGTCTCAATGAGGTTGAGATCGGCTGCTTCACCCAGCCCACACGCTATGTTTTTGGGGGAGCTTCCGGGGGACGGCGGGTTCGAGTGCGCTCTCGTAATTTTGGCCAGATTAATGGAGGTGCCAGATTTCCAGTTGCCAGAAAGTCAGTGGTGGACATGTATATACTGCAGGTACTAGTGCAGGTGCTTACACCTATTGGTGCACTGAGGTAGTGCACTGAGGTTGCCCCCACGCCCTACAACCACTCGCATGTAAAGCAGCAAGGGTTATTCTACAAACCCCGATGTTTTCTCATCAGTAAGATTTGCTGCAGGTTATGTTGCAGTCCAACTATCCAAGTGGAGGTCCATGTGCAGGGAACATATATAATAAGATAATTGTTAGCAAAGCTGACAATTTCATATCTGCCAAAAAACTAATCGAAATAAGATCGTTGGCTGGGTGCCTATGATTTCCTGAGGTGTGTTCCCTGCAAAGGCCATTTCCCACTGGAAAGTTGAACGACAGAGTCGTCAATTTCCACAATTTCCTAAAAATATTCCTTGAATTGTTTCACATAACGATTATCTCACCTACAAGTGTAGTCTGTATAAACAGTAACAGGACATTATTATTGATGTTCAGTTGTTTATAAGCCTCCTTAAAGTTTATTTTAATCCCCAATGAGCTAACTCCCAGTAGACTGGGAGGAACTGTGGATTTGTACACTGTCCTTTCCAGCCTCCAGTGATGGCACATTCCTCAGCATAAATGTAAGCTGCTGTTAAACGTTTCTGTGAATTAGAAGCATCTTGTGTAAATAAATGTGGATGGTCTGAATCCAGCTGCAGTCAACATTGATTACTGTCTCATAATTCCACATTATACATCACATTATAAATCTCACGCAAAGAGACCGTGGACACTGTAGGAAATTGGTAATTTGACAATGGTGCAGTAATTAATGTGTTTTCTGGGTTTTAAGACAGCCACATTGTTGGCCAAAGTGAAGAGAAGTTGGTTTGGAGTCAATTTGGACTGGCTTTGTTCCAGCTTGGAGCTCCGCTGGAGGGAGGAAGGATCAGAGGGTAAACTATAAAACAATAGAAACGCTTCTTGAAAACAGATTTCTGTCTTGAGAGACCACAAGACAGTCTTGAAAGTGCATGAATTCACTCCTGTGAATTCCTGTTGGTATCTGACACTTTTCTGGTACACATGTCATTTACCATTTGTCATGTCATGCCTGAATTTTGTTTGAGTCTTGCTGCATGTAACCTTGGGCCGTGAGTACATGAAAGGACAGGTGTAAAGGGATATGGGCCAAATGTAGGCAGACGGGATTAGTATAGATGGGACATGTTGGTCGATGTGGGCAAGTTGGGCTCAAGGGCCTCTATCCACACTGTATGACTCTATGACTGAGTTGTCGCAATAAACCAAATTTCATTAAGATCATCTGCAATAGGGAATTTGGGAGAAACAGGTAATGGTTGAAATTATGAACATGCTACCACAACTCCTAGTTAAGGCAACTAAACATTTTAGAGAAAGAAAAGTAAGTACACAAAGAAGGTTGCAAAACAAAGTTATATTCATAGAACTGGACAAGGAGTTGGAGCATTAACATCGATGCAGATATAATGTGCTCAATGGCTTGTGGCAGTGCTGTTAAGATTCTATTTAATTCTTTGTAGCTCCAAAGAGATTTCTACTGGATGGCGGGAAGGTAACATTCTGCTTGGAATTTTTGGGTTAAATTGCATCTATAGTTACGTACATTTATATAATAGAGGTGGATGTCTGGTACAAATAGCTGTAACTCATGGTGCAACTCCATCTTCTACAGAGGAGTGATAGCTGCTACATCGTGCCTCACTTATGTTCTCCTGACACACCTCCTTATTTTCATCCGTGCCACTCAAATCCCACTCCCTACATTCAGATATGTGACATAGGCAGCCACACCATTAAATGTGGATATCTATGGGAGAGGAAAGAAAAGTGAAGAGGTTGGTGTACTGTGATGCTACACAGTCAGCAAGAGCCAGAGATATGTCAAAACCCTTTCAGCCACAACAAATTGAATGGGTTTTAAGGTTTTTACCCAGTTATTGGCTTTTAAGGAAGAATGGTTAACCTGATCTCGGTCTGGTACCAGTAGGTGGTGTGTGTGCAACTCAAATTCATTTCATTGTTGCCTCATCAGTGTCTCACATTTACCTACTGATTAGAATATTTAGTCAGCATTTAATGAACGTGCAAAGGCCGCCTATTTTCATCTAGGAGTATAAAGGTGGTAAATGGATGAAACATATTGTTTCATGTTATGTATATGTTTCACACGAGCTTTTGAATGCAATTATGCAATCTCCAAATCCCATCCTCCTGCTTTTGTGCTGCATCATCTCAGGTGAAGATATACTTGAGATAAGAACTGAGCTGAGCTTTGACTGTTTTGGGATCTTCCCATGCCAATGTGGACCCTTGACTCATAACTGGTTCAGATGTCTGGTAAAGGGTGAGAAGTTGAATATATTCTTGTTGCTATAGATCTTCTGACACTGCAACTTCTTGCATTTGAGTTGGGTATATTTGAATGCTGATGCATTTCTACATATTCCATCCTCACTTTGACTGATCGTTTATCTTCTTCGGATGCAAGGTCCTCACAGCCAAAATCCTGTAAGTTTCTTAGATCTTCATCTAAAATGCTGCGTGCCTCGTCTTCTTTGATAGTTTCCTTCAGAGTTTCATCAGCCCTATTGGTAGAAAGATCATTATTAGCTACAGTCTATTATCGCTTACTTCTATTCTTCAAAACATTTCATGAAAAGGCACCCTAGGTCGTAAAAGGATGGCAAAAGCAAAGGATTTGCTTTTGCTCCATTTAAATCTATTGAGGTGGCCACGCAAACCCTGTGGAGTTATCACTAGGAGAGCATCAGGATAAATTATGAGAGAAAATGTTGCCTTAGCCTGAAGACTGAAGGGTTCGATAGGGTAGACTACTAGAAAGAAGCTCTTACCAGGGAAACAAAAAATCAAAATAATGGCAAACAATCTTAAATTTGAATTTCACAGTTCATAGATACTATCAGAGAGGGCTCCTTCACACAAAGAATTGTAGAAATTAATTCCCAGTAAAAACTGTGAGATTAAGATAATTATAACTTTCCAATTTGAGATCCAACGATATCCGTTGGGTTCGAGTATTATGGAATATAGGTGGGTTGACATCGTTGAGAGACAAATCAGCCACAATCTAACAGAACACGTCAGCTTTGCTCAGTGGGCTGAAGGTACAAGGTTTTGAAGTTAACATTGTACTTTATCTTTTGTGAATCAGCACCAAGCTCCTCATACCAGAATCAAATGCTTCTTGGCATTCTCTGTGACAGAAACAAGGGCAATAAAATCTCACATTGTTTTAATCCATGAATTATCTCAAAAGAATAGAACAAATAAATAATTGTGAACTGGTGCACCTTCCTGCTAAATGCTCAGAGCAGAACTAAAATGATAACTGTAAATGCAAGGGTGGCACAGTGGCACAGTAGTATAGTTGCTGCCTTACAGCACCAGAGACCCAGGTTTGGTATTGAGTTTGTCCATTCTCCCTGTGACCGCATGGGTTTTCTCTGGGTGCTCCGGTTTCCTGATACACTCCATAAACACATAGGGCAGTAGGTTAATTGGCTTTGGCAAAAAATTGTAAATTGCCCCTAATATGTAGGATAATGCTCTTCTATGGGGTGGTCATTGGTCAGTGTGGACTCACTGGCTGAAGGACCTGTTTCCATGCTGTATGTCTAAAGTCTAAACTATCGGTACTTGCACACTCAGTTTTCCCCAAGTTCTCATCAATCCCAATGTCTGCATCCGAGTCTTTCATCGCATTCACTCAATGAGTCCCAAAGAAGCAACTCAGAGGTCTACTTCTTTTTTTCATGCTCCAGTGCCAGACAGGTAGGATTAATGTAAGTATATGGCTGGACTCGGTGGGCTGAAGGGCCAGTTTCTGTGTTGTATCTTTTTAATATTCTCTGGACCAATGGTTTTATTTGTTGAGTTAATTGATTTCATCCATGCAGTTTGAGCTGACATTATAATTATGGAAGGTGCAACAAGAACGTTCAGACTTGTCGGGATCACTGTCTTCTAATGTCCAGAACACAGGTGGGGATCAGACTATGTCGATCAAGGTTGAGGATTTCGCTGGTATTCGGCCTTGCCATGTTTAGGGTGGGATGTTGTACGTGCGTGGTTAGTTGTTCGTCAATGTCACAGCACCAGTGGGTGCTGGTACAAGAGCACAGGAGGGATAACATCGTGTGGTAATGCAACATTCAAATAAGGATTGTGTAGATGAACAACAGATATTATGGTATAGCCTCGGGTGATGGAGTAAATCATGGACATCTGCTAGAGTTCCGATGTCTTTTTAAAAATATGGCTACATGGGTAAGATTGCAAAATGTAGATTTTGGACTTTGTAAATATGAAAAGACAATTATCTGTGAAGGAAAGAGGGAAATGCTAGATTCACAACAGTCGGTGCCAAAACTAAAGAGGACGTGAAATTCTGGAGGAGACCGTGCTTATTGATTTAGTTAAGGGGAATTTTTTTTTAATTCCTTATTTATCAAACCTTCAGGCTCGTCCTCATGCAAGTTGCTCAGTGAGTTCACTAGTCATGATTAAAACGAACTACTAGCAGGGGAAAAAAATATAGCTGGAAGGTTGTCATTTTTGGGCAGATTTGTGCTGAATTAGGGCAGGTGTGTGTGAGCGAGGGAATCTATCACAAGACCAGTCAATCTCCTCTTGCTGCAGCCAGTCAGTAATGCGGTTCACACAGCCACAACAGCCAGCAGCAAAAAGCCAATGAAGCATGTCAGATAAAGCCCATGTATTGTAAATAGGATTAGAATATCAGGGGCAGCGAGCCACCACAGTACTGCATGTCCCCAGGTGATTCTATCACTGGAGCTCAGCCAGATTCACCCAGGAAGGAGGACAAACGAAGAGCTTTATTAGGAGGAGTCTTCATATCCTGGGGCAGGCAGTGGGGGAAATGAATAGCAGAGGGCTGATGAATATGTTAAGTGAAGCACCTGGAGCTGTGGGCTGACACATCCCAGCTTTGTCAGTCTCTGTTACACAAAACAGGTCCCAGCTATACCTTCCACCACTGCAGGGGATAAACTTGACAAGTGTGTAAGGAGATCATCCATCAAAAGCACCCAAAAGAGCTGAAGAACTTCAGAGTTACTTTAATGTTAACCCTCTAAGTAAGTTGCTGCCCTCTATATCACAGCCCAGCTCAACTCGTCACTTAAGATTTAATTTGATAAAACAGGTCCACATTGAATTGAGTCAACCCATTTGGACAGGAATGTTGATCCATTGATTCAGATGAACTATGACTTTGAAATTCCCACCAAGTACGGAAACCGTGTATGTGTCTGCCGTGCATGTTTATACTTGAACGTTTTTCAAGATTCATGAGCAACAAAGAACGACAGCCATATAGTATTACCACCATGTCTGAAAATTAGGAAGGATGGAGAGCGCAAAGTGAGGAAATGGCACAACCACTCACCTGAGTTTTATATTTTCTGGTCATAAAATGTTACAACAGTGGATGTGAAGGTTGGATAACATAGAACTATTGTGAATGGGTAATTGATGGACTAGGTGGACTCGGTAGGCTGAATGGTCTGTTTCTATGTATCGTTATAACTAACAATAACCGTAACTATAACATGTTACATGCAGCAGATCCAATAAAAAAATACCAACTAACGTGTTTCGCCGAATGGGAAACCAACTGAATCACGTAGAGAATGAAAGAAAGGACTGGGGTGGGGGGGGGGGGGGGGGTTTAGGATCCATGTTCATCCTTCGTGATTCAATTTTCTGTTGGGAAATTCAATGATTGGTCTGAGATAAACTGTGCCCCTGTATTTTCTGCTCTGACACAACAACAACTTGCTTGCAACTGATGCAAGCTGGTTACCAAACTCGCAGAACTGGGTCTTTGCGCATCCCTCTGCAATTGGATCCTCGACTTCCTCACCCACAGACCACAGTCTGTTCGTATTGGTGGAAATGTGTCAGACTCGATAACAATCAGCACGGGAGCACCTCAGGGCTGCGTGTTCAGCCCCCTGCTGTACTCACTCTATACTCATGACTGCGTAGCCGGTCATAGCGCGAACTCCATCATCAAGTTCGCTGACGACACCACTGTTGTGGGACGTATCACTGATGGGGATGAGTCTGAGTATAGAAGAGAGATCGAGCGACTGTCCATATGGTGCCAGCACAACAACCTGGCCCTCAACACCAGCAAAACCAAGGAACTAATTGTGGAATTTGGAAGGAGTAGGATGGGGACCCACAGTCCTGTTTATATCAACAGGTCAATGGTCGAAAGGGTCAAGAGCTTCAAATTCCTGGGCGTGCACATCTGTGAAGATCTTTCCTGGTCCGAGAACACAGATGCAATTATTAAGAAAGCTCATCAGCGCCTCTACTTCCTGAGAAGATTACGGAGAATTGGTCTGTCAAGGAGGACTCTCCCTAACTTCTACAGGTGTACAGTAGAGAGCTTGCTGACTGGTTGCATCGTGGCTTGGTTCGGCAACTTGAGCGCCCTGGAGAGGAAAAGACTCCAAAAAGTAGTAAACACAGCCCAGTCCATCATCGGCTCTGACCTTCCTTCCATCGAGGGGATTTATCGCAGTCGCTGCCTCAAAAAGGCTGGCAGCATCTTCAAGGACCCACACCACCCTAGCCACACACTCATCTCCCTGCTACCTTCGGGTAGAAGGTACAGGAGCCTGAAGACTGCAACAACCCGGTTTAAGAATAGCTACTTCCCCACAGCCATCAGGCTATTAAACCTGGCTCGGAACTCTAATCATTAATATCCCTCCATCTGTTAATTGCACTTTATTAATTTATTAAGTAATGGGTGTATTTATGTATAGAATTGTAGTCAATGCCTTCTATGTCCTGTTGTGCTATGCAAAGAAAGATTTTCATTGTCCTGTCAGGGACACATGACAATAAACTCTTTTGACTTTTGACTTTGATGCAACTCAGACCCTAGGTAGAATTTCTCTATGGATAAAATAATCAGTTTATCTATGGCATCCCTCTGTACTTAGAGAATAACATTCTGCATCTGGGCGACACCAATTTCACCCAACATCAACCTGTAACTGTGTAAGTTTCAATTTCTATCTCCATCTTCATAGTGCTTACTATCTTTAGCCCGGAAGACGATAGCTCTGATGTTCTTGCTTGTACTTCCTACGCTCTCACCCATTGGTGGGCCAATGTTATAGGTAGAGATTGGATAGGATAGTCTATTCTCATTCGAATGTAGGAGTCTGAGGGGTGACCTTAAAGATGTTTTTTTTTAAATGTGTGAGGTGTAGAGAGAATCAGAGTCTTTTTTGCATGGCAGGCAATCCTAGAACTATAGGGCACAGATTTAAAATGAGTGTGCAGAAATGTAAAGGATATCTGATGGGGGGGCTTGCTACATATCTGGACATCTACACACCTATCCAGAGCAAGCTGCTGGAGGATGTGGTAGAGGAAGATGCAATTACATTATTCAATTTAGACAGTCAGAAATCATTCCTTCCCATCTAACCCATCAGACTCTCTTCATTATTTTAAATGTTTCAATCCAGTTTCCCTCAACCATCTCAATTCTGCAGACACATCCCTAGTTTGGGAAACTTATGTTCTAATTGAATCCCAGGAGTCCAGGTACAATGCTGATCATTTTTCTGCACTCCCAAGGAGTTTACTAACTTCCCTTCAGACCCATGAATGTAAATGATTCCCAACTTGTTCTTGAGTTTAGGGGCTAGTAGGTGAGGACAATAATTACTGGCATTGCTAATGACATCCATATTCTGTGAACATATTCAAAAAAATTCTATCATTGCTAAAGTGGGAAATTATACATGCAAGAGGTATTCTAGTGAAGGCACGCTCAGCCTGATAGTCTTCTCTATCCTGCACAAGTGTAATTGGGTGGTTATGTTGTTTGAGACTTAGCCAGGATAGTTGCTGGTGGCTCTGCCAGGGAACTTATGCCGACGGACCTTGAGATCAGAGAATATTCCCAGCTCATGTGTCAGCAAGGCTAGGTACCACTTTCGCAGCATCGAGGCTATGACAAGCAAGATGTTGGCCAATAAATGTAATACCATGAGAATGGAAATACTTCAAAGATATTTATGATGAAAACTCGTTGGATTAGCTGTCTGGAATTGTCCCACTTACATATTACATCATACCTTGCAGCAATTCTTTCCTTTCTACTGGTAGATTGCAACATTTAGAGTCAGCATCCAGGGTAATTTCGGTGTTGGGCTGAATGTCTTTAAAGAAGGAGATATATTCCTGTTCCCCAACCAAATTGTACGTTTCACAAACTAGGATGGTCAGATTTGAAACTGTGACCTTCGAGTTGTTACTCCTGCACAGAAACCATTAGACGACTGTCTTTGATTTATTTGGTGCTGAACGCCCTTGATGGGGAGATAAAACTCTTTTAAAAGGTAAACAATACTCTAGGCGAATACCTGTCTGCGCCAACCAGGCAGAGTAACATCATAATTACGGCTGTCTTGCTAAGCCACAGCCGTTATAACAGTTCCCTCTTGAAATGGCTGAGAAAGTTACATCTGCTTCAGTCATAACACTTGGAATTTGCAATTTAAAAAAAAAATCAATGCACGATTCTGGTCACGTTATATGGGATTTTTTTGTTTTGCTTTAACACTGCCTAATATTTCAGGCACGTAATTGAGATATTCTAGATGTTATCATACTCATAGAAACGCAGCCACATGCACGGGTAAGGGCAGTACAACTCTCTGTCTCTACAGGTCTCGTAGAAAGTCCATAATGGAATTTGTCTGCCCTGCAGCCATGATAAGAAAGGCCCACTAGGAGCAAATCAAAATTTCTATTGTCATTACCTGACAGGTAATAAGTGGATGAAGAAATGATTATGGCTGGAAAATAAAATTACCCTGTATTGCTCTGACTAACAGCTATTATGAAGTTTGGTCCAAAATTAATCCAATTCCAAAAAATTAGAAAGCAAGTTGCTGCATGGGTAATTGTTGTGGATAAAGGGAAAACCAGGGGGCAGAGATGTGAAGGAATTGGTGGATGGATCAGAGAGGAGTCTAGAACTCCTTGCCTAAAAGGGCACCCTTCAGCACATTTATAAGATACTCGGATATGTGCTGGAAGACCTGTGGAGCCGTTGAGCTTGTTCTGGAAAGTGGGATAGATAAAAAAGGAACGTAGTGGAAAGAGTGCAGGTGCAGCCCATTCAGCCCTTCAAGCTTCTTCCATAATTCAATGCAATCATGGCTGAACCTCTCTCCCAATATTATGCCTTACTCTCTCCCCACACCCCTTGTCATCATCACATTGGGTAACTTTATTGACAAATACAAATAATTAAGTAGCCTCATGTCATAAACTCCCCATTATTTTATGATTTCCATGAGTCAGTGAACTAGATTTTGGCTCCTCTCATTTAGTTCAGAAAGTATATTTGAATTGCAGTGATCAGTCGGTGGGAACGAAATGGAGGGAGATTGCAAATGAGTGGAATGCGGAGGAATCTAGCTGTTGTGCCTAAATCACAAAAGATTAATATGCAGCTGCAGTTGTTTAGAAGGCAAATGGCATGTCGGCCTTCATTGCAAGAATGTTAGAGTTCAGAAATAGGGATGTTTGGTTGCAATTGTACAGTGTATCGATGAGGCCACCTCTTGAGTGCAGCCACTCCCTGGGTTATGTTAGGGCTCCGTTCCTCAGAACTGCCCGTATGCTGATTTGTACAATCTTCCAGAAATGACCAATTCCTCTGTGTGGAAAAATAAATGGGATACAGAAATACCAACCAATATGCAGCCAGTCTTCATGGACATGGTTGTAAAAGAGCCAGGGCACAGTGGAGGCACTGAAGTTCCAACAAGACATTTCTTTTAAATCAAGCCACAGTTTAAACAGCTAGATATTTGCCCGCACGGACATTTCAGCATAAATTATTCAAAGTTATTTTAGAGTTTGAAGATTCTACAACAACATCCACAATCGTGCACAGTTGACAGATTTATTTCATGGAGACAATTTTGTACAGATTTGGAGTTTGATGGGAGAATTTGTGCAAAGTCAGATTCCTGTGAGCAGGTCTTTCATAACCCACTCAGCCGCTGTACTGGGCAGTTTTAGTCCCCATCTTCATGTATATTGTAGCATTGGGGCAGCCCAGAAGTGATTCACTAGAGTAATCCTTGGGATGAGAAAACTGTCCTACAAAGAACAGTAAAAAATATAGATCTATATTGTATGAGGTTAACAAACGCATGTAACATCTTAATGGGGTATGACAATGTGGATGTTGTAGACAAACACAAAAAGCTGGAGTAACTTAACGGGTCAGGCAGCATCTCTGGAGAAAAGAAATAGGTGACGTTTCTGGTCAAGATCCTTATTCAGACTGAGAGTCGGGGAAAGGGGAATGATAGATATAGATGGTAATTAGGACAAATGAATGGAAGAAATGCAAAAAGCAGTGATAATCAAGGAAATGTGGAGCGCACAATGGTCCATTGTTGGCTGTGGGATAGGTGATAATGAGTTATACAGAAAGTGGAACTCAACAGGATGGCAGTAACACTATTCTGATGATTAGGGTTGGGGAGGGACAGAGAGAGAGGGATGCAAGGGTTACTTGGTTAGATAAATCAATATCCATATGTCTAGGTTGTAGGCTGCCCAAGATGTGATGTTTTCACTGGTTGGAAAGCCACAAATGTGGGGCATGGTTACAAAATAGAGGGGCAGTCATTTAAAACTGAGGCGCACAGGAATTTCATCTGCTAGAGGGTGGGTAATCTCTGGAATTCTCTAACCCACAGGGTTATGGAGGCTAGATCACTTGTGGAAATTAAACAGGAGGTAGACAGTTCAAAGATTGAAGAATTGAAAACCTTAGGCACAGAAGAGGAGTTGAGGTCTGGGAGTGTTCAGCCATTAATATACCGAATGGTGTAGGCACAAACGGCAGATAGGTCAGATCTTATTCCTATCATCTTTGTATTGTGTTCCTGTGTTGTTGTGTATTCCTCTCTTCTGCTGGTATATTAATACTCCCTTCCGACACAGAATCTACACGTTCCTCTCTGTGATGGAAGGCAAAATAAAGTTCAAGTCTCTTCCTTCCGTTCTTCCTCGGTCGTGGGCCTCGAGCCCCCGTTGACGGGTTGAACTTGACTCCCGTAGCCGGTGGCATTCTAGCCCTCCACGTCGAGGTGATCAAGCTCCCGCATCGGGGGGATGCCCCCCCCCCCCCCACGCCCCGCGCCGGGCGATCGAACCTCGCGTCGGGGCTGGTCGAACCTTCCGCGACATTGGAACTCCCGACTCGGCCTCACCCGAGACTGCGAGCCCTTGATGTTGATTCCACGGTGGTCACGATGGGAGCGATCCCAGGCAAGGGATCAGCTCTGATGCTAATTTATGCAGCAGACCTCACCTAGGCAGCACACAAAGAGTTATCCTGTTTCTGGCACCGACAAAATTACAAAATGTTCATCAAACTGTCTATATTTCCTAGCAAACCAGGCCCGCCGGGTTTCTCGGCAGCCCTCCTTGCTCTTTGCTGCCCTCCTTGATTTCAGCGGTCCTCAACTCCCCTCCATTCCAAATTGTATTAGCCTCATTCAATAAAGGGTCCACAAAAAACATTCAATGAATCCAATGGAAGATTAAACCATCTCCAGTGCTTATTTTAAACTTTCCATTGTATTTCCCCACCCCACACATACATTCCTCCCTATTCCCCAGCACATCAGATATTGCCAACACACGTGTGCTTACTTTATTTCATCCAGGCAGGCAGATTCATGAGATATTGTGACTGGGTCAGATATAAGTTCGACAACACAGAGCAGTTCTCTCTCAAGATAACAAATAGGTTGCCGATTAGTGAAAGGCCTGGATAGAGTGGATGTGGAGAGAATGTTTCCACCGGAGTCTGAGTCTAGGACCAGAGGTCAAAACCTCAGGATTAAAGGAGATTCCTTTAGGAAGGAGATGAGGAGGAATTTCTTTAATCAGTGGAATTCATCGCCATAGAAGGCTGTGGTGGCCAAGTCAATGAATATTTTTAAGGCAGAGATAGATAGATTATTTATTTATTTTTAAAATATTATTTAATAGAGGTAAATACATCAGTGTACATCACATGTATATTGTTACAATCATTGTACCCCATAATTTTATGGATTTTAAGCACAAAGAATAGAAACAAAGAGAGTAAAGTAGGTGAAAAGAGTTGTGAAAGTGAAAGAGCGTGCCAAAGGAGAAAAAAAACCCTTGGTCAAAGAATTAGTGAAAGGGGATTAAGAGATAGATCCTAGAAAAGAAAAAGAAAAAAGAGAGAAAAAGAAAAAAAAAAGCCAGTTACTATATTATATATCATGCAAAATTAATCTACCAACTCGATAGTTTTTCACCCCCCCCCCACCAAGGCCCGAGGTACTCTTGCACCCTATCTTTGTAGCAATTCTATAAATGCAGACCACGTCTGATAGAAACGATCTGATTTTCCTGCCTAGATAGATTATTGATTGGCAAGGGTGTCAGGGGTTATGGAGAGAAGACAGGAGAATGGGGTTAAGATGGAAAGATAGATCAGCCATGATCGAATGGTGGAGTAGACTTGATGGGCTGAATGGCCTAATTCTGTTGCTATCACTTAGGAACTCATGACATGGTGAAACTGGGGAGCACTCAGTCAACAGCGGCAAGGACAGCACAACACACTTTATATCAAGGATACTGCGCTTTTCTGGAGTAGTTTCAATCGCCCACAGGGGAGGAATTTTCCAGAACTTTGCTTTGTTCCAATTGGATTGGACTTTTATTGTTTTCTGCCTCTCCCACAAAATCACATGGGTTTGGGTGGGGTGGGGTGGGGGGGAAGGGTCTCTAAATGACCACACACAACTTATTGCAGTGGTACAAAACAATCTTGTGGGACAAATGGCCTTTCCCTGGCTGCCATTAATCATGTATTTCCATAAAACATGTTGCAACCCAACAATAGCAACATGTCTTTGTTTTTGTCACCCAGAGTGTGCTGAATGCCCAGAGAAATGACACTGTTTGATAATGACATTGAGACCTGTACATCTTCACCTCCGCTCGTACTTTGATAGCAACTACGCATTGTATCAACCTGGTTATGGTTGAAGAATATTGCTATTTTTAGCATTAAACATGTTATTCCTAACAGCTTACAATTCTCTGCCAGTGATAGCAAGCCATAGCTGGGACTGGAATGATGTATCAACCTCAGTGATAAGATTTCTGCTTTTCCCATGGGAATGAATTAGTCCAGGATTCCAAGACCAACCTTAAAATTAATTCCAGAGCATTCACACACTTGGCAACCATGAAACTTATGGCAATAGTGGGATTCATTTCAGTATTTGGAATCCTCGCCCTGATATTTTATGAGAACCGAAAACATCTGGGTGTAATTCAAAGCACAATTGGATGCCGTAAAGAATATTTTAATAAAACAAAGTTTTGATGAGTTTGAAAACATTTTGCTATTCCTGAATTTTCTGCATTCTTAGTTAAAGAATGTGTTCTCAATTAGGTTAGAATATTTTAAACTACAACTTAGTTTAAAAACAGTTCTGTTAGGAAGACCCTTCTCGGTTTCATAACATCCCTCGGCTCTTTGGAAGCATTATCGCATTTATAAATGCATTATATTGTAACAAACAGTGCAAGGTCCCTCAAATAGCACAAGTAATCAAATAATCTGGAGCACCCGGAGGAAATCTACTCGGTCGCAGGTCATCACTTTGCTATTCGACCTCAAATATAATTAGTGACCACAGCCCCAAGTTCTAGAACTATTATTGTCTATTTATTTGTCTTTGTTTTTTTCCCCCATATTTTCAGAACTTTTTTTTGTTGTTGTTTATTATGGGTTTTACAGAGTGCTGTTGTCTGTTATATCTGTTGTGCTGCTGCAAGCAAGAATTCCATAGTTGCATTGTTTTGGGACAGACAATAAGACACTCTTGATCTAGAATTCCCATCCTAAGCCCTTCTGCCTCTCCACTTTTCTCCTCTCCTTTAAGACACCCCTTAAAACTTACCCCTTAACCAAACCTTTGCTCATCATTACAGAAACTCCTCAGTTTTGTTCAGAAATACTTTGGTTATAATTTACCATGTCGAAAATGCTATCTGAACTGGAGATTTTAACATTCCCAACGTTAACTGGGACTGCCATTGTGCAAAAGGTTTAAGCGGGATAGATTTTGTTAAATGTTTTCAGGAAAGTTTCCTCAGGTAATACGTAGAGGGTCCTATATGGGAGAAGGCAACATTTGATCTAGACTTAGGAAGTTGGGAGGGACAAGTGGTTAAAGTGTTTATGGATGAGCACTTTGGGACCAGTGACTGCTGTTCTATAAGATAGTTGTGAATAATAACAGGGCGGAGACACAAGTTAAAAGTATAAATTGGGGCAAGGCCAACAGAAGGTATTAGACAGGAACTTGCTCGTTGATTCAAGACTCTATCTCTCATAGAAGTCATTAATACAAACATGTGCTTGACTATTGGCAGCCAATTTGAACTCACTGAAAATCTCAGGGAGATCAAAAAAGTGGTTGATGTTAGAATTGGTGAACCCTTTGCCTCAACAGCTAACTGTGCAGTGTTGAAATAGCCACGCAGCCCAAACAGTTTGAGCTTTGCTTCCCACGCCGTCTCAAGATAGCATTTTGTAGAGGGAGGGAAGCTACAATTGAGCTCAAAACCCTTTGGACCAAAACGAAAGAGTTTACATTTTTGTGCTCGTCACAACATTTGTACAAAATAAAATACTTTATAGATAATTAAAATGTTTCTGAAATTTAGACATTGTTGCCATGTGCGAAATCTAAAAAAATGCACAATTTGAGTCCTTCAAATAAAAACGTCTGCTATCAAGGCATAGGCTGGGAGATGATTATAAGCCAGAGAATTAGGAAGTGATTCTTCCTTAAAATCATACTACAGAAGCTCTTATTTTCACGAGAGAGCGTAGAAAGATTAATATCTCATTTAAGGGCTGTTTTTGACAGATCACTACAGGCACTGGGCAAGAAACTTGTCTGGTTTAACTTTTGTCTTCTACACAGTAATCCCCTGGTAAAAAGTATGCGGGGGACAATGTCAGATGAGTATATATCATTGGAGTTATTATTAAACCTTCCACACCCATCTTTGATAAATAGGTTAACCGTCTCATCTTGTTCCAAAAGGTTACTTGGGTGAAGTATGTCAGAAGGCTTGACACCTGAGCTCAGATTCAGAGACACTGTAAATCCATAGCTGCTTCCTGCTGGATAATAGCATAAGAAAATTCCTAATAGTGTTTGGGACCTTGACCTGACTCGGGCGGCTCCAGAGTAGTAATTTCCAACAAGACTCAACACCCTTGCATGTCCTTTCCATAGAAACAAAAATATTTCTCTGCACTAATCGCTGTAGGTTTTGTTGTGTGCTAACCCTCAGGCAAAGCATGGTTTTGATTTTTCAGTTTCCGAGAAGTTAATCGGACATTAATTTAACAAATGTTTTTCTTGTAACATGGATTTGTTCCTGATGACGCATGGTAATTCTCTAATATAATCTCCACAGAGCTAAGGCTATTTCCTCTTGCGTTTCGGTGTGGCTATCCGGTAGGTAACAAAGCCACTCAGGTATTGATCACTCCTGAACTCTTCCAGAGTCTGGACAATCTCAGAATAGACATCGAGAGGAAGGGCATTTAGGTGATCTTTGGAGGAGGCAGAAGTGTACAGTCAGAGTCATAGTGATACGGTGTGGAAACAGGCCTATTGGCCAACGCCCACACCGGCCAATATGTCCAAGCTACACTAATCCCACCTGCCTGCGTTTGTCCCTCCAAACATGACCTATCCATGTACCTGTCTAAATGTTTTGTAAACTTTGGGATAGCCTCAGCCTTAACTACCTCCTCTGGCAACTTGTTCCATACACCCATCATCCTTAGGGTTCGCATTCCTAAGCACGACGCAGCAAACCCTGGTGTAAATGTGTGCATGTGCTAATGTTAGGCACTGAGTTTCATGTAGAAAAATGAACAGTAGAGGGAACTGGGAAGAAAAGACAAAAGGCCGAGAGAGAAAAATTCATGCTATAGGTAGAACGAACAAACACTTAAATACAAAGGAATATTCCATTTGTTGCTTTAACCTTGCTCTGCCATTTGATTGGATTGGCGGTAGACAATATTTTTGGAAAGAGAGTAATCTATAATATTTTCGAGTCAGAAGTATTTTAACAATACATGGCTAAATTTTTCAGTCACTAAATATTTCAGTCACAAATACAAAACCACAAATATTAGAGCTTTTTAACAGGCTAGTATTCATTCAGATTGCTATAGCAAGGAATTAACAATTTATTTTTCACGGTACAGGGGATTTGTACAGGTATTTGAAATATACTTGAAATTACATTCACAGTTTTTGCCTGTCGTGAACATTCAATAAAAGTTTTGGTTTTGGTCTAACACCATTGATATTAAATTATAAATATTTACTGCTTAACAATTTAATTGAAATTTGATTGTTAAAACAATACAGCTTTTCTCATGGTTGCTTTCTCAGAATTAATGAGAAATGTTCTGCTCCTGGAAAACTATTTGCAGTGTTATGTTTAACGTTGCTGGATGCATTTGTGCTTCAAGATTATTATGTGTAATCCAGCTGGACTCTATGGTTTTGCTGTAACTCAGCCAAGAAAAGACACACTAATAATGAGTGCCTCTCAGATGACTACACTTCAAGGATCCCTGCTGTAGCTTTGAAATTTTTAGAATCTGCAGAAACTGAGCAGATTCTTTGCATAATTCACTGCAAAGTGAGACAGAGCATTGCTTGCAGTGGCTTGTTGCTTGCAATGAGCTGAGATGGAACACTGCAGGTTGACTAGTGCATGATGATTACCCAAATCCTCTGCATTTAGGTTGCGTTGAAAAGGATCAGTAAATAATCATTTTCCTGTGTCCCCGTTGATATTTCCAAATTCCTACTCAAATGAATACTCAGGCTGACCCATCACTTCATAATCAGCCCGCTGAGTCACGACCTTATACAGTAGAGAAGTTGGGGGAGATCATCTCACTGCTGATGTGTTTAGAAGAGTTTCCGTACAAGATCTGGTTCGGGAAGAAATTACAGAAAGAGACAAAGATTTAAGGATGGGCTGAAAACGCCCTTGAAGAAATGCAACACTGAGCAGACCTCTGGAACCTCGGGTCTGTGACCACTCAAAGTAGAGAAGGGACTTTCAGGATGGCATTGGGACCCTCAAGTCCATGTGTAGTCCAAGCAGTGCACCAGCTCACAAGCTTCAATCTGCGCCTCCTGCCCTTCTGGTGACAGAATCTGTCGTTCCCACATTGCCCTCATCAGCCACCTCAGAACGAAAATTGAAGCAAATCATCCTCAATCCTGAGGACAGAGAGGACAGCAGATTGAGTTTAGTCTGACATTGGGACTGTGGTGGGGAGATTAAGCATGTGCTTCATTTTCCCTGAAATATAGTTTTCAAATCATTAAGATGGGGAGTAATAATGGTAAATAAATATTTTCAGGTGGGTCACAAGCTTTCCGGTATCAAGCAAGCGTTGATCTCGAGGCAGTAATGTCAACAGTCTTTTCAAGACGTTCCTCTTGCTGAGCTGCCTCACTTCTGCACGATAAATCGCATCACTGGGCTCGCCATCATCTCCTAAATACATTACAAATTGATGGGAGCTGAGTGCATGAGGTTTCACAAAATCTACTGTTGAAGTGACAGCCGTCACATGTTGGAGCCTTGATCTTTGCCAGACGGATATTGTTAGTGTATAATCCACAGGTCTAGGATGAATTGCTCCTTTCAGTTGCCCAGTAGATACATGATCTCTCATTTTTCAATTATACTCGCCTGTCACTGATAATGTGCAAACAAAATTACGACAGTTTATTGCATTCCGATCCCATGGACTCAATTGTTCCTTTGGGATTGTTAAACAAGTCCCCTCCTGCCGTTCACCTATAAAATGATGCAGTCTCACTAAGATTAGTAAACTTCAAATTCATTCGTCATACCTGCCACAGATACTGCCAGTTCAACTGATGTACTTCTCTCAGAAAACAGATGAAAATAATGTTTTGTTTTGTCTTACCTTTCAGATGATATAAAAGGGAGCATCCGATTCCCTAAACTCAGCAAAGAACCAAAGTGAGTTTTTACGCTTCAGACCTTTGGAAGGACAATCTCTCACATGCTGTTGATGGGCATTCACAAAATCTCATTCAACAATAGAACAATAGGTTTCTGATTCTCTCTGAATCTCAGAAATATTTTTTGCTGAGGGGAGAATTGTCTGAGATCTATGTTTTTTTTTGGTTCTGCACTTGCCCTGTAAGTTAACTAGTCATGACATTTGTGGGGTTGCAAAGTCTTCCAAGTGGAATTGCTTTAGCATGGAAACTTTCCCCTTATAAATTAATCATATAATCTGTGCTCATTTTTTTTAACTAAGTGGTAGCAATCTGTCAAAGCCGCTTGGAACTGTCAGGACCTGGCAACCTCACTGTCTCAACTTTTTCTTGTTCTTCACAATTTATGTTGTCCCTTAAAATGTAATCGCTGTCTCAACTGGCTCCTCCATGCTCCTGCCTTCTCTTTTCCTTTACTTATTTGTTTTATAAGGTTGTTTCAAGGTCGGCATTTATTACTCATCTTTAATTGCCCTTGGAAAGATGGTGGTGAGCCACCTTCTGGATTCACTGGGACCTTCTGGTGAGGGAACTTCCATCAAGACAGTGAGTTTAGTGTTTAGATCCAGTGATGATGAAGAAAGAACAATATAATTCTAAGTTGAGCTGTTAAACCACCTGCAGAATATTGTGTCCTCATGCACCTGTCTTTCATGGTGGTGGATATTGTGCATTTCGGAGGTGCTTTTGGAGTGGCCCATTGAGTGACTGCAGTGGTCCTGCAGTTATAGTATTACATTGCAACAACATTAGATTGGCCATCATTTTTAAGTTCTCCTGGTGCTAGTCCCATTGAACTGGAGTTGATCATCCAACAAGAGAGCAAGGTATGTAGTCCATAGGTTACAGATTGCTGTTGAGGTCCACGGTGCCTTGTGGATGCCCAGTTCTGAGAGGACAAGTTCGTTTTGACTCTTTTCCCTTTAACACAACTGTAGTAATAGACATAGGATGGAACCTGATCTTGGTTTTAAAACTGGACTTTTCCCACACAAGAACTGGGTGATTGTTACCACCACCTCCACTATCATAAGGAGGTGCATCTGCCTGAAAGATTGGTGAGGATGAGGTTGAGTAGTTTATCCTCTTGTCAGATTGCCATGGAAAGCATCTCCATAAGGAGATGCTGATAGAAGGGCACATTTTCATGTTCATAAGTGATAGCAGAATTAGTCCATTCAGCCCATCAAGTCTACTCTGCCATTCAATCATGGCTAATCTATCACTCCCTCCTAACCCCATACTCCTGCCTTTTGTCCATAACCCATAAACAAGAATCTAAACAAGAATCTAATTATCTCTGCTTAAAAATATATTAATTGACGGCCTCCACAGCCTTCAATGGCAATGAATTTCACAGATTCACCACCACTAAAGAGACATCTATCTGGGCCAGAGACTCTTTTCGCTGCTACCATTGGGCAGGAGGTACAGAGGCCTGATGTCCCACACCATCTGAAACAGCTACTGTACTTTCCTTACACTAATCAGGTTCCTGAACCGACCCACACAACTCAATCCTGCCTCAGCAAAGGAACACCTCTTGCACCACCATACATTTGGGCTTTTTTTCCAATTGTGTCTTGCACTAATATCATATTTTTTGCAGTCTTGTTCTTATTGCGGCCTTTCAGAATTTAAGTGTAATTTATGTATAGTTTATGATTTTGTGTGTTCTCTATGTGCCTGTGATACTGTTGAAAGCAAGATTTCCATTGTACCTGTACCTCACCGTGCTTGTGCAGAAGATAATAAACTCAACTTGACTTCTTCTTACCCCTTTCCCTTGCCACGGGATTTCATTTTAATCTCCCAAGTGTTATAACGCTCCCAAGAAATAAAGTACAAATAAGGAACTTAAAGTAAACTGCATTCGAGAACTGAATTAAGGCCTTCATTGTTCTGGGGTTAAATATGTTGTTGATCTTAATGCTTGACTGCAGGATCCTTCAGGCACATCAATTTGTTGTAGAGCAATAATCAGTAAGAATGAGACATAAACTTCCTGACAAACTATGACTTTAAATGTTACAAACAGTTCAGACAACAGATTTTTTTTTCAGTCCCTCCTTCCTGAGAGTATATCATGCCTTCAACTGAGACCTGGCTGCTATTTGGAGACCCTCAATCTTGGCAAGTGACCCTGAGGCACATTTGGGACACACCAGGCAGGGCAGCATGACCCCGCTCACCTCCAATTATCCACCTGCCTGTGAACTAAGGAAGGCACAACTGATATAACGTCATTAGCTGGAGCAAGACAGCTGATCCTGCCTGTGTGGTAACATTCTTAACCCAATATCTGCAGATTCCATTTACTTGAAGCATGATGCATATCTTTTGACAGATCTGAAAGAAAACAACAGTGTCCATACACAGACACAGGCACAGACAGACGGACACAGATACACACACATTTAACTACACACTGTCTTAATATCACACTGACTACGCACACTCAACTAACGCATTCACCGAACAAACACACACTCGCTCTCACACACACGCACACACATAGAAATATACACATGTCCAATTGAGTGATGATAGAATGACAATTGTTCAAGTTAATACATCTCATTGATATTACTGATGCATTGGATTGTCAAGAAGAAAAACCTACCTAATTTACTACATAGCAGATTCCACACTATCTGGCCCTGACCACAATGGACTGGATTGACCAACCTGCTCCCAATGTTTCAGGCCTCCCTCTCAGCTGCTCCATGGATCGCTCCACTCTCTAAAGACTGCCCCAGGATGACCGTCCATCCTCTTGATTGCCCCCATAGTTTGTGACCTTTCTAAGCTGGATCGAGGCTTGAATTCAACCCATCTCATCTCAGACCCTGGGCCGCCTCCATTGTAATAGAGAGGCCTGATAGTTCGGAATCTGCAATATCCTAATGTAGATACGGTTTTCCCCGTGACAAGACTAATTGATTAGGAGGGTAGTTCATTTGAACAAATAGGTGAATTAGGAACCATCATTGCAAAGTGACAAAGGTTGACACACATCCCATGAACTGAAGCAACCACTGTCCTGGAATGAAAAGAAGAACTGTATCACATTAAAGGATTGAATTGAATAAAAGGTGAGATCTACAAATTAAAATGTTTACAATTTACGATATAATGCGACAATTTAGATGTTCCAACAAGTAAAAAATGCTGTCAAGATTGTGTTTCTCCCATTAGATGCAAATTTGCTGATTAACTTTTGCAAAGTGCATTCATTTTCCACAATCGTGTCTGCTTTGTCTGCAATTTAATCACAATTTTTTGAGGATCATCCCACGATTTAGGTAGGGAATTAGTTATGAATGCTTTGTGCTTTCAGATAAAGAGCCTTTTAATTTTGACTTGGCTTTCCTCTCGAATGATAATGTCCACACTGCTGTACAACAACATTTTAATTTATATACAAAATCCCTAGATGGATAATAAGAGTAGATCAATAACATTAAACAGACAACAATCAACGCAATTATCTGCAAAAATGCTGAAGAATTATTTATTTTAAGGCTATTGCCAATAGCAGAGGTACATCGATTTACTGGGACTATGCAGTGTGAGGGAGACTGGGATGAAAGTTGTTTCAGTCACATTTAAGCATGTGTGTCTGGCCATAACATTTAACTTCTTCATTGCAATGTGAGGAGGAAGACAAAACACTAACGATTTTGTCTGAACTATTTCTTGCTGTTTAATCATTCAGGGTGTGGGAGTGCTGTGACAAGGATTTGTTCCCCCGTCACAGGTGCACCTGGTCTGCTTGGAACACCTACTTTGTAAAGAATTGCATCTCTGATACCTTAGGGGAAAATCCAAGGCATAAATGTGCTCATCAGGTTGCTAATATAACATTACCACAAATGGTTGGAGCAAATACTGCACACATTGCTTTAGCTCAACATCATTACTAAGTTAGAAGGAGAACTGATTTTAATAAGATAGACTCAAAAATGCTGGAGTAACTCAGCAAGACAGGCAGCATCTCTGGATAGAAGGAATGGGTGATGTTTCAGAATGAGACCCTTCTTGAGACAGAGTCAGGGGAGAGGGAGACATGGAGATATGGAAGGGTTGGGTGTGAAAATTGGAGAGCAAAGGGGACAAAGTTCAAGGAAACTGTACAATAGATCATTGTTAGCTGAGGGGACATACAATCAGTAACATTTAATCAGGAGGACATTTAAACTGGTCGGAGAAGTAGGATGGGAGCGGGATGGAGTGAGAGGGAAAGCAAGGTTTACTTGAAGTTAGAAATGTCAATATTCATACTGCTGGATTGTAAGCTGCCCAAGCAAAATATGAGGTGCTGTTTCTCCAATTTGTGTTGGGCCTCACTCTGACAGTGGAGGAGGCCCAGGACAGAAAGGTCAGTGTGGGAATGGGAGGGGGGAGTTAAAGTGTTTTGCATCTGGGAGATTGGAGTAAGCCCAGAAGAATAGCAGGGTGAGGGTGGCTGTAGATTTCGCTTTAAGCAATAAACCCAGGCAGGAAGGTAGAGATTAAATTGGAGATTATAATCATAATTGAGCTTGTTTTAGAACAGCCAAAGATCAATTAGGAGGAAAGGTTCTAAAACGTTATAAAAGATTTAAAGAGTTCTAGACCGTGGTAGGAAATTTTTTATAGTCCTCATTTTTTTTGGATCTGGGCTTCACCAGCAACGCCAGGATTTAATGCCCATCATATTTGCCCTTGTGAAGGTGGCTGATGAGCTGATTTCATGGACTGCTGCAGTCCTTCTGGTGAAGGTGCTCCTCCTGTACTGTGAGATTACTGTGATTAACTGCAATATGTTTCCAAATTGTGAGGAAAAACTGGAAAAAACGATCTTCTATACATGGAGCGGAATAGGTTAAGAGAGGATAGACGCTAGTAACTCAGTGGGACAGGCAGCATCTCTGGAGAGAAGGAATGGGTGAAGTTTCGGGTCAAGACCCTTTTTCAGACCATCAGAGATGCTGCCTGGCCCGCTGAGTTACACCAGTATTTTGTGTCTATTTTCAGTTTAAACCAGTATTTGCAGTTCCTTCGTACACAGGTTAAGAGAGGACATAATTCAGGTATAGAAAATTGTGAGATTTAGATAAGATAGTTTGCAGGAAGTTTTTCACCTTATCAGAGGTGAGTACTAAAGGACGGAGATGTAGAAGAAGGGGTATTTAGATGGGATCCGAAGAGAACCTTTTTCAAGCAGAGAGTGCAAAGTACCCGAGAGGATGAGAAGGAGTTCTTCCCAGAGGCCATTAGGTCTGTAAACTCCTATC
Organism: Raja brachyura; assembly: GCA_963514005.1. The sequence continues at coordinate 10,790,934 of OY740812.1, read as the reverse complement.
TCACCAGGGACTAACTTTACTGTACCAATTCACTGTCGTGTGGTGTCTTTTTAAAATTGCTGCTTCTTCTTTTTTTCCCTCCCACAAATATGTAATTACTGATTCTGTTCCATTCTGTTTTGTAGTTTTTTTTGCACAATCCGCAAACATTGCCACTTTTCATTTCACTGCACATCTCGTATGCGTATGTGACGAATAAACTTGACTTGACTTGAAATACACTGCCAGAGAGGATGGCGGAAGCAGGGTTGCCGACAGTATTTAAGAGTCTTTTGGATAGGCACATGGATTTGCAGGGAATGGGGGGGTTGGAGATCACGTGCAAGCAGAGGAGATGAGTTTAACCTAGCATTGTGTTCAGCATGGACATTGCGGGTCGAAGGGCCAGTTCCCATGATATACTGTTCTATGTTCTATAAAAACGTGTCTAGATTAGTAGCTAGACAGTGAAGGCTATGAACAAACTGCTGGAACATAAGGTTATTATGGTTGGATGCCCACTAATTGGCAATGGACATGGTGGGACGAATTACCTTTTTCTGTGCTGTATGACTCCATGGCTCTGTGACTCAAAGTGAACACAGTGCATTACCTGGAGGGGAACCCGACGGTGGAAGTGTTCCCAAGTCTTTGATTTAGTTTTGATTGATCAGAATGTTGATCAGAATGTCAACTAAATCTACAGCCACCCTCACCCTGCTATTCTGTTCAGAGTGAGGCCCAACACAAATTGGAGAAACAGCACCTCATATTTTGCTTGGGCAGCTTACAATCCAGCAGTATGAATATTGACATTTCTAACTTCAAGTAAACCTTCCTTTCCCTCTCACTCCATCCTGCCCCCATCCTAGTTCCCCGACTAGTTTAAATGTCCTCCTGATTAAATGTTACTGATTGTATGTCCCCTCAGCTAACAATGATCTATTGTACAGTTTCCTTGAACTTTGTCCCCTTTGTTCTCCCATTTTCACACCCAACCCTTCCATATCTCCCTCTCCCCTGACTCTGTCCCAAGAAGGGTCTCATTCTGAAACGTCACCCATTCCTTCTATCCAGAGAAGTGGCTGGAGTCATGGAGATATTAATGGACTGGCTTGGCTGGAGTTCTTTTTGTTTGGAACAAAGGATACCGAGGAGAGATTTCATTGAGATGTATAAAATTATAAAAGGTCCAAATATGGTTAACATGAAGATTCAAATAGAATGAATGGCCCTTTTATAGAGAATCAAGGAAACACTCAATGAGTCAGGTAGCATCTCGATAGAAGAAAAGAGGGTTACTATTTCAGGTCAATGAATTTCCATCAGATTACAGCATTTAGATGAATTTAGTATACAGTACACAATAAGTAGCTGCCTCGCTGACAATGCTCACACAGAAAGCAAGAAACAAAACCCCTGCAAACCTCTTTAGAATTTTAATGACCTCAATTAGTTGGTCCTTCATTAGAGTTTGAAGCCAAAGACAGTTCAACTTTTCTTCAGAAATATATCCTCTCATTTCACCCATCGGTTCTTTTGGTTTGTTAATAATAGAACTGGACCTATGTTCAGTACTCCAAGTTTCATCATGATGGGTTGAGTTTTATTGCTGCTCATAGATCTATTATCAGGACTGTGGTGGACATAATCTTCCCTGCACTACATTCAACTCTTGAACATCTTGCCGATTAGAACACCTATGTCAGGATGTAATACATTTCAGCCTTCAACACCAGAATAAGCTCATCACTAAACTTCTAGACTTTACCCTTGGAGCCGCCATCTACAACTGGTTTCTGGACGACCTGACCGACAGACCTCAGTAAATTAGAATTGGTCATGACATTTCCTTCACCCTGACCCGTATACTGGTACCTCTCAGGGTTGTGTGCTCTGCCCTTTGGTTTATACCATGTACCCATGACTGTGTGGCCAAATAGAGTGCAAACTTAATGTTAAAGTTCACCACTGTTGTCGGTCAGTCAACAACAACATTGAGGCAGAGTACAGGAAAGAAATCTGGTCGTAACAATAACCTGGCCCTTAACGTCAGAAAGAGGAAATAGTGGGTTGTTGACCTAAGGAAGTGTGGGGAGGTGCAAACCAACCCTCCTTAATGACGCTGGCCTGTCACAGACTCCTCACTTCCTTCCATCCACTCCGTCGTCATAGTGTATTGCATCAGGAAAGCTGAAAGTATAATCAAGGAAACTTGTCACTCCAACCATTCCCGTTTCTCTTCTACCTTCTGGGAGAAGATACAGAAACTTAAAAACGTCCAGACTTAAGAACAGCTTCTTCCCCACTGCTATCAGTCATCTGAACCAATACCTCCTTCACAACCCCTACCCAAGGTGCTGCCCCCCCCCACTCTTATTCTTAACACTACTTCATCCAGTTATTCTGTGATTCAACTTTAGTATATATTTTTGTACTACGTCAGGTTGCACTGCGATTGTCGCTGCTTTACAATTGTTGTCGCGATAATTATCATATACTGTTTGCTTTATGACCTTCATGTGAACAAGGAATTTCATTGCACCCTTGTGTATATAATAAATATACCTGACCCTGAACCTGAAACTGAATGTGTCACAAGTCCAGAGTTTACAATGTGTAACCAAATTACAGCTACACGGGGAACTGCATAAGTCTCCAGTCCTCCAGCAGCAGAGCCTCAACTTGAAGTCTCTTGCTCAAAGGTCCTCATGTATACATCTGCAGAAAGTAACTGTTTCAATTAGATTGGCTCTGGTCTTGTAGATAACCTTTCTCCTTTGCGTTCTCTCACAATCATGGATAACCTGCTTCCTGGCACCTGAGGTGGCGAATAGGGCCAACATGAGAGCCGATCGACTTCTGGGAGTCTCTGGCAAAATGGAGAAGGAACATTTGGGATGATAAACAGAAGCCCAAAGCAAAGCGTTGGAAACATACGAGGTAAATGGCAGAAGGGGCAGGATAAGCGACTACATCGATCCTCTACCATAACTAACTTGAATAGGGCTTAATCTACAATGTGACACGCTCAGCAAGAGCTGGAAAACTAGGGAACATGTCAGAACATAAGACTTGTGGAAGTGGTCTCCTAAACGTAGATTTTACTTCGGAGTCACGCGAGTGATTCCGTGAAGAAGGCCCGCCAGGCTGCATGCGCAGCATTACGTCAGCCGCATTGGCGCAAACACCAGTCTGGCAGGACAGAGCTCCTGCCGGTGGTAAGTTAAACTTAAAAGGTAAGTTTGTTTTTTTACTTACCTGGGGTTTTTAGGCAGGAGCCTCTTTTTATAGAGGTTTTTCTGCCAGTTTCAAAGCCCGACAAGTTGGCGATTATGGACTGTGGAGATATTCCAGTCCGATCGCAAATGCGGATAAACCGGCAAAATTGATCGGGTTGCGAGATAAGGAGTCAGTAACAGTGCAGTTAGTGGCTCCCCAGCCTGCAGGGATGCCGTAAAAAGGGCAAGAAATTTAAGCAGAGTCACTGACAGGGGGGTCAGCGGCTCCCAGCCTGTGGGATGCCGTTGGAACGGCAAGGAAGCAACGCTGGAGTCACTGACAGTGGGGTCAGTGGCTCACAGACGTTGGTCCCCAGTCAAGAAATTACTGGGACCCATTCAGCCCTATTTGGACTCGGGCTATAAATGGTTTCTCCTTATAATAAAAAGTATGTATTTTATAGTGTTTTTTCTTTAAGTAAAAGCTAAAGGCAAAGTAAAAAGTTATTGTTATATGTTCTGACAATGTTATAATTGTTTAAGCACAGGTTGCTATGATTTATTTTTACCCTTCACAGGTAAAGCTGTACACTAAATGTTGATTTAGTGAGCTTACACAACAATAGCGCAGGCCTATGGGACAGGCCACACCAGCAGCGCCTGACAGGGCTGCTTCATATATGAAAGTGCCAGCCTACGGGAGAGCCATGCCAGCAGCACCTGATACAGGGCTGTTCCATTTGTGACATTACCGGCCTATGGGAGAGACGTGCCAGCAGCGCCTGACAGGGCTGCTTCATGTGTGAAGTGCCGGCCTATGGGAGAGCCGTGCGAACAGCGCCTGATTCAGGGCTGTTCATGTCAAAATGTGCCAGCCTTTATGAAAGGCAGCGCCAGCAACGCTTGGGACAGGGTTGCTCAAATTCACACATATCTACTCGCCCACGGAGTCGGGAGATGATTCTCCACCGGGGCTAGAGAGCAAGGCCCATGGAGTCGGGGGATGAATTCCTCACCGGGGCTGGATAGTGCGTTGAAATGACTATCCTAAATACAGCAACCTTTGTATACAGTGCTGCAAAGGTCTCCCTCTCGGAGGCAGAGACCAAAATAGGTCAGTAGTCTGCTGACACTGAGTCTCAGGGTATGGCCGTGGGGCATACCCAAAGGGATGAAGGGCACATGTCAGAAGTACCTTTCCTGACAATAAAGTTGCCATCCCAGTAGAATATTCTATTGGGTTAAGGCCAATGGGTTTGTATCAGTATTTGTATCCTACTGCCTGCCTCAGCGCCTGTTAGATTTGCCTATGAATCACCCTCTCTGAGGGATGAGCAAAAGGTCAAGATGACTCCGGGCTCTAAAGATGTCAATAGAACAGACTCAAGCATATATGTGCCGGCAGTGAACAATGCCAACAGGGGGATGTGAGAGCCAGCCGCTGAATCGGTTATTCAGGTGGGTCTATTCTACAGGGGAAGAAGCCTGGCAGATGAATTAATTCGGCCAACAACGGCCAAAAGTCATCATTCAGAATGCACCCCAGGTGCTCATCGGCATTAGCGGTTCACTGGAGCTGGGGGCAGCATGATAGCTCAGAAATTCCATGCACCTTCCAATCATGCTCAACTAAATGGGCCTAGCACTTCCAAAATTTGGGTAGTGCACCGTTCACAAGTTGTAATATTTACATTTGTTTGCACAACTCACAAAGGGTAAAAATATTTGGTTGAGGCACAGCCGGAGCATTCCAAGTAAGTTGGGTTATGGCCAGGTTTTGGAAATTGGGCAGAAGTTCTCATGCAAACCACCCATGCAATAAGGCAGGATTGGCATGTTATTATGAAGAATGGAGAGTATCGAGCATATGAACTTTCCGAATGTAAAAACTTATTCCTGACTTCAACAGATTCATAAGATAAGGGATACATGTTATACAATTCCCATTACAAAGGTTATCAAAGACAATGTAACTGTACTATAACAGTAAAGCTTTGCAGTATGGGATAAACTGTTTGTTGGTCATTGGGATTTACCTTTAATTAATATTAGCCTTGTCTCCGCCTTGTGGCAAGAGATTGGGGTTATAGCAATCTGTTACAAAACTGAGTTATTTTCATTGAGAGTAATTGGCAATATAGTAGCTGGGTTGCAGCTGAGCAAAACAAGGAACTGATATTGTGTAAGTAGCAATTAGGTTGTTGCTAACAACCTTGTGCTATTGTCAGCTGAGGCTACTTCAGCCACAATAATGAAGTAACAGTATTCAGCATGGTGAACATGACAATAACTCATTGAACTTGAAACTCGCTACAGTAGTGTGGTCGGTTGAATTCAGTTATTATGAACTGATGTTTAGAACTCTAAGATGAGAAGTTCCAAATATCATCACCTACTCAAAGGTAGTGGAGATTGCATGAGTTACTAATTCTTCAGTTGTTGGTATCAACTAAATATATACACTAAATGCACCGTTGAGTAAGGTTTTGAGTGAATATACATATTCATCATGCACAAATTTAAGTTGCTACTCTACGATGGTGACATATGTTAGAAGCGCAAGACAGACACCATTTTGAGCAGATGCCAAGACGTGTGTTCAGCTCTGGCTGAACAACTTCTAATCTTGTGTGTGGACTCGATAAGAAGAAGACCAAGTCACTGATTTGCCTTTGATTTCACAAGCATCATTGATACAAATGTACGTTGCATTAGGTCCAATGAAAATAATTTGGTAGCAGCCATTCCTCATCACCCCAGGAGCCGTTCACATTATATTGTAAATATCCCTCTTATTCTGCAGAGAAGGGAGATAACAAAGATTTGCATATCTCCCCCTCTCACTGAGCTTTGCTGCATTCAGGTTTAGCGTCCAAACCAGTCTTGCAGGCATTTGTGTTTAATCCCAGCCCCTCTTCCACGGCAACAGTGAGAAATGAGGAAAGCCAATGATATCCTTGACTGTCTCATCAGGGGATTCCATACCTGCATATCACACAGAGGAAAAACGCAGAAAACCCATTGAGTTTGATTATGATGAGAGAGAGTTGAGCAAGAAGAGCTTGGAAGTGCATTTTCCACATCAGTGACTCAGGGATATGCCCAGAGCACAGGAAATCTGTACAATAACAATCTACACTTTTATTTCTACTTTGAAAATAATAACTGTAGTATGGCAGGGAAAACAAACCTCCTGGAAAAAGTTCTCCATATCACATTTTCGTCAACCCGACAGTGACAAATTGCATTAATAGTCCTTTATATTTGTGATATGAATTTATATTGATGACTATTCTGCTTGCTACTTGGAATGATTCTTGTTTAAGTCACATAGAAAGCATAATTACATTTTTAGATTAGCATTTGTTATAACATATTTTCAGAAGGGATATACTAAACTAAACTGTTAATTCCACAGAACTAACTTAACTACCTTTTTACTAGGAAAAACATCCATAATTAAAATTGTCATCATATTTCAGCAAACTACGTAAACATTGAGCAACTATTTAATTTATTCAAATTCAGAAGACTAAAGCACATTTTCCCCCAAAGTGATTTAGATTTAATTTAGAATTTAATGCTTTGGATGACTTTTGACCTCTGACCCTTGTAAATCATTACACTGACCATATCCATGGCCCTTTAATCGGTGGTTGTGTGTGAAGCTTACCTCAGATTTCATGGCACATTGCATTATGTTAACTCTCCACAACCACTGTCTGTGTGTCATCGACCCTCTTTCAGCATATTTCCCCACTGTGCAATGTGTTGCTACAGACCCCTTAACTGAACAAGGGTCTCGACCAGAAACGTCACCCATTCCTTCTCGCCAGAGATGCTGCCTGTCCCGCTGAGTTACTCCAGCTTTTTGTGTCTATCTTCACTGAGTCAGTCAGCAATCATCTGCCAAGTTAACCTTCATAAATGACATACGGTGCCTGATGTCACCAAAGACGGGGACAGAGTCTGAAGAAATGCCATATTTCATAAGAAGTCGATTCTGCAAATTTTACAAAATTGAAAAGAAATTGGAGACAGGAGGTTTAATTTGTCCCAAACGCCAGCATCTGGAAACATTAGTGTATCAGTTTATCAAAGGCAATAATTTCCGTCAGGGTCGGGTTGTTTCAAAGTGTTGCAATAACACAAAAAAAAATAATAGCGGGCAGCACAGTGGAGCAGTTAATAGAGCTCCCATCTTCCAGCACCAGAAACCTGGGTTAAATACCAATCTAGGGTACTGTTTGCATGGAGTTTGGTGTTTCCCCCTGCGACTGCGTGGGTTTCCTCCCACATCCCCAAAGACATGCAGGTCGGTAGGTTAATTGGCTGCGGCAAATTATTCCTTGCATGTATGTGTGTAGAATCTGGGGGGAGTTGATCAGAATGCGGAGAGCATAGAAAATGGGATTAACGTAGGATTAGTCTAGGTGGGTGGTTAATGGACAATGTGGACTCAAGTCTGAAGAAGGGTCTGAAGAACAGCCTGTAGAAGGATCTGTAACGTCACGTATGCATGTTCCCCAACGATGCTGCCTGACCTGCTGAGTTACTCCAGCACTTTGTATCTTTGTTTGTAAACCAGCATCTGAATCCTTGTGTCTACATTGTTAATATCTAACCAGTGCGAATAATTTCTACAGTGCATCAGCAGAAGTTTCTTCGAGTATTGGATGACGTGCTGAGTCATTTTAAACTTCTAAGAACGTAGAAGTGCTGGTATGCCTTCTTCATGATTACATCTAAATTGGGCCAGGACAGGTCAGGCAATATAGTAACACCCAGGTATTTGAAGTGTTAACATTTTGTATCGACAGGTGCGGCACAAATGAAAATGATCCATCTTATATAATTGGCAGCCAGGCTGCAATCCTACTTCTTTGAAAAGTGTCAAGTGGAAAATCAACTGCATTGAATCTAGGTCACAAATTTTCATTCGGGGTTAAGTTTTCAAATGTGCAAAACATTTTCCCAGGCATTTTGGCAATCGAAATGTAAAAGCCAAATCATGAGCACACGGAATATAGTCATTTTAACACCACTATACCTGAGCCGATTACCTCACTGTGCAAAGATAGTCACAAATGCTGGAGTGACTCAGTGGGACCTCACTGTGCATATGGTTTCTTCCTATGAGCTGCTCCGTTTCAGTTCCCCGTCCTAATTTCTGATTGAAGCAGGAAAATTTCATTAGTCATGATATCCTCCATTGTTCGTGATTCAGAAGAAACAATTATGATGAAAGTAAAATCATTCCTCCTGAAACAATGAGTTGGTAAAATGACTAATATTCACAGTCATTAAGATCCAAACTCACAATTATTTTGGATTTGCCCAGGAAAATATTTGGGTGGGTCGGTCCAGAAGTAAAAGGCTGGATGGTCTACTGATTTCAAAATAGTTTCATTGTTTTCAGTGAAATATTATGATTTCTCACAGACCCGAGATGAAAGATTATAAAACAAATCTCAAGTGCTTAGAGAAACACTCAAAAGCTATCTTCAAATGCACCTATTTACACCAGTCGTCACCAGCCTAATGTCCCACACTCCAACCCTTAAAACTGACTCAGGCAACTGAACCATACTCTCGCCAACTAGCGAGTAGTCCTGACCTCCCATCTACCTCATTGGAGACCTTCGAACTAGCTTTAATCGGATTTTCACTGGACTTTATCTTGCACAAAATATTATACCTTTTATCTTGTATTTGTCTATTGTTGTCGGCTGGGTTGTATTCATTTATAGTTTTTTCGCTGACTGGATAGCACGCACTGTACCTCGGTACACGTGAAAATAATAAACTAAACTAAACTGTGAACTTATCCTTTCCTCAGGTTCTTGCAATCAAGTTTGTTTAAATCATCTCAATTGAGTACAGAAAGGAGGGAATATTAGAAATTGTAGAAGACCTACAATGAGTAGCAATTGAAGTTCAGGACTTCCCTCTACAAGAGTATGACAATGGTCACATCGATTCATTCGAACATTACCAGAGATCATCTGCAAAATTTGGGAAAGGAGGGCTGAGAATGAAGGGTGTGTGTCTCAAGAGCTGAGAAACTGACTTCAAGTAGGTTTCTGAAGAAGGGTCTTGACCTGAAACGTCACCCATTCCTTCTCTCCAGAAATGCTGCCTGTCACGCCGAGTTGCTCCAGCATTTTGTGTCTATCTTCAGGTTAAACCAGCATCTGCAGTTCCTTCCTATACATTCAGATTACGCAATGTTGGTTTAAATTAAATTAAATCATGATAGATTGTTTCTAATTATTAATCCGATGGTCAGACAAGTGAGCACATTCAAAGTAAAAGTTACCTGGGCGTGAATGCAAATGTCTGCACACAACATTTAGGTACCATCGTTCACAAACATAGGATTTTAGAAGGATGTGGACAAAAGGCAGTCAAATGGGACCAGCCCAGAATGACAACTTGGTCAAGGGCAGCATGGTGGAGCACCGGTAGAGTTGCTGCCTTACAGTGCTTACAGCACTGGAGACCCGGGGTCGCTCCCGGCCTCAGGTGCTGTCTGTACAGAGTTTGTTCAGTCTGTCCGTGGCCGCGTGGGTTTTCTCCAAGATCTTCGGTGTCCTCCCACATTCGAAAGACGTATTGGTATGTAGGTAAATTGGCTTGGTATAAATGTAAAATTGTCCCTAGAGTGTGTAGTATAGTATTAATGTGCGGGGATCGCTGTTCGGCACGGACTTGTTGGGCCAAAGGGCTTGTTTCCGCTCTGCATCTCTAAACTAAACTAAACATGGACAAGTTGTGCTGTAGGGTTGTTTCCATGCTGTATAGTTCTATGACTGTATGATTCAATAACTGTTGAAGCAAAAGCTTCCAATTCATTTATTAGCTGGTACAATGTTTGAAGAACTAATAACAGGGGAATTGCACCAGTTATTACATCAACATTCTGCACGTTTACCATCATCACACAATGTAACTGACATCCAAAAATGTCAGTCAGTAATTCAAAGCTCTTCCGTGTGCTTTGCAGTGGAACTGAATGTTGTCGGCAAAGTAAATATGCAGTTTAATTCCATTTAGTTCATTTGTAGAGATACAGCATGGAAAGAGGCCCTTCGGCATACTGGGTCCACGGGGATTGATGATCACCCGTAGCTCTATCTTACACATTATGGACAATTTGTAGAAGCCAAGAAACCTACGAACTTGCACATCTTTGGAATGTGGGAGGAAACCAGAGCACCCAGAGTAAACCCACGTGATCATGGGGAGAATGCACCAACTCCGTACAGACACCACCCATAGTGAGGATTGAACCCAGGTCTCTGGCGCTGTGAGGCAGCAACTCTAGTGTTGCACCACTGTGCCGCTCAAATCAGAATCATAAGGGAATCCTCAGCCATTAAAGGTCAGAAACATGTGAAACGTGTCAAAGTAGTTTCATGGAAAAAATAAAGAAACATCTATCATAGTGTACCCTATTGGGAGTGATCAATGGGCATAACAGTGAAATGTTAACCACTATTTTGGATTGGGATTACATTTTGGTGCACATCCCTCCATAGTCTTCCTATACATGTACCTGCCCCAATATATTTTAAATGTAGTTTAAATTGCCTGCCTCAACCACCTCCTCTGGCAGCTCATTCCATCTACCCACCACCCTCTGTGTGACTTGATCCTTGTTAAATGTGGCTGGGAGCCTCTGTTGTCTTCCTCTAGCTTTATCATTATCACCGCACCCAAGCATGATAGGAGGGGTGGGGGAACTGGAAATGCAAAAGGAGCAGACAGTCGCTTCCATGTTGACTGATTTACAGAACACTTTCCACCAACTCCCAAACGCCCACCACTTCCTGAACCTCCTTGGAAAAATGTACACCTCACTATGATAATTAGATAATTATTACTCACCATAACATGCCTGCCGCTGAGCAGACTACACTGACAGTGCGTACCATATATTATTTACACCTCCTCTCAGTGACCAAGGAACTACTCCCCAATCTCCCCATGAATACTTCGATATGTTCCATATAAGTGGAGAATATTCTTTATCAGAACTTTCAGACGACTGATGTGGCTGGGAGCTTCTCTCATCTGTTGGTGGTGCAATGGTAGACTTGTTGCCTTACAGTGCCAGAGACCCGTGTTCGATCCTGACTATGGGTGCTGTCTATACGGAAGTTGTATGTTCTCCCCATGACCTGCTTAGGTTTTCTCCTGGTGCTCCAGTTTCCTTCCACACTCCAAAGACTTAGAGGTTTGTCGGCTAATTGGCTTGGTAAAATTGTAAATTGTCCCGTGTGTGTGTGTTGGATAGTGCTAGTGCTATTGCGTGGGGATTGCTGGTCAGCATGGACTCTGTGGGCCGAAACGCTGTATCTCTAAACTAAGAAGGATGAGGACTAAGACCACTGACCATCTCAGAAATCTGTAGGCTTGTGTGTGTGGTTACACACAAGTCGTTAATAGACAAACATAATAAACCAATTTACTCCTCTAGATTCTACTGAGCCTCAGTGTTGTCGCGGCACGAGTTCACTGGTGTGTCAGTGTGGGGTGGTCCACCTCAGTCAATCACTGGAACTGCCTTGTGGTGCACGGCATTGTGTAGCTTCCTGTGGGCCACAACTGCTCCTCGCATCCTCTCTCTGACATATAAACTCCTGAGAGGCACTCACCAGCAGCTGACTAACTGGATGTATCAGCCAACAGCAGAGCTTGGATTCCGTAAGATGACAGACCTTAAAAGGCATAATGTTTGATGAATCACTAAAAATATATTTATGCATCGCAGTTTGCCATGGAACTGTAGATATATTACCTTGCTTCCAACACTGGAGACCATCACCACCAAGAGAGAATCTGTGGCAAGCACATTAAGGGCCTGTCCCACCAGCATGCAACTCTATGCGATGAACGCGATCAAACTAGAAGCGGGGGCCGCGCGGAGGTCGGGTGATCCCCTGTACAGGGCCGTTCCCACCAGCATGCGCCTGCATGCGGCAAGCGCAACCAAACCGGCAGTAGGGGCCGCGCGGAGGTCGGGTGAGTGGCGCAACGCGGCGCAAAGTGAGGCGAACTTGGAGTGAAGTCTAAGGTAAGTTCGCCAGGACAGAGAGGGAGGGGCACACAGAGAGGGGCACCGAGGCACACACACAGAGGGCCACGGAGCCACACACGTAGAGGGTCACGGAGGCACCTACAGATAGGTTCACGGAGGCACGATGTCGGGGCGGTGTGTAAACGTCGAGGCGACTGCGAGCCGACAAGTCGTCGCCGCGCGGAATTTTTGAACATAGTCAGCTTTTCGGAGCCCCGCGCGGTCTCGGGACGAACTCGGGATGAACTCCGCACAATTCCGCACGGCTCCGGCGATCGAAGTGGGACCGGCCCCGCGACGCCGGACGGCTCAAGCGACCACGTTAGGTCGCGCTAATCGCATAGAGTTGAATGCTGGTGGGACAGGCCCTTTACTTGCCATGTTACAGACTATGCCAGTATGTTGTCAATGTGTTGCTGCATGCAGACATCGACTGCTTAATTTGTTGAAGGGTTATGAATGCAATTGAATTTCGTGCAATTGTCAGCAACCATCCCCATTTCTGACCTTATCATGAGAGGTCGATCATTGGGGAAGGAGCCGGTGAGGGTTGTGCCCTAGAACATTGCCCTCGGACAAAACTGCTGGAAATACTCAGCAGATCAGGCAACGTCTGGTGTGAGAGAGAAACTGAGTTAATATTACAAGTGGATGAACTTAGATCAGAAATGGCCAGTTCTGCCACAAACAGGAGACCGGCGCAGAAGAGACCTCGTCATGAAAATCAAACCTAATACAATGAATTGAAAGAATTGGACAGAGCTGCTCCACCTCAAGGTAGTGTTGGTGAGGAGTACTAGAGAAAACAAGCACAGATTAGATAACCACTTTTCAGACTCGTTCTCACATTTGACCCCGAATTTCCAGTTAATTCCCCATCCCACCCTTATTCTGCACTCTTTGTCTTTGCCCCCCTGCACCTTTCCAGCAAAGCCAAATGTTAGCTTAAGAAACAGCACCTCATCTACCACCCAGGCATATTACAGTCCCTAGGGTCAATACTTAACTCAGCAGTTCCAGATAAACAGCCTTTCTTGTTTGTGTCACAACTGAGCAGTACCAGTGTTAGGTCATTCATCCGTAACATTAGTTTTGTTTGTCTCTCTCCATAGATGTTAGCCTGACCTGTTGAGTATTTCCAATATTTTCTTTTATTTCAGATTTGTATTCCCATTACAATGTTCATCAATTGATATAGAAAGCTTCATGAAAGGGCTCATGCAAATGAGGATATAACAAGTAAGTTTGGCATTCATGGGGTTAATCGTTTGTGGCGATATTCTTGAAGTCGTCTTAATCTGACTATAGTCGCTGAACTGGGAATGTGTAACTTCAAGGAAAAAAAGTTCTGATTGTTTTAATACTTTACCTTATGCCCTCGTCAGGGACATGGCGAAGAGGTCATAACCCTAGGCCCAGGGGCATCTGAAACCCATTTTAGCAAAGAGAACAGATAAGCTAGGTCATGCACTCTACTAGTTTTCTTTTTTTTTCCATTTCTATGGAAAATTCGGATGCCAATTTATCTTTAATAAAGATAAATCGACAATCGGCATTTTATTTGTGGATTGTGAAAGTTACAACATAAATTTTGCCCACAACATAGATATCATGGCTTCTGTTAGTTTTTGTATTTTCTTAGATCGACCAAAACACCACTGCTTTGCATATTAATGAAAATTAACCGTTTGATAGGTTTTAAATCAATTGGAATAGGAATTGGATAAAACTGCATCTTTAAACGATTTACTGGTAGAATGTTTAGTGTGCAGTGAATGCTGAGGACTCCAATCAAGTACGAAAAACAATGAATCGTTTGCAAAGCGGACACATAATTTACATTTAATAATGTGTACAGCAGCTCATTTTAGTTATGAAGAATGAGAAGCTATGACTTCCTCCAAAAAAGGAATTTAAATAGTCCATTGGAGCGAAGGAATCTGTGCACTCAGAGAGCATTTGCCTCTCTTTTACCTGCTGGACCTGATTTAACTTCAAATTCAGTATTCCAGCTTTAGTGAAATATATAATTGTCTGGCCCTGTAGTGTATACAGTGAAATCCAATGGACTAGTGAGGGTAATGTGCACTGTGGTACTGGATGCGAAATCAGTGAATTTATCACCACCATAAAGTCAGTGTATTTGAATATCAGAGGCAGAGATCAACATGTGTAACTTGCTTTATTGAATCTACAACATATGCAAAAGATGAGAACTAATCATCGCCAATTGTTTTTGGAAAAATGTCTGTGTGTGGAAGTGCCAAAATTTGAGTATTAGGAATGGCAAAGCAAGACAATCAGTGCAAGGTGAGAAAGGACACAAAGTGCTGGAGTCACTTAGTGGCTCAGGCTGAATCTCTGGAGAACACGGATAAGTGACGTTTCAGGTCAGGACCCGTCTTCAGACTGAACAAGAGGCCGCAATTTGCTCTTCATGCTGGCCTAACCAGTTTCAGGCTGTGGAGCCAATTTGCAAGTTAATAGATTCAACTAGTTTCCACCACTTTCCCTTGTCCTAGATTCTCAAGAGCAGAGGGCACCAAAATGGACTGCATAATAATAATAATAATAATCATAATATATTTTATTGGCATTACACATAAGTGCAACGAGATTTGGTTTGTAACTTCCATCCGATGTCATAACTTAAACGACGAATAAAATTTAGGTTTAGATATCCCGAGAACAAGGTTTGTAAAAAGAACATTAGACCAGTAAAGCAGTCAAAACCGACTAAAGTGCAGATGTGTCTGTGCGACGTGACCATCCGAGGGAGACAGTCCATGGGGGTGGGGGGCACTCAGCAGGGCCGGTTCAGAGCCGCTATAGCTCTGGGAATGAGGCTGTTCCCGAGTCTGGAGGTGCGGGCGTAGAAGGCCTTGTAACGTCTGCCGGAAGGGAGTAGTTCGAACAGTCCATTACAAGGGTGAGAGGAGCCTTTATGGATGCTGACGGCCTGCATGGTGGAGTTTGCATGATTGTGTTGGACTCAAAAGCAAAATGAGTTCAAATCAATACAGTCTTTGGTGTGCGTTCACACTGGGGACATCCTTTTCTAAGACATTGGGGACATCCTTTTCTTGTTGTTCACCAGGTAATCTCTTCCCAAAACAGAGCTTGGAATAGCTGCAATCCTATATGGCACTCCTCTATGTCACCTAATCTATGGTTTAATTTATGATGTGTTGGGATTTCTGCAACAATACACTTTAGACCACAAGGGACTGATGCTATGTTTAATAAACCGAGCTCCCTAAAGCTAGCTGGATAAGTCCTTTAATTAAAATCAATGACAAATACTATTTGGATTGTTACTGGCCAATAGCCATTTCATGATCTCAGGATGTCCCTAACACTTTGTTGCAAATAAGATTTATAAGACTAACATTTCGGGTTGGGACCCTTCTTCAGATTCAGAATCCGTCTGAAGAAGAATCCCGACCAGATGCGCCTTCTCTTTACTTCCAGAGATGCTGCCTGACCCGCTGAGTTACTCCAGCACTTTTCTAACTTCATACCAAAGATAAGACATTTATGTGAAATCATAAGATCATAAGCGATAGGAGCAGAATTAGTCCATTCGGCCCATCAAGTCTACTCCGCCAATTAATCATGGCTGATCCATCTCTCCCTCCTAACCCCATTTTCGTGCTTTGTCCCCATAACCTCTGACACCCTTGGTGCTAATTTGGAATTTATCTATTTCTGCCTTTAAAAATATCCACCGACGGCCTCCAGAGCCTTCTGTGGCAATTCCACAGATTCACCACCCTCTGGCTAAAGAAATTCCTCCTCATCTCCTTCCTAAAAGAACATCCTTTAATTCTGAGGCTGTGACCTCTAGTCCTGGACTCTCCCACTATTGGTAATATCCTCTCCACATCCACTCTATCCAAGCCTTTCACTATTCTGTATGTTTCAATGAGGTTCTTCTAAACTCTAGTGAGTGCAGGCCCAGTGCTGTTCATCATATGTTAACCTACTCATTCCTGGGATAATTCTTGTTAACCTGCTCCGGGCCCTCTCCAGAACCATCACATCCTAAATCTGAGGCATGTACATTTTCTACCTAAATGAATATTTATTGTTTCATCGTAAGTCCATACAAAGGGAATAAATGTTCATCACATTTTGGTATCAGTATTTTGGCAGGGTGAGTTACTTTACATTAGTTATGTAGAATTTTCAAAGCCCAAACTCAGGGTATCAAGTTCTATTTTGGTTGTATCAATGCAATTTGCATAATTCAAATTAATTTGGATGATTGGAAGGAACATGTCCCTTTAAACAAGGTCATCCTTATGGCTCCGAGTTCCTTTGTTCTTGAAGTGTTGTTTCCTGTAGCCCAGTAAGTTTTTATCTGTCTCTCAATGCACTGTTGGTGGTACTGGCTAAATCCTTTGAGGTTGGGAAGTGGAATTTTGCTGAAGGCTCCTGTATCTCAGGTAGAAGGAGATTAGCAACAAGTTCACCACCGTGGGCCAGTGATGCACTATCACTCAAGACCAAGGTTTAAATATTTTTACATGTTATGTCACTTAGTGTTTAATCTTTAATGTGGTTCCAAGCGCCCTGGGTCAGATACATCACCCGCCAGTCATGATGAAATAGGCAATTTACATTTTTTCATTTTGAAATTCAGGGCTAATCGTCTGACCTAACTGCAAGCAGTGAATTCCTTAGAGCACTACAGGTCATTTTCTTGACTAGTGGCAGAAATATATGCTTTATAGCTTTTTCAAAGAGTTTGACATTGACACCACTCAAGATACAAACACAGCTGTGATGGATCAAACCTACCTCACTCCCCACCCACGACTAGACTCATTCCTTCCCCCACTGCCCCACCATCACCCCCCAAAGTGCTTGCCTTTACTATAATGAGAAGCCAGTATGCTGCATGCCCCCAACTAAGCCTCGTCGGGTCCAGTTCATGTCTAACATGATGAGGTCAAGTTAAGAATTAACTCTTTAGTACATGTTTTGTTTAGTTTAGTTTAGTGGTACAGCATAGAAACAGGCCCTTCAACCCACCGAGTCTGCGCCGATCAGTGATCTCCGCACACTAACACTATCCTACACACACACACACACACGAGGGACAATTTACAATTTTACCGAAGTCAATTAACCTGCAAACCTGTACGTCTTTGGAGCGTGGAAGGAAACCAGAGAAAGCCCACGCAATCGTGGGGAGAATGTACATACTGTGAACAGACTGCGCCCATAGTCAGAATCGAACCCAAGTCTCTTGCACTGCAAGGCAGCAACTCTACCGCTGCGCCACCATACCGCCCTGTCATTGCACCCAGGATAAAGCGATATAATAGCAAGGTACAAAGTGCACAGGATTTGACATAAATTATATTATTCAAGGAACAATTGCTTTGAAACAATTTTCAATCTGTTGGTATTTGTTGTCATAAATTGTGAATTCTAAAATATTTTATATTATGCATGGATTTTAAGTACTTTCAAGCAATGTCTTTGATCATTTGCACACTGGGTTGAAAAGTGAAACTCTTGGAAAGTGTGCAGAAGAGATTCACTGAGATGTTACCTGGGCTTGCGGGTTTGATTTATAGGGAAATGTTAGATAGGCTGGGCCTATTATCTTTGGAGTCGAGTAGGCTGAGAGGTGACCATATTGATAAGATCATAAGATGCATGGATAGAGTGAACACTCACAGTCATTTTCCCAGGGTAAATTATTCTAAAACTAGAGGGCATAGGCTTAGGGTGAGAGGGGAGAAATTTAATAGGGGAGGGTAGTCCAGATCTAGAATGAGCTGCCAGAGGAAGCTGCAGAAGCAGATACAATTACAACCTTTAAAAAAAAAATTGGGGAAATATATGGATAAGAAGAGCTTAGAGCCATGGGCCAGATAGAGACAAATGGGATTATTCTAGGTTACCAATTTGTTTGGCATGGACAAGATGGGCCAAAGAGCCTGTTTCCATGTTGTATAGTCCATGTCTCTGTATCTTCCATGAATTAAGTGAGGAAATATTTTTGCCCACAACGAGTGTAAGAAATTTGGTATGTCTTGTTTACAACAAATAATGCTAACATACACAAGATGACAAATGTTAACTTTCAACCAATTATTCAACCAATTATTCTCTCCCACAGTATTTTCTGATGTTCGGACAGAACTTCTCCATACATGGACCATTATGCTTTAAAATCCAAACCAATTTCAACACAAGTTTCGCAGTCGCCAACATTGTGTTCTTTCTGATTCCATGCATCAATTTTGCCCAAGATCAAAAAAAATTAACTGTAGGCTGGCAAAAAGCAGGGCTTAACAGATACCCATGATTGTGAGGTGTTGCTATAGAGTTTCTGCAGTTAGAGGCCAACAATTCCCCCACATGAAGAACGAGTTTTGTTCTGCTCGTCTAGCTGGGACAATTCAGTTCACTGGTTTCACTGGGTAAATTCCATTGATTTAATCCCCTTTCTTCAGAGGTAATATATTTCTTGGCATAGTTAACTAATGAACTCGAAGCAGACACAGGTCTTTTAACATTTGTGCCGGCGTGATATTAACCGTAGGTAGGTTTACACATCTGAGTAAGCTCAAGCCCAACTCCGTACACTTAAGAACAAATCATGGTCAGTGGTTCATTGTAAGTGGAGAGAGTACTACACTGTCGGTGATTACTTCGAATTAACTGTAAAACTGATTCAAAGAAGAGCAGAGGAATTGCACTGGTTAATATTTAAATACCAACACAATGGACAAACGCTCTATTGTGTTGTGTGATCCCATACTCCAAGTCTTGTTTCCATTCTGAAGTATGGTAGCAGACAAATGAGAAACAAAAATTCCTTGGTATGGAATGCTTAGCCATTGCGCAACTCACGCATAAAAGACTATTAAGAAGGGTAGATAGGAAAATGCAAATTAATCCTGCTCAAATGCAAGTTAAATGAAGGGCAAGTTTTATGGCATCAAGAAATCTTTGACACTTGTGACTTATTGCAAAAGAAATGGAAGGAGTAATCAACACCAAAGCTGTGAAAGATGGGAGGCCAGTATTTCTAGGAACATGCTCCTTGCAATAACCAAAAGGTTCAGCGTTCCATTGGATGAGCCAAAGAGACCACTGGAACAAACGGCAGTCAGACCATCAGCTGCAAAAGTATAATTTGGATGTTAAATGGTTCTTCTTCTAGTGAATTGTTGTCCCCTGCAACACATTTGGAGCTTCATGTTGTCTTTCCACAAGCCATCCAAAGGGAGTTCAACCAGGTTTAGAGTGGACGACATTCTATAAAACACAACAACCATGGGCAAAGTGATTCATTTGACAGATTTTAAGGAAATTATCAGTTGAGTCTCACTTTTCCAGGAATCTTTTGTCTCACCCTTTTGTCTCCATAACCATCAATAATGTGCGTGGACAGGTGAGGTTCACTGCTGGTGATTGTGTAAGTCCTTCATACCAAATGGGTGCCCAATTCCCATATTAGTGTGGAAGTTGGGCACGCATTACATTTGCCTTTCTTGCAGTGTGTAGTGCCTGCTCTGTGGCTGATATATCCCTTGCTTCTGTTGTGCTGCTGCAGGTAAGAATTTAATTGTTCTATTTCGGGACGGTATGATAATAAAACACTCTCGACTCTTGATAACTGTGTCAACCATGAACTGCTGATCACAATAAAGTTAATCTGCAGTCTTATGCATTTGTTCTGTTGTTCATATAGAGTTTACCGGTCAAACATAAGGTGATTATTTGTGCTTGATTGAACATAATTGTGTAATTGTGTACCACAATCGACATATTTACATTTCCGTTGTGAGGAGAGATATGATGGAATTAACTTTAAGGAATATTTTGGTATCATTTGTCGAGGAGTGAACATTGTCAAGAAGATCTTCCCAGTCTGCCACTGACAATGATGGGCCATCTTTTACATCCAACACAAAAGACTAATGGAGTCTGAATTTACCAGCAAAAAGAACACCTACAACATATACGATAGATAGTTTCCTGCCTGCTTTACGTTTATGGTTAGTTGTGCATCACATTATCTTTTTTTTAATGATCATTGCAATGTACCAATCTCTCACTTCAAATAAAATATAAAAAGCCCATGTAGCATCTAAACCTTCAGGGAAACAGCTGGTGACATTAACTTAAAAGGACACAAAGTGCTGGAGTAACTCAGCAAGGCAGGCAGCATCCCCAACAGTACAATGCTTATGACTGCGAGGTTAACAAGGTAATAACATTCTGGAAGTACAATGAAAACTGCATCTTGAATTTAGCTTAATTTAAAGATACAGCATGGAAATGGGCCCTTCGGCCCATCAAGACCACACCAAACATCGATCATCCATACACCAGTTCTGTCTTCTCCCACATTCTCACTCTTTACTCTCCACATTAGGGGGTGATTTTACAGAGGACAATTAACCCACAAACGAGCATTATCTTAAATCCCATAATATGAGTAAACTCTATTGCTCCACCAATCTAAGAAACCTAACTTCCTGCCTGGCTCCTGAATGCCTCATCATGTGGATAACAGGCTTTCCTCGTGTAGGATTATTGTGCATGTTCTGTGTGCTCAGCCTTGGATGTGTTGCGTGAGAGATCCTTTCCTTTTCTGTGTTACAATCTCAGATCAGCTAAAGCATCAGTCTGAAGCTATTTATAACATTAATGAAAATCTGATTGCTTAACTATTTGACTGCAGTGTGACCATGCATAAACTTTAAGCTGAAGAAAAAAAAGTGTTACTAATATAAAATGACAGCCACTTCATCTTTAAGCAGAACTCTCTGTCCACAACCATAATACTCCCAATTAGTTTTCAGCTATTATGTTTATTTCAGTAAGTACCATATGTTCCATTTTTCTCTGCCTTCTCTCAGATGTATTTAATATTTTTGCATTGTTTAATATTTTGTTCCTAAATTATTATTTTTCATTTTTGCTTCATAAACCTATGATTTAAGAGTATGTTCCAAGAAATTAGATCGCAAAGTGTTTGAGACTGCAAAGCAACTGAAAATTGATTTAACCCAGAGTAAATAACTTGCATGGAAATTTGCTGGTCAAATTGCACTAATCATGAAACTTGATCAGTTGATTAGCAAACCATGTTGCAATTTTTTAATTAGGAGATGACCACATTTTCTGTGCAAATTAAAAAGTCCTCAGGCACCAACTATTGGTCACCCCTTGGGTAATAAGGACTTATTTCCACATAGTGAAACCTGAGCACCCACAGATAAGTGAAATATTTATACCATACAAATTATGAATTACTAGACTAAGAGGGATCCGTTGGGTCCCAGCATCACACGGGAGGGCTGGTCACCAATGCAATATTCCACCTCTCCACCAATTCCAATATTGCTCTCCGGGGGGGGGGGGTTCTGTTGCGCTAGTGTGGGTGTTGTGGGCCGAAGGTACTAGTTTCCAGAGGGCTAGTATAGACATTGTGGGCTGAATGGATTCTTGGGCTGGAAGCCAACTGTTGCAACGATTTTAAAAGCCATGCCAAAACAAACAATTTGGCCGCTGCCACTAGACAACCAAAATCCATTTGTGAACACAAACTCTTCAAAAAGGCGAGGCAAACAATTGGGCTGCAATCAGCCACCTGACAACCAAAATCCACTTTGTGAACACAAACTCTTTAAAAAGGCAAGGCAAACAATTGCGCCGCTGCCACCTGACAACCAAAATCCATTTTGTGAACACAAACTCTTTAAACAGGTGAGGCAAACAATTGGGCCACAGCCACCTGACAACCAAAATCCATTTTGTGAACACAAACTCTTTAAAA
Organism: Raja brachyura; assembly: GCA_963514005.1. The sequence goes on along the minus strand of OY740812.1, from coordinate 10,768,841 downwards.
CGGCGAGGCAAATAATTGGGCCGCAGTCACCTGACAACCAAAATCCATTTTGTGAACACAAACTCTTCAAGAAGGCGAGGCAAACAATTGGGCCGCAGCCCAATTTGTGAACACAAATTCATTTTGTGAACACAAACCTTCTTAAAAAAAGGAGAGGCAAATAATTGGGCAGCAAGCAGCCACCTGACAACCAAAATTCATTTTGTGAACAGAAACCTTTTTAAAAAAAGGCGGGGCAAATAATTGGGCAGCAAGCAGCCACCTGACAACCAAAATTTATTTTGTGAACACAAACCTTTTTTTTTAAGGCGAGGCAAACAATTGGGCAGCAAGCAGCCACCTGACAACCAAAATCCATTTTGTGAACACAAACCTTTTAAAAAGGCGATGCAAACAATTGGGCAGCAAGCAGCCAACTGACAACCAAAATCCATTTTGTGAACACAAACCTTTTAAAAAGGCGAGGCAAACAATTGGGTAGCAAGCAGCCAAATGACAACCAAAATCCATTTTGTGAACACAAACCTTTTAAAAAGGCGAGGCAACAATGGGGCAGCAAGCAGCCAAATGACAACCAAAATCCATTTTGTGAACACAAACTCTTTAAAAAGGCAAGGCAAACAATTGGGCCGCAGCCACTGACAACCAAAATCCATTTTGTGAACACAAACTCTTTAAACAGGTGGGGCAAACAATTGGGCCGCAGCCACCTGGCAACCAAAATCCATTTTGTGAACACAAACTCTTTAAACAGGTGGGGCAAACAATTGGGCCGCAGCCACCTGGCAACCAAAATCCATTTTGTGAACACAAACTCTTTAAAAAGTGAGGCAAACAATTGGGCCGCAGCCACCTGACAACCAAAATCAATTTTGTGAACACAAACTCTTCAAAAAGGCGAGGCAATTAATTGGGCAGCAAGCAGTCACCTGACAACCAAAATTCATTTTGTGAACACAAACTTTTTTTATTAAAAAGGCGAGGCAAACAATTAGGCAGCAAGCAGCCACCTGACAACCAAAATTGATTTTGTGAACACAAACTTTTTTATAAAAAAAAAGGCGAGGCAAACAATTGGGCAGCAAGCAGCCACCTGACAACCAAAATTCATTTTGTGAACACAAACTTTTTTTAAAAAAAGCGAGGCAAACAATTGGGCACCCAACCAAAATTCATTTTGTGAACACAAACTTTAAAAAAAAAGGTAAACAATTTGGCAAGAGCCACATCAAGGGGACTCACTGTGGAGTAGACGTCCGTTCAGTGTTATTCACAGCGCCGTGAGCCGTGACCCTCTCGCTTCCTGGGTCTGGCAGAGACTGAATGAGGCACAACACTTCCGGGTTTTATAGTCCCTCCCCCCTCCACCCTGCTGCCAGCGGGGGCAGCAGAGAGAATGGGTAATTTAAAAAAAACATTAATATCTCTCTCATTTGCATCGATGGGAAAAAATCCTCTGGGCCAGGAAGTCAGAGGGGGTCTCTGAGCAAGGTGGCCAAAACTGATGGCCGTAGGTGGCGGCGTTCTCTCGGAAATCGCAGCACAGTGGGCCATAAGCGGTCAAGATCAGACTTTTAGTAATATAGATTATATTGTTTTTAATATATAATAAAAATGATTATTGTTAGTGAGGAACATTTTCCTTCTGCAGAGTTGACATTGGGTACTGCTGCGTCACACGGCAGAGCTTTCAAGTAAGGTGTTTGAGGTTATATGGGATCTTAGGAAGATTTTTCTTTTTACCCACAGGACAATTGGTACATATTGTCTGAGGTTACTGGTGAGAGACATCCTCACATCTCAGAAGAATCCAAAAGTATAGAAAGATATAGACTAAAGTTTGTAAAATGGGTCTGGTAGAAATGACTATTTGACATGGTGAGCCAAATGGTCTGTTTCGGTGCTATCAAATTGATGAAGAGCCTTGGACCTGACACGTTAATTCTGTTTCTCTTTCCACAATGTCATCTGACCTGCTGTGTGTTTTCAGCATTTTCTGGTTTTATATCAGACATCAAAGTACCTGCAGTTTTTTCGTCATTCGACCAATTTTTCAGATATATGTCACAATTGCAATAATTGTTTTACAATTGTGATCATAATCCAAACTCCTCCACTAACTGGTACATTTAACCAAAGATGGAATTTTAAAAAATGGAATACCTATTGTACATAAATCAAGAGGTGAATGATTGACCTGAAGCATTAACATTTTATTGTGATTTGATTAGAATAGAATAGAATAGAATGCTATTTATAGTCATTCAAACAACTAGGTTTGAACTAAAATTGCATTTCCTACAGTTTTTTTTTACATTGCAAAAAAACCTAAGACCCACACTTAACATCCGTCACAGTGAGTCTCCCACACCTCCTCACTGTGGTCTCTTCCCTTTGTTCTTCACCCACGGTCCAGCAGTCCAACTGCAGCGTCTAGGCGAACTGGGGCTCCGATGTTAAAGCCCCCGGTGGACGATGGTAAGTCCCATGGCCGCTAACCCGCGCCGGGCGATGTTAGGCCCCATTCCGTGCCCATTAAACCCCGCGATTTCAGCGGGAGAAGTTGCCGTTGCGGGAGCTCCGAAACGTCTGCCACCAGGGACCTGGAGCTCCCGATGTTCCTGTCCACCGGGCCTGCGGCCGGAGCCTCCGAAGCTCCAAAGTCGGGTTGCAGCCGAGCCCCACCACAGCTCTCCCCGCTCCGAAGACGGCCAGCTCCGCGATGTCAGGTCCGCAGGCTCCGCGACTGGAGCCCTCAGGCTGGTCCCGGCCGGAGGCTGCCGCTGGCTCCACGATGTTAGGCCCAACGACACCGGAGACCCGACAAGGAAAAAGTCGGGTCCCCGTACAGGGAAGAGACTAACGGTTTCCCCCACATCCCCCCTTCCACCCCCAGATTGCACTTCAAGTAATATAAAGAGACAAAATGTGACCAGCACAGGACAGTTTAGTAGATTTGCCACTCTCGCCTGTGAGGGACGGACATATTACCATAAGACACACAGAGATGGCACCAATGATCCATGCAGTGGGATTGAAAAATTGCAATGGTATGGAAATTATTATGCTTAGGAATAATACAGAATAGATAAAATGTACTAACACTCAAACTTAATGGTTAGCTATGACATTATAATAAAAAAAGGCATATCTATTTCAATCTCCCCTTCCTCCAAAGATGTGCAGGTTTGTAGGTTAATTGGCATTGGTAAAAATTGTAAATTGTCCCTAATGTGTAGGATAGTGCTAGTGTACGGGGATTGCTGGTCAGCACGAACTCAGTGGACCAAAGAGCCTGTTTCCACGCTGAATCTCTAAACCCAAAACTCCTCACCTGAAAAGTCATCTGTGTACTCTCTCCCCAGCCTGGTCATGTAATAATTTGGAGGAGTCAAGATCTGTCGCAGTTGATTGTGGTACTGAAAGACCAGTATAACTGACAAATGGCCAGGAAGTTACATATTTTTCCAAATAATGTATGAAGGGCATGACTTTCTATTTCTTGTCTATATATAACTGTTTCAGAATATATCTTTTGTGGAAAACTGTTATATACTGATTGAATAAATTCCCAATGGTTCAGTATTCTTGTCTGGTTCTGTTTTAAAGCTGCCTCTGCAATTGATATGCTATGTGGAGGAATGATATACTATCTAAAGAACATACCCTACAAGAGGATAATATAACATGCATTGTGAACATATAGCATGCGTGTGAGTAGTATAACAATGATGGGGTTGGGATGTTGTAAATAGCGATTAACATCTTGAATGGGAATCGCATATTATGCATGCCAACATTGTTCCATATACAAGAATGTTATACCATGTTTGGTGATGATACACTATTAGGGATTGTGCGGAGGCATGAGAGAGAATACAGATATTGGAAATGTGAGCAAAACACAAAGTGCTGGAGGAAGGGAATGAGCAGGTGACGATTTGGATCGGGACTTTTCTTTATGCGAAAAGTCGCCCGTCCACTTTTCCCCACATGCTGCCTGACCTGCTGAGTTCCTCCAGTACTTTATGTTTTGGTAAGGATAGTGTGGGTTTCTTCCAACATGCACAGGGAATATATATCCTGTGCGGTGACGTGCATGGGGTTAATATCCCATGCATGTTATTATTCCATGGATTGGGACAATGGGAGGACAGTGTGCCCTTCGTGGGAATAATGTGTCATGCATGCAAATGGCTTACCCTAGAATGGGATAGCATGGCATATGTACTTTATGTATAGACAGCAACTTGGTTTGGAGAGAGATCAAAGATAAAGCGAGGCAAAGGTTGTGGGAGTAATTTGGTTGATAGTGCGATATCCAAGGTGTCGTGTGTAAGCACACCTCCCAATTTTTAAGTCAACCCCACTGAAATCAGCAGCAATCTTTTACCGATAACGGATACATATTTTACACTCTGTGTTCAAAGTGCCCATAATGTATACAGATAGTCCACACAGAAAAAAAGCGTGTTTTGTCCTGGAAGAGTTAATGCTCCGCTCTCAGGGGAAGCTAAAAGTATTAAAACACACCCTTAGATTCCTGCTAATAACAAAGGCTTCATGTGGTGATCTACACTGGAGTACCTTGCCCAGGTGATCCTCAGAAGACTTTTATTGCCCAAGGTTAAACACCTGCAATTGCGTGCACTTCAGCTCTTGCAGAAGGTTGTAGAATTCAAAAGACTTAAAGTTTTTAAAAAAGCTCCTCACATATTAAAAAGAAGAAAAATAGTAGGTTACTGACAGTGCATGTGGTATGCATTGTCATTAATAGACATGCTCAGACTGGGTGTTGGGATCAGCATAGCTGAAATCGTTCCTGTCTGATTCTAAGTTACATACCTTCTCTTTATCTGCTCCCCCCACCACCCCCACCCCCCAACTTTGAGGCACTGCCGCTAAATGATCGTTATAATCCAGCCCATGCTACCAGAACGTTAAGACAACCCAGGCTGGAGGCTGTTAAGGCCACCATTAATGCTTCTCCGGGGATTACTGGTCCATCAGTCCCTACCCCCTTTACATTTTTGATGTGCTGCTGTGCTTTTACACCAAGTCCAAAATGACACAAACTTGTAAAATCCATTCTAGTAAATGAATGAAGATACGTCCCAACTCTGATTTGATTACTAAAACAAATTTCCCAATTATCACCACATACATTACTTTAAACTTTCAATGGGGATTGTAACACATCACACGTGGTCTGAAGTGGTCATATTCTGCGGAAATTACGTTGCTAATCTATCCCTTGCCTCCTGTATAATTCATGCTGGGCTCAAGGCTTTTGAATGACCTTTCAGTCTCCAAGCATCTGTGACAGCAACCCCACTGATGATTCTTCTCATTCTCCATATTCTTAGTGACACAGCTGATCCTGGGCACTCAGTGTGGTTTCATCATGGGAAGTGGATAAATCTGAGGTTACCCACTTTGGTATCAAAAACAGGAAGGCAGATTACTGTCTAAATGGCGTCAAGTTGGGAAAAGGGGAAGTACAATGGGATCTGGGGGTCCTTGTTCATCAATCTATGAAAGTAAGCATGCAGGTACAGCCGGCAGTGAAGAAAGCGAATGGCATGTTGGCCTTTATAACAAGAGGAGTCGAGTGTAGGAGCAAAGAAGATCCTTCTGCAGTTGTACAGAGCCCTAGTGAGACCACACCTGGAGTATCGTGTGCAGTTTTGGTCCCCTAATTTGAGGAAGGACATTCTTGCTATTGAGGGAATGCAGCGTAGGTTTACAAGGTTAATTCCCGGGATGGCGGGACTGTCATATGCTGAGGGAATTGAGCGGCTGCGCTTGTACACTCTGGAGTTTAGAAGGATGAGAGGGGATCATATTGAAACATATAAGATTGTTAAGGGTTTGGACACGCTAGAGACAGGAAACATGTTCCCGATGTTGGGGGAGTCCACAACCAGGGGCCACAATTTAAGAATAAGGGGTAAGCCATTTGGAACGGAGACGAGGAAACACTTTTTCTCAGAGAGAGTTGTGAGTGTGGAATTCTCTGCCTCAGAATGTTGGGGAGGTCGGTTCTCTGGATACTTTCAAGAGAGAGCTTGATAGGGCTCTTAAAAATAGCAGTCAGGGTATATGGAGAGAAGGCAGGAAAAGGGTACTGATTGGGGATGATCAACCCTGATCACATTGAATGGCAGTGCTGGCTCGAAGGCCAAATGGCCTACTCCTGCACCTATTGTCTATTGTCTTAGTCACTAATGTGTTTTCCCAGACTAAACCACATTGAATTCCTTCCTGGCCAGTATCTCCCTTGTTCTGTCTCTAACCTTGATCTATCTATTTCTGTCTTTCTAACTCACACCAAATCTCACGTTGTAATTACCTTCTGTCTATCCCACAAATCTCCTGAGCATCGAATATCATTTTGGAGGCGGGTTATTGGACCATGTTGTCCTGGGTGTAACTGTCATCGGTCACTCCAAGGACAAATTGACCCTCGCATTGCTGCACAGAAATGGGACCCCCTGAAAGGTAAATCACTGGCTTACACACTCAGACACACTGGCTTTGTCGCACAAACATACACACTCTTTCTCTCTCTCCCTTACATATACACACACTATCTCTCTCTCTCACATGATCAGAATCTATATGATACCTACTGTCTTCCATATTTTAACCCAACCTTACAATTCTCAGAGGCATAAGCCCTGGTCTTTATTCTATCTTGAAAATTTCTGACCACACAATCTGCAACAGAAATCCCTGGCTCTAAAACATTATTACCCACCACTTACTCTATTCCATATGTCACCTGGGGCCTCCATCACCCATTCTTGGTCAATTCTTCTTCTCTCAACCGCGGCCCGTAGCTCAAGCTCTGATCACTTTGCCTCTTGCCAAACGTAGCGTAGTGCAGATACCACTTTTCTCCACTCCCCTAACATGCCTATTATCACCAAACCAGTACAAGCCGTGAGCCCTCTCCCTATTCAATCTAAACAAAATGCTGCCTTCAACCCTCTTTCCAGAATACATTAGCCAAAATCCATTAGGTTGGACACCAATCCCTCTCTCTCACTCATTGACACCCCACCTCCACCTCCGATCCCAATCCAAAACCCTAATTCAAGAAAAAAAATTGATATCCATAAATACCAGCCATCATAACTCCCTTGGACCTCACCTCTGAAAATGCAGGTAATTGTGCTGAGGTCAGCAGACTAAAAGCACAATCATTTTAACCAGCACCAGTGGAGGATATTTTTTGCTGTGAAGATATGTTCAGCTCTGTAAGGTTAAGATAGAGAGATACTAAATAGTGTGAAGATGTAATGTCATAGTGACTGGTGTCAAATTAGTTCTTTATGTATTCAAGGGAGAGTTAGATATAGCTGTTAGGGCTAACAGAATCAAGGGATATGGGGAGAAATCAGGAACGGGGTACTGATATTGAATGGCGGTGCTAGCTCAAAGGGCCGAATGGCCTACTCCTGCACCTATTTTCTATGTTTCTATATATCATTCCTGCTCTGCGTTCTTCTTGCAGAAAGGTCATTATCTGCACACTTACACCTAGGCCAATGTGGCACTTGCAGTGATTGAACTCACAAACATCCATACAAACCAGCCAAATATCATGGAACTCCAAAGATACTTCTTACACCCATTAGAGTGGTTCCACAGTGGGCTGGTGCCACAATAATGGAAGTATTATATTAGATAGGTCACAAAAAATGAGGAATGTAAATCTCGTGTGTTAAGCATTCATTACTGAATTTCTACAATACACCCATTTACAGTATATTCTCGCAGTTTAATCACCATCCCAGTGTGTAACTCCAGTGTGTGAGCTGAAGTAGCACAAGAAATATCGCTATTGAATGGATAACATTGTTACAATGGGCATCTACTGTTACAGTTGTTCATTTTAGACGTTAGACTTCAGACTTTGGTGATCCAGCGCAGAAACAGGCCCACCAAGTCTGCACTGACCATCGATCACCCCATACGCTAGCACTACACGCTAGGGACAATTTACAATTTTACCAAAGCCAATTAACCTACAAACATGTGCAAGTTTGGAGTGTGGGAAGAAACTGGAGCACCCAGAGGAAACCCAAGCGGTCACTGGGAGAATATACAAACTCCGTACAGACAGCACCAGCAGTCAGGATCGAACCTCTGTCTCTGCCACTGTAAGGCAGCAGCTCCACCACTGCACCAACTGACACCCCAGTTAAATTCAATTTTAGTTGAATATATTTCTGGAGGTTTGATCACACACAGTTCTGGCATGCGCTGCCCATGAAATGGAAATGATCCTGACCACACTACATCATTTGCTAGCATTGAGAGTTGCCTCATACTATAGCTACCACCCCAGGGAAGGTCAGGGGGTCCCTCTGAGGCACAATGAATTCTATTGCCAATCCAGTGAGATTTAAGAATTAAAAACCCGAAAATAAAGGAAGGAAATTTGATTCATTTCAATTAAATTAGATAAAAGAAGCAAAAGAAATCGAAAGTAAAAGCCCTGTCCCACTGTACGAGTTCATTCAAGTGCTCTCCTGAGTTTCAAAAAAAAAATCAAACTCGTGGGAAGCACGTAGAATGAACGTAGCGGGTACGTCGCAGCTTGGGAAGTCTCTTAGCGGCTCGTAACGCTAACGGCAGGTACTCGGTAAACGCGGTAAGCTCGGGAAGACTTGTGAAGATTTTTCAACATGTTGAAAAATGTCCACGAGAGCCCCGAGTACCTACAGGGGGCCATTACCGTAAATCTCCAAGTTCGAATCAGGGCAAACTCGGGAGAACTCTTGAAATAACTAGTACAGTGGGACAGGGTTAAAACAGAGTAAAGAAAGGGGGGAAAAGGGTGAAAAGGAAATAAATATATATTTAAACATTTAGTATTATATAAACTATGGAGAAATTGTATCATATATAAGGGTAAAAAGATGCTGGGGTTACAATACTAGTTGTGTAATCCAGAGCCTAGACTACTACTTTAGAGATTTGAATTCAAATATATTGTGGATTTAAAATAGTTAAATTGTTTGATAAACTATCTCATTGCTCCTCAAAGGATAAATCAGTGCTCCTCTACATTGAACTAAATACTTGGAAGAAGCAGCGAAAATAGCAAAGACAGAGTACATACACTGGGTAGGGGACTTGGACACTACAGCAAAACTGGATAAGAAACACCACCTCCAATTGGTGTCCTCAATAGGGTAGCTGTCAGGCTATATCCCTGTGAGTAAACCAACACTAATGTTATGCAAGGAATGGTAAATTCATGAGAGGAATAGATCAGGTAGATGCACAGCGTTTCTTGCCCAGAGTAGATGAATCGACGACCAGAGGACATAGGTTTAAGGTGAAGGGAAAAAGATTTAATAGGAATCTGAGGGGTCACTTTTTTCACACAAAGGGTGGTGGGTGTATGGAACAAGCTGCCAGGGGATGTAGTTGAGGCAGGACCTATAACAATGTTTAAGAAACACTTAGACAGGTACATGGATAGGACCGGTTTGCAGTGATCTGGACCAAACATGGGCAGGTGGGACTAGTGTAGCTGGGACATGTTGGCCGGTGTGGGCAAGTTGGGCCAAAGGGTCTATCTCCACACTGTATCACTCTATGACTCTATGACTAGAAGGGAGTGTCTTCACCAATCTACCTGTATAGGTGCATGTATCATGACAGCACTGCAAGGAGTGGCCATGCTTTATCTTGGGGCACCTACCACCATATTAAATGAATTGACTGTAAATGGACATTGTTGAAGTACTGGGGGCCAACAGCATCAGGAAACTCGTATTCTTCCACAATCTGTAACATCAAACCTCCATATTATCACTTTATCATTGTATTCAAGTCCATGGATCAGCTCTGGTTGCATTCAATGAGTGGGGAGACTTAGTCTCCATGAGAACAATGCGGGAAGCACTGATACCCCCATGCAGCTGGTTGCACGGTATTGCAGCTTCACCAGACAGGATATCAGCTTTAGGTGTGCAGGATGCTGCTGCCAGCATCCCAGCTGCAGACCACATGAAGTCTTCAAACTCGCTAACCAGGCCACTTACATTTTAATCTACATCATTTATCTATACCACAAATAACAGAGGTTCCAGCACTTATCGCTGCGCAACATCTCGAGTCCCAATCCTCCATTCAGAAGAACACCTCTGCATCACTACCCTACCTCTTCCACGGTCAAGCCCATTTTAATCCAATTTACCAAGTCTGCGTGGATCCCTTGTAGCTTCAACTTCTGGATCATCATGCAATAAGGCACCTTGCCAAATGCTTTACTAAAGACCATGAAAACAACATCCACCGCCTACTCTCACCAATCACCTTTGTCACCTTCTCAAAAAACTCAATCAAGATGGTAAGACATGACCTCCCTCTCTCACGGCAACACTGATATGTCCTTAATATGTCCAGATATGAGTAAATCCTATCTTCTCCAATAATTTCTGTGTCACTGATACCTGGTTCACCGGACGATAATTACCTCGTTTTTGTTTATTTGCCCTTCTTAAACCAAGATTAACCCAAAAAGATTGTAAAGCATGGCAGGAGCATAAATAGCATTGCTCATCGGGTCCTCATATCACTAAATACTTGCCTGACACCATGACAAATTTTGTTTGATTTAATAGAACTTTCTTCTCACACGTGGAGAGATTGGTGACGAGCTGTGAGATTATTGACAGAGTGCCGTATATTTCTAAGCAATAGGTGGCAATGTGCAACATGATATATTTTGTTTATCACAAATCATTGGCTTCCATTTATACACTATTTATGGCAAGCGTATCCGACTCCCCTTTACTACGTCATCAAGTTATTTTACTTATCGAGTTTTATTATGCCACCTTCTTGAATGAATGCTTTCTTCTCGTGTAGATGCTCCGACAACGCAGATAGGAAATTCCAGGAGTTATAGAATCATAGTTAAACAACACAGAAACAGCTCTCGATACATCACGCCCGTGCTGATATCATGTTCCCGCTGCCTCACCAGCATAATCAAGGAAAGCCTCACCCTGGTCTTTCCCTCTTCTCTGCTCTCCCATCAGGCAAGAGGTACTGAAGTGTGAAAATGCATACTTCAAGTTTCTTCCCAGCTGTCATCAGACAACTGAACCATCCTATCAACAATTAGACAACAGCACATTGAACTGGCCACAGCGCCTGGAGGGCGTTACATAGCCTCTGCTGCCACCAACACAAGAAGAAGAACAAATAGAGAGTGGTCCTGAGCAACCATCTACGTACCTCATTGGAGACCCCTAGACTACCTTTAGTTGGACCTTATAGGGCTTTATCTTGCACTGAATATTGTTCCCTTTATCCTGGATCTGTACACTGTGGGACAGGCAGCATCTTTGGAGAGAAGGAATGGGTCACCCATTCCATTTCTCCAGAGATGCTGCCTGTCCTGTTGAGTTACTCCAGCATTTTGTGTCTATCTTCGGTTTAAACCAGCATCTGCAGTTCCTTCTTACACTGTGGACGGTTCAATTGTAATCATGTATAGACTTTCAGCTGACTGGATAGCACGCAACAAAAGGCTTTTCCCTGTACCTCAGTACACGTGACAATAAGCTAAACTAACTATCAGCAATCATTTACTTTAATCTTACACTAATTCAATTTTATTGTGACCCTATTCTCCTCAACTTCCACTCGACTGCCACAGATTCTACCATTCATCTACACACTAGTGGCAATTTCCAGTTGTCAATGAACCTACCAAGCAGTCCTCTGCTAATCTAATGTAGAGCCTTCAATGTTCGCAATGTGGCCTGCTGTACATTGGAAAAGCCCGTACCTTGAAGATAAAGAAGCATGAAGTCCCACACCATCAGGTTCAGGAGCAGTGCCTTTCTTTTAACTATCAGTTTCTTGAACCAACCTACACAATCCTAACCCTACTTTGACAAAAGAACATCATGACCCATCTCTTGCACTACCATGGACTTTTTTCTTTTCTATTCATGTTTTTGCACTAATGCCTTGTTTTTATGCACTATCTTCTTTTGCTTAGGAATTTTATGTATAATTTGTTTCTCTGTGTTTGCCTGAGTCTGTGCCTGTGAAGCTGCTGCAAGCAAGATGTAGCTCTCGGCACTTGTGCAAATGGTAATAAACTCACTGACTCCACTGTTTTCAGTCGTTCTGACCAGAGGGGTGATTGTTTTATTTTCAACTGCTGTGATGAGGCAAGGGTTAAAACTCATCTGCCGAATGGCTGCTCCCTCAATCATGACTTTAATCTGCTCCTCTAAAGAACCGTATGCATTCTGTGACAGGCTTTAATGCTTAAATTGTTATTGTCTGAGCAAAAATTAATCTGCCCTACTGGCATGAAGTTCACCTACGATCCAGCCCCTGCTAAGACTTTAATGTCATGGGAAAGAGATTTTCACAAATTAGCCAAAATTTCTGTTTGACATCCCTGAGTAGCTCCTCATCCACGCAGTCATGCTGAAACTATCTGCACAAGGCTGACTGACTGACCGTTGCACATGCTACTTAGAATTAGGAAGTGTCTGGGGGGCAAATGAACTTAACCCAAACCCTGCCAAGGTCTTGTTACTTTTGTTTTCTCTCGAACTCTGCAAGGTTTCGGATTGAGCCGTCAGGAAAAAAAAAAGTTTCCTGCCATTTTGGGGGGATGTTTTCCTGATCAGAGAGTAGCATGAACTTGGAGGTGTTTGGATTCTGATGTAAAGTGGGATTGGTAATAAAATATCAGTAAAATAAGATGTAATATGAGGGTAGGCACAAAATGCTGGAGTAACTCAGCGGGACAGGCAGCATCTCTGGAGAGAAGGAATGGGTGACGTTTCGGCTCGAGACCCTTCGTCTGAAGAACCTTCGTCTGAAATTATTCCTTTTATCATGTATCTGTACACTGTGGATGGCTCAATTGTAATCATGTATAGTCTTTTTCGCTGACTGGTTAGCACGCAACAAAAGTTTTTCACTGTACCTTGGTACTTGTGACAATAAACTGCACTAACCACGGGTCAGCATTTCCCATTTGGTAATATACCAAGCAACGTTTGGTCTGAGAATTGTCCTACCATTTGCAGCCTTACGGGTAGACAATCCATTACATGGAACAAATGCTCTCCAAGCTGATATGATCTCAGCCTATATGATAGGGACCCACATGAGTGATCTTTTCCTGTCATATCTGATAACCCTCATCCCTCATACCCCTGGAAAATCCTTTAGTTCATCACTGGACCATCCCTTCACCAAGGGTCCAAGGGATGTATCTGCAGTCTATTGTATTTCTAGAATGTTCTAACACCCCATTTGGTTCAACACAATCCGTCAAGAAAGCAAATTCTGCTACCCTTGCTCAATTTACCCATTGGCTGCGCAACCAATATTGTTAATACTTAGGGTTACACAAAAAGCTGGAGAAACTCAGTGGGTGCAGCAGCATCTAAGGAGCGAAGGAGATAGGTGACGTTTCGGGTCGAGACCCTTCTTCAGACTGGTCAGGGATCAGAGAAACGAGAGATATAGACGGTGATGTGGAGAGATAAAGAACAATGAATGAAAGATATCCAAAAAAGTATCGATGATAAAGGAAACAAGCCATTGTAAGCTGTTTGTAGTGTGAAAATGAGAAGCTAGTGCGACTTGGGTGGGGGAGAGATAGAGAGAGAAGGAATGTCAGGGCCCGAGGGCTGAGGGAGAGGTGGGAAGGGGAGGGGGCAGCCAGGGTTAACAGAATTGAGAAAATTCAATGTTTACATCATGTTAATCAATGTTAATACTTACATCACAGGGAATTAGCAATCCAGCTATCCAGCAAATGTCATATCCTGTGAATGATATTATTATATGTATCCATGTTAATAATATTTTGCTGCTGTATACTGAAAATAATTTGAATACCACAATACCATATGTTTCTAGTCCAATAAAGGGAAAAAAAGACAAAAGAAACAAAGTGCTGGAGTAACTCAGTGGGTCAGGCAGCATCTCTGGACGACATGGATAGATGATGTTTCAGGTCGGGTCCCTTCTTCAGAATAATAGATGACATTTCAACTCAGGAGCAGGAAAAATACACCTACATAGTTTGATTTTATTAAACCTCTTCCCAAGATACATCTGAATTTTCATACTATCGGATGATTGTTGCAAAATGTACAATCTGAGTTAATACTTCCCTTGATCCAGCCTATGGTGGCTAACCTAACATGGGCTGTGGTGACCTGCTGTCAGTACATTAGGTAGTGTCAATAGTAGCATGGGTAACACTGTGAACCTCCCTATGATAGGGGCCCATGTGAGTGATCTCATGGGATATTGCAAGGGATATTATTTTACCAAACAGCAGTAACTGAAGAGTTACACCTAGAAACTACATTGAGATTCAGATTCTACATTGAGATCCTCCAGTGAGATTATAAATGCTACAGTGTATCTGTGAATTCGAATGACAATGATCCAGAACTATTGTAGGTTTCTATTGGTTACAGAGACTCTTTCTGCTCTACAGCCAGATCCTGATTACAACAGTAGGACTGAAATGTTCAGTGTTTCTGAATGCTACCAAGAGACTCATAAAAGTACAATGAAAGTCTGAATGCTCCAGTGATAATCTGAAATCTACAGTTAGGCCTTTACCACCACCAGGAGGTTCTCAGTGCTACCATAACATTGTGAACAGCATAGTGATATTCTGAACAACACAGCGAGGCTCTATACAGTACAGTGAGAATGTGTGTTTCAATGAGACTGACACAAACAGCACATTTTTCAGTAACAGCGTCTATGAGATTGTGAATGTCACGGTAAAACTCTGACCTCTACAGTAAGAAGACGAATACGGCAATGGGACCATGGAGTGAGGTGTTAGACAGTAGACAATAGGTGCAGGAGTAGGCCATTTGGCCCGTCGAGCTGTACGCTAATGTGAGTCACTCAACGATACAGTGCGGTTATGAATATGACAATGACAAACTCAACAGTACGGTCATAATCCTAGTGCTACAGTGAGACTAGAAAATCAGTGAGTGCTGTGGTGAAACGATATATTCTATAGGGTGACACAAAAAGCTGGAGTAACTCAATGGGTCAGGCAGCATCACTGGAAAATAAGTGAAGTTTTGGACGCGACCCTTCTTCAGACTCTGCAGACTTCTGCAGTTCCTTCCTGCACATTCTGTATTGTGGCTCTATAAATGACAGTGAGACTCTTTAATGTGAGCTTCTGAAGGCTGTTGTGCGCCTCTGAACTCCACAGTGAGATTGTGAATATTGCGGTGATATTCAGAACTGCACCGAGAGACAGAGCAGTGACAATCTGAATACTACAGTCAAAATTGCAACAGTACAGTAAGATTCTGAATTCTGCTTTGAGGCTTTGAACAGTCCAACAAGTTTCTGAATGAGACAATGAAAGTCGGAACTTTTCAGTGAGATTCTGAAGAATGCATTAGGACTCCAAATGCAGACGCTATAGTCTAAAATGGTTTTGTGGAATGGACTTGACGAAACGATTAAACAAAGTATGAATATAATGCAATTTTTAAAAATGTACAAAAGATATATCCTTGAAAAGTACAGTAATGAGGCTGGAGAATGTACATCTCACAGATGTTAATGGGTTCTTTTCTTTTTTTTTTAAATTAATAGCTTGATTGGAGTAGTTTTATTTGAATTGTCTGTTTAATTTATTTTATTGAATTTTGCATTTGTTAATGGTGAAGAATGGGGTAGGACTTGACAAGAATATGCTTCCTATCCTTTTTCGAACGAGTCTAATGTGTATTATGTTACAATTGGCTTTTGATTTTTTAATTTATGTATGTACATATATGTTATGTATATGTGTATGTGTGTATATGTGTATATGCATGTATATATGTATGTATATGTATGTATGTGTGTATGTATCTATGTATATATATATATGTAAGGGATATATTAAAGGAAAATTATATATATATGTATATATATATATAATTTTCCTTTAATATATCCCTTTTCATCTTTTCTTTTCTTCTCCTCTTTTAATCGTTGAAAATAAAGAAAGATAAAGATATCATAAAAGCCACATTGAAGTTGTAAATTTTGAAGTGAGAATCTGAATTCAGAAGTAAGCTTCAGAATACTACAGAACAGAACGGTGAAAGTAGAAATATTATATGAGCCTTTGAACAGGGTGTGATTTCAAAATGCTACAGGAAGACTCTGAGCAGTGAAGTGAGATCCTTAATGCTAAGCTTACACTCTGAAAAGTACGGTGAGACTCAGGAAGCAGTGGAGTAGTCTGAAGAAGGGTCTCGACCCGAAACATCGACTATTTCCTTCGCTCCATAGATGCTGCCTCACCTGCTGAGTTTCTCCAGCATTTTTATTTACCTCAGGATAGCAGAGTATGTTTCTAAATGCTGGTATGAGTCTGTAAGCGATATGGCGAGGTTCTGAAATGTACAGTGAGACTAACTACATCAAGATACTGAACAATATTGTGGGATCCTATATGCTACACTACGTTTGAACTGGTGTGTAGTGAGGCTCTAAATGCTGGGGCGAGTCCCTGGATAATGTTATACTGAACTGAGATCCTGAAGTCAGTAGCATGTATCTGAATCCTGCAGCAAAGCTATGGAAGTGACAGTCCAATTGAACTACAGTGACATTGTCAGTGTTACAAGGAGACTGAAGAATAGTCAGATTCTGATGGTTACAGTGAAATACTGAGCTCTAAGATGAGTATCAAACTCTACTATGAGACCCTATGAGACTCAGAACTGTAGATTGGGTTTCTGATTGTGAATGTGAGTCTCTCAAAATGGCAGTGAGATTCTACACAGAACCTTGATATTCTAAATGCAACGATGAAACTATGGAACAAAGAAATTCTGCAGTTAAATGTCGAATGCTGAAGTGAGACTCTGAACAGTGTAATGAGCTTCTGAAAGCGACGTCACGATTCTGAACTCTGCTGTCAGATTCTGGTTGCTATAGTGAGGGTTTCACACTGAGATTCACATGTGTATTTAAATACAGGAGTAAGTCTTATTGCCATTGTATAAGCCTTTAGTGAGATGACACCTAGACTATCAAGTACAGTCTTGGTTTCCCTACTTAAGAATGGATCTATTTGCCCACAGAGGGAGTGCATCAAAGATTCACTGAACCAGTAGTTACACGAAATTAAGGTTTGCCGGGAATTGTGTAGACTGGGGTAGAAATCTATAGGGTTTAAAATAATGGCAGGCGATCTTGTCATAACATGCAAAATTCGTGAAAGGCTTGACGGTCTAGATAAAAGGAAGATGTTTCCCCTGGCTAAAGAGTCTGAGACCAGAGAACTTAGTTTCAGAATAAGCAATGTACTGATTAGGACTGAGCTGAGGGGAAACTACTTCACTCAGACAGCATTGAAGGGAAATTGTGATATTCACTCAAATCACAGATCGATAGATTTCTGATCATGAACTTAATCAGGAACGAGTGGGATAGTACTGAAGAATGCTGAGGTAGAAGATCAGGCATGATGTTGAGGATTGGAGTTGGCTTTCAGGGCTTTGTGGCCTATGCCTACTGTTTCTCATGTTATTTTGTGAAATTGAACTATACCATGAGATTCTGAATACCATGATAAGCCTGTAAACTCCGCAGTGAGATTGTGAGTAAGTAAGATGTTAACTACAGTGAAGATTAAGGTTCAAACACTAGTATTGTAGAGGCTCTGTAAACTACACTGAGTGTCTGGATGTGAATGCACACAACTTCAGGCTGGAGGTGTGTAACCAGTTGTGTTCCACGGGGATCTGTGCTGGGACCACTGCTGTTTGGCAGATAAATGACTCGGACATAAACATAGACATCCAAGGTTAGTAACTTTGCAAAAGACACCAAGATTGCTGGGGTCACGGACTGTGAGGAAGCCTCTCCAAGAAGAAATCGGGATATAGTTCAACTACATAAATGGGTGGGGAAATGGCAGAAGGAGTTTAAACAGAGCAAGTGCAAGTTGTTGCACTTTGGGAGGTCAAATGTAAGGGGATAATATACAACTAATGGCATAACACCAATGATGTACAGAGGGATCTTGGGGTCCAAGTCTATAATTCCCCGAAAGTAGCAACACGTTGATATAGTAGAAAGGAAGGCCTATGTTACACCTGCTTTTACAGGCCGGGACAATGAGTATAAGAGTCAGGAAGTCATGATGTAGCTTTATAGAACTTCGGTTTGGCCATATTTGGAATATTGCCTGCAGTTCTGGACACCCCTTTACAGAAGGATGTGGAGGCTTTGGTGGAGGTTTACCTGATTGATGCCTAAATTAGATGGATATTAGCTACTGGGAGAGATTGGACAGACTTTGATTGTTTTCTCTGGAATGCTGGAGGTTGCAGGGAAGACCTGATAGATGTATATACAATGAGGAGAGGCAGAGATAGAGTACAATATTTTTTTCAGAATGGAAATAAAATCAAATACTAGAGGGAATAGCTGTAAGGTGAAATTAGGAAAGTTTAAACAGGGTGTGCAGGGCAAGTTTTTTACACATTTAAGTGACTTTAGGGTAAGCAGATGAATATGCAGGGTATGGAGGGATATGGAGTATGTGCAGGCAACCAAGAGTTGGTCTTGGCATCATGTTCAGCACAGACAATGTGGGCCAAAGGGCCTATTCTTGTGCTGTACTGTTCTATGTTCTCTACTTTATGTTCTATATTCGTCAAAGATGCACTATGATGAAGTTGCACTTCTTGCATTCTTATACATGATTGAGTAAGAAAGCCAATGACCTCCTTTTCAACTTCCTATTTGGTAACCTTCACATGACACCAAGATAATACATGCAATCAAGTGACTGCAATGAGTCTGGGCCTATAACGATATGGAATCCAGCATTTCCACGCTACAGCAGGTCTGAACAGCACAGTGAGATTTTGAATAGTACAGTAAGACAAAGAACGACATAGTGAGTCTCCGAACTGAACACTGAGATCCTAAACACTATTCCAACCCTTGCAGTGAATCTGCAGCACTGGCTCCTGTTGTGAATTTGGAACATTGCAAGAAGACTGAACACTACAATGAGATACCAAATGCTACAGTGCAATCTTGATTACATTGAGTTATTCAACCTTATCGTAGGACTGAACTCTGCAGTGAGATTCTGAATAGTACAGTGAGATTGAACGCTACCGAGATTTTGAATACCACGCTGAGACTCTGAACCGTCAGACTGCACAACTCAAGCGACTGCACCTGAGTGGGGTTTCACTTCCTACATTCTTTTAGGAAAACAAAGAATTGAAGCTGAAAGCCTCTTTTTGAGCTTCCTATTTATTAACCTCCGCGTGATACTAAGTTCACACCACAAAATGTTAGGATCTGCATTGACCTAATAGAAAATCAGCAAAAATTACAACAAAAAAAAAGATAAATGCAGTCATCCCGCCTGCTGTCTGCTCTCAGTTCAACTCTCGTGGTCTGTTCTTTAGGAGAGGCATCCGATTGTCGATCAAAACTGCTCCAACTTCACAGTTCAATGCTTACCTCTCACTTTATTTGCTCTTTCGGTCCTTATAAATACAATGACCCTGCAGGAAATTTTGGCGTTGAAAAGAATAGTACAAATAATAGTCACATGATTAATGACAAGTTATACAGGTATCTGGATGAATTGTGCAGAGAAGTGGAAATAATGTTGTTCACAGACAATACATGGTAATGCAAACAAGAGCATGTCTTTCACTATGAAAAGGACAAAATAGACCAATGCACCAATTCATAGTTTACTTTTTCATCGAAAAGAATCTTTGGACAACCAATCTCTTCATTGATAGAGAAATATGAAGGTTAGCTGGTGAGGAGCTGTGCATATTAGTCGCATTAATCCCAGACTTTCATCGTTATACTCAGTGACTGATCTCAAAAGTCACTTGGGAAGCTCCAACTTCTCATTGCAATGGATGGAACTCTCAAAGACGTAGTTTTCAAGCAGAACTTCTACCTCAGTTGGTGGACTAGGCTGTTTTCATCGATGTTCACAACAGCAGGTCAGTTAAGGATTGTCCTTTTAACTTTAACATAAGCAACACTGCATCCTCCTACTACAGTCCATGTTTACAAATGAGACCCACACTGTTACTTTTAGCACTTAGTGTGCATCAGCATTGCAAGAACAACATCAAGCATTTGTGGCATTCGTATTGACTACAATCCTATGTGGCCTCCATGCATTGGTGCATTACCTAAGCCCCAGACTTGTTTCCTCTGATTATTTTGATAGGCTTTGCCGTTACGGAGTGCTTGTAAAAAAATGCCTCTAGGTGTGCAGGCCTGTGCAGTACTAAACAATGCCTTAAGCTGTGGTTGGTATTAGATTCCAAAGTGCGTCGCTCTTGAACAAAACACCCGCTAGGCCACCTTGAGACAATTTGCAAGACAAATGCCAGTTAATAAATAGGTAACTGCTTTTTAAATTATGGATTTCTGTGGATCTGCAATGTATATTAAAGCATTTTTCTTTGTATGGATATACCATGATCATTCATGGAACAAGATCTGTGGATCTTATCAAAATTGCTTCCTAAAACAATCTCTATTATTACCATATGAAGAATGGGATCAGAAAATTGAGTTAATATCAAAATCTACTAGTAATACCAATTTGGGGGAATGTGGTCTTAAACAGGATAATAAATGTAACTTAATACTGAAGTGTTAGAATAGAATAGAGAAGTGTGGTGTGCTTGATACTTTGCTTCGTCGCTTAGTAAAGGTGGCTTTGCTAGTTATGACCATTAAAAAGATAAAGCGAATCCTTGGTGTGTAGATGTGTCGAAAAGAAAGACTAGGAAGTAAGACTCAAATTTTACAAGACCCTCCTGAGGTCACAACTGAGGTACAATGTTTTGCAGCCATTCACAGGAAAAATATGAATACAATGATAAATGACGACTGCACAAGTAGATGTCAATGAAGGTTGAAATTATCTGTAGGGATTGGAGATGTTCTGTTCAAGCTTTCTTAAAGGAAACTGAGTAGGTTTAATGGTGACCTTTTGAAGGTTTTTAGGATATCTGAGGCTTACAATAATCGAAATAGAGTTAATATTTTATATTAGAAAGATTTAAATAGACACTTTTAGAAGCGCTAGTGTACTGTCTGGATGGTGAAAGTGGTCTTCCCTGTTAGCTATCAATTGTCAGAACAGACAGGAACCAAAGTGGGGAACTAAAGCTGGAATGACATCAGTGAACCAGTGCATGACTGGAGGGAGTGTAATATTGATGAACCAGTGTGGGATTAGATTATTGGGCCAGTTTGTCTTCTACAACATTCGACAGGTTTTAGTGGTCATCTTTGCAGTGTACTCTGGTGGAATTACAACTCAAGCTGTTAGTTCAGTTGAGTAGTCATCAGACTTCCATACTTTCTGTCAGTTAAGTCCAATGAAGGAGAGACGCCATTCACAACCCCGGGAATCTCATTTCTCTTCCATGCAGATTTGTTGAGAGAACATGTCCATGGAACATAGAACAGTGCAGCACAGGAATGGCCCACAATGTGTGTGTCAAACACGATGCCAAGACAAACTGATCCCGTCTGCCTCTACATGATCCATAACCCTCTAATTTCTGCATTTCCATGTGCCTATATAAAAGCCTCTTAGACGCCACTATCGTATCTGCCTCCACCACCATCCCTAGAATACATTCCAGTCTCCCACTACCTTCTGTGTAAAAAACCTGCCCCGCACATCCCCATTAAACTTTTCACTCTCACCTTATTGCTATACCCTCTAGTATTGAACATTTCGGCAGCTGTGGCGGGGCCTGAATGCAATCACCTCCTACAAGGCGAAATCAGGAGGCAGCTCGAATGTCAGCGAAACATCACTCCCTGATGAGCTCAATGCGTTTTACGCACTTTTTGATAGGGAGAACACCGATGTGCCTTCCCGAGCCCCCATTCGCTGTGATGGTATTTCAGTCTCAGTCACAGAGGCCGACGTCAGGAAATCCTTCAGAGGGGTGAACCCTCGAAAAGCGCTTGGACCTGATGGTACACCTGGTCATGTTCTAAAAACCTGTGCGGACCAACTGGCTGCAGTTTTTACGGACATTTTCAACCTCTCACTTCTGAGGTCTGAGGTTCCCACCTGCTTCAAAAAGGCATCAATTGTACCAGTGCCCAAGAAGAGCAAGGTGACATGCCTCGATGACTATCGACCTGTGGCACTAACGCCTGTGGTGATGACGTGCTTCGAGGGTTGATCATGGCGCAGATCAACTCCTACCTCGACAAAAACCTGGACCCACTGCAGTTCACTTACCGCCACAACAGATCAACGGTGGATGCGATCTCGCTGGCTCTCCACTCCACTCTGGACCACTTAGACAACAAAAATTCATATGTCAGGCTGTTATTCATCGATTACAGCTCGGCATTTAATACTATCATCCCCTCCAAGCTGGTTACCAAACTCGCAGAACTGGGTCTCTGCGCATCCCTCTGCAATTGGATCCTCGACTTCCTCATTCGCAGACCACAGTCTGTTCGTATTGGTGGAAATGTGTCAGACTCGATAACAATCAGCACGGGAGCACCTCAAGGCTACGTGCTCAGCCCCCTGCTGTACTCGCTCTATACTCATGACTGCGTAGCCGGTCACAGTGCGAACTCCATCATTAATTTTGCTGATGACACCACTGTTGTGGAACGTATCACTGATGGAGATGAGTCAGAGTATAGAAGAGAGATCGAGCAACTGTCCATATGGTGCCAGCACAATAACCTGGCCCTCAACACCAGCAAAACCAAGGAACTGATTGTGGACTTTGGAAGGAGTAGGATGGGGACCCACAGCCCCGTTTATATCAACGGGTCGATGGTTGAAAGGGTCAAGAGCTTCAAATTCCTGGGCGTGCACATCTCAGAAGATCTCTCCTGGTCTGAGAACACTGATGCAATTATCAAGAAAGCTCACCACCGCCTCTACATCCTGAAAAGATTACAGAGAGTCGGTTTGTCAAGGAGGACCCTCTCTAACTTCGACAGGTGCACAGTAGAGAGCTTGCTGACCGGTTGCATCGGCAACTTGAACACCCTGGAGAGGAAAAGACTACAAAAAGTAGTAAACACTGCCCAGTCCATCATGGGCTCTGACCTTCCTGCCATCGAGGGGATTTACTGCAGTCACCGCCTCAAAAAAGCTGGCAGTATCATCAAAGACCCACACCATCCTGGCCACACACTCATCTCCCTGCTACCTTCAGGTAGAAGGTACAGGAGCTTGAAGACTGCAACGACCAGGTTCAGGAATAACTACTTCCCCACAGCTATCAGGCTATTAAACCTGGCTCGGACAAAACTCTAATAACCCATTATCTGCTATTTGCACTTTACTAGTTTTTTTATTCATGTGTGTATATATTTATATATGGTATATGGACACACTGATCTGTTTTGTAGTAAATGCCTTCTATGTTCTGTGTGCTGATGCAAAGCAAGAATTTCATTGTCCTATCAGGGACACATGACAATAAACTCACTTGACTTGACTTGATATTTCCACCCTGGAAATAGGTTCTGACTGTCTACTCCATCTATGTCTCCCATAATTTGATATACTTCTCTCAAGTCTTCCCTGAACTTCTGACATTCCAGAGAAAGTAACCCATGTTTATCCAACTACTCCCCGTAGCTGACACCCTCTAACCCAGGCAGCATTTTGGTAAACCTCCTCTGCACTTTCTCCAAAGCCTCCATACCATTCCTGCAATGGGGCAACCAGAACTGCACATAATACTACAAATAAATAATGTCCATGGTGAAGTTGAAAGAGTTAAGAGAAATAGATAGATAATGCAGTGAAGACGTAAATTCCAAAGAGGTGCGGTGGATTTCTCCAGTTAGCTCAGACAAATTCTGTGGTCCATGCCTGGCCCCTAATTATGGGATCACTTCCCCATTCACGAGAAACGTGGCCTAATTTTCAGCTAGATATTGGTTGGACTATGTTTTCATTCATCTGCATTCCTTGGTTCAATAATGTTGCCAAACAGAAAACTACTGAAATCATATTTCAGATTTTCAGTTCACCTTAACTTGAACTTTTTGTTCAGGAATAGAGTCCAGATGTGGATTACCCTTGTGCATGGAGCAATGCTTTCTCACCGTGAGCCTGAATATTCTGGTGATCTGAGGTCTATTCTGGAACTCTGCACCAGATAAAGGTCTGTGTTCCTCTCGAGGTTTTAAAGATCTCAAACACCTTAATTATATCACCTCTTAATCTTCTGTAGATAAAGGAAATACATGCCCAACATAGTCCACATGAATTAGCTTGGTTAACACCAATCTGATGAGTTTAGGCTTTGACTTTCAACTGGCTTCATAATCGAATTGAACCATTTCTCAATCATGTAATCTCGCAGAGAAAATGGCCAGACTATCGCGATTGTAAAATAGGAAGTGTTGTTCTTAAGGCTAGAACTACTCGCCCCACCCCACCCCCATTGGGTCTTCGCAGGTCACACACAATCGGTGAAACCACTGGTCAATTCACTGAGGGAGAAGCAGCCATGGTGCCTGACAGTTTCACATGTTGGAGATAGACACAAAATACTGGAGTAACACGGAACAGGCAGCATCTCTGAAGAGAAGGAATAGGTGACATTTCGGATCGAGATTCATGTTGGTTTCTCTGTTGGTGTGTTCGTATTTGGACAAAAGTGTAAAGAAACTTATCAGTTCAGGTACATTATAGTTCGATTTGCACTTCATTGAAGTAGGCAAAAATACATCAATTTTATTTTCTACACATCCCAAGTAGGAGATCACTGTACTGCCATTTTGTCTCAAACCGTTCTCATCTTAATTGATTTCTTTAATATATTGTGACCTGGAGGTATTAGCTAGACCTTTTGAAGTGTAGTATAGTTAGTTATTCAGTCTCTGTTTTTTAGCATCAGCTGTCTGCTTGGTGTTTGAAGTAAATTGGTCACAGACAGCTAGAGATGGTTGACTTCTCTTTAAATGTACACTTCTGTTCCTTGCCATAGCAACCACATTGTAAACGCGATTAACTGCAGTGTGCTGTCTTCATCATTAGTTAATCACCAGAAAGAAGTGAGGAGGTCAATCATTGGTCAAATGTTCATTCACTAGAAGGTATATAGTTAGACACTCTAGTTCTAGTAGTCACAATAATCATTCCTTTCTTATACCTTAGCTTTAGTCACTGAGGATACTGCAATTCTTCACTTTGCAGCATTTGCATGACAGAGATAAAGAGGAACGAAACTGAAAAAATGAATCTTCTCATTTAAGGAATTTAATCTGCAATACAAGTTTGTATCAAACTCGTTTAATGCGTTTAATACCTCTGTAATACGTTTCCCTTATAAAGGCTTCATATGTATTTATTCATTTACCTCCCGCTACTGAATCATTTTATTTTAATGGAATAATGTTATAATCTGAGACTTCATTGGGACAGGAGAGTGATGAAGTGAGCTTTGGGAGTTAGTAGGGATTTTGACAGATTTCTATTACTGAAAGTTAATTTACTTTTTCCAGTGACATTTCAACTCTTATACCTAGACACAAGTATACTTTTCTTGACCCAATAAAAGTAACGATTAGCATTATTAATAATGATACTAATATGAATTTACTTTAAAATAAGCGAAACCCCCATCCCTCAACATGAGTTGCAGTGGCATTACGTTGACAAGCAAGGCGCCCATGTTACACCAGTAATTTTCCACAAGTGCGTTCAGTTTACGGATGATGGTTATCGGGAAGACATTGGTCAAGATGCCAAAATGTTTACTATTTCCCTCAATTGACAGATCATTGAAAATTATTTTGGGCTTAATATATCACTCAAATCACCATATTTCTTAGATAGGTTAGCTTTGTTAAGTAGAGCTCTGAAGAACAATACTAATGGAGTTGGGTCTGGTAACATCAAACCTGTGTCAGATCCTTTCCAGTAATACATTGTAAACATTGCACATTGCTACTGGCCATTTTTTGATGTTTATTAATTTTAGGAGATTATTGCCTTCCCTATAGATCACAACAGAAACTAGACCATGGAGTAAGGAGGAATATGCATCTAAAATGAGTTAAACAATAATTACTGTTTGGCCACCTTGGACCCTATGTTCTGTCTACAGGTCTACACCATGGCATCAGCAATGGCTGCAGTAGCTGTCTATCTCAACTCATTTGATAACACTGTCTCCTTTGAGCAAAAACATATGGGTTTCAAGTTCAATTCGGATTTAGACTCAAAAACAAATAAACCTGATCATTAGAGACACCAGAAACTGCAGATGCTGGAGTCATAAGATGAAAACAAACTAGTGGAGGAACTCAGTGGACCAGGCAATATCTGTATAAGGAATTGGACCATGGATGGAATTGGAGGTCCATTTTCCTCCACAGATGCTTCCTGCCTGCAGAGTTCCTCCATCAGCTTCTTTATTTTACAGAAGCATTAACTTTGTTTCTCCATCCAATGTTGCTGCCTGATCTGCTGTGTATTTCCTAGCACCCACAATTTTTAGTTCAGATTATCAACATCTGCAATCGTTTTGATTTTCAGTGAAGAACATAATTTGGACTGATATTTCAGTATGTTTCTGAGAAAGAATTGCCAGTCTAGAAATGTTAGAAACAGCAGTTCTGAATAGGAACCACTGCTTCTCAAAGTGTGTCTGAATTGTAGTGTAAAAACTTGGAGTGGTTGGCCCAATATGTGACTGAGCACCTTGCATTTCTTATGAATTATCAGGCATCATAGGTGTAGAGATGTCCAAATGAAGTATAAACATTGTAGAGGTCCAGCACACATTCCAACCACTCTCTTGGCCTTACTTTGGAGGGAGAAAAGGCCACAGAGACTCCTGGTCCTGAAGATTGAATGGCCAGATTCAGTGGCGGACTTCCTGAAATAAACTCAAATGGGGGCCAGCTTTTTTACTGAGACACATTCCTCATATTAAAGCATATTTTTTTGTCAAAATCTATGCAGTTTCTGAAAAATCAACGTGGTTTTCCAATCTGCAACCGTGCTAACAGATGTTCATTTTTTGTCATTTGCCATTCGGTGCTTTGTAAGTGTTTGCATTGAAATGAAGGCACAATGAAAGTTAAGAAAGACTAATTGTATTGTATTTCCTGTATATATTTTACGAATAATGTTTACTTTTGAAATTTTTAAAAATCTGTTAAGTGAGGTCATTCTTCTTGCCCTGAAGGCTTCACGCTTAGGACTTTCACATTATAATGCAATGATCCAATTTCGCAATGCAGTATTGTGCCAATTTTACACTTCAAATCAACAATGTAGTACTTAAAAACACATGTGCTGTGTTATTTTGCCTCTTTTTAAATTAGATATTAAACAAGTCGTTGCCTGCCATTTCAGGTGCATGTAAAGGATCTTACAGCATTATTTTAAGGAAGAGCTGTTTTCCCTCAACCAACTTCTTAAAAACAAGGCCATTAGTTATTGCTATATAGCGTGGAAATAGGCCCTTCGACCCAACTTGCCCACATGGACCAACATTTGTCCCATTTTCCTGTGTTTGGCCCATATCTCCCTCAACCTATCCTATTCAAGTACCTGTCTAAATGTTTCTTAAATGTTGTAATAGTGCATGGGAGTTTGTGGGAATTTCTGGGAGTTTTCTGACAGCCACCAGTCCTACATTACAATTATTTCATAACTTCAAAATATTGTGTTACCCATGAAGCTTTGGGGAATCCTAATATCATGAAAGATACTTTATAAATCCAAATTATTTATTTCTAATAATCACAGATATTAGAATCACATCTCCATTTCACCTCCATTGATGTATTAAATGTGTTTCTGTTATCTATTGAGTACTGGTTACAAACCTGTGATGCTGGTGCAAGTATTGTTCTGTTTTGGAAGATGTGACAATTAAAAATACTTGACTCTCTTGAATCTTGAAATAAGTTACACAAATGCTCAGAGTTAAGACACAGTAACAAATGTCGTTCAAAGTTGTCGTAAAAACACCATTTTATTGATATCAATACCACCAGAAAGCTGAGAAACATTAGTGCAACGTTCTATATATTGTTCTATAAACCTGCTTTTCAACCATCATGAAAAAAGTATAAATAACAACATATAAAAAGCAGAGAGAATACACATTAACCACATGATTAATGTGCCTTCACTGCCCAAATTGATCCAAAAGGATTTTCTCTTCGTGATATATAAAGATGATAAATAACTTAAATACACTAAGATTTTATTTACCTACAGGCTGTACACATGAGGTAGAAAAATAATTTTACTTTCCCTTAGAACATCAACAGATAAATTAATAAAGCATAGGGGTCTGTTGTTCTTTATTGGTCATTTATTTTTCGTCAATTAAGCCCATCAAATAAGTCACAGTGCATCACTGAACTGTTTGTCATTGGATTTACAAGGAGATAGATAAAGGAGCATTTCTTATAAAATGTGTTACTTTTCATGACTCCTTAATAATGGAGCTCCAAGTGTAAGTTACCCGAATGTTTCATTGCTTTCCCCTGTGATTCAAGGTTGTTTTGTTTTATAGCATAGGATCGCTAACTCTCAAACTAGTAAGCTTGAATTGTACAGTGTCAGTGATCCACTGTGACCTATGGTATTCTGATTATTGTTTATCTTAATTGGCAATAAATCAACTGGGTTTTTTTAAGCATTAGGGGGTGACTTTCCTTTCTGGACTAAGTTTGGCGCACACATTAACGTGTGAGTTTATGATCAATTCCAGTCTACGTCACTGATCTTGTTTTTAGTTGAGGATATTACACAAATGGAAGGTGTTTTTGCAGTGATTGTACTGAGCTGATTCAAAAATATATTTTAAATAGGTTGAATGTTGCATTAAAATAACAGAAAGATTATTTTTATTTGTCAAGCTAAAAATGATACAGAAAATTAAATGGAACCCTAGATATTGCTAATCATAAGAAACATGTAATGAGCTTTGCTTAGCAAAGTGTGGAAATCTCCCTTATACAGAAAGAAAAGTTAAACTCTAATGTCACTTGAGAAGCACTATGTTCTTTTGTGTAAAACAGTGGGGGGGGACAGAATTTGGTAATACCTTCAGCCCTGTGTACCGCAGCCATGTTTTACATAAATGCTTTACCGTTACAAATCAACTAACAACATAAATTAAACAAACCCTCCATATCGCCTGTCATCATGAAAGCCTCCCAACATGGACAGAACTCAACGCTGCTCTGCTATATAATAGTCACAAACATCTCTAATTTTTGAGCACATTTCAGGAATCGTTTTACTAAATATTCATTTATATACAGCTTTTAAGGAAACATAATTTGGAAAGATAGTGGAAATTGATTGGAATAAGTATGAGTATTTAAAGTCGGACTACTGAGCCAATACAATAGTATCTCTTAAAAATTGATTTTGAAAAATATATGATCAAAAATAGTTTGGAGAAAGAATGTGGAAATAGAATTAGAAAATGATTTAAATGAGCCAATGCCAACAAAAACAATGAGAAGTGGGAATGTCTTTCCACTGTAATCTGATATTGAGGAGTTTTGAAGGAAACGTACTGGTAGTGTGGAAGGCCTTTGACTTCCTCTTAGGGAATTCTTAGGGATATCGCCTGAAATTATCAACATATGGCCAATGAAGCATCAAGGATGGCCCTTTTCTCATTCCCATTAGGATTCATCATAGAGTGGGTTTATTCTTGTTCAATACTTTAGCATTGCATTGATCAAGTAGCTGTACAAACCGAGGATCAGTACAGATCTGGGAAGCCATTTGGCCTAACCCTCCAGTATACAAAAACCTGGACTAAATATTGTTTAATCAATCTCAAGCTATTACCTACACTTCAAAGGCCAGGGATAATTTCACCAACCACAGCATTGCTTCTGCCATCTTCCCAATGTCATCCTTTCACCATATTTAACCTAATGTCTTTGGCCCCGCTAAGTTATAAAGTGCTACTATATCCCCAATAAATGCATTACCAACATATAACACCTGGATCTAGTGTTCATTATACATAGTTGAAGTTAACCAGTATGATGGGTTCATATTTTAATCTCATGTTTACCGTTGATTGAATTACATTCTCAATGATCTGCAGCGAACTCCTGACGATATCAAAGGGAAGCAAATGCATGCACAATGTCAACCCAGATCTCCAAGTACTGCTGGACCATTAGGGTTAGTGGGAAACACGTTGACTTAATTGAGATCATATAAGCCTTCTGTTTTTAATCTGCAAAAGAAATTCCAATATTGTGGATTTTATTAGATTATTCTCATTTTTCTTCCCCTAAATGATAAAAAATCTAGGCCAGTCATTAGCTCCCTTCATGAAGTTCTAACCAGTTATGCTAAAGCTGAAGTGTATTTTAACACCAGCTGCAGGCCTCCGTTCTATTACTCTTACTACCCCCATTCTAACAAAAATACTATAACATTTTCCAAATTTCTGCTGTTTGAGGGGCACAGTTCTAAATTTATATTTGAGCAAAGAAATGAATGAGAACAATGGATTTTTTAGTTTGTTTTGAAAAATTTATTTTGCAGATATCCAGAGATCCCTAGAAGAGCGTATATGAATCGTGATCTCTCGAGGCTGACTGAGGAAACACTCCCGGAATACTTATAAATGGTGGAAACCCTCAGCAAGGTCAGGCAGCATCTGTGGAAAGGGAAACAGAGTCCACGTTTCATGCAGAATATCCTTCTTCAGAAATGTCAGTTCTGCCAAAGGATCTTCAACTGGAAACGTTGACTCTGTTTCTTCCTCCACAGCACTCACAGATGCTGAAGATAGACACAAAATGCTGGAGTAGCCCAGCGGGGCAGGCAGCATCACTGGACAGAAGAAATGAGATACTGCCTGTCCTTCTGAGTTAGTCCGGAATTTTGTTCCTATCCTTGGTTTAAACCGGCATCTGCAATTCCTTCCTCCACATACACACACAGATGCTGCCTGAATTGCTGAGTGTGCCCAACATCTTCGGGCTTTGTTTAAGATTTATTTTTAATTTTCATTTCTGTTTTTTAGACCCTATGTTTTCCGCCTCATAACTCTCTGACATGGTGGATAATGCTAGACTCAGCTACCTCTCTCCAAATGTGACAATTGTGCCTCTTGCACCACAGTTAATAACTAGAATAGGTTGATGTACCTAAGACTGCTTAGCAAATGAAATAACCATGTGAAGATTATAACTACTGCTGCAATTGTCAGTAGATCGATGCACAAAATATGTTTTCATATTCTATACACCTCTGCTGCATGCCAGGTAGATATTTAAGTAAAAGTACACCTTGATGCAAATTTTTGCAAAGTTACCGCTAGTATTTATATCCAACATAATTTCCCAAAATAGGGCCGTTAGTAGAAATGCACCTATTCCAGTTATGATTAAAAAATAAACTTTTTTACAGTAGTCCATAAAACTTGCAGAATAAAGATCAATAATTATAAACATGCACCAATTACATATTAAATAACATACATTAATTGTCAGTAATGCAGCAATCTTGTTCATATATGATTAGCTTTGTTAACCTATCATCTGTAATCATGATATCACTGATTTATTAAGTGAATGGAGAAAGATGTCACTACGTCCCTTGCAAATATGACTGGAACAATGTTAATAAATTGAGATTAGTTTCATAAACCACCATGTTGAGATTATTTCAAAGATATCTCCAATGAAGGTGTATTGATGGCAACTGAATCTCCATGAATATGTATTGATAGCACCTTGTCAGAATATAATAAGGTGATTAGAGAGAAGATTTGAAGAACCAAGTGAAATGGTAACTGGATTGCAGCCATATTCTATGCTGATTACTGTTCAGTCCATGATACAATAGTTTAAAGCCCTATTTGTAAGATGCAGAAGGTACAGAAGTATTAATTCTTACACTACAGTTATTACTACAAGGTTTGAATCAAGGTGCTTGCAGAAAATTTTTGTTTTTCCCTGATAGCTAAAGACTGAAAGATTTTTCACCAAAATGATATTCTGTTAAATAATGATTCATTTTCTAAAGACTTGAGAAATGATGTGAACGTAAATCAAATCACCCTCATGACTAGTGACGACTGCTGAAGAATCTGTAGCTTCCAAGAACATTGAGAGTATGTATATATTTCATTCACAGAATGCTGTGTAGATGACTAAGCGGCAGAAAAAGGGAAGGAACCTCGGGCCAAACCGGGAGAAAGGTTAATGCTAACCTGGGGGCATGTTGGTTCAAAACCTGTGCAAAGGTTAAACAACGATCCTCCATCAATCTGACTGAAAGATGAAGGCTCCTTTGAACAATGATGGGCACAGGAAGTTACACATTCCCTCTCATACCCTGCACCACAGGATGTTTTGTTTGCACACTTTATAGAACTGGCCAAAAGATCACAAGTAGTTTCACCTGGTCCCCAGCACTGCAACCACACTTTCAAATAAACCATATTTAATTAGTGAAATGACCATTGTGGACCATTGTTTATTTACTGGTCACTCTTTAACTTAAATGAAGGAGTCATACGAAGCTTCCTTCCATGTTACCTGCTATACCAGTCAACTTGAAACTCCAATGTCTACTTTCCACTCCTCTTGGCTTGGATAGATTTTGATTCAGCTGAAATCATCTGAGTAAAGATGCACTGAACTGAAGACATGTACATTTTCAGTAAGGCTTAGCTCTAAAATATTACTTTCCGGGGGTTAAATGACCTTGTCAGAGCAACAGGCACAAACCGTAGCATAACTCGTCATTTCAATTGCATGTTCTTTCCACCACTGTGCTTCGCTTGCCTTTATCTTCTTGCTGTTAGTGTTTGCAAGTGTATATCTCCTCCCTTTGAGAACACTGCTGGCACTCCACATAGCAGCACCACTGCACTTGGCAGTGGCAGGGTCTGTGCACCAGGAGACTCTGGGTGTTGTAACCCTGCCCACAGCACATACTTTCACAGTTTGTCTCCTTAGAGCACACCCTGCCTGCAGTTCCAGGTGAATATTTACTCGGTCGACAGAAACTTGGGGAGTCCTCCATATAAACGAGATCTGTAGTCCTTGGGATGTGGTTCTTTAAAGTATAACTGTGCTTTTTGGGACTGATGAGCTCAGTCTCACCTGTGGCATCATTGGTGACACTGTGGACTCTAACAGCTGTTTCATACTTGAGTTTGAGAAGCTTGCCCGTGTCATGAAAGGATGAGAGCTGCTTCCAACAGGTTCTAACTGCACAGGATCCAGATACACCGTGGCATTTACAAGTGGTCTTCAAACCACTTTTCACAGCCTGGAAGAGAAAGAATTCATTTAAATAGACATATATATATAGCTCAACAATGTATGGTGGCCATTAATGGACTACTTTATAGAAACAAAGAACTGCAGATGCAATTTGTTTAATACACAAAAAGACGCACACTTCAGGAGTAGCTCAGAGAGTCAGGCAATATCTCTGGAGAAAACTGATAGGTGACATTTCGGGTTGGGATCCTTCTCAAAATCGTTATTCATGTTATCCAGACGTGCTGCCTGACCTGCTGAGTTACTCCAGCACTTTGTGTCCTTTAATGGTCTATTCCATGTTGCAGTTGACACTACAGTGCTTTTCAAAATGGAATATCAGAACAAACAGCATTGCAACCGTATCAATTACTAGTATCAAATCATCGATGTGTACAATTTAATGTACAGATTACCTGAACATCATCTACAATAAACCTATCTGTCATTCCTTAGGTCCGGATCCTTCTCCCTATACTGTGGTTGGTGACCCTCTGATGGGCTGGAGTATTGTACAGAGCAGAGCACGATGAAATTATCAAATATTGAATGTAAAACTTACAGGCTTGCTGGGATTATGGGAATTTAACAGGTTAGATTAGATTCTGTGAGCAATACATAATGATTTTTTTTATTAAATCACCTCTGATGAGAAGAAGGAACTGTATCAAATTCTACAACTTCAATCTATTATTAAATTATTCATCTCCCACGGATCAATTAAAAGTCCATAATTAGATGAGTGAAGAAGAAAGCTCAATAGATTAAAAAGCATTTCTGATTGTACTCTTTGTAATGTTTATATGACAGAACATCTAGGGAACTCCTGGTACAGTGTCTCTAAGTACATTGAGTAGATCCTTCAGCCCACCACTTCTGCACCCATCTACACTAATCCCATGTTTCCCCGACACATCGCCATCAACTCTAATACCAATCCCACCCTCACTCAGTGCTCCTACTAACGTTCTACACCCAGGGCAATATACAGTCATCTACAATGAAATTCCGTAGCTCATTTGATAATTTACAATAACCAATTAACTTACCAGCACATCTTTGGGATTTGGGAGAAAACAGGGGTATTTAGGGTAAACTCACACATTCAGAAAGAGATTTTTGAAGGTGGTGCAATGGTGACTCACAGCTCCAGAGGCCCAGTTCAATCTTGACCACGAGTGCTGTCTGTGTGGAGTTTGCACGCACTCCCTGTGACCGTGTGTGTTTCCTCCAGGTGCTCCTGTTTCCTTCCACATCCCAAAGCCATGCAGGTTTGTAGGTTAATTGGGCCTCTGCAAATTTTCCCTAGCTGCATGGAGTGGATGCGAAAATGGGATAAGATAGAACTAGTGCGACTAGGTGATTGATGGTCAATGTGGGCCAAAGGGCCTGTTTCCACACTGCTTCGTCCAATCAATCAAGCTAGTTGCACCTGTTTTAGAAATAGGATCCTATTGCATTTCTAGATCATGCTGATGATTATTCTTTCATTATTCTGGAGTTAATTTGCATGAATTGGAAGTAAAAATGGACTCAGAAAATTTACAGTTAATCAAATTTTATATTTGTGATGAAAGTGAATGCTCGTTATCTGTCGGATAAATAATGTACTCAATCTTTGGACAATTAGTTCCACGTAATTCAGCAAGCACAAATAACGGCAGATCAATGAAATATGAACATACTGTTATTATTTTGCAAGATGATAGATAGGGCTTAAACAAAACAAGTGACACCTGATTGGTTTTATGAGAATTTTATTTTCAACTTCCAACCATAAATGCCTACATTTTGATTCTTCAAAAATTCCAAATTCAGTTGGACTAAATCCTAAATCTACTTGCCTCAACTGATTCAGTCAGTTGAACTTTCTAAATTGATTGCCTTGTATTTAACTTCAGTCTACAGGAATTACTCTCACTCCGTTCTGTAAGGTTTATCAATAAAATTTGATTCAGAGCATTTCACTCTCATTAAATCAATACAGCATTAAGCCACATAATCTGGATCGACATCTCTTAAATTGGGAATAGTGCATATATTTATTTTTTGTAATTTGTTTGGAAAATGAAAGGGGCACAGTGATAAAATCAAGAAGCTTTATGAATCTAATACAGCCTTTTAAACTTAGCTGGAAATCCGAATAAAGTAAAGTGCACAGGTTAGATATGTCTGATCATAAGTCCACTGTGGTCACACTAGGGACGGGAAGTAGAAAACATTACATCCAATAGTTATGCGCCCCCATATGATAAACATAAAGTTAATGCTCAAAGTGAAATTAGCATCGTAATTCCTAAAATTGAATAGGTCTGATAGTTACACGTTTCCACTTTTAATCATCCTTTTGCTTAACTTGTTCATCAGGACTTTGGTTGCAATTTTAACCAAGGCGTTAAATTATTAGCACTGCATTGAATGAAACACGATGAAGAAAATTATTTCAAAAATCGAATTGTAATTTAAGTGAAATTTCTAAAGATTTACCTTTTTCCAGGTGAGGGCAGCTTGAAAAGGTATAGCTTTGATGAGTCAGTGTGCAATACATATTCCAATTATTGGGGTATCTGGTGAACTTTAAATACTTAAGTGATCATCTCTGGTTTCCTAAAAGCATTGCAATGCTTTTCTCTCTTTGCATAAACATGCTTTATCCTGACTAATTCCTTATTTGCAATCCTTTGCATTAAGAGGGTAAACACACTGCAGGCAATGTTTCTTATCAGGATGGCAGCTAACCTGTTAACCTTTGCCTCTGACTATATGAGCGCTAAGGGACCTGGTAGTTACAATTAATATAAAAAAGATAAAAACTTATTTTGGTAATTTTGGCTATTTTCCTACGAGAGATTCCAGTGGTAGGTTTTGCAACAGGTACGTTACAAACCAGGATCGTTTAACCTAATGGAACATTTTCTGCTACCAATAAATCTTGTCAATTGGAAGAGCTTTATGTTTGTTGTACTTCTTTTAATTACTTTCCTTTCTGAAAAGAAAATGATGTGTAAACAGTGACGAGTTAGATTGATCGTGAGTCCCTGTCAGTGAGGTAACAACAAATTTCTTGCAGTGTCATGTAGGTCAAACACAATTAATTCAGCAAGCAAGGATCTTAGGGATTTGGTATGATTTACTGACAATTTCCAAGGCCTTTAAAATGGTATATCATTTTTAATTTGTTTTTCAACGGCGGTAGTTTTGTCAAGTAGTAGAATTGAGGAACTGCAATTTCACTCAAACTTGCAATTCCCTACCAGATGAATTGATGACAGGGGAGACAACAATCCATTGTGTGTGCTGGGAAGAGTTGAGAGAAAGGCCAAATCAAACTTACAAAACAATCACTTCCTCAGAGAACAGCAATTCCTCAAATCTAAGAATGTGCAGTAATCAGAAATCATGCTGTCAAGCTTCACCGTATGTCATCCTTTAAGTTCACATCGCTCAGGTTAAAGGGGTAGATCTTATGAACGTATGCACATGGACTGGACGTGCCAGGATCCCAAATTAGAACTTCAGTCACCGATGATCAACATGCTCGTCAGTCCATTCAATTTAATGAAACAACATATCGGACCTTCAATATGATCTGCAGACCTACAAAATCCACCCTACAATGTCCACATTCAATGAGGATGAAAGAAGAACGGTGGCCCAAAACACTATTCGGGTGGCATCATGGTGCAACAGGAGAATAGCTCTCTTACATTGCCAGCAACCCGCGTTCAATCTTGACCTCAGGTGCTGTATGTGTGGAGTTTGCATGGTCTCCCTGTGACCGTATGGGTTTCCTCCAGGTACTTCAATTTCCTCCCACATTCCAAAAACATTCAGGTTGATGGGCTAATGGAACACTGCAAATTGCCCGATTGAGACGGGGTAATTGATGGAATATGGGGGGTATAAAATTGAATTAGTGTGGGATTGGCATGAATGGGTGTTTGATCATCAGTGCAGACGGTGCAGGTGTCTATTTCATGCTCTATATATCTGTGACTAGATGACTCTTAATATAAGGTCTCATGATCAGACCATTGTGTTTCGAGAGTAAACAGGCCCTTTGGCCCAGCGAGTCCATGTTGAGCAGCGATTACACCGTACACAAGCACTATCCTACACACTAGGGACAATTTACAATTTTTTTTAACCAAAGCCAATGAACAAACACTGCACAGACAGCACCATAATCAAGACAGAAACTGGGTCTCTGGCACTGTTCTGCCACTGTTCTGCCATGTTATTGCAAGTACTGGAATAAAAACCTGCGTTTCTGGAATTATGTGTCTGCACGATCCTCAGGGAAGATAGATGCTTTCCCAAAGGGACTTCAGGGAATGCTGTGTACCCAGCTCTCCAGCTCAAAGGTTTCTTTGACAAGGCAGCATCTTGATTACAAGACAGCATCATCGTGAAAAGAGACAGGCAGTGGCGTCTGCCTCATGTTAAACTCCTTGTGGTGCTCAGACGCGGAGGTCTTGTCCACCTCCCCCCACCCCACCTGGAACATGAAGCAGTGAAGTGCCACCCGGTCTACCTCCCAAAGGAATTCACCTCCATCGCCATGACTGCAGTCTACATCCCGCCCCTTGGCAAACCTTCAGCTAGCACTTGAGGAACTAGGGGCCATGGCCAATAAGCACAGGATGGTATGGTGGACAGCTTCTCCACCATGGCCAGGAGGCAGCACAGTGGCGCAGCTGTAGAGTTACAGCGCCAGATACCCTGGTTGGATCCTGACTACAGGTGCTCTCTGTGTGGAGCTGGACATTGCCCTTGTGACCACTGTGACAGGTCTTGCACGCCAATGCTTCCTACAAGGTGAGGCTGAGTAGCTCAAGTGACAGTGATGCATCACTCCTGGACGAGCTCAAAGCTTTCTCTGCTCACTTCAAAACTTAGAACAATGATATATCTTTACGATATCTCCACAGCTCCAACAAAATTGTGATCTCTGAAACCGATGTCGATGTCAGAAGAACCAAGATGAGAATGAATTCTTGGAAAGCGTCCAGTCCTGATGGTGTACCTGGCTGTATTCCCATGCCTATAATGGACCAACTGGCTCCATTTTGTGGAGTTCTTCAAACTCTCACTATTACTAGTCCGTGACCCTCAACTTCTTTAAAAGGATATCCATAATACCAGTGCTCAGGAAGAGCATGGTGACATGCCTCAATGACTACTGAATGGGAGCACATACGCCATCGTGATGAAACGCTTAGAGAAGTTGGTTATGATGCAATTCAATTCTTGCCTCAGAAATGACCTCGACCCATTTCAATTCATGAACCACCACAACAGTTTAATATCATTTGTGATCTTACTCATCTTTGAAGATCTATCCTGGGCCCTGCACATTGATGCAATCGCAATGAAAGCTCATCAACATCTCTACTTCCTCAGAAGTCTGAGGAGATTTGGCATGTTGGTGAATATTCTATGAGCTTCTACAGGTGCACAGTGGAGAGCATATTCACGGCCTGATTCAATACTTCAAAAGCTCAAGATCAAAGGAAGCTGCAGAATATGGTGGGCTTTTCCCAATCCATCATAAAAACTGATCTCCCCACCATCAAAGTGATCTGCAGGAAACATTGCCTCAACCAAACAAAAGATCATCAAAGACCCAGCACCCAGGCCACTCTCTTCTCTTATTGCTACAGTTGGGCAGAAAGTATAGGAACCTGAGAACCACTATCTCCAGGTTCAAGAACAGCTTCTTCCCATCTATCTATATTGGGTTTTTGAAGCATTCTGTACAATTCTAACCACGACCCTACCTTAGCCCCAAACTACTACAGCCTTTGTACTATTATGTGCAGGCTCGAAGGGCCAAATGGCCTCCCCCTGCACCTATTTTCTATGTATTTTCTATTTTCTATGCTTCACCTGCATACTTCGGTTTTGCACTATCGTGGTCTACTTTACTTTGAACATCTGATCATTTATTTTATATTTATTTGTTGTTAGAGCTCAAGTTTCCTGTGTTTTCTGCTGCAAGCTGCAGCAAGTAAGATTTCCGGTTCATATGACAAATAAACATTCTTGATCTCTCGATCTTGAAGTCAGGTTCAGAAAAGAGAAGGTGAAGAGGGAAACGTTACTATAGAATACAGAGGCTGTTAAATGCATGCACCAAATGGTTGTAAAAATGCTGTTACTTTGCAGGGACACCACAAAGTCAGAGAGAAGCTGATGGTACCTGGTTAAAAAAAAATTACTCAAGGATACAAGTGATATAAACCTACAAATTCTAGTGAAATAGTCCTGAGTGCGTGGTTCATAAAATTATTATTAAATAAAATATTGTAAGAGTAAATTACTTTCTGTTGACACAAGGATCTGCAGGCGATGGTTTACAAAATTACGACACAATCCCCCTCTCCTGTACCCACCTACAGAAACATCAAAAATAGGTGCAGAAGTAGGCTATTCGGCCCTTCGAGCCAGCACCACCATTCAATGTGATCATGGCTGATCATTCAAAATCCGTACCCCATTCCTGTTTTCCTGTTTCCATTTCCATTCCCTTAGCCCTAAGAGCTGTATCTAACTCTCTCTTGAATACATCACACGCTAGGTTTTGTCCTGCCCCCACCTCTTTCCCAACTTTCTCCCCACCTACCACAATCAGTATGAAGAAGGGTCCCAACCCAAAACGTCACCTATCCATGTTCTCTAGAGATATTGCCTAACCCGCTGAGTTACTCGAGCACTTTGTGTTTTGTTTTAAATGATTTTCCTCCTGGGTTTTCCCTGCGGCCGTTATAGATTATCGCCCACTCATGTGAGTTTGGTTTATTCAGATGCCCAGCTTTATTGTTAATTAAAGAAGATCTGCCTATCTAAGTCCCGTGCCATTGTGTCCGGCACTTTGGAGGCTATATAATGTAGATTGGCAGATAGTCTGTTAGTTTTTATTGCAAGGGGGATTATAGTGAAAAGACAAGAGATTTTAACTCTTATAAGGGCCGCTTGGGCCGTCATTTACGCGACAGGCTGGTAGTGACTGACACGTGACAGTCGTGCGCGTCATCATGCGTCCGCACAGCCGTCTGGAGCGCGTGACGTCATTTGAAGATGGACACAAAATGCAGGAGTAGCTCAGCGGGACTGGCAGCATCCCTGGAGAGAAGGAATGGATGATGTTTCGGGTCGAGACTCTTCTTCAGTCTGAAGAAGGGTCTCGACCCGAAACGTCACCCATTGCTTCTCTCCAGAGATGCTGCCTGTCCAGCTGAGTTACTCTTGCATTTTGTGTCGATCTCCAATCGTCTTGGCCCCGCTCTGGGAGTAGGAGTGGGGGCGGATCAAGATTCCCAATGGCCGTGAGCCCCAGGCCAAGCTTGGCGATCGTTTGCCTGTTTCTGCTGCTGTTGGAGGTGAGACGTTGCGTCGCGCCAGGGTCTTGGGCCTGTCCCACTTTGTCTGTCAGTTACACGACAGGCCGGTGGCGCGTGAAGATTTCATTCAGGATGAAATCCACACTCTTCCACACCATTCCATGCGCCCATCCCGTGCTACCCACGCGCGACCCACACGCTAGCAGGTCGCATAAATGGCGGGCAAATGACAGCCAAGTGGGACAGGCCCTTAACACAATATAACCTTGACGTTGTCCTAACAAACTGCTAATCACAACAATCACCTGGTGCCCAATTCCTCCTGTCTCAGGGACCCTTTTTGTTTAGCCCTGCACACCTTCATTCCTTCTAACCAGACAAAGATCTAGCCTCAGTCTGAAGAAGGGTCCCGACCCGAAACGCCACCCATTCCTTCTCTCTAGAGACGCTGCCTGTCCTGCTGAGTTACTCCAGCATTTTGTGTCTATCTTCAGTTTAAACCAGCATCTGCGGTTCCTTCTTACACATAAGATCCACCAGTTATCCTTTGCTGAAAAGGCAAATAGTGCAGGACCCGATCCATAGCAAACAATATTTTGCAGTTGACGCATAACAGGTCTTTTCAATGGCAGGCCCTTAGTGGAATTACACTTGGACTCACCACAAACTACCAATTGATGTGTTTGTCCAAGTGCCACATCATTTCTGGACCATAGTAAACAAACAGAAAAATAATGTAACATTGCAACTGTCGAAAGTGAGCCACAATGACCATTTCCTGTGGTGCACATTCTCCTGTCCTGCTTTACACTGTCCCAAAGGATCACATGACAGAGTTGAAAATGGTAGCTGGTTCACCATGGTATCGGGAGACGAATATCACAACAGAATTTCACAAACGGTATGAAAACAGAAAGACAGAAGGACGGTGAAAGTGTAAAGCAAACTTTTAAATTGTTGCTGATATTCCTCCGCTAACTTTGAGACACTTTATCTCATTTGCTTTATGCTATTTAAAATTTAAGAAATTGATACATTTACTTTGGGCTCAACTTTACGACAGGAGAGTTCTGGTTTCCAAACAGCATTGACACACAACAATAGGTTCCCTGACCAGAGAGTGATAGTTTTTTTGCTCAGATTCCTGTCTGCGTCCAATAATTATCAATGCCTCACCTTGATGCCCACGTTGGTGTTGTGCATATCAACCCTGGCTCTCAGGTCCTTGCTGGCTTTCCTCTGCCCCAGGAAGTGCTTGATAAATTTAATGCTGTACTTGAGGTTGTCCCCACAGCCGCCCCATTGCCACGCCTCTTTATTCTCCAGGTCAGGGGACTCATCACAGGTGCAGCGCTCCATGCGGCCTGAACTACAAGCCTTGGCCAGTGAATGGGTGAGTCCAGCTGAAGAAATCGCAAACAGAAAGGCAGTCTCCTTAAACCCTGCAAGACAAGGAACAAAATAATTCACGCAAGGTTGTTTACGTTCATATGGTCATTAGCGATAGGAGCAGAATTGGGCCATTCAGCCCCTCAGGTCTACCCCGCCATTCAATCATGGCTGATCAATCTCTCCCTCCTAACCCCATTCTCCAGCCTTCTCCCTGACATAACCCCTGCTACTACAGCAAATAAACAAGCAATGCATGGCTTTGGTTTTGTTTCAGCTCATTTACTGATAGTTTAGACAGGAACTGCAATCATCTGATTTGCTACCAAATACCAACTCTTTAAAGAGAGTATTAATGTGTCTTTAAATTAAGCTGGTTGTCAGTGAAAACAGCCATTACAGCAGGAACATATCATCCTACATTCACCAAGGCCAGCAACACCTCATTCTGAGTCTTTCAGCTGAAACATTAACTGTTTCTCTTTTCACAGATGCTGCCTGACCTGCTGCGTTCTTCCAGCATTTCCTGTTTCTATATTAGAAATCCAGTATCAGCATGATTTATTTTCAACACCTCAGTCTCAACATTTGTATAAACCTATCCATTATTTCTCATCCAGTTCCTTCCAAAGCAGCCTCCCCCAGCTCAGCAACACTCTCAGAACCTCTATATCTATCCCTGATTGCCTTTCTCCCTCTGGTAGCAGTTTTGCCTTTAAATGTGCACTTTCTGATGTCCAGATCTACTGTGCATGCCCTAAGACCTTCACTACGATGGCAAGCTTACACCAACATCACTACTCCTGATCTGGCACAGATTGTCTCCAGACCTCTGGTGTCAAACCTCTCATCTACTTCTGCCCATGAATATCAATCATTGAACTGATTTACTGCATCCATTGGAGATGCAACGTGGAAACAGGCCCTTTGGTCCATTGAGTCCGCGCCGACCAGCGATCACCACATACACCAGCCTTATCCTACGCACAAGGCATCATTTACAATTTTAACAAAGCCAATGAACCTACAAACCTGTATGTTTTTGGAGTGTGGGAGGGAACTGGAGCACCCAGAGAATATCCATGTGTTCATAGGGACAGCACCCGTAGTCAGGATCGAACCCAGGTCTCTGGCACTGAAAGGCAGCAACTCTATCGCTGTGCCACCATGCCGCTACAAGTCACTAGAATATACCAGGTCTTTCATTGGTACTATCACTTGGCTGGTGTCTGATAGTTACAATTACATACAGTTAATGCACCAAAACATGCCATTCCAACAAAGAGTTAGTGCTGGTGTTTTATCACACATGGATCTTTCACACTTTACTAAATCAAACCCTCTCATCATAACCTTCCATTATGATCCACAGATCAACATCCCTTAATGCACTCATGCTATTTGCCTCAAGTAAGTTTTTACATAGTAACGTCCACATTCTAACACTCTCCTATTAAAAAGATGTCTCCGGAATTCCTGATTGGACTAATTAGACGTTATGTTTTATTTATCACATGCAGTTTTGGGAACCTTGTCTCTAACAAAGCCTTTTCAGGACCTATTTTTGATCATCCCTCAGCCTTGGTTCTCCCAAGAGAAAAGTCCCATTCTCTTTCATCTTTTATCCTCTTCTTGAGTTTTACAGTTATGTTATCTGACTTTTTATTAGAAACAACTAATAAAATTATTATCCATATTTCCCTTCCAGGTACTGATTACTTGACATATGAATCCTCTAATTGGTCTTAAACACAGCTTCTAAAAAAAGGGTAATTAGAATCATTTAATTTTCCAAGTTAGCAATCCCATTACAAGGTCATCAGTTATAAAGGATTGAAAGCCATTAAAATAAAATACATTAAGGATATCTTTTTGCAGTGAAACTAACTTTTGTAACCTGCATTTTTGCCCTCCAGTGGCCAGTTGATTAAAAAGATTCAATAATGCCCCCAACTTCTTGTTGGTGTTGAGCAATACAATCTCAGAAGGGAAGCAATTGCTGTTGATACAATTGCGTGAAGGTGAAAGGGAAAACATTTAATAGGAATCCGAGGGGCACCTTTTCACACAAAGGATGGTGGGTGTATGGAAGAAGTTGCCAGAAGAGGTAGTTGAGGCAGGGACTATCCCAACGTTTCAGAAACAGTTCGACAGGTACGTGGATAGGGACAGGTTTGGAGGGATATGGTCCAAGCGCCGGCAGGTGGGACTAGAATAGCTGGGACCTGGTGGCCGGTATGGACAAGTTGGACCGAAGGGCCTGTTTCCACGCTGTATCACTCTATCACTCTATGAACTGCCTTGTGCCACATCTGATCACAGGAGAGGGGTGAAATCAGCCAGTCTCTGCTCACATATTCTACCCAGAGGCTCACCTATCAAATATGTTTGATGGGCATAAGGTTTGGATAGAACAGGGCTTGGCTACGATAGCCATGCTCATTGTAGGCCTGATATATGGCTGTCATCTGTTGAACTACACACAGCTTATCAACAGATTCAAGGGAACTGTAGATAAAGTTCATGTTCATGTCATTGGAGTAGAATTAGGCCATTTGGCCCATCGAGTCTACTCCACCATTCAATCATGGATGATCTATCTTTCCCACTCAGCCCCATTCTCCTGCCTTCTTCCAGTAATTGTTTGATACACTTACTAATAAAATACATGTTGATCTCTGCTTTAAAAATACCCAACAACTTGGCCTCCACAGCCTTCTATGGCAATGAATGCCACATTCATCGCCATCGAGCTAAAGAACTTCCTCCTCGTTCCATTTCTAAAGG
Organism: Raja brachyura; assembly: GCA_963514005.1. The sequence goes on along the minus strand of OY740812.1, from coordinate 10,723,962 downwards.
TGCATCCTCTTACTCTGAGGCTGTGAACTATGGTCCTAGAGAGGCTCATGTTGTCGACCTCCCCGTGGAGAGGCCTGTCAACTGACCTCAGTCAGGCGAACGACACCAAACAGCGACAGCAGCAGCGCCGCAGCTTGGCGCCAACCCGGAGCATGCGCCCTTTTTTGGGCGGGCACCTACGGATGTCGAAACCGGATGGCATCACCCTGCTGCAGACTTTTGTTGCCTCAAACAGAAGAAGAAGATGGTCCTAGAATCTTCCACTGGTGGAATCATCCTCCCCACATCCACTCTATCCAGGTCTTTCATTATACGCTAAGTTTCTATGAGATCCCCCCCTCATCTAAACACCAGCGAGTACAGGCCCAGCTCATCATACTTTAACCCAATCATCCCGGCAATCAATCTCATCAATCTCCTCTGGACGCCTTCCAATGGCAGCACATCACTCCTCAGATATAGGGCCCAAAACGGCTCACACTACCCCAAATGCGGTTTGACCATGCCTGATAATACTTCAGCATTACATCCCTGCTTTAATATTTTAGTCCTCTCGAAATGAATGCCAATATTGCATTTGCCTTCCTTACTACTAATTCGATCAGAAAATTAACCATTTGGGAATCTTGCACGAGTACTCTCCAAGTCTCTTTGCACCTCCGATTTCCGAATCCTCTCCACATTTAGAAAATAATCTACTCCTTTATTCCCACTACCAAAGCGCATGACCACACTCTTTCCTACCCTACATTCCATCTGCCACTTCTTTTCCCAAGCTCCCAAACTGTCCAAGACCTTCTGCAGACACCATGCTTCCTCTACACGACCCGCTCCTTCACCTATCTTCGTATCATCTGTAAAATTGACCACAAAGCCATCAATTCCATCATGCAAATCATTCATACGCAACGTGAAACATAGCGGACCCAACACTGACCCCAGCGGAACACACTAGTCACTGGCAGACAACCAGAAAAAAAACCCTATGTTCCCACTCCCCGTCTTCTCCCCTTCATCCAATCTTCTAGCGAAGCCAGTGTCTTCCCTCTAATACCATTAGCAGCCTCAATTGAAAAAGAATGAAAAAACACTATCCAGACTCTTGAGAATGAGGAGATGCAACAGTGATAATATTTACTAACAAAAACACAACCATAATCTCACAATAAACTGCTGGCTTCCTGTAATCTTATTCTCAATATTATCCCTTTGGGCTGTGAAACTAAACAATGAAGATAAACACATGTTTCCACAAACTTTATTCCACAACCTGTTTACTTAGCCCTGAGGATGCCCTTAACTAAAATATAATAATTTAAATAAGGTTTGTGTCTTTAAATAATCCTTTGATTTACTACAAAGGAGCTATTATGTTTGCACGGCAAACTATTCTGAACTCATTTCATCCTTAATGCAGCTGAAATCTGGAGAGGTGATTGTCTGATTTGATTTTCTTCTAATAGCTTAAAAGTCCATTAAATTTATTAAAAATCGTCTCACACATTTCAATTCAATTATAAAGCATATCAAAGCTTTCAACGTGCCTCTTGAATATCAGTAGCAATAGTCAGTTCTTTTGTCTTTTTATTAAGGCCACTGTTAATATAAAATCCTTTTAAAGCCTGCATGGTTATACCGAACTGCACCCAAAGAATAGTGATTCAAATACAGCTGTTGCTTCAGACTTCATTGCACTTTCTTCAAATATGACAATGCAAAAGAGTAATTGTCATTCTATTGTAATAATTTTCAGTTTTCATAAGTTTTGCTATGTATTGGGGCCTGGTGATATATTTCTGTAAATATATTAACAGTTACACGACTGACTTCCGAATCGGGAACTTGCCAGAGTGTATCTTAGTTGCAGTAGGACTGGCTGATCTCAGCCAGGTGTGTGGGAGTGCAAAGGTTGACCTCAAAGTCCTCAGGCTAGGGAGGATACACAAAACCAGAAGGATTCCTGAACCAGATCACTATCCACTGACCCCTAACCTCATGCAAAGTGCCCCTGAGCAAGAATGACAAGATGGTTGTTCCTCAAACGCCTGGACAATGTGCCCAACATTCTAACTAATCTAACTTGTTAGAGACCCACTCTGCTGGCAGATGTAAAACTCCCAGTCGAAAATGCCAAAGGTTAGGGAACACCTCCAAAGGGTTGAATTGCCATTCTCAGCATGTCCACCAGCCCATGCAAAGACATGGCAGCAACTGAGCAAGAATAAAGAGGAGTGCTTCTCAGCATCTACTGGCCTGCAGCTCCATGACTGGCAGAGTGCCACTCCTATCTGGATAACACCCTTGCGGTCAGCATCCAACTCGGATCCCAGGCCATCCCTAGCCTAAATCACACTGCGCGGATGATCACATAGGCAGGGTTAGGCTGTAGGGCTGTTGGCTTCAATAGAATTGCATGAGTCATTGCCTTGAGGAGAAGAATGATGAAAGAGAGTCTGCATCATCACAACAGCTGGACAGTAGAGGGATTTATCTTACTGCCAGGGAACATTTCATGCTGCTTCCGATAATAACTTACAGAGCTGGGGGGTAAATACAGACATACCTTTGACAGAATCATATCACAACTTCTCAACAAGTATGTCACAGGAACATCTTAATCCTGCTTTCTTGTTGTAGCAGAATTAAATGGAACAGAAGGCTCAGTTCACAAAATGATTGAAAACTGTTAAACTAAGGTGGAATTAATGTTTATCGATGCAGAAAAAAAATGATAGCTGGTAATTAATTATCACTATCCCACCGCCCCCCCCCCCCCCCCTCCATCTCATCCCACCACCCACCATAACTAATTTGGTGGCTTGTTTCACAGCTAGAAGAAAAACAAACTCCAAACTCCAGATTATGGTAATTTGAAATAAAGACACAAAATGCAGGAATTACTCAACAGATTCGAGATTATGTAGATAGAGTTGAAGTTTCAGACTGAAGAATGGTCTCAACCCGAAACGTCACCCATTCCTTCACGCCAGAGATGCTGCCTCAGTGACCCGCTGAGTTATTCCAGTATTTTGTGTCTATCTTCGGTTTAAACCAGCATGTGCACTTCCATCCTACTCACATCTGATGTTTCAGACTGATCTCCTTGCAAAAAAAAACACAAATCTTCCTTTATAGTTTGGGGAAAATCTGTTCATCTCAACCATAGCTGATGAATGGCCCCAAGGAGAAATACTGAACGAGTTTTGAAATCAAAGGTTCTTAATCCAATCTTTTTATGTGTGTTAAGATAAAAGAGATATTTTTAACTACTTTCTTGAAACTGCCATGTAAAACCATCAAATTATGCTTTGGAATTATTCCAAATTCGAAATGGTCTTTAATCCGATAATGAAATTATCATACCTTCTCAGGCACAAGTGTCAATTTGGAATGTTTTAGAGGTTGACTTTTCTTCTGCTTTTCTTTTCAGATGTTTTTTTTAATCTCTCGACTCCAATCTTTCACTCTCGTTGGAATATTTCATTGGCCATCACTGTCCTGCAGTCCCTTATTCATATGTCCAATCTCACATGTCAGCTGAGCCATTAAATTCCAACTAGTTGCCAACTCAGAGAGTGCATCTGAATACAATATTGCATTTGAAGTTCCAGTTTGTGACTGCTGCACATAATGTAGATTCAGTGTATTCCACAGTTGTAACCCATTTTCCTAAGCATTTTGCAGTGCTTGTTTTCTATCTCTTCGAGGTAAAGAACAACACTGATGATTCTCGCTGTCTGATACGTCACCTTTATTTTTAATGATAAAATAAAGAAGACCAAAAGGAAAAAAATCTACTGAACTATCCAATATGTTACAAACATTTGTGGAAATATATATGTACCACAATCCGGAAACTTTCCAACTGATGTCCACAGAATAATCTCAGCGCAGAGGAAAATGTACAACAGAAACACAGACAAGTTAAGGGAAAATGTTAAGGGACATTCCACTTCAACCCCCATGGGGCAATCAAAACCAGCCAGGCTTTTGCTAACATTGCAAAGTCGTATGAAGTAATTCACACCCTGCAAGACCATACTCAATTGCATTAGACATGCATAAGCAATAATATTATTGGCTACATTTTGTGTTAGTAATACATGAGCACCTACCACATTTACTCAACTTTGCCCTGTGGAGTTTTTAACTGAATTAACTCTATAAATGACATCAAATCATTCTTAAAGTTATGAAATAGTGAAATGCATTGCGTTCATCCGCAATCTTGTCTAACGCTGCTTTCTAGAATCGGGTTATAATGCTCCCCAACTGTTTCTAACATGTGACTGAGGTAGAATCTGGGCTGTGTAATGAATTAAAATACCATCCTTTTATGTCTGAGACCTGCCGTTGAATCCACCATGGAATGGAGAATGTATGCCCCATTTCTCTTAAAGAGTAGAGAAACGGGGCATACATCCTTGACGAGTTGAAATGACCAAATCCTTTCAAAAAGGATTTGGCCATTTCAACTCGTCAGGGATAAAGTAGGCTTCCTTCATAAAACTGAGTAGAATTCAACACCAGAAACATTGAATTCTCCAATTTTAAGTAATAGCTATCCCCCTCTTTCCCCTCCACTTCCTCTCTCTTTCCCGTGCTAGCCCCATCCCCATGCACACCTATTTCCCCCGTTATCCTGCCCCATTTCCACCTCCCCTCCCATCCCCTCCACTTAAATCCCTCCCTCTGGCTTTACATTTCACTCCTCTCTTCTTACATGGAACCCCTTTGTCTCCCTTTCATCTCTAGTATTTGTCACTTACTCCACTCGTCTGCTAATCGAGCATTCCTCATCTATATTATATTTACCAACAAAAACATAATTACGTTTAAACATATTCTAGTCCACCATTTTCAATCGGCTAATGTTCATAAACTATAAGGAATGGATTACTTTCCAGAACATATGACTCAAACTCCTCCTATCCAAAACTACATTTTCCTACAATAAAATCATACAATCACTAAGATAATGTTAATTGTTAAAAAAATGTCTATATCCAGGGAAACCTGATGGCTTGGAAAACATAAATAGAAGTAATACTGTGGAGATGGTTTGAGGTCTCGTTTGTGGTGTAAAGCTTTTTGGAGATGGTAGTCTTTGGTAGAGTGAAATTGGGATACCAGAGGATATGACTGTTTGACCTAGGATTGGTTTAGGAAATATATCGTCTTCAATTGGCATTCTACACTTATACCTTCCATGGCTCTCCTGTGATATGCTCCACTACATTCACCAAGTTCCTCAAGGCGTCTGAGCCCTTCAGACTAACGTTGACCTGCTTTGTTTTTATTAAAAGCCACCTGTACAGCTCCCATTGCCGGAGGAACGCATCTTGCATCCTAAAGGTCCCATCTCACCCTGCCCATCACTTGTTTGACCTTCTGCTCCCAGGAAAGCTCTACAGATCCATCGAAGCGCACACCACCAGACTAACAAAAAGTTTCTACCCTGATGCCATAACCACTATGAACTCTGCACTGAAAGCACCCCACCACCCCCCCCCCCCCCCTCCCCCACTACTATTCTGGGCAATATCTTATATTCTGACAATGACCTTCTGAGTGCAATATCTTATAATCTGGTAGGGGTTCATACGTAGGCATAATGTGCATGCGTGTGTAAATCTGCGTGTATGTGTCATAGTATGTGCACGTGAGTGTATGATTTCTATAGAGGTAATATACACTGACTTAAATTATTATAGCTGTTAGGTGAATACTTCTTCACTAAGTATAGAAACGTTTTCATAATTCCTGCCAAAATTACATACATGCAAGGACACGCTTGGCTGCTGTCAATACCTGCTACTTTAGTGATACTGTTTCAATAATCTGCTGAACCACACCAAAGTTAGCGAGAAGCCCTTTATGTTCTGAGACATCATCCATCATACATTAAGACCGGTGGAATAACTGATTACTGTCAGGTTTCTAGATGAGAAAATATATTTTCAATAGGGGGAGAGATTCTACCACAAAGCAGGAGCAGAATTAGGAAGGGTCCTAACCCGAAATGTCACCCATTCCTTCCAGAGTTGCTCCCTGTTCCGCTGAGTTACTCCAGCTTTTGGTATCTATCTGCAGAATTAGGCCATTCAGCCCGTCAAGTCTGCTCCATAGTTCTCTCATGGCTGATCTATTTTCTCTCTCAACCCCATTCTCCACCCTTATGGCCCTGTCCCACGGTACGAGTTCATTCCAAGAGCTCTCCCGAGTTTGCCCTGATTCAAACTCGGAGATTTACGGTAATGGCAGCTCGTCAGTACTCGGGGCTCTCGTGGACATTCCTCACGGGTCTTCCCGAGCTTACCTGCCGTTAGCGAGTCTTCCCAAGTACCTACCGTTAGCGTTACGAGCTGCTAAGAGACGTCCCCGAGCTCCGACGTACCCGCTATGTTCATTCTCCATGCTTACCACGAGTTTGATTTTTTTTTTAACTCGGGAGAGTTAAAATGAGTTAAAAAGACTTGGAATTAGCTCATACCGTGGGACAGGGCCATTACTAATCAAGAACCTATCAATCTTTGCTTTAAAAATACCCTATGTTATGGCCTCCTCAGCTATCTGTTGCAATGGATTCCACAGAGTCAGCACCCTCCGGCTAATGAAATTCCTCCTCATCTCCATTCTAAAGCTAAGCCCTTTTATTCTGAGGCTGTCCCCTCTGGTTCTAGACTCCTCCATTACAGGATCCACCCTTTCCATGTCCACTCTTTCGGGGAACTGAAATTCCCAAATTTGTTAACACTTCATTGGGGATCGTTTTATGTCTGTTTTAAACTGAGATGCATTAGTTGTTTTTATTTTTAAACGTTGTTTTCAGGAGATGAGACCCTTGTGTATCGATAGTGGTGAGAGAGAAGTGCATTTTGCTCTGTCAATGTTCCTAAGGCCTAACGTGCAAGTTTGGATTACGAATAGGCGTGTTGGGAAGATCACGGTTTGCTCTGCTTTGGCCCACATGTTATTTAAAAATGGAATTAATGGACATAGCAAGTATTAAAGACGACTATGACCACAGGGATGATTAGGGGTTGGCGAGTGAGTGGAGGGAATATTATCAACAACTGGAGGGGAAATCGACTTGGAGGAAAGTGAGTCACGTCAATCGAGGCAAAGCAGATAATTGCAGGGCTGGAAAAAGCATGTAAAATCGACACCCTGATTGCTCAAGGGCCTTCGTTCTGTGGATTGAAAGCACTTAATATAAGTTACCAGGTTACCAGGTCCTGAATGATACAAAGGAGCAAATCCTTATTTTGTTATTTTTAAGTTTGCAACATGTTTCGAAAATATTATATGAAGTGAAATAAAGTTAGGAGCGAGTATTTGGAAAGGGAGCAGAGATGGCAGGTGAAGAAAGGAGAGCATTGGAAGCTAGATGGGAGGAAAAGCCCATTTGTTATGTGCATGCTATTGGGAGCAAGCATTTTGAGGTGTCCACTCTCATTGCCTCAGATATTTCCTTCCTATCTCAGCAACACGGAATAGCTACTTGCTTCCATCTTCTAATTACAGCGCTCCAGTCTTAAAACCATGAACTATGATCAAATTGTCATCTAGACTGAGTCACATTAAGTAATTTTCAACCAGGTCCCATCTACAGTTATGGATGGAATTGTCCGATGTCCCAAATACCAAGCAAGTGAAGCGCCAAAGGCTGAGATCATTGTTTGATAATTGCGCTGAAAATGAATTGATGTTATTTATCCAATTAGAAACTTTGTTTGTAAAAACCAAGGAACCAAGGAAAAACCAAGGAACCAGACTGATTCCTGGGATGTCAGGACTTTCATATGAGGAAAGACTGGATAGACTCGGCTTGTACTCACTAGAATTTAGAAGATTGAGGGGGGATCTTATAGAAACTTACAAAATTCTTAAGGGGTTGAACAGGCTAGATGCAGGAAGATTGTTCCCGATGTTGGGGAGGTCCACAACAAGGGGTCACAGTTTAAGGATAAGGGGGAATTCCTTTAGGACCGAGATGAGGAAAACATTTTTCACACAGAGAGTGGTGAGTCTTTGGAATTCTCTGCCACAGAAGGTAGTTGAGGCCAGTTCATTGGCTATATTTAAGAGGGAGTTAGATGTGGCCCTTGTGGCTAAAGGGATCAGGGGGTATGGAGAGAAGGCAGGCACAGGATACCGAGTTGGATGATCAGCCATGATCATATTGAATGGCGGTGAAGACTCGAAGGGCCGAATGGCCTACTCCTGCACCTATTTGCTATATATCTATGTTTCTATGAGAACGTGATTTGGAAATTCGATGATAAAAGAGTTACAAAACAGCGGTCTCGAATCAGGTCCAAGAACAAGATACAGCGAAAGAAAGTTGAAGCATTTTAAGTCTATGATGGAAAAAGAAGTAGAAGGGGCTATGGAATTGTCAACACCCGCTCTGAAATCTCCTCCCCACAACTCTACCCTCTTAAGGGGGTACCGACTTGGGCAAGATTTGGATATTCTACCTTGATGTGGATTCAATTTTGATTCATACAGCCTATTGAGTCTTAGATTGCTGCGCTGTGTTTTTGCATTATTGTGATGAAGAAAACTGAAGAGGAAGATGTTGTGAAATACCTGCTTCTGGGGAATCCTTGCCCCAGTGTATACTGTGCATAGTGTAGCAGTGTTCTGCTACAAAGTGCTGTGGTAATTCAGCAGGTCAGGCAACATGCTGATTTACTCCAGCACTTTTGTGTCTTTAGTTGTAAACTGGCATCTGTAGTTCCTTGTATCTACAGTATCCTGCTGTTCTCTAACTAGTTTCACTGTCCTAATTATATTTCACTGACTGTATGCCTCATTGTCATCTTCCCCTCAGCTAACAATGAACCTTTCTATATTTCCTTGATCATCGCCTGCATTGATCTGTTATTTTCACACCTCGCCCTTCCATATCTCTAGTCTCCCTCTCCCTTGACTCTGAGTCTGAAGAAGGGTCTCGACCAAAACGCCACCCATTCATCTCTCCAGAGATGCTGCCTGTCCCGCTGAGTTACTCCAGCATTTTGTGTCTGTATTCTAGTGCATGTGGCTGTTTTACTGATACACATCGCCCGTTAAACTCATAGCCCAACGCATTGTACAGAGTTCAGTTCTGTAACTTGAATTGTCTAACATTTATGAAATAAATATTTTGCTTTGGTTGGATTGCTGTTGCTAGCGTTGTTTTAAATGGACTGGAATGTGCTCTTATCAGGATGAGGGGGACCTCATTGAAACTTGTGGAATAGTGAAAGGCCTGGACAGAGTGAATGCGGAGAGGATGTTTCTACTCCTGGGAGAGTTAGACCAGAGGACATAGCCTCAGGATAAAAGGACGTACCTTTAGAAAGGAGACAAGGAGAAATTTCTTTAGTCACAGGGTGGTAAATCTGTGGAACTCATTGTCGCAGATGGCTTTGGAGGCCAAGTCAACGGGCATTTTTAAGATGGAGATTGGCAGATTCTTAAGCAGTGATAGTGTCGAGGGAGAAGGCTGGGGAATGGGGTTGAGAGGGAAAGCTAGATCCTAGGCCGTCCTTAAACCAATTGGCCCAATTGCTTCCAATTGGGCCCCGCACCTAAGGGGGCCCCGCGCTAGAGTAATCTACTCTCGGCTCGGGTAGATCTACCCTGGGTGGAGGGGGGAGAGAGGGATGGAGAGAGAGTATGCAGGTGGAGGGGGAAGAAAGGGGTAGACGGGGAGGTGGGTGTGAGGGGGAATGGAGAAGGGGGAGGTGGGTCATTCCCTCATGGTCCCGGGGCAGTACTCCAGCCCCTCCAGTCGCCGTGCATCACGCACACAGCGCCAGCTTCACCCCTCCCTCTCCCTGGGGAGATGCGGTGAACAATACACTGAGGGCCGGGGGTTGGAGCAACGTTTACAAACCTCGGCCTCACTCACACCCATGTGCCCGGACCCCGGCATCCGCTCCTGCCGCCGGCCCTCTCCCTCCCTTCTCCCCTTCCCTCCCCCTCTTCCCTTCTTCCTTCCCTCCCTCTCTCTCTCTTTTCCCTTCTCTCCTTCCCTCCTACCCTTCTTTCTCCCTCCCTCCCTTCTCTCCTTCCTCCCTTCTCTCCCTCCCTTCTCTCCTTCCTCCCTTCTCTCCCTCCCTCCCTTCTCTCCTTCCCTCCCACACACACACACACACAACACTCAGACAACTAACACACACACAACTAACACACACACACAACTAAGTTAGGACGGGGTACAAACCCAAAGGGTAGGATGGGGCTAAAGCCCAAAATGTAATGCCTGGACTGTTTTTTCACCAATAGTTATTGGTTTTCCAGGGTCTAGTTAATTAAATTACTTTTGTTTTTCATTTCAGTCACTAAAACAAGTGGTTTTGTAATTTCGTACTTTTCAGAGGTGATCTACACATTTTGTTTGTTAGTTGTAGGCTTACATGTATGCAATTTTATATTAAAATGTAGCTCAGATCTGTTTGGTCCATTAACTCGCAGGCACTTTTTAAGTGCACATTTTGATTACTTTCCATTCTACCCTAGAGATAGAAAGTCTATAATAGACTTTATTTCTATTTCTATGATTCTACAGACCTTAAGGGGCCTGGGAACCTGGGGCTCACCAAAATTGTTCCCAATTTGGCCCCGCACCTCCTAATGCCCCTGTCCCACTTAGGAAACCTGAACGGAAACCTCTGGTGACCTTGCGCCCCACCCAAGGTTTCCGTGAGGTTCCAGGAGGTTTTGGTCACTCTCCCTAATAGTCGAAAGTGGTTTCCGCGTGGTCGAGGCTTCTTTTATGTTCCTGCGATTATTTCAACAAAATTAAATCCGGCCATTAGATCGGCCATAATTGAATGGCGGAGTAGACTCGATGGGCCGAATGGTCTTATTTTACTCCGGTGATTAATGAATTCCACCACCTGCAGTTCCTTGCTTCCCTCGGTTCTTATAATTCGGCCCGGCCTTCAATTGAGGAGGAGTGGTTACAATCAGACTCCGTTCGTGACACCCACCTAAATATGTGTGCTGTCTGTTCCGACCTCATGCTAAACCTGGTCTTTAATCCGTTTGAAGGAAATATTAAACTGAAAGCTAATTAAATTGATTGAACAGTGTTATTACATCGGCATCGCGGCCCATCCCTGGCAGTGCATTTTATTTTGACTCTGACATTCTGCCGAGATTAAAGGCGCTGCTTGCGTGCAGGGGGCTCATATCCGTACGCCCTTTTCCTCTGGGAACCGAACGCCTTTCCGATCTAAAAATATCCCGGTGATTAGAGAGATTTCTAGAAGTTTGGGCCAAGGATGAGCGAACCTGCGGGTGGAAGGAGTGTTTCGGAGGGGAAGTCATTCATCGGTTGACTAAACCAATGGTTCGTCATTCACTATCACCCGGCGCTGTCCCACCACCAGACTCTTTGTGTAATTGGATGACGAGAACTGGGAAACGAAAAGAAACGGAGTCAGTCTGAAGAAGAATCCAGAGCCGAAACGCCACCTATCCATGTTCACAAGGGATAGTGCCTGATAACCAGCTGCGTTACTCCCGCAATGTGTGTCCTTTCTCGAAGTGGGTTCCTCGCCGGGTGCTGTGGTCTGTCAGACCCCGACGACCTCACCCCCCCCCCCCCCCCCCCTTTAAACGCTACTATCATAGTCATACACCGTGGAGACAGGCCCTTCCAGGCCCACTTTGCCCTCACCGACAAACATGTCCCATCTACGCCAGATCCACCCGCCTGCGTTTGGCCCATAATGTACCTGCCTCCACCACCGCCCCCGGCAGCACCCTCTATGTAAACACAAATCTTGCCCGCCACATCTCCCTTAAACTTTGCCCCTCTTACCTTAAAGGTAAGCCCTCGAGTCATTGATATTTCCACCCTGGGTAAAATGTTTTGAGTGTCTATTCTACCTATGACTGCGTGGGTTTCCTCCGAGTGTTCTCCGGTTTCCTCCCACATTCAAACGACGTTTGTAGGTTAATTGGCTTCCACAATATATCCTTAGTGTGTAGTATGTGAAAATGGAATAACTCCGAGTTAGTGCCGGCTTGGACTCGGTGGGCCGAAGGGCTTGTTTCTACGCTGTATCTATAAACTAAACTAAACTATGCTTCTCATTATGTTATATCAGGTCTCCTCTCAGCCTCCGACGTTCTTGGGTTTGTTCAATCTCTCCCAATCGGTAATATCCCCCCAACCCAGGCATCTGGGAAACCTCTTCTGCACTCACTCCCAAGCCTCAAATGTGAAATGATCCCAACTCACCTCTGCCTCACTATGGAGCTCCGGGCGGTTATGGTAACTGGGCGGAAATGGGAAAATGAGAATTCCCATTCTCAATGATAACTGGGAAGAATGGCGATTTGGGTTCTGGGTTCTCGGAGAGGTTCCCAGGACACTCGGCTACCTTGCTTGAAGCGCTGTTATCTGGCATTCATTCATTCAGTCGCTGAATGAAATCGCCCGCTTCCACCCCATTTGTAAACATGTACTGTTGAAGTTTAATAGATAATACATTGGAGAATGTTCCAACAGGTTGGGGTTTTATTAATTATTAATGATGTAAATAAATGAATTGGTAAATTAGCAATAAAATGGAACTGGTTAGCTTACAGGAACGTCTCTGCGTGTGTGGCATGACGTGTGTGCCTGAGAAATGGCATTGAGAGAGGGCTAGTATGTAATATGAAATATTCTTCCAGGCGTCAACTGGTTCACGGTAAATAAAAGAACAGCTCCACAGGTCGATACAATTATATATATATTGTATTCGTGGTATGAATTTAGGACAATCTACCCTAATCTTAATGCTAATTTTACATGGAGAAAGTGGAAATGTGACATTTCGTGTCGGGGCCCCTCTTCAGGCTATTACAGGGGTGGGATGGAGACCGGTGGTAGAGAGGAGAGGTGGGACAAAGCGTGGCAGGTTGATCCAGACGCGGGTTTAACGGGAACATCATATAGTTGTTAAACCTGCCAATCCTAACGCGTTAAAGCCAAGTTGACCCCCCTTCCACCCTTCCCCCATCTCTCTCGCTCTTCTCTTTCTCTCGAGATCTCTCTCTCTCTCTTGCGCGCACACATAAGAAATTCTAAGCAGAAGAACAATTTCATAGCGAAATCCGCGTGCAGTGATAAACCTGGGCTCGCCTTCGAATGACAGAAGGCGGTCTGGAGCCGCTAAAGATCTTCAATGGCGTTAGATCACATGAGTGCGAATCACCGCACGGATTCTTCATCGCTCGCGATGGGAGAGGCTGTGAAAAGGGGTGAGGTTGGGCGGAGGGAAATGATATGCAGTCAAACTACAACATTAAGAAGTCAGAAGAGCCTCGTTTGGCGACGACCCAGCCAGGGGGGGAGCTCCGGTAACACAATCTCACGTCCCAGTCTCAATTTCTCCCTGGGGCTCCTGTGTTGGGGGGGGGAATGGACTGTTTCCGATGCCTGTAGCCCTTAAGGGGACGAACATGACTCAGAATGTACATCTACTTATAATCTTTACCGGATCTGAGCTGAGCACCCTGTGCGAAACGACGCTCGCTTACCGGTCCATTCAGACACGGACACAAGACGTCTTCCATGGGTTGGAAACTTGCCAACAATTCCGCGGGCTGCCTGCGACACTGTGGCACGACAGTATTAAAATACTATAACATAGGCACGATGTTGTTCTTTGACTAAAGCAAATTAAAATCTGGTGTTCATTTAAGTTAATAATTTACGTTTATCAAAGGTATATAACATAATCCTCTGTAGATTCTATCCATTAACCATTGTATGTGATCATATTGAACCATCCAACATTATACCATATCATGGTCAAAATATCAAATGGTATGCTGAAATATTCAGAAGTGTCTGAAGAAGGGTCTCGACCCGAAACGTCGCCTATCTCCTTCGCTCCTTAGATGCTGCTGCACCCGCTGAGCTTTTTGTGTAACCCATGCTGAAATCTCCAGTGGGTTGTAATGTATCCTAATCTGCCACAGTACACAAACGCCCTTCGACGTGCTTTAAAGTGCTACAAAGTTTACTAATATCGAGCATGCGGTCTAATTTTCTATAATCTCCTGCAACGCCCCATGTTATTCATTCATATGTGCAAATACGCCAAGGATTCGGTGGCTGTTTTATTCATTAAAGGACATTTGGGCGTCATTGTCCTCCCCGCCTTCCTGAGCCGTTCCTGGATCCAGATGAAGACTGTTCTCTGGTGTTCCAGAATTTAGACCAAGCGAAGATAGTACAGCTGGTACAATCCGTCTATTTCTGTTTAATACGTTTTGAAGCTATGATCTGTGAAGCCCAATGTTAAGTGGCACACTATTTTCAGCAGTGCACTATTCTCTAATATCTTGCGAGAATGTTAATATCCTGCAGCGTTCTAGAGGATCTTATGGGGGCAAAAGTAATGTAATGAACGTGTGGTAGAATATTTTACTATCGCGGGCAAGTCATATCATAAATGCAGCCTTTATATTTGTTTTGTTTCCCATGCGAAGTTCCCGGTTATATTAGCTTTTCTCCACTGAGAACGGGGCTGTATTTACTTTGTCCACCACACAATCACACCTCTCGTTGCCGCACGCACCAACTCTCCCTACTTTCCACGCTGGCTTCTGAAGAAGGGGCTCAACCCGAAACGTCAAGCCATCCCTCCTCTCCGGAGATGCTGCCTGTCCCGCTGAGTTACACCAGTTTTATTTTTTGTGTCTATTCTGTCTACTGAAAGTCCAGTGTTCCTGTGATGCGCGCTGCCCGCAAAAGCGCTTTGTTTGACAGGTTAATTGGACGAGAAGGGGCAGTGAAATTGAACACCGGCAGATTAGGCTCTTGCTTGAGGGGCGCGCGAGCATTAGTCGGATCTCCAGGGAAATATGGTGACGGGATCATCCAGGAACATTGGAGGAAATTTCACGGCAGCGTTGCTGGAAACACGAGTAAATGGACCAGGCGATCGCGAGAAGCGGCTCTTGGGAACGGTTTTAAATCGCCGATTCCTTTAGCGGAGGGAGAGACAAGACACTGAGCGGCTCCACGTCGCCACTCATGCGAACGTGAATTAGGCTGCATCCTTCTCAGACTGAAACGGATTATTCGCTAGATTAAATCTCTGTCAGTACAATTTAATGCAATGATTAGTGGTTCTGTTTAAAGTTTAACCCAGTTAACATCCCACCCCAAATCTTTTCCTTGCACTCCAAAGGGGTGTTTCCCCGCTAGGTTTGCACCCTCTCTTACCGCGCTTGATGAGACTCCCTCTCCCCTCCAGGCTGCAGTTCCAGCGCTCCGACCTGAACTGATACCGGCACTCGAGCGCGCTGAGGCGGATCGCGTCCCGCAGACCTTCCGCTAACCCGGGCTCTCTCCGGCACAGCCGCTTCTGCCGGCGGAATAGCTTCAAGCTGTCGCACTGCTTCAGATGAACCTTCCCGGCGCCGAAGTCCTCCAGGATGGGGGTGGAGAACACAGCCAGTGGCTCCTTCCCGGTCAGTCTGCTTAAGGAAAAGAATGGAATCAACCAGGGCAGCGGGAAGGACGCACAGAAGGGAAGCAAACGGCATTCGCCGCCCACTGCTGCGGAAAATCTGCGGGCTCACAGACGGAACAAACTCTTGCCCAGTCAGTGCAGGGCGCGCTTCTATCTCCCATAAGATGCTCAACTTTCTACGGACGGGCTCTGTGTAGACCTGCCTCGCTTACCTTTCACATTCAACGTTACGCGTTTAAATCGAATATCAATTTGTTCAAACGCTTATTCGGTTTATGCTTAAATGTAATAATTTCAACTCTTCCCCCAGTCTCCTCATTAACCTGAGTTGGAGTGTTGTGAACAATCGGTGGAACCGACCCGAAGTAAGCCGAAGATAGACACAAAAAGCCGGAGTAACTCAGCGACTAGAAGTGTGAAGATGGATCTCGTCCCGAAACGTCGCCAACCCATTTTAACTCCAGCATTTTGTGTCTATCTTCGGTGTAAACCAGCATCTGCAGTTCCTTCCTACCCGAAGTAAGCCGAACCCGGAGCGATGGTGCTGGCTGCCGTAAGCAGGGTGATCAGTGATCCAATGCTTGGGAGCCGGCAGCGCATTTTGTCGGATCTCTGCCGCTCCTCATCTCGTTTGGCGGTGTCTTGGGTGCCTGTGCTCAGCTGGCCAGGCGTTGCCTCCACTAAAGGAGCGTGCGGCCTGGCCCGGCCCATCCCCGGCCCCGTCCCAGAACTCCTCCTATTGGGCTGCATGGGGGAGAGGGCGGGGATTCCGGGCTCAGGTAAGCCTCGCCTTCTCCCACACCTGGAGAGAAACCAGGAATGGTTTCCTTTCCAACGCACTCGGGCTTCCAGTCAGTCCGGGCAGTAGCTCCACTCCCTTTCATAATGAATTAATGGCGATATTTATAATATGGTCAGAATCGTTTTCATTGAGTTCAGTTGTTTTTGTTTTGTCACGTGTACCGAGGGACTGTGGAAAGCTTTTGTTGCTTGCTGTCCAGTCAACGGAAAGACAATACATGATTACAATCGAGCCATTCACAGTGCACAGGTACATGGCAAGGGAAATAACGTTCAGTGCAAGGTGAAGCCAGCAAAATCCGATCAAGGATAGCCCGAGGGTCGTTAAAGAGGGAGCGCACATTCCGAGGCTCATCCCTTCATGGACTGGAGATGCACAACATTATTGGGGAGGGGTAATTAAACACAAATCCAGTCCATCTGTCGGTTGAAGAAGAGCTGAAGACCACAACATACACCGCGGCCATTCACGCTTCATGCTAAACATGTGTGTGGGACGTTACCAATACAAACTGATCAACGGGCTTCTCTCCTCTACAGTCACTGCATCCCGAAAACAAGCGACTGTGGAAAGGCTTTCCAGACTGAAAATGCATCGTCAAATCCAAATCTTAGTGTGATCAACATTTAGTGACTGGATATTTAGCGATTGCGGCAACTAAGAACGATGGGGCTCTACTTAACTATTTCTGCAGGAACCTGCCTCGGATACCTAAGGGTGTTCTACATTGTGGAAGATCGGTTCATTCCCCAACGCCAATGTATACGCCGAGTTTTTGTCTCTTCTTTTGAAGATTTAAATAATTAAAAATAAACTAAATATTCAAGATTCAAGAGAGTTTATTGTCATGTGTCCCTGATAGGACAATGACATTCTTGCTTTGCTTCAGCACAACAGAAGTTGTGACATGACTACAGGCATTGACTACAGAACAGATCAGTGTGTCCATATACCATTATATAAATATATACACACATTAATAAATAAACTGATAAAGTGCAAATAATCAGATATTGGTCTATTAACGTTCAGTGTTTTGTCCGAGCCAGGTTTAATAGCCTGATGGCCGTGGGGAAGTAGCTATTCCTGAACTTGGTCGTTGCAGTCTTCGGGCTCCTGTACCTTCCACCTGAAGGTAGCGGGGAGATGAATGTGTGGCCAGGGTAGTGTGGGTCCTTGATGATGCTGCCAGCCTTTTTGAGGCAGCGACTGTGACAGATCCCCTCGATGGAAGGGAGGTCAGAGCCGATGATGGACTGGGCAGTGTTTACTACTTTTTGCAGTTGAAATAACAATTAATCAGTCATCCTCAGCAAACCAGCTCACGACTACTTTGGAAGGGAGGTCGGATAAAATCAGCAATATTTCACAAACAGCGGTGAAAGAAACTATCTGGTTAACTGACTTGGTTAGGATGTAAACGTCCCAAGTTCTTTCCAGCATCCCGTTGTATCTTTAAATTTCCCATTAGCAGAACGATGAGATTTAAAATGACCAACGTATCAAAAAGGGGAAAGGATGCCCACACTCTCAACGGAGCAGCAAGTCCACAGGTGCAAGGGTGTGAATCTTGCACTCCAGCTGGAGACTACTATTCAGCAAATTCTATAAACCTAAACATTTTCCAATGGAGACACAAGAAACATCAGATGTTGGAATCTTGATCAAAACATTAAGTGCTGGAGAAATTCAACGTGTTAGGCAGCATCTGTGGAGCGAATGGGCATGGGACGTTTCAGGTCATTTAATGTCTGAGGAAGGGTCTCGACCCTAAACGTTGCCTGTCCATTCCCTCCACAGACGCAGCCTGGCCCGCTGAGTTTTCCCCAGCATTTTGTGTTTTGCAAAATATTTGTCAAACTTGTCTAATATTTCAGGAAAGTAACGGCGGCCAGAAACGGAATCGCCGCTGGTGAATTTCACATCATCTCTCAGACTTTGATTTATGTTGCAGAGCTTACAAGACCAACCCGATTGGCACCTCCAGTAAACTCAAGTTGTCGAGGCACGCATAAGTAATAACACCTTCCCCAAGGTCCTTGTAGAGTATTTGAGAATTATAAGATCTTCCTTGGATGATATTCCACGCACCTTGCGCAGATCGGCAAACAAGCGGAAACAACCCCATAAAGACAGCCCTCCATTGCTTTTGTAATCAACTCGTTCTCGATCTGCAATTTCCACCTGGAGTAGAATTAGTATCATTTATATCTTATCACGTCATGTCGGTCGGAAACACTCTGCTTATCATGCAGAGATAAGCGATTGAACTAAACGATTAACTGAATGAAAACACAAACATATTAAAAGCATTCGTTTCCAATTAAATTAATCGGTTATAAAACGATTTGATCGACTATTAGAACCCAACAATAATCCGACAGTTTATCGCGATATGAACTAAATTACGTGACGCGGGGCCATCCTCTGGGTCATTTATAAACAGGGGCTGGCATCCGCAGTCGTTCCTCTCGCTCCCATTAATGAAAAGTGAAAATAGCGAGAATTGCTTGACGATCAGGGCATATATGTCTGAAGAAGGGTCTCCAACCGAAACGTCACCCATTCCTTCTCTCTAGAAGTGCTGCCTGTCCCGCTGAGTTAATCCATCTTTTGGTGTCTACCTTGATGACTCAACTTTCATTCGAGGGCAGAAACCCTTCAGCATTTAAGTGGTTCTTCAGTTTGATTTTCAAAACACTCGTGCTTTATTTCCACTAGTATGTGTGAACGAATGGGGTCAACTTGGGGTCGGTGCGCGAACTAAATTAAATCCTATCGTGGCGTGAGGGCATCTCCTCCGATTGTCTGAATTCGAACTACGACGCATCAGTATCCCTACAGTGTCCGACAGTGGCGACATTCTGCCAAAGGGATTTAGTCGGCGTTGGAAACTGCCCTAAAAGAACCGACGGTGAATACAAAGAAGATTTTGTGAAGCCTGTTCTCTATGTGGGTCTGGTTCGGAAACGATTATTTAGCAGTATGTCTATTTCGTGTTTTTAGAAGATCACGAATTTACGTGGAAAAATCCAAAGGGTTAACCAGAATGGAATTCTGCAATTAGGATGTGGAGCGATTGAAATTTCAAATGTCCAAATTCCGGTTTTCTGCAGATTTTCCAGATGTAAAACACATTTGTAAAGGATTATAGTAATAGATTATTGCAGTTCTTTCACTAAAATCAAATATTTTGTTTCCCAGGTGTGGACTTAAACTATAAAATACAACAAGCAGTCTGAAGAAAGATCTCGACCCGAAACATCGGGTATCCATGAGCTCCAGAGATGCTGCCTGACCGGTTGAGTTACTCCAGTACTCTGTGTCCTTTTGTGTATTAACCAGCATCTGCAGTTCCTTATTTCCACAAGTCATGCGTCATCACAACGTTTTCGATGCTCCACGACCTAATACTCTTACTGTACATTTTACTTTACCCGTGAATTTAAATGTTCACAAGTTGCTTTACGCACGAATTTAAATGTTGCCTTGTTTTTCATCTGATAGATAAATATATATTCGCAGTCCCCACACAGTGCAGATAACGTTACCGTTGAAATGGCTGGAGGATGGCGTGAGATTGTACTAGGGATTATGTGGATAGCAGCGAAACAGCAAACTTTGCGGGGCGGGAGGGGGGTGTAAAACTGGGGTTAAATGGGTTAATCGTCCACTTAAAGGAAATCCGGGGGGTGCAGTTTAACAGTTAGTTGTTCCTTCAAAATTACAATTCTTCTTTCTCTCTCTCTGCCCATCCCCCCCTCACGCCCCACCCACCCCCCTCTCTTTTTTTTCTTTTCAAAAACTTTATTCGACACAATCATATGATGCAACACATCAAAACATAATCAAAATAACACTATATCAAAAAAAATCATTGTAGTACAACAGTACATTCATTGTTTACAATGCTTTCAACCCCACCAGGTGACCAGTGTTACCCCCTCTCTCTCTCTCATCCTCTTGCTCTCGCTCTCTCTCTCTCTCTCCCTCCCTCCCATTCTATTCGGTGTTCCAATTAATATTATACATAAATATTTATTATAATTGAAGATTGAAAAGACTAGGCTTGTAGATTGAAAAGACTAGGCTTGTGTTCACTGGAGTTTAGAAGGATGAGGGGGATCTTATAGAAACATAAAATTATAAAAGGACTGGACAAGCTAGATGCAGGAAAAATATTCCCAATGTTGGTGAGTCCAGAACCAGGGGCCACAGTCTTAGAATAAAGGTGAGGTCATTTAAGAGTGAGCTGAGAAAAAACTTTTTTACCCAGAGTGTTGTGAATTTATGGAATTCCCTGCCAAAGAGGGCAGTGGAGGCCAAATCACTGGATGGATTTAAGAGAGAGTGGGATACAGCTCTAGGGGCTAGTGGAGTCAAGGGATATGGGGAGAAGGCAGGCATGGGTTATTGATAGCAGACGATCAGCCATGATCACAATGAATGGTGGTGCTGGCTCGAAGGGCCGAACGGCCTCCTCCTGCGCCTATTTTCTATGTTTCTATGTTTCTATTTTGGGGTGTTTGGAGGAAAGACCAATAGCCTATGTTCCCCAGAGGAGCAAAGGGCTTAAGAAGAAGAGTTTGGAGGAAAGACCAATGAAGGGTCCCGACCCGAAACGTCACCTATCCACGTTCATCAGAGATGCTGCCTGACCAATTCAGTTACTCAAGTACTCTGTGGGGTTTGTTTTTTTGTAAACCAGCATCTGCAGTGCCTTGCTTGTGTATCCATGTGAAGAATGTTGGTTGGGTCATCAAAATGCCTCTTCAATCCACTTATAAACATGGAGAATATGGTTCACTCGCCTAGGTTAACCCTCATCACTTTGTGCTTTAAACTTGAGGGAGACAACTGCTATGGAGTGTGGGAACGAAAAGGTAAACACTTTCTGGTCAGTTTCACATGTCCAATCACTTCTCTGCGATGCAAATTTACTGACCATTTGCAGGAAATGCGAAGCAACGCAGCAGGTTATCAAGGGGATCAGTTACATAAGTATCTCCTGAAAAAGTGTAGCATTGATTTCTAGTGAACATAGCACCGTGAACTGTTGAAAATGTATATAAGGAACTGCAGATGCTGGATTACCAAAGGAAAAACACTGGGTGCTGGAGTAACTCAATGGGCCAGGCAGCATCACCGGAGAACATGGACTTGTCTGAAGAAGGTTCCTAATCCAAAATATCGCCTATCTATGTACTCCAGAGATGCGCCCTGACCCGCTGTTAATACAGCACTTAATGTCTTTGTTAAATAGCTATGCTGTTTGAAGACTCCACGAAGGATTCACAGCGGATAATTAAATATGTGGCTATAAGGCACGATGTATCCAAGCAATGTGGATTGGGTATTGTATATGGGTACAGTACAGAGAAATATGAATATTATGTCATTTAGGGGACGAGGACTGACAGGAAACTATGATATAAATTGCCTGAAATAGAGCTAACAGACCCGGTTCCTGCTTTTAGTTCAAAAGGTATTTATAGATACAGTAAATGACTGCAGCTGATGATGTAAAATGTTTATCCCCAATTATATCATTTATTTTAAAAGTTTCTTTCCTGTTTTATTCTCATTAAGTGAATCAAATGTTTGTGCCATTCGGTTTAACCCTTGCATTTGCCCCATCCAGTGCCAGGACAAAACTATGCCGACTATTCCTAATCAACGCCTAACTTTCCGAATGCATGTACTTTGAATCCCTCAGAATACTCTCCTGTAACTTGCCTCTGCAGTAGCCATTGTGTCATTGGCCAGAGATTCTTCAGAGTAAGAAAGGACGTTGCTTCCTCAAGGAAGCTTTGACCAACTAGCTTATTCTATTTTTTCACTACTTACAGGTAATCTCCTCCCATGAAAGAACTTTTAATGGTGTGTTTGTTTTGGAGTTCAGTGTCAGGCATGTGGCCAACGTGGCCAGTCCAACATTGTTGACTGAGAGGAACAAGTGTCTCAATCTCCCAGATTGTCATCCTGGGAGTAGTCACTGCCATGGGTTTCAGGCTATCTCTCCATGAATTCACAGGATTTACAACTTTGGGTGGCATTTACCAATGCCTTGAGAAGCGGGCTGTCGATATACCTGACCTCAGAAGCACAGGATCAGAGATCACTGTAGACCACAAGTTTTGTGCCAGGTCAGAAGTTTCAATCATCAATATTTTTCCTCAATCGATCAAGGACTGAGTCAGTGCGTTTAAAGTGGTGCTGCATTTCATCCTTGATATCTGCCCTTTGCAAGCGATGGCTCCAGAGATTTCTGATGCGATCCAAATTTTCCAGGGTCTCACTGTGAACCTTCACTGTGTGAGGGCTGTGCTAGACAATGGAGTTGGTTGGCAGAGAACCTTCTGCTTTTCAGATCTTAACTGTAAGACCTATTTTTTCACATGCTTTGCTAAACAAGTCGATATTGCGTTGCACAAATACCAGCATCATCTGCACACTACAGTTCCACAACTGATGTTTAGGTGATTTTAGTTGCCCATAAGTTGAAGAATTTCACATTAGTTCTGAAAATTAGCTCCAGTCCTATGGCAAGTCTGTTGAAGGTGAAAAATGAAAGAGAGCAGCAATAGTTATTATACGTGGTCTTGTTTGACCTCCCGAAAGCCTTTGGCTTCAGCAGTTGGGAGGCACTTGTGGAAAATTCTCCTCAAATTAGGCTGCCCACTGAAATTAATCCCCATTTTATGGCCACTATGACAGCATTTAAGCCATGATTTTAACGAATAAATCTTACAGAACAAATCGCAGTAAAAAACAATGTCAAACCAGACTGTTATTAAACGTATATGAGTGTAAGGACACCCAGGAGATTAGGTCTAGGTTTGTTATTTTTGTGTGTACTGAGGTGCAGTGAAAAGCTTTGTTTTAGCATGCTATCCAATCAGATCAGATCATACTATCCAAAAATACAATCAGGCCAGACTCAAGTACAATGGGGAGAGCAAAGAGGAAAATACAGAGTTCTTGGCAGAGTCGTAGAGAACGGTTCCATATACAAAGTCCAATGTCTGCAATGGGGTAGAGGTGAATGAGACAGTACCCTTGCTTATGTAAGGACAGGTCAGAAGCTGGTTAACAAAGGGGAAGAAGCTGTTCCTGCATTTGGTGGTGAGTACTTTCAAGTTTCTGTGCCATTTGTCTGATGGGAGCAGGGAGAAGAAGAAATGACTAGGCTAGGGCAAGTCTATGCTGGCTGCTTTTTACAAAGCAGTGTGAAGTACAGATGGAGTCACTGGTGCGGAATCTGGTCTGTATAATGGACTGGGCTACATCTGCAATCCTCTGCAATTTGTTTTTGCATTTTTGGGCAGAGTAGTTCCCAAATCAAACTGTGATACAACCCAACAGTATGCTTTTAATTGTGCATCTGTAGAAGTTTGTCAGAGTCATTGGAGACATATTGAATTTCCTTCGTCTCCTGAGGAAGTAGAGGCATAGGTGTGCCTTCTTGGCCTTTGCAACAAAGTGGGTGGTCCACACCAATTGGCTGGTGATATAAATGCCAAGAAACCTGAGGCTCTCAACCATTTCTCCACTTCATCACCATTGATGCTGATTGGGGCATTTACTCCACCATGCTTCCCTTCCCTCCCAGGACCACAATTGATCAGACTTTGATTAGTCTCTGACCGGAAATGCATTCTATATCTTTCTCCATATTTGTTGCCTTTATGATTTGTTTGTTATGTTTTTATTTCACAATCCAAATAAGTTAGCTACGTGTTCTGCTGTCTACTCTTCCATGCAGACAGCCGACAATGTTTTGATCATATTAATTGATTAACCAGTCTTGCTTTTGTTCCATAGATATAATTTTATTAGTTTATTTGTAACCCTGTAGCATTTTATGAACCAAATATTAGATCAGTGGTAACACCTTATATTTGTCTCATCCTGACTTAATTCATATTATCAATAAGCAGACCTTATTTGTATACAACCCATGTTTGGAGTTATGCGGACAAATCTGATGACTACAAAGTAGGAAGAATATATTGGAGAGAGTGAGGTATAGATTTGCAGTTCAACGATTTCATGAAGTGTAGCAACACAAACTGGAATAGTAGTCTCTGGAACTTTGTAAATTAGTTTCATATGATTAAAACTTTTTAAGGCCATCCTGTATCTCTCGCTCTGGGTTTACATTTCACCATGTCTGTCCTCATCTGACACTTTTTTGACTCATTTTCATCTCCAACGGTTATCACTTACTCCATCCAGGTGCCTATGAAATCCACCTCACTTGTATCCATGTATCACTTGCCAGGATTTGCACTGCCTCCCTTCCAGCTTTCTACCCCCTCCCACCACTCCCCCTCCCACCACCACCCGCCCCCACTACAATCAGTCTGAGGAAGGGTCCTGACCCAAAACATGGCTTATCCATTCCCTCCACATATGCTGCCCTGACAGTTACTGCAGCATATTGTATGTTGTTGGAAGGAGGATTGATAGATAGGAAGAATCTAGAACTAGGCTCAATAGCCTAAAAATTAGGTGTGATAATGGGATACCCATTGATATGCTGAGTGTTGCAAGTTTGGAACCCAAATATGACAATGGATTCTTGATTATTTGGCAATTTTTGATCATAACTTGATAGATTTTTTAAACTAAGGATGTTAAGGAATATTGGTCAAAATCAACCTGACTGTGCTTGTCCAAAGGCCACTATTGATCTCATTGAATGATGGAACAGGGTTGAACAAGTAACTTGGCACAAGTTCATACATTCCCCATATTTTGTGAACAGGAGCTGTCAGGACTTAAAATACAGACAGCAGGACGCAGTTGTCATAACCCAAGCATAAAGCCGCTCCTTGCTAGTTAGTGCACAAAGTGAAATGCATTGATTTGGTGGAGCAGTGGAATTCTTCTTCTCAGAGGTGTAAAAAACAAATGTGAGGTGACTTTGCTATTTGTCCAGCTGGGTCAGGCACTGGGAACACATAGTGATGTCAATGCCGGCTGCATACTTGCCTCAACCCATACTCGCCTCAACCCATATGAAATACTTCCATATTTAAAGTGGCAAGATGAACCCGTGGCAGACCAGTTTAGTCACTCATTATTTTGCTGATCCCTGGCATTTTCATACAATCATTTATAATATTTATCGCCCCTTTACAATTGCCATTGAATAAATAATTGTACGCCACTTTCTTAATGCCTTCCTTTGCACAGGCGCCCTCGTGGTGCTATTGAGGACCAGTATTCGTCACCAGCAGTGACGAATGCACGGTGATATATTCCAAAGCGGATGAGTAGAGTATTGCTGAAGATAGGCATAAAGCGCTGGAGTAACTTATCGAGTTAGGCAGCATCTCTGGAGAAAAAGAATGGGTGATGTTTCGGGTCGGAACCCTTCTTCAGACTGCCTCAATTTTTAAAAATATGTCTTCGGAGATGCTGCCAGATCCGTTGAGTTACTCCAGCACTTGGTGTCTATCTTTGGTACAAACCAGCAAATGCAGTTCCTTTCTACAAAGAGTTGGGATTACTGTTGGCTTCTGTGCGGTTTCTCATCCATTTGTGATCCGCGTTATAAACATATGTGCGTGCGTTTGCGTGTACAAGTGAGTTTGCGTTCTATAATTCGCTATTGAGTGCACGGGAGGGGACAGGAGACTACTGCCCCAACCTCCATCCCCTTTCTCAAAGTAAATATATATAGCGATATCCGTTATTACGATGCCAATCCAAGTCTCACGTTCTGTGATACGACTCGGTCAGGATGTCCGATTGGCCAAGCGGAACAACCCGCCGCTAAAGTCATTAGAAAAAACATCCTCCCGAGTGCAGCGGGAAGTTGACGCAGCGAAGCTTCCCGGTGGGACTTTGCTGCCGGTTCTGGTGAAGAAATCTCACCGACCACAGGCTGCCCGTTGCTTATGAAACTTGTTGAATCCAATCGCAATCGTTAATTCGAAATTGACATGGCTTGAATTTTTTTAAATTTGGGATTAGGACTGGCAACGATAGGATCAGAGATTAAAATAGTAAATAATGGCTAAACATTCCTTATACGGACCAGAGATTGTCAAGTCAAGTCACATTTATTTATATAGCACATTTAAAAAACAACTCTCGTTGACCAAAGTGCTTTACATTTGTTATAAGAGTAGTATGCACAAGCAGGCTACATACATATATACAAATAGCCCTCACTCAGAGGACGTCAGGGAAGGCTTGGGAGAACAGGAATGTTTTTAGACTAGACTTAAAGGAGTCAATGGAGGGGGCAGTTCTAATGGGGAGGGGGATGCTGTTCCACAGTCTAAGAGCTGGTCGGGTCGCGGTCGCCCCTGAGCTTATGCCTAGACTGCGGGACATTCAGCAACCCCAAGTCGGTCGATCTGAGGGACCTGGAGGTGGTGCAGTGGGTGAGCAGACTTTTAATGTAGGTGGGTGCAAGCCCATTGAGGGCTTTGTGGACAAAGAGGAGGGCCTTGAAATTTATTCGCAACCGATAGTCACAAAATGCCTCAATGAGTAACTCAGCGGGTCAGGCAGCATCTCTGGAGAAAAGGTTAGGTGACGTTTCGGGTAGAGACTTCTTATTTATATGGGCAGGTTGGCCAGATCTGTAGGCATAAGGACCCGAAAAGTCACCTCTCCATGTCTTCCACAGATGCTGCTTAACTCATCGAGTTGCTCCAGCACATGGCACCTGTCTCTGCCTATTAAACAGAGCTACGTTCCCCTTTAAAAACTCATGCACAGTGACGGATCACGTCCCAGTTTCTTGGATTCGCTCCAATTGACCTGTAATAATGCTACATCAACAAACGCAAGAAAGTGGCAGAGTTTCAGGATGAACCCGCCTGCCACAGCGGGGAGCGTTGTGAGCGACAATTCCCCCCACGGGGAAGGTGCAATCTTTTCATAGGAGATCCCGTATACATGACAACTTCACTCATGTCCAGCGCCGCTCGGCGTAAGGCGCTGGACATTACCCGTCACTAGGAGGGCTTCAAGCACAAAGAAAGAATTTCTCATGGCTTGATGTTGCAGTGAACAGCGTGTAGCTTCTGAGATCTCTAGTCTAGCTCAAGCAAGAACAAGGAAGATGGTCAAATATTAAAAAAAAATAGCTTTACTGTTAGTAAAGGAATGAAGTAGTATTGGAAGGAATAGTGTTTTGAAGTCACCCCAACATTTATAACGTTTTAATCCAATTGGTTTGAGTTCGTTGTTATTTATGGCAATAACCTATAAGCGGCACCTTGTGGTTTCGTTATGGCGACGAAGACCCCACCGGCAAGACCAGCATTTATTTAGTTTAATTTGGCTTAGTTTATTATTATTGTCACGTGTACCGAGGTATGCGTGCTTTCCAGTCAATGAGCAGACGATACATGGTTCCAATCAAGCCGTCCACAGTGTACAGATACAGGATAAAGGGTATGAAACTTTAGGGCAAGATAAAGTCCAGTAATCTCCGATTAGAGTTCAAAATGTCTCCAATGAGGTAGATGAGCGGTCAGGACCTCTCTCTAGTTGGTGAAAGGATGATTCAGTTGCCTGACAACAGCTGGAAATAAACGTTCCCTGAATCTGGAGGTGTGCATTTTCAAACTTCTGTATCCATCCCGAATGTCCATTGGAAGGTTATGATGAGTCATGTTATGAACCTCTATAGTTCTTCTGGTGAAGATACTTCCCACTCTGCTGTTGGCTGGGGAGTCCTAGGATTTAGACCCAAGAGCAAAGGTAACTAAATGGTTATGTATGGGCCAAGTGATTTGTAAGGAACAATGTGGAGTTGCCATGTGCCTGCAGTACCTCTCAGTAGTAGAAATTAAGAATTTGGAAGGTGCTGTGGGAGTATCCAGTGTAAGTAACTGCAGTGTGTTTTGTAGATGGTACACACTGCACCCACTGTGCTCCAGTGGTGGTGGGGCATAATGTTTAGGGCAGTGGATACATTTTCAGTCAAGCTACTTTGTTCGGGATGGTGTTGAGCATCTTGAACGTTATAGAGTCATTGAGATACAGTGTGGAAATAGGCCCTTCGGCCCAACTTGCCCACACCGAGAAACATGTCCCATCTACACTAGTGTCACCTGCCTGCGTATGGCCCATATCCCTCTAAAGGTGTCCTATCCATGTACCTGTCCAAATGATTATTAAATGTTTCCAAATAGTTTACGAAATTATCTGCCTCAACTACCTCTTCCGGCAGCTCATTCCATACACCCACCACCCTCTGTGTGAGAAACCTACCCCTCAGGTTCCTATTAATCAATTCCCACCTCATCGTAAACCAATGTCCTCTTGTTCTTGATTCCCCTACACTGGGAAAGTTGTTGAAACTGCACTCACTCCAGGAAAATTGAAGTATTCCTCCAAAAGGGATGACGTCCTTTCTTCTGAAAGGATTTAAGTCATCAAGGAAGAGTCACTCACAGCATCATACCCAGCCTCTGAGTACTCAGCGTATACTGTAGTGGTCCTAGCATTGACCCATAGGAACACCATTATTTACATCTCCAAAACACACAAAAAAAAACCATCCAGTCACCACCATGCTATGTTTTCTACCTTAAAGTCAATTTCTTAACCATGAGGGTGGTATGCTTCAATTCCTGGGACTTCCATTTTGCTAGCCATGCCTTTGGGTGGTACTTTATCAAATACCTTTTGAAGCTGCAATCAGGCAACATCTACAACAATCCCAACAGTATATTGAGCTTCTTCAGAAAATGCCGCAGCAGGCAAACACAATTACACCCTATGAAATTATGTTGTCCTCACCTAAGGTTTCAGACCTGTTTAAACTCATCACCTGCCGTGTAAGTTGAACAAAATGTGTCCCGTAATGAAGAACAAAAATTGTGACTTGTGCATGGATAAAAGACTGTTAGCTGCCTCTGTTCTATACTTAGAATGTCAGTTTGATGGTGCTGATGAATTATTGAATAAAATTTCCGCTTATTTAGGTACTCTGCTTTCCTGCTGAATGCAAAGTTACATCAGCATGTCACTTGCAAATCCAGAGTTATCCACATATTTAGGTGTAGCAGGGCCTCTGATACTTTCAGGCGCAACATGAAGTTTTTAACTCCCACAAATTTGTTCACATTCTTTCCTAAGAACTTTGGAAAAATCCATTTACTTGAAGCAGGTGTAAAATGAAGTTGTTATTGCAATACAACAAAGCAAGGCGAACAATTTGAACAGAAAAAGATCTAAAACTGACATAATATAAATGGCAAAATAATTCACTTTGTCCTATTGGAGATGTGAGCTGTGCTTCCTTTGGGAATATCTCATGATCCTTTCATCCAAATGAAAGAGTAGGGATGATGGACCATTTAATGTCTCTTCCGAAAGATTGAAACTTTGACGATGTATCTGGACCTTGGAGGTATGACACAGGAATGCCTGAATAGATTAAATTCGGCTCAATTGTCCACATAGGCACGAAACTCACAAACCTCTAACAGTGGTGAGAATTCTATCACGGATGCTATCTTCAAAAGAACTTCCGGGATCTGAGCATAAATGACCTGCATCTGCTCCTCCTCAATAGCCTTGGTTTACCTCCATTTCTAGTCAGCAGATCCTACATTGTTAAGAATGTTGAGCTTGTGGAAAATGGTCAGGATCTTTCAACTCCATACATCTGGTAGCTGTGGGAGTCAGTGAGTTTGGAGTAAATGGTCAGTGGATTGCTAGTCTTCTAAGATGGACACACAGAGTGATCTAGAAAAAAGGAAGTGAGTGTCAGAAATATCCTTTCCAGCTCTACAACAGAGCCAGTTGTGATGCTACTGATCTGACTGCTGTTTCTTTTCCCAGCGAGGCCACTCCCCACAACAGCATCCAAAGTGATAGACTGTCCCTGTTATAGAGGGAACCCTGCAGTGCCTGCCTGTCCCTCCTGGCTGCCACCCAGGTATATGGCCACAGGGCCGGCCTTAGGAGGTGCGGGGCCCAATTGGGAATGATTTTGGTGAGCCCCAGGTTCCCAGCCAAGGTCTGTAGATTCATAGAAATATAAATAAAGTCTATTATAGACTTTATATCTCTATGGTAGAATGGAAAGTAATCAAAATGTGTGCTTAAAAAGTGCATGCGACTTAATGGACCAAATGGATCTAAGCTACATTTTAGTATAAAATTGCATACATGTAAAGGGCCTGTCCCACCAGCATGCAACTCTAGGCGATGAACGCGATCGAACTGGAAGCGGGGGCCGCGCGGAGGTCGGGTGATCCCCTGTACAGGGCCGGTCCCACCAGCATGCGCCTGCATGCGGCAAGCGCAACCAAACTGGCAGTAGGGGCCGCGCGGAGGTCGGGTGAGTGGCGCAACGCGGCGCAAAGTGAGGCGAACTTGGAGCGAAGTCCAAGGTAAGTTCGCCAGGACAGAGAGGGGCACACAGAGAGGGGCACCGAGGCACACACACACACAGGGCCACGGAGCCACACACATAGAGGGTCATGGAGGCACCTACCGAGAGGGTCACGGAGGCACGATGTCGGGGCGGTGTGTAAATGTCGAGGCGACTGCGAGCCGACAAGCCGTTGCCGCGCTGGATTTTTGGACATAGTCGGTTTTTCGGAGCCCCGCGCGGTGTCGGGACGAACTCGGGACGAACTCCGCACAATTCCGCACGGCTCCGGCGATCGAAGTGGTACCGGCCCCGCGACGCCGGACGGCTCAAGCGACCACGTTAGGTCGCGCTAATCGCATAGAGTTGCATGCTGGTGGGACAGGCCCTTTATCCTACAAGTAACAAACAAAATGTGTAGATCACCTCTGAAAAGTACATCATTACAATACCACTTGGTTTAGTGATTGTGAAATGAAAAAAAAAGTAATTTAATTAAATAGATCCTGGAAAACCAATAACAATTGGTGAAAAACCAGTCCAGGCATTACATTTTGGGCTTCAGCCCCATCCTACCCTTTGGGCTTCTACCCCATCCTAACTTAGTTGTGTGTGTGTGTGTGTGTTAGTTGTCTGTGCGTTGTGTGTGTGTGTGTGGGAGGGAAGGAGAGAAGGGAGGGAGGGAGGGAAGGAGAGAAAGCAGGCATGGAACGAATGAGAGAAGGGAAAAGAGAGAGGAAGGAGGGAGGGAAGGAGAGAAGGAAGGGAGGGAAAAAAGGAAGGAGAGAAGGGAGGGAGAGGGCCAGCGGCTGGAGCAGATGCAGGGGTCCGGGCGGATGCGTGTGAGCTGAGGACGAGGTTTGTAAACGTTGCTCCAACCCCGGCCATCCATGTATTGTTCACCGTGTCTCCCCGGGGAGAGAGAGGGGTGGAGCCGGGGCTGTGTGCGTGAAGCACGGCGACTGGAGGGGCAGGAGCGCTGCCGTGAGCAAATGACCCACCTCCCCTTCTCCATTCCCCCTCACACACCCCTCCCCATCTACCCCTTTCTTCCCCGTCCACCCCTCTACTCTCTCTCCGCCCCTCTCTCCCCCTTCTACCCGAGCCGAGAGTAGATTACTCTGGCGTGGGGCCCCCTTACTCACGGGGCCCAATTAGGAGCCATCTGTCCAATCGGCTTAAGGCCGGCCCTGTATGGCCAAACATTTACAGTGACCACATCCTTGAAACTCCTTTCTCCTTTGTCAAAACCCTTCAGCTCAACCCTTAACCCTTAAGCAGTGTTTACTTGAAATGGTCTATGCCCATCAGCATTCACGAAAGCGAAGGAGAAATAATGTGTAGCAGATATTGGTATATTGGTGCACACCAACATAGATAAATCCCCGAGTCACGTGGGATCTATCCCAAGACGCTTTGGTGGTGCTGGACAAGCACATTTCCTGCATTATTGAATTTGAAATCCTGCTGATTATCCAACACACTTTTAATTCACATTATTAGATGTTACATAGTAGAATAATAAAATTTCCACTAAACTCAGTAAGGTCCAAGAGAGCAGTGCAGTGAAGTTTTAAGGGAGCTCAAGAAACAGTTCCTGGCTTCACTTTAAACTCACCAAGGCTCTGGTGTGTGAATGGACTCAAAGGAATCAGCACCCGTTGGGACAATTGCTAAACCCTCAGTTGGATAGCAGATTGCCAGAGTTGTACTGCATCTATACATGAAACTACCCAGCGTTTATTTTGCCTCATGAACTCATTATTTTCACACATTGGAAAATAGTAAAGATGAAAAATATTGAAATGTCGTGCCACTCGGGGACAAAAGCAGTCAGTACTTAAAGCTGGGTTTAGTTTCCTGTGTGGCCTTGTATATCTTAAAAGTGGGTGCAGTAAAGAGATGGACTGATCTGACCATGTGATATAATCATGAGTACACTTATCAATATTTTTTCTTCTCATTATGAGTGATAAATATACAGTTTGTTTTTTAACAAGAGAGAGAGCTAGATAGGGCTCTTAAAACTAGTGGAGTCAGAGGAGAAGGCAGGAACGGGGTACTGATTGGGGATGATCAGCCATGATCACATTGAATGGCGGTGCTGGCTCGAAGGGCCGAATAGCCTACTCCTGCACCTATTGTCTATTGTTGATGATTTTACTATAAAATCTAAATAAAGAATTCTCACGATGGTGGTAAATATTGCCACTGGACCAGTTCTTGGCCTGTGTCATGATATCCTTAAGCAAGATGCTTTTAAAATATCTCAGCTTTCATTCCCACCCAGATGGATCAGAGCTCAGCTGGTGCACAGGCAAGTTTTGCCTGCAACCTGTCTAGTCTCTTTCCACTTCAGGAAGTAACTGGAATCCATCCAACGGATGTCTTAGGCCGACCAGTCTCACAGAATGGGCTCATCCCCCCTTGTTCGGTGACTCTATTAATGCCTAACTTGTGTGCCTCTTCACTGATAATGCGGTTGTTAATATTTGCTTTCATGATGCATAGATGGAGAAATAAAAGTCATTTGTCAAAGAGTGATTTACCATGGGATCTCTTCCTGTAACAATTTCTGGCCACAGATTTGCCTGGGCTTCAAGTTAAATAAACATGCATTTCCTTAAAGCTTAGTAAGTTAATTTATCATAATACAGTGGGCCTCTCGTGATAGTACTCTGCCTTTCCTGTATTTTTTTTTATCCAGCTTCCAGCGATCAGGATACTGGAGAAAGGATCTCTACCCCAACAAGCACTTCCACTCTAGCCTGTCAACAACAGTACGGAGTAATGCTTTAGTGGAAGGAAGTAATGTGGCTGAGTACAGTACATTACTCATAAATATTACAAACCTATATAATACAGGACATTCACCCGCAATTTCAGTACAAGTCATGTTATTCATAGTATTTAATATTTAATGTAACATGTTTTTATTTTCGTACAGTCCAGCACAAAACAGCTAATGGGGTTTACACACTGTTTAGCGGCACAGCAGCCTTAAAGGGTGGGCTTTCCTCATAGTCACTCTGCAGCAGCTTCACGCAGGTTCGCCACATCCCTCAACTCTATTGAGAGGGATAGTTAGGGTAGATAAGTCAGAACTTTCTCCACAGGATGGGAATATCCAACACTAGAGGGCATAACTATAAGGCAAGAGAGGAAAGGTTTAATGGAGATGTGTGGGGCAAGTTTGTGGTGGGGCCATGGAATGCATTACCAAGGATGGTTGCAGAGGCAGATACGATAGTGGTGTTTAAGAGGCTTTTAAATGAGCATATGGAAGTTCAAGGGCTATGGATCTTGTACAGGCAGATAAGATCAGTAACTTGGCATCATATTCGGCACAAGCATTGTGGACATTTGGGTCTATTCCTGTGCTGTACTGTTCTATGTAATATGTTCTGTCTATATTTATGGTCCTGTACCTTAGAGCAGTTTGAAACACTGATATAATTCTAATATTAAAGAATTCATATAATCTGACATTCTGAAAATGTTGAAAAATGTTCTGAATTATATACAGTACATCTGTAAAATTTATGATTAACGTATGTTACTGAATAAAAAATAATGCACCCCGCCACTTCACCCCCTTCCATGTCGTGATGTCAGTGCAATGGGTCATTAAGCTGGAGGTAGCGATTGGAGTAGAGATCCATGGAAAACACATTACTCTGAAGACCAGTGAGTTTCAGGCAGACCAGTGGATGTCTTTCAGTGGGTTGGGTATGAGTTGAGGTGAGGCTGAGCAACACTGCATAAATGAAAATGATGCAAGGTGTTGGCTGTAAGCTCTGGCTGATAAGTAGATGCTGCACAGAAAGTCAGCATGTTATGAACAATTCTATATGTGCACATTTTACACACAAATTTTATTTGAGCGTGGACACAAAACCAATGCACACATGCAAACTATACATAATAGGGAAGTATAACATGTGAATGTATGAGCATTCATGGGTTTTTTTAAATCACTATAGAGAGTCTGGATTTATGTGAGCCAATGGATAGACTTATTGGATACCAGGAAAATGCAATAAGATCAGGAGGGTGGAAACATCCATTGGGAATATACCATTTTCAATTTTTTTTTAATCAACGAGTTAAATGGAAAATTAGAGCAACCATTATATTTATATTTTTGTGTATTCACTGATGTCAAGCAATCCAATGTGTGCAGGAGGAAGAAGATTAACCCTGTACTGATTTAACATTGAATGCTTTTAAGCAAAAAAATCCCCTCTAATTCAAGTTGCAAGGTGAATTCATGCTGCTGGTTAGATCATCTGTTTCTCAGGCAGTAACCCCCCCCCCCCCCCCAGCACCTGAAATTTGGTAGTGATCTGCCTTGCAAGTACAACCAGGCTGGAGTCTCCTGAGCTGGGCTCACAGGTGGCAGTGCAGAGAAGGCTGCCCATTATTCAGTGTTCCTGATTAAGCATTCGAGTGACTCCAACAGGGGGAAAAACTAGGCAGAATTTACAATAGGTGGGTAGCTCAGTTGCATCTGGTTTATTTTAGATCACAAATCTGAAAGTAGTCCAGGATACCCAAACAAAACTGTATGTGAATGTAAGTCTGAAGAAGTCCCCCTACCCCAAAGATCACCTATTCATCTTATCCAGGAAGAAGGATCCCAACCCGAAAAGTTACTCCAGCACTTTGTGTCTTTTTTTGTAAACCTGCATCTGCAGTTCCTTCTTTCTACAAGAATGTGTGTAGCTTGGCCATGTACTGAAGGGTGTATTCAAAAGGAGACTAGATTGTTTGAACTAACATCTACGTAGATTTCAGGCATTCATGCTAATTAAGCTAAAACCTTTTTTTATACTCGA
This sequence comes from Raja brachyura, assembly GCA_963514005.1. The sequence continues at coordinate 10,688,487 of OY740812.1, read as the reverse complement.
TGAAAATTAAAAAATGCCGGTGCTGGAAATCTGAAATGAAAACAGACAAGACTGAAGACGTGAAACAGATCAGGCAACATCTGTGGAAAGGGGATGAGGGTTAACAGGGGAAGAGCTGAGACGTTAACCCTGTTTCTCTCTCTCTCTCCACCGCTGCTGCCGGATCTGCTGAGTATTTCCACCATTTTCTGTTTTCGCCCCATTTGTAAACGCCACTCGATATATTCTTGCATTTCGACCAGTTTAATTCTCCCTTCTCATTTAAATGTCCACACTTTGCGCTGTTACCCGAACATGACTTCCTTTTCATTTCCAGTGGGTAGAGCAATCAATTCATTATTGGAGCATTCCAATTAAATGGCCTGATAATAGATCAAATAATCACTTAATAGGGTGTTCAGTCAGAAATAATTCCGGAATTGTGATAAAAATATTCACAACAAACTCACTTTCCGGGCGATTTGGCTGCTGTTTTGCACTTTCCGGTATCTGCACCGTTTTATTTCCATGAGCCTAATGTAAATACAAGCCGGCCCAACAAACGGATGCGCTTTTTGATAAAGCCATTGAAAGTTAACATTTCCATCCCCTTATTGGAACAGGTCAGCGATAGCGAGTGAAACCCGAGTTCTATCTTTAGTCGTGTACATTTGAGCGGCTGACGTGGGTCTAGCACCAAATGCAACAAGAACACACATCTGTTTGAGGGAAGCGAGTGCTTCGGCCACAAGAACCGGAATGCTGTTATTAGATCTTAAACATGTCTGGGTGTCCTTGCACTGGGCTTGGGCGGTTTATTTCGCGTTTTTGTTTTGCTACGCGCTCTGCCTTATTTATTGAATTGAGTTGACCTCCCCCCTTTAAGCTTTTGTTTTACAGTGCTCGGAAGCAGTCAAATCTTTTAAGCAAAGAAAACAAAAATCTCCAAACGTTTCCAATTCTAAACTCTTCAATCTTCCCTCATAGGACAATCCACCCAACTCGGGTATCAGTCTAGTAAATGTTCTTTGAACTCCTTCCAACATATATACAATCTTCTTTAAGTAAAGTGACAGACTCTGTACTTGTCCAACCCATCTAGTCTAAACCTAGAAGAAGGACCTCGACCCGAAACGTCACCTATGCCTTTCCTCCAGAGATGCTGCCTGACCGCTGAGATGCTCCAGCATTTTGTGTCTATCTTTAGTTTAATCCTACCGCAGTCCTCCTTTGTTCTACCTAGTGCTCTAAATCTGGTACAACGTTGAAAAAGTTGATCTTATTTTGCAGCAGGGAAAGTTATTTTGTGGAATGGTTACAGTGCAGAGAAACATTACAAATAGAAATAAGCAATTCAGCCCATTTCTTCCATAATGTAATCAAATTACGACCGATTTATTTCTCAAAACAAATGTTTCCATCTTTATTTTTTAAAGTTCTGGTGATTTAATCATTCTGTTCATCTAGAATACTTGATAAATTATATTGGGATTGATATTGAAGTCAGATTTAAAAAATATGCGTATAATCGGAATTATCACCTGGGCTTTTGAGACTGCTTAATCATTTAATGAGATCATGGCTGATCATTTACCACTGCACCATTTTCTAGAGCTATCCCCTTTGTGTACAGAAAATTATTGATCTGTGCTCTGAATGAAGTAACTGAGCCTCCACAGTGATCCAGGGCACAGAATTCCAAATATTCGCCATTCCCGGAGTGAAGAATTGTCATCTGATCTCAGTCCTAAAGGACCTTGCGTTATTCTCAAACAGTGCACCAGGTCCTAGTACAAAATGGACAGTAGAATTCAAGTTTGCGATTGACTGAAGAAGGGTCTCGACCCGAAACATCGCCCATTCCTTCTCTCCAGAGTTGCTGCCTGTCCCGCTGAGTTACTCCAGCATTTTGTGTCTACTTTCAGTGGAATTCAAGGATGGCTTTGCAGTGGGAACAAATATATCCTATTCAATATCCACCAACAACTTGTTTAGATAAGTTGGCCTTTAAAAAAATCCTTTAACGCAGCCTTTTCAAATTCTCCACATGTTGATTGTTTAATTAATTGAATGTGAAAAGTATTTGGTTTTGTATTGATACACAACAAACATCATGGTGTCTTCCTGCCACCAGGTGACAGTATAGGCTAGGACATTTCTCTTTGCTGCTGGAAATTGTTGGAAAGCCTATTCCTGCCTTTGCTTCCTCATATGGGCTTTCCATAAACCCAAATGGAAAATACTCTAAATGTTTCTAGAAATGAAAAATATCTCCCAGACACTGCTGCAAGTAAAATCAAATGGACATTAAATGTAGTGTGACCTGTCCTTTTGCATACAACAAATTTGTGGTCCTAATGTTTTTTTAACACTAATTGCAGGGATTGGGGCTTTGCAAGGTGAGCAAGCATTAAATCATCATCGTTGAAAATATTAGCGACGCAGTGGTGCTGGTTTCCGATGGGCAAATGTCTAAATGCCGATCCCTAATTGTTCTTTGAAAAGTTGTGAAGAGCAGCCTTCATGAACTGTTACAGTTCTTGAACTGTGGCGAAAAATAGACACAAATTGCTGGAGTAACTTAACGGTTTAGAGAAAAGGAATGAGTGACGTTTTGGGTCGGGACGCTTCTTCAGACTGACCCGCTGAGTTACTCCAGCACGTTGCATCAATATTTGGTATAAACCACCATCTGCATTTCTTTGTTTCTGTTATACCCACTATGCTGCTAGGGAGAGAGTGTCAGGATTTTAAGGCCCCAGCAGCAATAAAGCAGAGTCAGGGCGGTTTGTGGCTTGGAAGGAAACTTCCAGGCAGTGGTGTTCACATGCTGTCTTTGGCCTTCTAGCTTGTTGAGGTCAAGAATTCGGACGGCACAGTCTCAGGAATCTTGGTGATAGTTCCTGCATTGCATCCTGCAGATGGTACAAACTGCTGCCACTCCAGCGGTGGTGGAATGAGTGAATGATTGTGGATGGGTGTGCCTATCAACCAAACTGTACACGTGTAATAAAGAACTGCAGATGCAGGTTTAAACCGAAGATAGACACAAAAAGCTGGAATAACTCAGTGAAAGAAGCAGAATCTGTGGAGAGAAAGAATGGACCATTACTCACCACTCCAGATGCTGCCTGTCCTGCTGAGTTACTCCAGCTTTTTGTGTCTATCTTTGAGCTGCATACTTGTATGGTGTTGAGCTTCTTGAGTGTTGTTAAAGTTAAATTATCTGGCAATTGGAGAGTGATCTATCATACTCTTGACCTAAGCCTTGTACATCAAGTCAAGTCAAGTCCAGTTTTATTCGTCACTTGCACATACAGTGCAGTGAAATGAATTTGCCAGCAGCGGTACAATAAAAAAAAAACACACAATACACAATAAAACTTTAACACCAACATCCACAACAACATTCATCACTGTGGTGGAAGGCACAAAAATGGGGTCAGTCCTCCTCCATTTTCCCCCATGATCGGGACCACAACCCAGTCGCTGCTGTGGGCATCCAGATGTGCAGACAAGGTAAGTCCAGGTAAGTCCTGAATTGGTGCTTCCCCACCGGAGACCACGGCTTCAAGATGGTGTAGGCCGCAGTCCGGCAGTCGAAGGTAAATAGGCTTTGGGGAGTTTGGAGGTGGGTGAATCCAGGAGATAAAGTGTCAATTTAACAAGATGAGACATTTGAAGGCCAAAGGTTACGTAATGAAACGTCGAAGATTTTGCACAGGGTTGGACTCGCAATAGTCTCTGAGGCAATGGTGGTCGGATTTCTGATGCCTCGTCATGTAATACTGGCCATAGAGTGATCACCTCTCCAGATCTTGAGAGCTCTAATTGCCAATCTTCACTTGTAAGGGTGTCAAATGTTAACGGGAGAAAGCAGGGGAATGAAGTTGAGAAGGAAAAATAGATCAGCCATGATTGAACGATGAAATAGTTTCAATGTGCCAAATGGCCTAATTCTGCTCCTATGTCTTATGGTCTCAATCTGAAATCTCGCATCAAAGCAAAGCAAAATACCATCACCTAACATTGGTTGGTGTTTTGGCCCCTTCATGCTTCCTCTGACCTGTACTTTAGCGTTCATGAGATTGCTGGCGAGGAGAGGGCCTTGACATTGCCTCAGATATACTTCGGGGCTGGTCCTGTGATGGAATAAAGCTAAATGTGTAGGAAGGAACTTACTGCAGATGCTGGTTTACATCGAAGATAGACACACAATGCTGGAGTAACTCAGCGGAACAGACAGCAACTCTGGAGTGCAGGAATGGGTGACGTTTCGGGTCGAGAATGAAGGAGGGTCTTGACCTGAAACGTCACCCGCTCCTTCTCTCCCGAGATGCTGCCTGTCCCGCTGAGTTACTCTCGCATTTTGTGTCTATCGGTGGAATTACTTAGGTTGATTACATGGATTTCCAATAGAGGGCACCATTGCCTCATTCATCTGCCTTTAACAGCACAAGCTGAACAGCTGGCTTGTTCAGGAATTCAGGCTGGTTTTCTGAATTGAGATCAAATGCAGGTAAAGCTGTAAAACCTCTGAACTGACAGCAGGCAACCGATTGAACACTGGGCATTCATTCACAATGTTTAATTATGGTTATTAGGGAAAGCATGGCAGTTTTGAGCAGATGCAATGTTGTAGTGGGTGCTGGAGGGAAAGGGAGAGGAAATTAAGGTCATCTTCATTCATCTTGGATGGTCTTATTAGTAGTTTCAGTGTACTTAGAGTGATGGTTCTTGTTAATGACATAGCAGTGAGCTGAGGGCAGTGTAAAAATCTAATGGCTTTCTGCCTTTTTCCACAATAATCCTATTCACTAGTCCAGCAATCTTAAGAGGGCAGACACGAAATGCAGGAGTAGTCAAGTCAAGAGTCAAGTCAAGAGAGTTTATTGTCATGAGTCCCTGATAGTACAATGAAATTTTTGCTATGTTTCAGCACAACAGAACATAGTAGGCATGAATACAGACTACAGACAGTAACTCAGACTGAAGAAGGGCCTCGACCCAAAACATCACCCATTCCTTCAATCCAGCGATGCTGCCTGGCCCGCTGAGTTACTCCAGTATTTTGTGTCTATCTTTGGTATAAACCAGCATCTGGAGTAGCACCTTCCTACAACAATCCTAGGAGGGTGAAGGTTTGTAACACTCAAAGTATTGAATTTCAGTAGTCTCACTTGAGTGCGAATCACTACAGGTGCAGTGATGATCATAGCTGGGCATTGGATTTAGCTCAGGGACCCCCAGGGTAGGAGATGAAGTTGTGTCCATCCCAGTGAGCATATTCCCAAGCAGTTTCCAAATCTACCATGTCGTGCTGTACCTCTCTGTCGAATAATATATTCAGGTGCTCAGATTTCCCAAGGTATTTTTTTAAAATGTGACAATCAGCAGGACGATCTTCAGTCGTTCTCCCTCCAGATCTCTGCTGTACCTTCCAATTTGCTGCTCATAGCTGTCCTGTATAGGCAAAGAAATGGATTCATATACTTTGAGCTGATATTTCCGGTTGAAGACCCTGAGGGGAGCCTTCAACTGAAACATCAACTCCGTTTCTTCCCACAGAACTTACCTGATTTGCTGAGTGTTTCAAGCATCTTCTAGTTTTATTTCAGACTTCCAGATTCGGAAGTATTTTTATTTTACACATAGTTTAATTTCAGAGACTCTCGTGAGTTTCATCAACCTCGGAGCACCTTTCTGTGCACTGACCAAGCAGACGAGGAAGTAATGGACCGTGAAGCTCAGAGAGAGAGCAGCATGCTTATAGTAATGATAAATTCAACAATTAATACGTGGGCAATGCAAACCACCCAAATGGTGCAAGGCTGTCGTGCAATCCAGAGTTGTGCAAGGAAATAATAAAATAGAATATTAGAAATAATACATTAGAACCACAGTAGTTGAGGGCAGTGCACATAACATTTTAATGAGATTAGTGGGTAGGGAGAATGCAGTGAGAAGGTAAAGAGTTCAAACCGATGAAGCCACAGTTATACAGCAGTGAGAAGTCCCTCATCTGACACCAAATGGCATTCATTTCAAGCCATTGCACCGAGTATTTCAGGGTAAGCAATGGGGTGTAATTGATCATTGGTCATAGATCCCCATTTCACTCGGCTAACAATAATGAGATCAGTTTTTATAGATATGTGAAGAGAAAAAGGTTAGTTAAAACAAATGTAGGTCCCTTGCAGTCAGAAACTGGTGAATTGATCATGGGGAACAAGGACATGACAGACCAAGTGAATAACTACTTTGGTTCTCTCTTCACAAAGGAAGACATAAATAATCTGCCGGAAATAGCAGGGGACCGGGGGTCAAATGAGATGGAGGAACTGAGTGAAATCCAGGTTAGCCGGGAAGTGGTGTTAGGTAAATTGAATGGATTAAAGGCCGATAAATCCCCAGGGCCAGATAGGCTGCATCCCAGAGTACTTAAGGAAGTAGCCGCAGAAACAGTGGATGCATTAGTGATAATTTTTCAAAACTCTTTAGATTCTGGAGTAGTTCCTGAGGATTGGAGGGTAGCTAATGTAACCCCACTTTTTAAAAAGGGAGGGAGAGAGAAAACGGGGAATTACAGACCAATTAGTCTAACATTGGTTGTGGGGAAAATGCTAGAGTCAGTTATTAAAGATGGGATAGCAGCACATTTGGAAAGCGGTGAAATCATTGGACAAAGTCAGCATGGATTTATGAAAGGTAAATCATGTTTGACGAATCTTATAGAATTTTTTGAGGATGTAACTAGTAGAGTGGATAAGGGAGAACTGGTGGATGTGTTATATCTGGACTTTCAGAAGGCTTTCGACAAGGTCCCACATAAGAGATTAGCATACAAACTTAAAGCACATAGTATTGGGGGTTCAGTATTGATGCGGATAGAGAACTGGCTGGCAGACAGGAAGCAAAGAGTAGGAGTAAACAGGTCATTTTCAGAATGGCAGGCAGTGACTAGTGGGGTACCGCAAGGCTCAGTGCTGAGACCCCAGTTATTTACAATATATATTAATGATCTGGATGAGGGAATTGAATGCAACATCTCCAAGTTTGAAGATGACACGAAGCTGGTGGGCAGTGTTATTTGTGAGGAGGATGCTAGGAGGCTGCAAGGTGACTTGGATAGGTTGGGTAAATGTGGATAGTGGGCAAATGCATGGCAGATGCAGTATAATGTGGATAAATGTGAGGTTATCCACTTTGGTGGCAAAAACAGGAGGGTAGATTATTATTTAAATGGTGGCCGACTAGGAAAAGGGGAGATGCAATGAGACCTGGGTGTCATGGTACACCAGTCATTGAAAGTAGGCATGCAGGTGCAGCAAGCTGTGAAGAAAGCGAATGGTATGTTGACATTCATAGCAAAAGGATTTGAGTACAAGAGCAGGGAGATTCTACTGCAGTTGTACAGGGTCTTGATGAGGCCACACCTGGAGTATTGCGTACAGTTTTGGTCTCCTAACCTGAGGAAAGACATTCTTGCCATAGAGGGAGTACAGAGAAGGTTCACCAGACTGATTCCTGGGATGGCAGGACTTCCATATGAAGAAAGACTGGATAGGCTCGGCTTGTACTCGCTGGAATTTAGGAGATTGAGGGGGGGATCTTATAGAGGCCTACAAAATTCTTAAGGGGTTGGACAGGCTAGATGCAGGAAGATTGTTCCCGATGTTGGGGAACTCCAGAACAAGGGGTCACAGTTTAAGGATAAGGGGGAAGTCTTTTAGGACCGAGATGAGGAGATCTTTTTTCACACAGAGAGTGGTGAGTCTGTGGAATTCTCTGCCACAGAAGGTAGTTGAGGCCAGTTCATCGTCTATATTTAAGAGGGAGTTAGGTGTTGCCCTTGTGGCTAAAGGGATCAGGGGGTATGGAGAGAAGGCAGGTACAGGATACCGAGTTGGATGATCAGCCATGATCATATTGAATGGCGGTGCAGGCTCGAAGGGCCAAATGCCTTACTCCTGCACCTATTTTCTATGATTCTATACTTCTATGAAATGTAATTTGTCCAAATCCTTCTGCAAACCCTCTTCTACTCCCTCAACACTCCTAGCCCCTCCAGCTATCTTTGTATCATCCACAAACTAGGCCACAAAGCCATCAATTCCACCAGCCAGATCAGTAACACATAACGTGAAAAGTTGTTGACCCAACACTGACCCCTGTGGAATTAGTCATTGGCAGCCAAGCAAAAAAGTCTTCCTTTATGGCCACTCTTTGCCTTCTGCCAGTCAGCCAATCTTCAATCCATGCCTGTACCTTGCCCCTAATAATATGGTCTCCTATCTTTTTTAGCAGGCTGACGTGTGGCACCTTATCAAAAGTTTGAACTCCATCTTCAAGTTTGCCGACATCACCACTGTTGTTGGACGAATTACAGATGGTGATAAGTCAGAGAATAGATGTGAGATAGATCGATTGACCAAATGGTGCCAGCTCAACAACCTGGCTCTCAATGTCAGTAAGACCAATGAACTAATTGTGGACTTTGGAAGAGGAAGGATGAGGACCCACAATCCTGATAATATCAACAGGTGGTGGAGAGAGTCAAAAACTTCAAATTCCTTGACATGCATATTTCCAAAGATTTTTCTAGTTCTAATGTATGGAACCACAGTCCTGAACTCAACAAGAAAGCTACTTCCTGAGAAGATTACTGAGATTCGGTATGTCGGAGAGGATTCTCTTGAACTTCAACAGGTATACAGTAGAGAGCATATTGACTGGTCACGTCACGGCCTGGTTCGGCAACTTGAATGCCCAAGAGTGAAGTAGACTGCAAAAACTTGTGAACACTGCCCAGTGAACACTGCTCTGACCGCCCCACCATCGAAGAGATTTATCAGAGTCACTGCCTCAAAAAGACAGCGAGCGTCATTCGATACACACACCTCGCTGGCCACACACTCATTTCACTCCTGCCACCGGGAAGATGGTACAGGAGCCTGAAAATTGTAATGTCCAGATTCAGGAATAGTTTCTTCCCTACAGCCATTCGGCTATTAAACACTGCAATCTCAAATAAGCTCTGAACTACATAGCATTATTATATATGATTGCATGATTATTGTTTGCGTTGAATGTTGCGTTTGCATGAATATTGATTACATATTCTGTGGTGCTGCAGCAAGTAAGAATTTAATTGTTCTATCTGGGACATATGACAATAATACACTCTTGACTCGTGGATTCTGGGAATCCAAATAAATGACATCCAGATCCGCTTTGTAGAAACAACGAACTGCAGGTGCTAGGTTATACCAAAGATACAAAGTGCTGGAGTAATTCAGTGGGTCAGGCAGTGTCGCTGAAGATAAAGGATGTGACATTTTGGCTCGAGATACTCCTTCAGACTGAGATGCTGTTTGACCCGCTGAGTTAAGGGCCTGTCCCACTTTCACGACCTGATTCACGACCTTTTTTACTCAAGGACATTTTTCATCATGCTAGAAAAACGTCCCGACCTACTTGATGCCACGAGTACCTACGACTAGCATCACGGCCTGCTACGACCTACCTACGACCTCATGACGACCATGCTGCGAGGGCAAACTCGGTAGAGGTCGTGAACTAGGTCATGAAAGTGGGACAAGCCCTTTACTCCAGCACTTTGTGTCTATCTTCCAGGTCCCTTTTGTCCATCCTGCTCGTTACTTCCTCAAAAAAGCCTAACAGATTTGTCAGGCAGGATCTCTACTTAACAAAACCATGCTGACTTCTACCTATTTTGTTATTTGTTTCCAAGAACCTGTCACAGCGTGGTAGTGTTTATTAAGATAAAGAATGTCAATGCAAGAAAAGAGATTCCTTCCCATTTCTGGGGCTCCCAGAATCAGCACAGTACTTCTCACTCACTCGGGTTAATACCTGACAGGTTTATGCCCTGTCTGCTCAGCTTCTGCAAGTAAGAATTTTATAACTCCATTGTCGGTACATATAGTATTTCAACACTTTTGTGGAAACTCTATATGCTTCTTTCAATCGCTCAGCAATATCTCCAACTTACTTGCATATGGTTACATTTGCCGATGTTGCTTTTCCATCAGAATAACTTCCTAATTTTCTCACACAACCCCTTCCAAACCTTTATTTGCCAGGTTAGGTTCAATTCTGGGCATTATCCCATAGGCCTATGACATCAGCATCCAATCCACTACAGTGCCTGTACCCTTGAAACTTGCTTGTGGAACAGCTGAGGCGCACATTATTGTTAATCCAAAATAGTAGCTGTGATTTTTTTTAAAAAGCAGCATGCATGTAAAATAAGATATTCAATCAGTATGCGTACTTCAAATGCGTTCTCTCACACTGATTCTGTTTTGGAACATGTAACAAGCACTTTTATGATGTGTGTACTGCACTGTGATGTATATTGATGCTTGTGTCGAAGAACACTGGCATTATAGCATTAATGTGCACTATAATGTGAATATTACTAAATTAGATATAGCAATATTTACTACAGCTGAACAATTCCATTAGAGTAAGATTTAAAGGAACTGGAATTACCCCTCACTTGGGGGAAGTAAAAGGGATATCTTGAAGAAAGATTCAGCTGATCATGGATGGAGAGGTTCAAATCACTCAAGCTTGCTTTCTTTAGGAAGCATCAAACATAATCCTGCTCACCTGTTACACAATCTTCACAGCCTTGAATTGGATTATCATTAGAACTTACAGTTAAAATTATCACATTTAAATTCCCTCAACACAAAAGCTCAGAGACATGGGAAATGGAACAGAAAATGGTTACCCAGACCCTCGAGCTACCCCGCCATTCAATATGATCATGGCCGGTCTGCCACAACCTTCAATTTCCTGGCCTTTATCCATCTCCACCTTAAATATATCTAACAAACCAGCCCCCACCACCACCACCCCTCCCTCCCTCCCCATTGGAACGGATAGTTCCAAAGATTCACAACAGTCTGGCAAAATACATTTCTCAGCATCTTAAAATGGCTGGCCCTCTATATTGTAGCCATATCCTCTTGTTCGTGAGGAAGATGCAATCTATCCCACTGATTCCCATACGCTATGTACTGTTCCTAGGCGCACTACACTAGCAACACTTTCAACTTCCTGGGCCGTGCACTGTGGACTCTTTCCAGTTCCAAACAGTTCTTGGCGGCTTTCCCTGGTCCCTTTCGTTGGCTTGGTATCCTTATTTCATTTTTCTTCTGCAAGATGCTTTCTTTGTCTTTAGTTTAAAGGCATGTTTTAATCAATTTCTTGTGCGTTTCTGGTCTGCTCCTATCGGTGACAAGCCTTGACATCTTTTTAAGCTGATTTTAGTCATCGACTGGATTGTAAGACATCCAAAAACAATAATAATGCTCAGGGAAAAGGGATATTAAGGTGGGCCCCGGCAGGAATTGTCGCCTATACATGTCTTCCATTTATACTGTCTGACCCGTTTAGTTACTCCAGGATTTTGTATGTTACTCAAGATTCAAGTATCTGCATTTCCTTGTATCCAAAATAAGTCTGATGGTGAGTTATCGCATTTCAATGCATAATTAGAAGCAAAGTTATGCTTGTTGGAGAGTTAAAACAGAAAATGCTTATAAAAACACAGCAGGCCAGGCAGCATCTATGGAGACAGAGAGAGAGAGAGAGAGATACTGAGTTCAGTTGAAGTGTCGAAGACCCCTTGGCGGTGCCACGAGATGGCGCTGCCGTCAATGGATTGCATTGACGAGAGCGGACTAGTTGCGATTCGTTCGGCGCCGAGTCCCGTGAGCCCGGACACCGCTATCCAAGCTTCGCTTCTTCTGCAAACCACTGAGTCCTTGAGCCCGTCTCTCGTTAGTTTAACTGTGACACACAACTGTGCTTGGATGAAAACGCTGCCACCCCGTCTAAATGTATGGAATGGGATGTTTCTTAATCTCCTCTCACAGTCCAAACACGCGTCCACATGCCCGAAATTCCCGCAGTTCCATTGAAACTATTTTTGCTGGGTTTGGCCTCGTTATCCAGTATATACGGCCTGTATCTTACCTGCCTGCATCCTTGTATGTAGGCACCATTTATATTTGGATCAGAGTAAAAGCTGCCATACTTGAACCAAGTTTGGATGTCAATAAATATTTCGTCTTGCGGCACATTTATCAAAATCAGCACTTGTTTTTTGTGGCAAAAATTTCCTTATATTGGTGTAATTATGAAATGGCGTGAAACCAAGGAGAATACGTAGATAATTAAGCATACGTAAACGATTTGATTTTTAAGTACCATTTTACTACTGTCGACTATTAAACTACCCCCTTTTCAGTTTGATGGGACAAAGCTGAGGGAAATATAGTTTGGATACAAAGTCGAGCGGAATAGACAGAATTTCATCAATATTATTGAACAATAAGCGCGTAGATGGATAAGGAAACCTCGGTTTGTCTGAGGCTGGAGAAATGCCACCAGTAAATGGATCCCGTCAGTATTACGGTGGATTAGAACGGACATCGAAGATTCGTGTATGTTTAAAACTTAAAATAAGAGATTTTTCTGAGAAGCCTGGAGGAAGAGGAGATGGTGTGAGATTATGAAGTAGCAGCTCTAGCCCTAAATCCGTGGGATCCCTCATTTATCACATTGCCATTCCTGAGTGATTGAGTAAAATGTAAGGTCGCACCAAGTAGTTTATGTCCTAAATGGTTCTAATGAGCACCTAAAGTTTCGGTGTGTTGCGAAAATTGCAGTTTTGCATGCGATCGGCCCACATCAAAGGATTTTATACGGACAATAAATAAATTGTAGAAGTTGCCTGTTTATTTTTTTGTGTTTTGTCTTATTTGTTGTTGCGGGTCGGGGCGTGTTTCGTTTTATAGTTCCTTTGAATTTTGTCTGTTTGTGTGTGTTCCTAGCAACATTTTACTCCCTCGGGCTCCAATATTAGATCATCCATTTACCCCCCCCCCCCGCCCCCACCCCCACCTTCCCCAACATTCCCACGGTTCACTCCTCCACTCCCTTTGGGTTAGCTGGAGACGTCCAAGGAACATTTCCCCTGTATACACGAAATAAATTAGATAAGATATTGCAAAGGAATTAAAAAGCGATCGTTTCTTGTGTTTTTTGAGGGAGTTATGTTGAATCCCGCGTTGCATCCGTGTTTGAAGCGAGCACCCAGACCGTTTTTTTCAAACCTTCGGTATTGTAAGGAGCCACGGATAAGAATTGTGAGGAGACGCTTGGACATTGTTCAGTCCGCAAGGTCGGCAGATTATTCCTGAAAACTGTCAGCGGGCACTCCAGTGAGACGGCTCCAATGTGGGCCAATAACGAGGAGTAGACCATCTTCGGACTCTCTGAAGCCCCAAGATCCCTCCACAGCCTTTACTTCGCAGGAACTGTCTCCCTGACCTCCTCGCTCGCCCTATTCGCTTCATTTTCCTATAAGTAGGAAATCCATTTTCCGTTCCCCCCCACCAAAAAAAACACGCGAGAAGCCAAAAAAATCAAACGTAGAATAAAAACCCTAAACAACCAGATTGTTGTCATATGTTAAAACAAAACAACTAATTTTATTTATAAGCTATTTATAAGCTATATTGCTGTGTGCAAAACAGCAGGTGCGTGTCCCTCAGTGTCACTGGACAAATAATAACCCCTCGCATTAGTCCACGGCAGACAAACGTGTTGTATAATTATTGCCTAATATCTACCATACGGATTTATACAGATGGGTGAGCGGAATAGCAACCTTATCGCTTCTTCGCAGTACACTGCTAGAGTTGTCACGAATTCCCCCCACTGTTTTCCTCCCACGCTAGTTCCCAAATTATTTACATGCGTATTCTTCCTTTTATTCGCTACTATCGGCTCGTTCATATTAACTCCAAAAAGATTTGTCTGCAAAAAAAAAGTTTTTTTTAATATAAAGTGACCCCCCCCCCCCCCCCCTCCCTTTTTTTTAGGCGCACAGGAGAGATAAGCTCTGAGAGAATTGGTCTTGTATTAACACGGATTCACCAGACACAGACGCTCGTTTACTTCCCCTCCCACAGCCATCCCGAATCACTAGTTACAAATAATTTCGGTTCTTTAATCCCAAACAAATTCGATCCGATTTTTCCCACAAGACATGTAAAATCCGAAGTGACTGATTCGTTTATTGCGCTGTCACCGTGGACATTTCATAATTAAAAAGTTAGACAAGTGTGAAAAGATTTTCTGTCAGTGCGATACTTGAGAATTATTAAATATAGACTATGTCAGACTGTCAAAGGGCTACTGTCTTTTTAAAATGCCCCAGAGAGACACATATAATCCTGAATTTATTTGCCGTCCCTCTTGCTGTGCCCATATTCATCATGCTGTTTTGTGTTGAAGAGAAGGTTAACACATGTCGACCATTATCATTCTTACATTCCCTCCTTTCTTTAGGGGCTGTGAAAAGGCCAAGCCTGGTTATAACTCTCCAAGTGTTACCATGGCGACCATCCCGGCAGGAGCTCATTCTCCCATCTTTCCTATTCAAAGTGCCCTCCTCTCAACAATTTTATCATTACAGAGCCGACAAACTAACGAGCATCAAAACACTACCTTGTGCAATTAGCTGGATATTGGGGTGGTAAGGCATGATTGACAGCGCTGAACTATATAATCATCTGTGTCCTAAGGCGGTGAGATCGGATTGGGTCCCGACGTGCATTTGAACCCCTTTACTTTTATATTAGCATCTATCTGTATAATGTGAGGACGCTCCCGTCCTTATGGTGAAGTGTTGACCCCGAGATTGCTGCCTTCCAACTTTATTTTTTTGGGGGAAAAAAACTTTTCCCCCCTCTGTATCAAACCTCTCTCTCTGCCACTTACACCCTGCCTCACTCATGGATTTGTACCTGTTTGGATTTGTGCTGTCGCTTGTGTTGAATTCGACCCGCGGTCTGGCTGGCTATCCGATCTGGTGGTGAGTACTTCTCTTTGCTGACTCGCGTGTGTGTGTGTGTGTGTGCGTGCGTGTGTGTGTGTGTGTTTTGTGGGAGAGAGAGAGTGTGGTTTGCTTTGCTCCGATTTCTATTCTCAACTGTACGCAGTGAATTGGCTGTGAATAAACTCGTTCCAGCTCATTTGAAAAGGCGGTCAAGGAGGTTTGCGCGTGCACTTGGGGAAGTATCTGATCAACAAACTGTGTTATCTGATGCCTGCTGTATCACATACACCGACTGATTGATCCTGTTACAGAACTGGCAATCCGAGACCCGAGCCAGAAAGACAGAGAGAGGAAGAAATTAGACGAAACCCGCGCCGAACAGGGTTGAACGAGGGGGAGAATGGGGGAAGCGATAGAGATAAAACAAAAGACTAGATGCTTAATGGTAAAGGGAAGCGAAAGAGAGAAATCCGGAGTATACAGAGATTAGGAGTGAAAACTGGGGAGAGAAAGTGAGAATAATATTGAGACAGGAGGCGAGGAGATAGACGGGGCTGGCGAAAAAGAGGAATGCAGAATGCAGAAAGGGTGTCAGGTAAGCCCGCTGACTCGGCCCGTCTGCTAGCCGCGGCAAGGGCGTCTCCGCGGCAGGGTAAAACGGAACCAAAGGGGCCTTCACCTGAAATATACCACAGTACCATGGACTTGTAACCTCGCCGGACTTTGAAACGGACTCGGGAAAACTGTCAGCTTCCCCCTCTGTCCCCGCTGGCTCAGGCGCTCCCTCAACATGTCCTTTCGCGAAACAATAGCTTGAAATAACGTGTTTATATGTAATATATATTTAAAGCAAACCATGTTAGTCGTTAGCAGATCTACCCACAGGCGATTGGGCAAGGTGTGAAGGAAAGTCTGGCCAACCCATGTATTAATTGTAAAGCACAATTTCGATCAAATAAACTTCTAAAATGTTTTGAACTGGTTAAAGCGTGGAGAAACTCCTCGGAGATTAGACCCGCGTTTCATCAGCGTTATCTCGTTTCTAATTGTAACAGATGGTTTAGGGATTTTTTTCAGCAGGTACGCTGTTGAAGTGAGATCACCTTAGGACAGGGACAAGCGCAGACTGAGCCAAAGAAAGATTGGAATTCAAACATTATGTTATTCCAGCACCCATCAGAGCTGTTGTTGGGAATCCAGGCTGCAGCTTTGGCTCGGGTTCCTGTCACCGCAAGGGGCTTTTCAGTTTTTTGAAGAAAATACTCTTTTTACATAGTGCCTGTCACGTCCGTTTAAAAAAAATATCCCAATGCGCTTTGCAGAGGTTTGAAGACTAGTCGCTGTTGCAATATTGAAATCACCGCCGCTAATTTGCGCACATCAATCTCCAACTCCCAGGCTGAGGAAGGGTCTCGACCCGAAATGTCACCCATTCCCTCTATCCAGAGATGCTGCCTGTCCCGCTGAGTTACTCCAGCATTTTGTGTCTATCTACCCTGAACATGAGCACGTTTTGGAAAAAGCTGATTGAATGATAATCCGGAATATTCATATCCCCTTCCCTCTCTTCTCCTGCACACACCTCGCACTGGGCTTTGATTTAATTCTACGTGTCCCAATGCGGCGTGGGAGCATTTCACTGTTCACTCACCACCCAAGGCAGGTACATGCCCTCGCTACGGGGCGCCCACCGCCTACCTATTCCTGCCCAGGTGTATTGCCGCGTACAGGCTGTGAGAGAAAGAATCTAACTCAACACCACACCTCTGTCGGCCTCGCAGTCTGCACTCTTGGCCAGACCAAGCCATCTCCGTTATTAGTTCATTTCTACATTGTGTATAGGATTAGGTCACTTTTATTTTACACCCTGGTTTAACAATATCAGCGAGTTGCTGGGTGTGACACATTACGGAGTACCATTCATGGACTCAACCTGACTCACTAGGAGTTACTAGTATGGGAAACCTTTATACATCCAATATTAATTCCGGCGTGGAAAAAACAAAGAGCAAAAGCACCACGTCCCTGCTGTTTGAGGATGTGTTCAATGCGTATGCGCTTTGGTGAGAAACCGTGTGTATATGTTATCAATGATCGCCATATAGAACGAGATGCGTAGAGCTTTTCAATATAGTCGGGTAAAATATGACTCCGCAATCAGTGTGGATAAGGAACAGACACACGACAGCAAGTGACCGACAATGGGGGAGATATAAGCAAAGGACAGGGACACAAAGAGATGCGAGGGACATGTAATATGATGAAAGAGAGTTAAAATCCAATTTTTGTTCCTTTCTATTCAATGGCAGATTGGGGGCGTGACTTTCCAAGGAAAGGGAGTAGATTCAGAATGACTCCTTCCCCGCAGTAGTCCGCCCGCACCCTGAAAACAGCTCCACAGCTCCTGGCGAATCGTGCGCTTAATCACTCCCATTTATCGCTTGTCGGACGATAAATGTTTTATCTTCCTTGCCAACACCTGCCTCGCCCCTCCCTCCGACGTCTTCATCATCCCTCAGCCAAACCTGACCCTCAGTCTCCACAGACCTAACATCGGGTTAACGAGCGTTGAACCGATGGAAGGAACGGCTCCCGTTTTACTGGTATGGACTCCATACCATTGCATGGATGACGGGCCCAATTCATGGGGTCCTTAGGTGACATGTGTATGAAAGAACTGCAGATGCTGGTTTAAACTGACGATAGACACAACATGTTGGAGTAACTCAGCGAGACAGGCAGCATCTCTGGAGACAAGGAATTGGCGATGTTTCGTGTCGAGAAGAATCCTTTCGACCCGAAGTTCACCGATTCCTTATCTCCTTCTTTAATATATTTCAATTTAAACTACATTTGTCACTTCATCTAAACAACCGCGGCCACAACGAATAATACCAGGGGTAGACACAAAATGCTGGAGTAACTCAGCGGGACAGGCAGCATCTCTGGAGAGAAGGAATGGGTGATGTTTCTGGTCGAGACCCTTTCCAAGACTGACCTGAAACGTCACCAATTCCTTCTCTCCACAGAGATGCTGCCTGTCCCGCTGAGTTACTCCAGCATTTTGTGTCTATCTCCGGTGTAAACCTGCATCTGCGGTTTCTTCCTACACTATCATATGGGCGATGAAGATACTGTCCGCTTTAATGGAGGTGTCCCGGGGGGTGGGTGCGGGGAACCAAGTGGGGAATGTCTCAAGTGGTCCGGCGCAGGTTGGGTGGGACAACTTGTGTCTTGTGCTGTGCGATTCTATGGTACCAATGTTGCTTCAGGGATCCAAGGGATACAAACCCGAGCCTCCAAATTCAATGCGATTCGTGTTCAGGTTTCGTGGGTATGCAGATAAGTGTGATTTGTAATGTTTATACTGTAAGTGGCAATTTGTTCATATCTAAAATTAATTATCTTCTTCAGCCAATGAGCTAATTTCAGAAAGTGGAAGTGCACAATTCGAGGGCGCAGTTAGGAGTATTTATTCGTAATGATTGCTCACACCAACGAGGGGTGAGATCCGGGTCCTGACCTCCCTCTCCCTCTCCCTCTCTCCCCATCGACCCCGGGCTCTACCTGCGGCATGTCAGGTCATGAACTCTCACCTGGAGATTAACCCAACTCAGTTCAAAGCTCCCAACTCGCCGCAGACTGGCCGGCTCTGATATGACTTCAGCAAACATATTTTTTTTTAAAGGGGGAAGGGACGAATTCTGCGCAAAATAAAGCGAAATGCTTTGGAAAGTATCAAAACATCCCCCCGACACGTTCAGTTTGACAGGGTATTTGCATCCCAGTGTCGGAAATGCGATTCTATGCGAGACTGCATTTCAACGTTTTTAAGTTTTCAGAAACATTGAAAAGTATTTTTTTTCCTTCATAGAAAAACCAAGGGATCAAACTTAAACTAAATTTAGATCCCACCGATCGAACCCATTCCGACTGCCCTGGTATTCCGCCCAATCCACTTCAGTGACTTTCTTGGCGTTTAAATTTAAAATATTTAAAGTTTTGTGGCTCATAGTGTTTAGTCTGACATTGTTTGCGCCTCTCTTGAGTAATCCCACGCGACATCATGACACATTTCCTCAGCATCTCAATGTTGTTTGTGACATTATCAAACCGGGTGTTAGAAACAAAAAAAAATCTCTCCCCCCCCCCCCCCCCCCCCCCCCCCCCACCAATCTAGATAAAAGTGCATTTTTCTTGGCTCAGTCAGACGCGAGGTTCGCACCCTGCAGCCCGCTGTGTGAGTCACTGCCAGCGAATATGATCAATGGAGGAAGTGCCTTGTCACCGGCTGTCCTGTACACGGACAGTGATGGAATATGTCTTCTCCGCAATGATGACGGGCGCCAGTTCTTGCCCATCCAGGCGCAGAAGGCATATTTCACTCTGCCATCCACTCACCCTGACCCGCCCCACTATTATTTACAGTATTTCAAAGCCGTCTTTTTAAAACCAATCTTAAAGAGACCATTCAGTATCTGGTTAGTGTTGGGAATAAGGTTTGATAATGTTTTTGTATATCTAAATACTTTTGGACAAAGTCATAGCCCTCAGCACAGAAAGTGGCCCTTCGGTCCACCGTGTCCATACTTTCCTTTACTAATCTCATTTACCAGAGCTACGTCCGCAGCCTGCTATGACCCGGTGATCCAAAGTACTGGTCCAGACACCTTTTAAATGTTGTGAAAAACGTGACCTCGAAGAAATAATATTTCTGGAACAGAGATGGTTAAGAGGAGATTTTTTTTTGCCAGGGTTTAAGGCCATGGACAGCTTCGGAAAGAGTGAAAACGAAATATTTTCACTTGGGGAGAGGTAGGGGTGAGTTGACGTAAGGATGAGAGGAGACATTGCGAGGATCTGGAATTCCCTAGCTGGATGTTGGTGGGAATAAATTCAACAAATTCAACAATTTATTTGAAAGTGAATTGGATTTGTGCTCAAAGGAGAGACAAATGCCGAATTATGCCGAGTGTGGCTACAGTAATATTAATTTCTTTCAAAGACCCAAATAGAAGCACTAAGGGACGTGACCTTCAAGATTATGATTCCAATTTCAAAAAAAAATCTTAATTGACATGTAAAATTTGGGAGAAGATGTTCTCCTTTTAATGAGGCCTCGAGTTCTGTCTCAAGGAACCGATGACATCTCATATGCGTCCGTCATCGGCCGACAATTTAACTCGAGCAAGGTCTGACTTGATGGGAAGGTGTATATTTTAAACAATTATTGAAAGTACTGGCAAAGACTTGCAGTTTCTGAGAGGGGAACTCCGAGAACTCCGTCAACTCCGACCGAATTTTGAAGGATGAGGGGGATCTTATAGAAGGCTTAGATAGGCTTAGATTAGGCTTAGATTAGTCTCAAGGCTAGATGCAGGAAAACTGTTCCCGTTGTTGGGGGAGTCCAGAACCAGGGGTCACAGTTTACGAAAAAGGGGTAGGCCATTTAGGACTGAGATGACGAAAAACGTTTTCACTCAGAAGAGAGTTGTGAATCTGTAAAATTCTCTTCCACAGAAGGCAGTGGAGGCCAATTCACTGGATATTTTCAAGAGAGGGCTAGATATAGCTCTTGGGGCTAACGGAATCAAGGGATATGGGGAAAAAAGCAGGAACGAAGTACTGATTTTGGATGATCAGCCATGATCACATTGAATGGTGGTGCAGGGTCGAAGGGCCGAATGGACTATTCCTGCACATATTTTCTATGTTTTTATGTTTAACTCGACGAAGCAGCTTGCAGCGAGTCGCGGAGGTCTACGGGAGACATTCCTGATCACACGTGGGCGTGTGAGCGTGTGTACACATGAATAAAATTACTAACAATGTGAATGACTTCAGGCTCATGACTTTGTCGAAGGAGATGAGGGACAACCTGGGAGCCTCAGGCAGAGGTAGATAGAGAACGATGCTCCGAGTAAGCAGAGGCAATGGGAGAAACAGAAGCTAATAGACATGGTAATAGATACGTAGAATGATCTACGTGATAGCGATGTAGAATAATGATAGATAGACAGAGAGAGAGAGAGACAGAGACAGAGAAAGGTGGATGGAGATGGTAGATAAATACATACACCATAGATACAAATCACTGGTGGCACTCAGTGGGTCAGGCAGCATCTGTGGAGGGAATGGACAGGAGACGTTTCCGGTCTGGACTCTTCGTCAGGCAGAAGGCTGAATAAAGTCCCCACCCGAAACGTCGAATGTTTGTTTCCTTCCAGATATGCTGTGCGACCCCGTTAGTTCCTCCCGCACTTTGTGTTATTGTCCTCAAAATTCAAGCATCTGTAGTAGATAGTTAGATAGACAGACAGTCAGACGGACAGACGGGTGGGGAAGGGGGGCGGGGGGGCGGACGGATGGATAGATAGATACACAGACAGATAGAGGGGTATTGAGATAGAGTGGTATATATAGGCAGGGGCAGATATATGCGGAGGTAGATAAATGTGGAGGTAGATAGGTGTGGAGGTAAATAGATGGAGGGGTAGATAGATGGAGGGTGTAGATAGATGTGGAGATAAGTAGGTAGCGAGAGTTGAATGGACATAAAACACGTTAGTTAATCATTTGACAGATAGGACAGGTTTGGAGGGATATGGACCAAGTGCAGGCAGGTGGGACTGGAGTAGCTGGGACATGTTGGCCGGTGTGGACGAGTTGGGCCGAAGGGCCTTTTCCCACACTTTATGACTCGGTGACTTGAGAATCCTGCGCTGAGTTCTCGAGGTTCTCTTTGGGCATTGGCACGCATGTGTACCGTCTGTGTAACACCTTACACGGTCTCTTGCATATGTTCACGTTATTTCAGCAAAGTGTTTTGTAAGAAAGAAATGTTGGGCATTCAATTATCTTTTCCTGCTCTAAGAAAATGTAACAGAAAGCCAGCGCGAAGTTACTTTTTGCGAGAATCGTTCCCAGGAAATCTGTTTGGGATGATTTTCTGGGGCGTGGAAGACGTGACACACACCCTTTACCTCCCGCTAGGAGACTGCCGTAAGAAATCAGTTACCGTGTTCAAGATCTTGCTTTACTCAGTTCGATTCAGTGAAACCACTTACAAATAAATAAATTCCTGTATGAACATTGCTGAGTTATGTTTAAAAAAACTGCAAGCACTTCCAAATGTAGGATTTTAATATATATATATTACGAGCATGCGACGTGTAACTAAACTAACATTTTATAAGATCATAAGATCATAAGTGATAGGAGCAGAATTAGGCCATTCAGCCCATCAAGTCTACTCCGTCATTCAATCATGGCTGATCTATACCTCCCTCTTAACCCCATTCTGCTGCCTCTTCCCATAACCTCTGACACCTGTACTAATCAAGAATCTATCCATATCAGCCCTAAGTATATCCATTCACCTGGCCTCCACAGCCTTCTGTGGCAACGAATTGCACAGATTCACCACCCTCTGACTAATTTCGTGAGCATGTGCAGGTAAGGGAGTGTGGTAGAATAGCCAAAGATACACACAAAAAGCTGGAGTAACTCAGCGGGACAGGCAGCATCTCTGGAGAGAACGAATGGGTGACGTTTCGGGTCGAGACTTTTCTTCAGACTGGTTAGGGATAAGGGGAAACGAGAGATATGGACGGTGATGTGGAGAGATAAAGAACGATGAATGAAGACATGCAAAAAAGTAACGATGATAAAGGAAACGCCATTGTAAGCTGTTTGTAGGGTGAAAATGAGAAGCTAGAGCCACTTGAGTGGGGGAGGGATAGAGAGAGAGGGAATGCCGGTGCCACCTGAAGTGAGGGAAATCAGTATTCATACCACTGGGCTGTAAGCTGCCCATGCAAAATATGAGATGCTGTTCCTCCAATTTGCGTTTAGCTTATCTCTGACAATGGAGGAGACCTAGGACAGAAAGGTCTGTGTAGGAATGGGAAGGAAAATTAAAGTGTCCAGCAACCGGGAGATCATGTTGGTTCACGCGGGCTGAGCGAAGGCGTCTGCATCTGGTAGCCACATGTTACTAAAACAGAATGGGAGACCTGTGCCTCATGAGCTGAAGGCAGCATTCCTATTATGGTTGCTGCGAAGTAGCCATTCCTATTACTTGTTAACGTTCATCATTTTGGGGGAATTTCCGATGAGTCGTCCGCCTGTTACATGCTAGGAATTGTGTTCGGTGACTCATTCGGTGAATTGGCAAATGTTAATGGGCATCTTCACCCAAATGGCATCAAGATATGTCATCCGGTCAGCGATGCTGGAAGTCCCTGAGCATCACTGACATGTGCATTCATCACAATTTGATACTTTAAAAAGTTCGCATTTTACTTTCTTTGCAGCGGAAATAACACAAATGTTTATATTGTCATCTGTTTAAAAGAACAATCATTCTTTGTGCGATAAGCGTGCCTGCAAACACGTGCCATTGGATATGTATGTGTTTTGTCTATGTTTACATAGATTATGCATGCCCGCCTACATTTGCATTGCGTGTATCGTGCACTTGTGGTGTATGTCTTACCTTTGCACATATGAATGTATGTGTTCATTGATGCATGTTCGTGCCTGGGTATGTGTACTAATTTAATGTTTCTCATCGAGGCGCGTGTCTATCATCAGTGCACGTATCCGCCTTATGCAAGCTATGCAAAATCCCGCATGAGGCAACATTGAATTTAAAATACAGAGTCCTGGAGGAACTCATCGGGTCAATTCTTGACTGGGCAGGGAATGGGCAGGCGATGTTTCCCGTCGGGACACTTCTTCAAACTTCCCCGATGCTGCCTGACCCGCAGCGTTCCTCCAGGGCTTTCTGTTTTGCTCAAGAGTCCAACATCTGCAGGTCCTTGTGTCTAGACCTGAAATGTCACCCATACCTTCGATCCAGAGATGCTGCCTGTACCGCGGAGTTGCCATGGCATTTTGTGTCATTCTTCGGGATAAACCAGCATCTGCGGTTTCTTTCTCACAGTTTAAGGAAATGGCTGAGTGACATCAATGCCGAGGAATTAGCATAATAAAGATACTGAAGAAATTGATGTTTATTCCAAGCCAGACAGTTTAAGGAAATGGACACAAAGTGCTGGAGTAACTCAGCGGGTCACCCAGCATCTCTGGAGAAAAATGGTGGTTGACGTTTCTGGTCAAACGTCTGAAGAAGGGTCTCCACCCGAAACGTCACCCATCCCTTTTCTCCAGAGATGCTCCGAGACCCTCTGAGTTACTCCAGCACTTTGTATCTACCTTCGGTATAAAGTAGCATATGCGGTGTCTTTCTGCACAGATTGGGAAGTACCTGACTAACATCAATCCAGAGGAATTGGCAGAATAAAGATACTGAGCAAAGGATGCTTCGCAGTGTGATATATCTAAGGGTGAAAGCGTCAGAATGTGCAGCCAATACTGAACTTGCGAACATTGAATGTGCTGGGTCGGGTAATGGAGGCGGAGCGCTGTGGAACATGGGGGGGATGCCGGTGGCATTGAGATGGACGGGAAATGGAGAAAACAAGTTCACTCAGATCACAATTTATTGTCGTGGGGAGGGAAAGGCAGTTAAATGTGAAGTGTATAAAATATCTGTAAAGGATATCCATAGAAAATGTAACACATGTTGCATTCATGCTTTGCTCTACAGGTTCCTGCGCCTCACGATAATGTGAGGCACTTAAAGTTGTCATATCATTATGGCTTGTTGGCTATAGGTGTCATGTTGCATTATATTCAGGTTACAAACCGTTTTGGACAACACTCGTTTTATCCCTTTCTACACAACCTATTTGACACAGGTTGGATATTCTACTAATCCAACTCCACCATGAATGTGTTTACTAGTACTAGGACACAGGTGTTTGGTAAGGGATTCCTTGGCAAACTGTTCCGTTAGCAAATTGGCTGCCACTTTGCCTGAACTGTGGCTAAACTAACATTGAACCTTCATTGTTGTGAATGTCTGTGGGATTCCCTGAACACCGGATACATGCGACGAAAGTTAAACCCTTTCTGTACAATGCATGGCGAGGTTTCGTAGGATGTCAAAATTTACACGTAGCGGCCACTCAGGAAGAAAAGGTTTAAAATATCGACGTGCCTTCATGCCCTTCCTAACTTCGCTCCCAATTTCTTAGAGTCGTAGTCATACAGGCCCTTCGGCCCAACTTACCCACACCCGCCAACATGTCACGTCTACAGTAGTTCCACCTACCCGCGTTTGACCCACATCTCTCCAAACCTATCCTACCCATGTACCTGTCTAACTGTTTCTTAAACGTTGGTATAGTCCCCGCCTCAACTACCTCCTCTGGCAGCTCGTTCCGTGCACCCACCACCCTGTGTGTGGAAAGGTTACCCCCTCAGATACCTGTTATGTGAACCTTTAATATACCTTTAATAACCTGTTATTAAAAAATAAATATTAAAATCCTCTTCTATCTGCTATTAGTTATCAGGGCCCTTTATTTTCTTTCATCAAGTCCTTTGCACGCTCAATCTACCCCCCCCCCCCCCCCCCTCACCCTTCTCCTCGTCATTTTCCCCCGTTGGAGTTATTCTTTCAATCTTCACCACTTCAGTACTCATGGAGAACTGAGTGGTCCATGTCATCGCCGTTCACGCGAGGAATTGAATGGAGCTGACTTTGCCTTATCTAACAAGGCACAATTTGAAGAGGCACCGAGTTGGCCCAGTGATCCATCAGCAATAACTCCCCGACCTGCGCCATGTTAAATAAAACGACAAATGCTTTGTGGTCCGGGCTATACCTAGGATAGGATATGACGACGCGCGGGTTTCCTCCCTTCCGCGTCAGAATATTATTCTTTTCAAAAATGACCTCAAAATGATTACATAAAATTACAACCAAATCTCAATCTGGCGACTAATCACATAATCACATCTCCTACAAGTCCCTTCAGTATTCGCACTTCTTCACCCACCCTCCACACATACGCATACCACTCCCTCAAAACCGACATGGCCATTAACTTTAATTACATTAAATAAGCATTATATTTTATCGGACGTTGTTATGTGCTTCCCAGCAACAAACCAAGGACGGAACGTGCAGCCATTCTGACCAGTTATTCTATAATCGGTTAATATTATCACACGTGGGCCTATTCGGCGCAACAACAATGCAACTTTATTCTACCCTCCATATTGCTCCCCACCCTGGTCCAACTCCATGTTTGTACTCCTTTCTTTCCACTTGACCCCCCCCCCCCCCCCCCCCCTCCATCTACCGCCACCACTATGAGATACGCGAGGGTGCGGGACACAGTCTGTGCTTTGGCAGTTTCTCTCGGTCTCTTTGGACCCATTAGAAAATAGCAAATCATCTCCTCAACTGTGGAGGTGGTAATGTCTTATATGTGAACTTCACACAGCTCTGGTCAACCATACAGGATTCAATACAACCCATTGCTTTGTCAGCAAGATACCCATTGGGCACGTGTAACAAACGCCTCACAACTGACAAGTGGACAAGTCATACAAGTCATGGGGATCCGGGTAGGTGATAATATCCAACTGCTAATGACCGTGGGTAGACACAAAATGCTGGAGTAACTCTGCGGGACAGGCAGCATCTCTGGAGAGGAGGAATGGGTGACCTGAAACGTCACCCATTCCTTCTCTCCGGAGATGCTGCCTGTCCCGCTGAGTTACTCCAGCATTTTGTGTCTTCCTTCGATTTAAACCAGTACCTGCAGTTCTTTCCTACACATTTTGCCAGTAACTGTGGTTGGGCACAGCAAATCACTGAAATACTAATTCAAATATTTCCAGGTTTTCAACTTTCCAAGAAAAATGACAAATATAATCAGGAAATGGTGAAAGTACGCAGCGTGTAAGGCAACATCTGTGGAGAGAGAAAAACAGTTCCAACGGAAGGAAAGTTTCGTTGCAAATGTTTATACCTAAAATATTACCTTTTCTCTGTCTTTCCACAGAGGTGCCAAACTTGTTTTTTTCAATTTAAAAAATATATATTTCTGTAAAGGTGGCATTGTGCCAGGCACCAAATATCTTTGAATTGACTGAGATTGTGCCATGGATATTTAAGTCGTTCATAAGATGCTGTATTTCTATTCCTGTAAAAACATGTAAAAAGATCGATGCTCTTCGTCGATGTTGGAAGTTTTCTGTTCTGTGCAATGACTGTGGTCATCTGGACTTGTTCCGTTTCAAAAATAAAATGTGCAAAATTCCATAGGTGACAATACTAAATTCAAGCCACGTCGTTTATTTGCTGAATAACCAAACGACTAGTATTAGTAACGTGGAATAAACACGGTGACAACTGAGCAGAAGATGCTTTCTATGAGAATTAGTTACGGGTTAGAGTGACAAACATTCGAATAGTTCTAAATGTCTCAGATCCAAAAAGTCTAACAGTTTTCAGATAAAGAGCGTCAAGACCAAAGTGGTCTAGGGCCATGGATAAACTGCGACAAAGAACAGGGTCAGTGTACACTGGATGTGTAGGAAGGAACTGCAGATGCTGGTTTACACCGAAGATAAACACAAAATGCTGGAATATTTTGGAGGTGGATGCTGTCTGAAGGAGGGCCTTGGCCACAACGTTACCTATTCATTTTCTCCAGAGATGCTGCCTGACCCGCTGAGTTACTCCAGCATTTTGTGCCTATCTTCCTATTTTGTATAGACTAGACTTGAGTTCCCCAAACAGAATATTAAGGCAGAGTTGACAGGTTGATGGGGTTTTACCCTGGTGGTAGAGTTCCTAAAATTGGACAAACGCGATTATCTGGAACCACTGGTTGGAGTAAAGGGTAGAAGAAATCTAGTGCCCTCGCC
The DNA here is from genome assembly GCA_963514005.1 of Raja brachyura. Next base: position 10,660,832 of record OY740812.1, on the reverse strand, counting down.
TCCCCACTAACCCGCTCCTCCACCACCACCACCGTCATTCCCCAATAATGATTAACTGCATCAAATCAAGTTGTGTTAATTATCATACGCACACGTACAGTGAGGTAGTGGTGCAATACAAATCTTACTTGCAACAGCATCACAGGCACATAGACGCAGATAAACACACGTACACATAATTTACACGTAAAATTATGCAAGGCATTAAAGAAGAAAGAAGATTGCAAAAACAAGATTAATGCAAACCCAATTTTGTCTTCCTGAAACAAACAAAAGCTCACTTAAATATTTAAAGTAATTTTGTGATAAAATAATTATTCAATTAATTACAGTACTAATCACATCAGAATGCCAATTTATGGAACAGAAACTGTGTTGGTGGAGGAGATGCAATGAACTGCAGATGCAGGTTTGCAACAAACAAAAAAGACTCAAGTAACCGTTCTGAATGAAGGACATTTGAACTGTGCAAATTGTGGTCAATCATCGCTCAATAACCCCTTTTTTACCCGTGTGCTGTCTACATGTTAACGTTGGCGTACACACAATAAACACGATGAGTTTAAACAGTTTGAAGATAAGATTTGCTAAATAATATTAAAGTTGCCCATTGTCATGATAAAGTGTTCTATATTACTTAGTCAGACACTGGGGAAGTGGATATTAATAATTAAAAAATGTGCGAATATGGAACCTAAATGGCGATTTAATTGATTCCTGATTTGACTATTATGAAATCCTTTTGGTACTCATAGCAAATACCATGGCAGATGCGATATCCTGATGATATATTCCGCGCAATGCGCATAAGAAAGCGGGTTGTAAACAATTCGTTATTAACTAATTGTTGTACCAAACAGATAACGGAGGGGATCAAACTAATTTGACTCTGTGTCCTTGCAGTCCTGATGGTTTTTGGAAACCGGTGCCAGCTCACCAAATGCCAGAGGCATCCTTGCAGACATATTTTGCAGTAGAGGAATTACCCCAAGTCACGCCCTTCCGCTACTCCGCCACCAACCTTCATGAACTTGCTTGTCCTGTGTGAAGTTACAACTATTAAAATAGTAAGTGTTAGTCGTAAAATCTAAAACAGGCAACATTGGGAAAGATAGAGTAACGATCGCTGTGAGACTGAGTTATCAGAACAAGACTTCCGGAGAAGCACTAGGAATTTAAGTTAGGACGGAAAGTTAGTTCATTTTATTGTAACTCGTTTCTAACCTCCGTAAATCTTATTCTAGCGGTAAATAAACTTCGTCTGAACATAGTAACACAAGGAACAGCACATGTTGGAATGTTGCACAAAACACAAAGTGCTGGAGGAACTCAGCGGGTTAGGCAACATCTGCATAGGGAATGGATAGACGAGGTTTAAGAAAGGGACCCGCATTCGGACCATTATGCCGTTGTTTCGATCTTATTACAAAATCCCTTCACTTTGTGATGGATTTATGTTCTTAACAGTGGCATTTTTTTAATGGTACTAACCGATCGATTCACCGGGTTAAGAAGATTCCCTCTAAGGTGTCTTTAGAAAAGAACAATGGCAATAAGATATTCTATATACACCAGATAGTTGTGTTGAGAGGCAAGATTTATTTCATGCACATAAAATGGCATTTTTATGTGCCAGCATTGCCTTTGAAATGTAAAGCATTTTATTGCATTTTGGTAATCAGTACAAATTTGGATGGCTGCAGGTCACAATGAATTGGATAAAAGAAAGTGTTTCTAACACAATCTCCACTTGAAAAGTCCCGACCCGAATCGTTATCCGTCCATTCCCTCCGCAGATCCGCCTGACCTCTGGGTTCCTCCGGCATTCTGTGATTTGCCCCGTTTCAATTTTTATCTTTAACGTAGAAACAATGAGTAATGTCTGCAAGTTCAATGTGATCCAAGATCAGTGCGATATTATTAGGGGGTGGAGGAGAGAAACTGTACGGATAATCGCCAGATATCCCTCGTTAGTTATCGGGGTACAACACCCAAGTGTCCCCTATTTAGGTAACATATATCACTGCCCAGCAAGCGGACCGTGACACAATCGCCCTGGGTGAGAATTAATACTAGTTGGTTAATTAATCCTCCAAAGGAGTGGCGCAGTCCCATCCTATCCCACCCTTTCCCCATTCTCCGTGTCCCTGCGCCAATTCAACGTTCAACTTGTGCACGCCTTCGCAACGTCGCGAGGGTGGATCATTAACTCGAGTGCAATTAAACCGAATTGAGATCGATAGGAATTGTACTGATATGCTTTAACATAACAAATGACATATCAGAAATACGAAGAAACAGGGAACTGCAGATGCTGGTTCACAAAGAAAGACACCTACTGCTGGAATAACTCATATTCACGTTCTCCAGAGATGCTGCCTGGCCCGGTGTGTTACTCCAGCACTTTGTGTCGTTTTTTACAGCAAAGATGGACGGACCTGTCAATGACAATTTAGCAGGAAACAAAATATTTAGATTAAACTAATAACTACATTGTTGTAATAGAGGGTTATCGGTCCCTTGTACTGCAAGATATCCCTGGTAAAGAGACTTTTGCAGATGTTTTTCAGGAAATGTGAAAAATGCCAACATGTTCTCGGTGGAATGGAAATGGAATGGAATTCGATTTTACTGAGTGTCCAAGACATTTCTGACTGCGGGGCACAGAACTCCCGGGGAGGAGGTTGTAGCGCTCGTTACTAATTGATATTGGGACAGAGAGCCGAGCTTCGGTTGAAAACGAACTCACTTGTAGGAATAGCGAGATAGAGGGGAGAAATGGGGGGTGGGGGGCGAGAAAATAAAGTAAATAAAGAGAGAAAAGACCAGAAGCGACAGCGCTCCATCAACATAGCAAACGTGCCAGTTAAAAGCTGTATAACATTGCTCAGTGTAATGTAAATCATCCTGGGCAGTTCTCGAAGCTGTCACCCAGAAGCTCTTTCAAGCAGCTGCTCTTTCAGGTTCCTGCAGCTCTACTTTCCACACGTCATTAATGTGGATTTTATGAACTCAGACTTTTTTTTCTTGTTGGGGAGGTGTGAGGAGGCATGAAAGCGAGGACGCGATTCTCCCTGATTATAGTCGGCCCAGGTTTGTGCTCGTTAGAAGAAGGCATGGTGAAGGCATTGACATCAGTGGGGCTTTGTGAAGAGCAGAGTTAAATGTATGATTGTCACACCAAGCACCTCCGATCTTTGTCACCTCTTTGGGGTGGAGGGGGGGGGGGGGGGAGACTGAACGCCACTGGATAGGTAATATCGGCAACAAATAACTATGGCCACCTCAGTATTTTCTTACATACAGTCCAATAGAGTATTGCCCTACCTTAGAACAAGCATGCATTGCACATACGCATCGTCTGTTTTTGCTTGGCTAAATGTGCGTGTGTCCAAATGTTCATGTACCTATGATCTGTTTAGCCGGTCTGCCAGTGTAACACATCACTAACCTCCCTGAGTATTCACACATTCGTGTTTCTAGTTATATAACGGTTTGCTCCAGCACTCAGTTTCCTACGTATTCGTTTATCTAATAATATTGCTGGAAATATTCATACACCAACCCACACCCCCCACCCCCCACCCCCACCCCCCCCCCCCCCCCCACACACACACCCACACACACAGAAAACACACACACACACACACACACACACACACACACACACACACACACACACACACACACACACACACACACACACACACACACACACACACACACAGAAACACACACATAAAACACACACACACACACATACAGAAAACACACACACTCACAGAAAAAACACACACACACACATACAGAAAACACACACACTCACAGAAAAAACACACACACAGACGTATATAATTGTTAAAAGATAATTGCTTCCTTGTATATATACATATATATAAATATGATATATTGAAAGAAGCAATTCTGTATTAACAATTTTACACGTGAATGCAAGAAACTATATTTGTGTGCGTGGTTGTAACACACTCTATTCTCTCAGACATGTCCCAAATAATCTATTCAGTAGCAACGACAGGCTGTGAAGCTCAGCAATGTTGTATCAAGCAAAGACTTGAAACACGTTGTCATATTACAAGGGAGAGAATGAGAAAAGTGAACCAGAGCCTGATACAGAGCCGGAGGGAGAGCAACGTGATTTATGCTTGGCTGTTAATAGCTTCAGAGAGTGTGCCCAAAGGAGCCGAGACTAACCTCACAGAACATGTAGGACGTCTGAACGGATTCCTAGACGGATTAGAAAAGAAATCATTATCAAATAGCCTCGATTAATGAGATTAATCAGTCCCTCATTGAAACACCTTGTCATATGTAACACTGTCGCCAAATATAATCCAAGGCCAACCAATTGAAATCGAAACGTAAACAATAATGTTTAAACATCCAGGTAAAAGTTATTCAAGCGCGACCCTGCCTCTTGCCACGTGCCCTCAAAGTATAATTCGAGTCTCACCTGTTAAAGACGGCTCGAGTTACACGGTGGGTCTGAAAACCCATGAAGTCCGATTTTGGTCGATGATACCGTTTGCATTGTTTACCTGTAACTGCGCAAATAGTGCTCGCTCTCACTCCATTTCATCAGTTGGCTTTTGGACGGCGGGTCGCAGCGGCACACAAATGTTAATTTTATTGGTGTGCACCTAATTACCAGCAGTTTCAGCCTTAATAGAATAAGCAAAATCATTTTCAGCTTTGACCCCAAGGTGGGATCCGCCATCTACCCGTCCCACTCGGCTTATACGAGGTCCAAGGAAATTTAGCAGTCCTCGCGTTACTTAGAATCGAGGAGTTATCACGGGTATGTGTTGGAAGGAACTGCAGGTGCTGGTTTACACCGGAGAGAGATACAAAATGCTGGAGTCATTCAGCGGGTCAGGCAGCATCTTTGGAAAATAGGAATAGGCGACGTTTTACGTCATGGTTAAGGTCGAGGCGGGAGGAAAGATCAGGGGTTCTCGCTGAGTATTAGGATCAATCCCAGTCGCAGCGCAAACACTGTCCCACAACGGTGCCCATTTCTGTCCCAAACTAAAATGTACGGTCTGCCAGGTATCGCCCTAAACACCAACCAAACCAACAGCCAATTCGTTCAATTCCATGTGGTAGAGTCGTACATAGAACCATGCAGCATAGAAGCAGGCCCATCAGCCACTGGCGACCAAGATGCCCTATCTAACCGAATCGCAGTTGCCTGCATTTGGCCTCATCGCTGTGAACCTTTATATTTTTCAAAGATAGGCGCAGAAAGCTGGAGGAACCCAGCAGGTCAGACAGCACCTCTGGAGAAAGGGAATAGGAGATGTTTCCCACATCGCTCTAAACCTTTCCTATCTATGTACCTGTTTTTTAAATGTTGTTATTGTACCTGTCTCGGTTATTAGTTTAATACTTAGGCCCCTCGCAGCATTTTGCATCCGTATAAAAACGAAGACAATGGATCTGATTTTTTTCTTAGTTGCTTTAAATGTCAAAATCAAGATCTATAGCTGAGCGCCATGGCCGAGAGCGAAAGCCGATGGAACACTGAATGTTGAGTGAGAGGGGAAATCTTGACAGCGAAGTGAAGGCGACAGGTAGACCGTGGTCTGCCTAACCTGCGTAGACACGGATTAATCCATGGGCATATTCTGTTTACTTTAATTCCAAAACTATTATTAAATAACAATGGTTGTAAAATTATGTTGTTATCGATTTAGACAATTTTCTTTTAACAATCTGTCAGTCTAACAAATGTTTTTCACACAAAGGGTGTGGATGTATGGAACAAGCTGCCAGAGGAGGTAGTTGAGCCAGGGACTATCCCAACATTTAAGAAACAGTTAGACAGGTACATGAGTAGGACAGGTTTGGAGGGATATGGACCAAACGGTGGCAGGTGGGACGAGTGTAGCTGGGACATGTTGGCCGGTGTGGGCAAGTTGGGCCGAGGGGCCTGTTTCCACCCTGTATCACTATATGACTATAACACAGTGGCGGCCTGACCCCTATACCCTCTCACACCCAAACCAAGCAGATACAAAGTGCGCTGAATTGTGTTGAATTCGCTCCTCAGCCCACTGCCATCATTGTTTCCTTTGGAAGTAACGAGTGGTTATTGTCGAGGTGTTACAGGTGGAAATTGACCCTCACAATATTAATATGTCACACTTTTGGCCTGACACAGATCTAGTCACTCGGTTGCTGATCAGCGTGGCTTTCTGGTCTTCAAACTTCGGTTTGATACATATCTGGGATTATATATTTTTTATTATAAAAAGGGCATCAACTCAAAAGAGAATTTTAAATGTTGAGGACTTTACCTTTCAGGGCCATTTTAATTCAAGGGAAACATTACTTATTATGTGAATTATTAAAGACAATAGTCTTCGTTGATAATAGAGTCAAACTGCCCAAATACTAATCAAGAAAGCTCTAAAGTGGAAGGCGTTTGTCAACTGTCCCTGAACTGTGCATTCGGGAAAAGGCGGGATACTGCCCTGGTCGATGTGTAACGGAGCTCAGCCATCCGATTAACTCAATCGCAATGTCCCATTCTGCCCAATTCTATTTTACCACAGCCATTCCCCATTTCAGAATCTGCACAAATAGCCATTTTAGCAAGGACATGTATTAGGAAATTCATCCGCGGCTCATCATAATAACAAGCAATTGTACTATTGTTGCTTAAACATAACTTTAGGGATTTTGCCGACAGCGTTAATTGTTTACTGTGGCCTCAGAATCCCATCGTTAATTTCCCAATGCATTGTTCTTGTTTCTAATAATTCAGAATGGATTTCTTAAATCTAAAGTTTTGATGATTGATGGCAGACACTCAGGATATTCCATTGTTTAATGTTGAATCTGAGCTGGTCGAGCAAACACCTGCAACTACTTCACAAGTATGTGGCTAATGTTTATAACCAAAGCAACATATTAGAAAGTCTATTACCACCAACTCTAAATGTAGTATATAATACATAAGGTGTGAAAGCTATGTCTATTTGTCCATGATATATATATATATTTTGCAGGGGGTTATGAATTATATTTGATGTGCATATATATGTATTTTGGATTTCCAACATTCATATTACTCTCTTTTGTCAAATTGACCTTGGTCACCTTCATATTCATTTCCTCTTCTTCTTTTCCTCCCTTTAACTTATGTTCCATGTTTTCTTGTGGTTTTTCTTCCGCCCTCTCTCCTCTTGTGAACATTTTTCCATACTATGGTAGGCCGACAACAAGCCATTAATATTGTTTGTCACATTTTACACTCGGGCCTTTGGATGAAACTCAGGATAAAGCTCTCGGCTGTTATCCTTCTCGATTTCCACCACCCCTCAGTCCAATGCATGCAGTCAACCTCTTCAAAGTCCAGTATTGCACAACATAGAGTCCACTGCACAGCTCTACTGGTCCTGCCTCAATGAACACAGAGCTGGAGACACATTCCGCTCCCAAACCCACCAATACATAAAGTACCCATCAGGGTGGGTGAAGTGCCAGTTTGGCTGCCATTTGCTAACAGTGATTTTCATGATGAACAAATACAGCTCAAGAATACCAACAAGTTCCTGAAATTTCATCTTCAAAAGCAAGGGCCAGCAGAGCTTTGACAATCAGATAAGACATGCCCCAGGTGAAATTAGCTATTAGAACACCGAATATTAGCAGAATTCCTACTAATCTGATCTATTACAAATTAATAGAACATAAAATATAGAACATGGAACAGTACAGCACAGAAATGAGCCATTTGATCCACAATATCTGTGCTGAACACGGTGCCAAGATAAACTAATCTCGTTTGCCTGCACGGGATCAATATCCATCCTTTCTCTGCATATCCTTGCACCAATTCAAAAGACTCTTAAATGTCATTATTGTATCTGCATTCCAGGCACCCACCTGGAATACATGCCTACAAACCTGTAGGTCTTTGGGATGCAGGAGTACCCAGGGAAAACCCATGTGGTCACAGGGAGAACATACAAACTCCATACCAATGCCCACCTATGAAATACTTGCCCCATACATCTCCTTTAAACTTTGCCTCTCTCATCTTAAAGCTATGCTCTTTGACATTTCTATCCAAGGGAAAAAGTTCTGACTGTCCACCCCATCTATGCATCATCTAATTGTATGGACTTCTATGGGGTCTCCTCTCAATGTCTGCTTTTAATCATACTGTTAAAGATGTTAATCATACTGTTAAAATCTTTAAACATATTTCACAATTAATATTAAAATATGGCATAATCTCATAAAATAACAGTACACATTTAAATATATTTCTTAATATAATTGATTAATAAACGTAAAATACTTCAAACTTGCTATTCTGTCACAGAAACATTCTGTCTCATGTCCATTGAAATAAAGGGAATCATCAAACCTGTTCCATTGCTAGTTCTGGTCTTACTAAACCTGTTTATCTCCACTCCCCCTCGCTCCTGGCATCAATAACAACATCTCCACTTCTGCTTTGTTAAGGTATAAGAAAAATATATGAGCTTTTTAAAAATTGCCTATCACCTTTGGAAATTTGAATTCACAATGATTATAAAAATGCCACCTAGTAAATGTTATGGGATTTGTTTTGTGAAACTGTGTATTCAAGTGGTCCAAACATCTTGATAGTTTAAATATTAATATTGTTTAAAAATGCAAAGGAGAGCAGAGCCAACAACATGGACATTAGAAGAACACATTGACAGGAAATGTATGCGATCAATGTGCATAGCTCTCTATCTGTATTTGTAGTTGGACGTGTGCACCTTATACCTGCACACGCGGAAATGTATGTGTTCATTCAGAGTATGTGTGAATTTATATATTTCCATATCTGCCCACAAATCTCCTATGACATCATACGTGGAAGGCTACACAAAGAATATTGTCTGTTGCTTCACTCTCTGCTCTGCGTGCTGCTGTTTTCTCCTCTTCTTTTTATGTCCTACTCTTTGCCTTTTACGTTCCCGCTACAAATACCATTTGATCTGTTTCTCTAGTTCTTCTTTGCTTTTCCTTTCAGGGTGGAGGTTGATGTTGTACAGCATTGTGATGGGGAACCGATCTACTAATTGCTACACATTCAGGTGGCTCTTGAAGGAAGATTTCCTCAGCTGTCACCTCGCTGTTAAAGTCACTCCATGAGTGGCAGAGTGGCGCAGCGGTAGAGTTGCTCCCTTACAGTATCAGAGACCCGGGTTTGATACTGACTACGGGCACTGTCGGTATGGAGTTTGTACGTTCTCCCTGTGACCACATGGGTTTTCCCTGGGTACTCCAGTTTCCTCTTGCATCCCAAAGACCTACAGGTTTGTAGGCGTGTAGGACAGTACTAGTGAGTGTACTGGTCGGCACAGACTCAGTGGGCCGAAGGGCCTATTTCCATGATGCATCTCTAAAATTCTAAAGTCTATAGAAGATGTAGCTCCCAGAGTTTGTCAACACAGTGGGACCTCCCCGCCTGGTGTTCTAATTCAATCTACATTGTGTCAATTCCCATTCACTTACACCATTGGAACGTTGATTCTGCTGCTTCATTCCCCTGGAACTACCCAGTGAAACTCATTCTCATTTTCTCTGCTGTTATCTCGCTCATAAACTCACTCCAATCATTCTCAGCGGTGTTACTTACACCTCTCAACTCTACTCTGCTGACTTTCCCAAAACCATGGCACCCACACCATCAACAACAATTACCTCTCCCACACTCCCATCCCCAACAGACCCTCTGCCCCACTCCACTTCTCTGTTCCAAAACTTACTCTCTGCTTTCATCAATACACTTTGTGAAATGCATCTTGTTTTCAACCAGTCAGGTTGAGTAAAATGCCCTGCCTTTTGCTTTTCATGCCACTTCTACCTTGTTGTCTCACAGGGGGCAGCAATGAAATACCCACAGGTTCTCACTCCCAATTAAACAAAGCGAATGGTATGTTAGCTTTCATAGCAAAAGGATTTGAGTATAGGAGCAGGGAGGTTCTACTTCAGTTGTATAGGGTCTTGGTGAGGCCACACCTGGAGTATTGCATACAGTTCTGGTCTCCAAATCTGAGGAAGGACATTATTGCCATAGAGGGAGTGCAGCAAAGGTTCACCAGACTGATTCCTGGGATGTCAGGACTGTCTTATGAACAAAGACTGCATAGACTCGGTTTATACTCTCTAGAATTTAGGAGATTGAGAGGGGATCTTATAGAAACTTACAAGATTCTTAAGGGGTTGGACAGGCTAGATGTAGGAAGATTGTTCCCGATGTTGGGGAGGTCCAGGACAAGGGGTCACAGCTTAAGGATAAGGGGGAAATCCTTTAGGACCAAGATGAGAAGGAATTTTTTCACACAGAGAGTGGTGGGTCTCTGGAACTCTCTGCCACAGAGGGTAGTTGAGGCCAGTTCATTGGCTATATTTAAGAGGGAGTTAGATGTGGCCCTTGTGGCTAAGGGGATCAGGGGGTATGGAGAGAAGGCAGGTACGGGATACTGAGTTGGATGATCAGCCATGATCATATTGAATGGCGGTGCAGGCTCGAAGGGCCGAATGGCCTACTCCTGCACCTAATTTCTATGTTTCTATCTAAGAGATTGTCCACCAGCATCAAAATTCTTCTGGAAAATAAGTTACAAAAAATAAAAGGGGAAACAGTCTCTTCCCATCTTTTGATTTTATTACACTCTCCAAAATCTGTGGATATATCAAATGCACAAATTATCCATAGATAATTATCACTTACATACTTTATCTAGTCGAAAATATGTACTAATATATCAATTGGCTGCATTTACATGTGTGTGAATGACCAGGATGGTATTTGCAAAACAAACAGAAACATCTGGAAATAGTAGATCAAATAGCATCTGTGGAGCAAAAAGTTACCCTTTGAAGTCCACCACCTTCCATCAGAAGTGGAAAAAGTACAAGATTGTAAGATGTTGCTTAAAACCATCTTTCGCTGTATCTTGGAGCCGTTTATTCTAATGAAACGCCACGAATCTGAAACATTCGGCTCATCTTTAATCAGAGACTGAATGGCTTCTGGTATTTTAGTAAAAAAAATACTTCCAGTATTTTGTTATTTTATTTCGGATTACCATCATCTGCCGGGTTTTGCCATGAGGGAGTGCATTGTGCATCTGTCACGTCGAGGCTATTTATGATCTATATGTTTACATCGACTTACTTATGGGTCAGAGTAAATGTTTTGACCTAGTCTCCATCGGCCATCAGTGCTTCCAGTCAGGTCCCCATTTTAGTTTTAGTTTCAATATCGATAATTTATTTGCATCACTTGATCAGATTTAGATGCATTTCTGCTAGTGTGGTTATTTTATTGTTGACAATACAAAGAGTTTCTGATTTCGGCAGTGTAGCGGCCTATTAAATTTAGTCACCTCGCTGTTAAAGTCACTCCATGAGTGTAAGTTTAGCTGTTTTATATTTTAGCAAGCACGTTTTTGTTCACTACGTGCATTTATCATTGGATCTAATTAATTTCAATTTATAAAACGATTAACAATTATGAAACACGTTCAAAGTAGTTACCTTGGAAGGCAATGACGGGGTCTCATACCCCATCGAGTTCGATTCTGTTTAGATTAAGTGGAATTCCTTGTACAATCAACGTTGGTAATTGACCTTGTGGCGTTGTCAGCTCCTGTAAACAGCGACGTTGGATGTCGGTGTTTGTTGACAGATGGGCCCGGGACGTGCACACGTGTTTCAACAAACTGTCAAAATCACGTTTAACTGAGCACTGTTTAAATCAAAAGGTGCTACAGACACAAGGCCAGAATCTGGGATCTGATCGGCTATCAGTAACGTTATAATAATTGAGTGCTGCGTTTTGCTCAAGATTCCGGCATGTGCAGGTCCTTGTGTCTTGGTGTAATAATTATCTGGCGCCTCTTCAATATGTTTTATTTTGCCGGAGTGAGGAATTTATCAACACGAGGAATTCAGCCAGGGAAACTGGCCAGATATCATGACCAGGGACATTTATTGGAATGCAAAACAGTTCGAAATGTACAATTACAGCGAACGGGAATGCTCCCCGCGAGGGTCTGTATTTGGGAGGAGAGTGTGAATGGCATCTCGGGCGACAGAATGTTTATATTGTTGACGTTTTAAGATATTTAGTGAATGATATGTACGCAGGGCTAAGATGCAGGGGTGTAAACTCTGATTCTCATCTACTTGGTGCTTAAGGCTTGAAGATCTGCATTGGCCAGTTCTGATTAATTTAATAATGTCGATTGTCTCGCGAATTAATTCCTGTCAGAAGTCTACTTTTTCCTACTGCATTTGTCTTCTATGAGGCGATTATTGACCTATCAATATATTTATTATTTAAACGTAAGTCACTATTTATTTTTTGGCTCGGGCCAGGAGTAATTTAATATTTATTGCTCCGGCAAGATCCTTTAACCCCCACCCACTCGCGAGTTTTGAGACTATATCCAGAATTGGCAAAAAATTGACATTGGGTAACTGGATCTGTAAACCTCTGCAACCCTGGCACTCTGTATCTTGCAAATATTACCCTAAATTCGTTAACTTCCGAAAGGTCGGAAATGGTTGTTAGTGTAATGTTTGTAAAATTATTTCACGCAGAATGTTTATTAAAAATGGAAACGTCCCAATAAAAAGCACATCAGCGCTGTGCAGAAAAAAGTTCAGTACAAAAGAAAAACCGCCGGCAATCTTGCCGTATACGAAACCCCTCAAAAATAATTAAGTGGAAAAGTAATTGCATTAGAAATTGAAAAATGAATAATTCTAACCGAATATTTGACGAGAATATTGCAAGATTCACAAGTACTCGTGCTCAGGCGGGGAAGAGCGCCGGAGGAAATTTAGCCTTTCCTGCTAATTGAGAACGAATACATGTCAACGATTGTAATAAGAATGAACTAAGAATGCCGGTTCAATATTTTGTTTTTGTTTCTGACTAATAATGAGTAATTTAAAACAAATAATTCCTTAATTGCATTGGTTTGACCATCTCTTATCTTGTCCAGGTCTCTGGCTCTGGGGCATCAGTACTCGTCTCTCGGTTCCCAACCCATCCTCTGCGGTAGTATCCCGGGTCTAGTCCCAAAGCAACTCCGCTTCTGCAGGAACTACATCGAGATCATGCCCAGTGTGGCCGAGGGAGTCAAGATCGGAATCCAGGAGTGCCAACACCAGTTCCGGGGCAGGAGGTGGAACTGCACCACTGTCAATGACAACCTGGCCATCTTCGGGCCAGTTCTGGATAAAGGTATTTCAAGCTGACACTCCCAGGCAAGATCAGAATGGCGGAATACTAACACACCTTCCATTCAGGGGAGGGGCGGAGGGAGTGAAAACCGAAAAAGAAAGACTTTTTGCAGAAATGCTTACACTATGAAAACACACAATCTTTTACTGAGTAGCCCCAAGTAAAATTAACCAAATGGGCAGGGTAAACTTATGGTTAGAATAACTCTACCCTCCAAAAACAAATGTAATTGTTTGTATAACCAATCCAAATACATGCATTTGAAATAGCAAGTGTCATCGGGAATGTTAAACCGTTTTCTGTCAAATCACTCGATAGTGTATAACTATTTACTGCTAATGAAATTATATGTTGGTCAATGCTAAACTGGAATTCTCAGGAGTTTGAGGATGACTAATCTGGAATGGAGGAACATCACATCTATTCATTGTTATCAATTTCAATGGACAAACCAATGGTCACATTGGAGATTAGAACAGTTTGTTTTTATGCGTGGTTGCATTGAAATGGAGAATTGGTAGGGAATTGGAATTTGTTAGTCAGCGTCAACTTCGTTTAGTGCAAAATTCCGTGGCACGTTATCCTAATTTCCAAATTTAAAGCCTCCATCGGTCACTTGCCGCTGTATCAACAGCCCCGAATTTACCAGGGAAATACAAGTTTAAGAATCTTTTCTGTCTGGGATGGGGCTGAGGAAGGGGTCCCTGGTGAGTCGTGAATTCCCACAAATTGTTGGGGGATTTGTGCTCTTCCAATCCAGGGTCAGCTTCACTGTATATGTAAAAACAAAATTGCGCGTGTGTGTGAGGGGGAGGGGGTTGTTGCTGTGTTTGTGAGGCATGTAGCTAAATCTTCAGAGGGTTGGGATGTTTCTAACCACGTCGTGATGATACTATTGAGATTGTGATGCGGCCGCGTTGCCACTTACCTTCAGAGACTCATAACGTGAACAAGTAAAACGACCGAGTTCTTCTCCTTCAAGTAATGATATTGACATCATTGTCACGTGTAGTGAGATAAAGTAAGAATCTTTATCTCGGTACACTTCATACCATGCATGAGTGCAATCCCACCATCCCACCAAAACAGTTGTTCTTGTCTGTTTTTTATAAATATTTAAAAAAAATCCTAAATTCCTTGGTTCTCGTTTAATTTAACCTTCCCCTCTCCTTATATCTTATTTGGCCAATTGTACTCTTAATGTACCATGTTTCCTTCTTGATCATTTGTCTCCCTCTCCCTCCTTCATTCTAAGAAGCGCACTGGTTAACTGGTGGCAGACATTAAGTTCCCCGTTATCTTGTTCTCTTCAGTGTGCCTTTGTTAGCTCAAATGTGACCATCTTGCAGTGCAATATCAATTAACTCAGCAGGACAGGCAGCATCTCTGGAGAGAAGGAATGGGTGTCATTTCCAGTCGAGACCCTTCTTCAGACTGAGAGTCAGGGGAAAAGGAAACAAGATATAGATGAAGTAGAGAGATATGTAACAAATGAATGAAACATATGCAAAAAGAAACAATGATAATGGAAACGGGCCATTGTTAGCTGTTTTCTAGGTGAGAATGAGAAGCTGGTGAAATTTGGGTGGGGGGGGGATGAAGAGAGAGGGAATGCAGAGGTTTCTTGAAGTTAGAGAAATCAATATTTGTACCACTGGGTTGTAAGCTTCCCATGCAAAATATGAGATGCAGCAACCTCATTCCAGCAACCGCTGGCATAGTATTTTTGTGATTGTACGGTATTGAAATAAAAACAAAACTAGCATTAGAATCTACACAATAACGACAGATTTACTGTGTACTCTGCCACAGAAGGTAGTTGAGGCCAGTTCATTGGCTATATTTAAGAGGGCGTTAGATGTGGCACTTGTGGCTAAAGGGATCAGGGGGTATGGAGAGAAGGCAGGTACGGGATACTGAGTTGGATGATCAGCCATGATCACATTGAATGGCAGTGCAGGCTCGAAGGGCCGAATGGCCTACTCCTGCACCTATTTTTCTATGTTTCTATGTTTTTCTATGTTTCTATTTCTGTTACCAGAAACACCACAATGAAATCTTCAAAGGGACATGTACCAAATTCCTCAAATCGTTATATGTTCCATTGAATCTGTGTGACAGTAGCTAAATTCATTGTAGGATGGTGCTAATTTCGTTTCACTGTCACGTTTAATGCTACAATGGTACTTGGGTACTAGCAGTGGAATCGGTGATAAGCAAGTCAACTGTGTATCTAGTTGACCATCTGCCACCCTGCATTGCACAAATCCACAATAAAGAGCACTGTTGAATAATCTTGGCAATTAATCTCTATCTACTAGTTTACAATAGACCCAGCCTTGAGGTGAGGGAAAACTTTTTGGAAGTTATATGTCAATAGTCACCTGCTCCTCACAACCAAGTTGCATTTACCATATGTATAAGAAAGAACTGCAGATGCGGGTTTAAATCGAAGGTAGACACGAAATGCTGGAGTAACTCAGCGGGACAGGCAGTATCCCTGGAGAGAAGGAACGGATGATGTTTTGGGTCGAGACCCTTCTTCAGTCTAGAAAAGGGTCTCGACCCGAGACGTCACCCATTCCTTCTCTCCAGAGATGCTGCCTGTCCCACTGAGTTACTCCAGCATTTTGTGTCTACCTGCTTTTACCATATGTTATATCTCAGATTATTCATTCACTGTATCAAAAATATTACTTTCAAAGGGAAAGCCATCTAATTTGTATTTAAATGATCAGCATAAAACACACTGACCACATAGGGAACTGGTTCCACAGACTGAACACTTAATCTCCAATGGTCCATATGATATTGTAGCATCGTTTTAGTGTTCAAATGTACTTGGATAATAACTTTGTTTAAGGATTAAGCTTGCTCTTCAAATCTTCTAATTGAATATATTTTCAATTCTGTTCAAATAATTTCATTTCCATTCTCTAATTCTCAAACTCACCCAGCCCAACAAACCTCGAAATCTTTGATTTTAACCAAATTTTAATTCTTGCATAACTTCTATTCCCTCCATCCATTATTGGTAAACATTTCTTCACCATCTAGGTTCTAACCCCTGAAAATCCACCTCATCATGCATTCCTTCCTCCTGCAAGTCTATAGTAACACCTTTCCAGTTACACCTGAAACGTCACCTACTCCTTTTCTCCAGAGATGCTGCCTGACCCTCTAAGTTAATTCTGTGTCTATCTGCAGTGTAAACCAGCATCTGCCATTCTTTTCTACACATTAGTTTCTTGGCATTGATGTTAATTTTTGGCTGCTTACACTTTTGTGAGGTGCTTTTCCATATGCTCCTTCATTGAACATGACAGAAATGCAAGCACTGAAGAAATACACTGTGATGCTGGAAATTAGGAATCAAATACTAGAAAGGAGTCCTGGAGCGTTATAGCTTAGAAACTGGTCCTATTCCCTAACTTGTCCATGCCGACCAAGTTGCCTGAACAAGATTAGGTAATTTTTTAGGTTCAGTTGATCCAGCTTACAACCCAATGGTATGAACATTGAATTCTCCAATTTTAGTTAACTTCTACAAACTCATCCCTCTTTCCCTGAACCCTGGCTGTCCTTGCAGTAGTTTCTCCCCCCCCCCCCCCCTCTCCCCCTCTACCTACATTCCTTCCTCCAGCTACCCAATTTGCAGCCTTTCTATCCTCTGGCTTCATAATTTGCAAAATTTTATCCTTTAGGCTTGCACCTGTTTTTTTTAATCTCTGGCCTTTGTACACCATTCTGCCTATCAACCACCCCCATCACCGGTGTTCGCCTATTACTGTCCATGCTTGTCCGCCCCTCCTCTCTACCTGCTTTCCTTCCCACTCCCCATGCAATTAATTTGAAGAAAGGTCTAAACATCTATCAATGTTCTTCAGAGATGCTGCATGACCCTCTGAGTTATTCAAGCATTTTGTATCTTTCTTTGGTACACCAACATCTGCAGTTCCTTGTTATTACATTTTGCCTGACCAAGGTAGTTCCTGTACCTGCTTCATATGCCTCCGAACCTTTTCAAGCCATGTATCATGCACCATAATCTCCAGCACTCGTTCCATATTATGTACTACCCTCTGTATGAAAACATTGCCACTCAGATCCATTTTAAATCTTTCCCATTTCACCTTAAGCACCATGCTCAATACTCGAGTACTTAAACGAACGTGAAACAAAATTAATGTGTCAAACTGAGTTTTCATTGGGACATATACTGGTAAATTGTTCTTGAATTTGGCCTTGTTATATGGTTGGCTGAATCATAATTTTGTTTGTGGCAACATAAACAGAAATCACCCCCACTTACAAGTCTAAGATTTACTTTAGACTTGGTGCCATGATTATAATTGAGAAGGGATAAGAATAACTCAATTTGATAATGCTACCACATTCTAGTCCATTTACTTTTTGTCAAATCATGGATTCAAGTAAAGAGGAGTGGAAACCCATTAGTTTTATCTTTCAACATTAAATTCACCCTACTGCATCCAAGGGTATTTTTTTCTTATTTATACTTGGAAAAGCACTTAAGATAGACAATAACTGAGATTTAAATGGAAATAAATGTCTTTTGAGTTATTTTTAAACATCAAATTTAGTTTCATAAAATAGAGTAAGTAAAAATTTAGTTCAATTTGCTATGGGAAATTATTGAGTTAGCAATTAAAGACTAATGAAATTGAGTTTTTAAAAATTAATGTAATGTTTTTAATCAAGGTTATCTGTAAAGAAGACAATTCCATAATTTATTTTAATGGTCACCAGTGCAATTGTCAACATGTTAAAGTTTGAAGCTTGGAGATTTGTTTAATGTCCTTTATTTTTAAAATTGAACAAACCTTTGCAAAGGAACAATTTCCATAATGCGGATTATTATCATAGGTGCAAAAACTACAAGGTAAATCATATAGAAATGGTGTTGTTTGCCAACACAACTATAAACAGCAGTCGGAAGTGAAATACTGGGATGGTGAGGTGACTCATTTTGGGATCCTGGAAGAGGATGAGGTAGTGTAGGAAAAACACTTCAACTTCAACAAACTGCATGATAGATATTGCAAATATGTGAAAAATATTCACATGTAAGTATTGGTTCTTAAGGTTTTATAGGATTATGTAGAGCAATATATGTTGGTGGCAGTTTTGCATGCTGCACTACTTTTCATATCATGTGTATTTGGATGCTTTATGTTTGAGTCACAAATAGTGCTTTTATGTATCTATAATACCAGTTAGGGTTTGGTGAGTCAAAGTTTGGATTGATAACAAATTCTTCCAAATATATTATAAACACAGTATATGATGACTGTTTATGGTATGATGCATTGTAGTATGGTAGCAGGGTTTCAGACACGTAATGTTGGCCATGTTCTCTGTTGCCTCTATTGCAGTCTCTGGCTTTAAAGCTACATCAATTAGTTTTTCAACAGATACAGTATCTATTTCAATAAACTTACATAGATTTTATTCCATACAAACTACCTCCTGCTTTTCTTTCTCTCGTTGTACCAACATAACCCTTTGTTTTATTCTCCATTATCTATTTATTCAGTTTCCCAATACAGCCATCGATGCCATCCTTCTCAATCTGACCACGTGGTTCTGAATTACTCTGTATTAGCATGTGTAATATTGGAAGCAATTAAAAAAAAATAAAGTCAAACTCTCATAATATTGCATTAATTGAAAGACGGTAGTGACACACTTTGCTTCTGCCACCCTGCAATTGCATGAATCCACAATATGCAGAGCAATTAGTGAGGCTAGTAAGGCAATTAACGCATCAATCTGTTAACCGTTTCAATGTTAGTATCTCCCAAATTTCATTCCGGATGATGTTTGGTAGATTTGGAAAGGATAATTCATTGAGATATATAAGAATGCAATGTAAACTATTTATATTTGCACAATTTACCTAAAGATCATATTACATAGATTTGTAAAATATAGTGTAGCTTTAGTAGTTCTAGATGAACAGCCAAAAACTGGCATTTAGTTACTGTATCACCTGAAGTAATTGGATTGAAAACAACAACATACAATTCCATAATGTATAAAATGCCAATTATTTATATTTTAATAAATTGGCATTTTTAACTAATTCAGTATGTACTAGTCATGCTATCAACTATCTGCGAATAATGGCATAGTTATCATAGAAACACAGAAACATAGAAATTAGGTGCAGGAGTAGGCCATTCGGCCCTTCGAGCCTGCACCGTCATTCAATATGATCATGGCTGATCATCCAACTCAGTATCCTGTACCTGCCTTCTCTCCTTACCCTCTGATCCCCTTAGCCACAAGGGCCACATCTAACTCCCTCTTATATATAGCCAATGAACTGGCCTCAACTACCCTCTGTGGCAGAGAGTTCCAGAGACTCACCAAACTCTGTGTGAAAAAAGTCTTTCTCATCTCGGTCTTAAAGGATTTCCCCCTTATCCTTAAGCTGTGACCCCTTGTCCTGGACTTCCCCAACATCGGGAACAATCTTCCTGCATCTAGCCTGTCCAACCCCTTAAGAATTTTGTTAGTTTCTATAAGATCCCCTCTCAATCTCCTAAATTCTAGAGAGTATAAACCGAGTCTATCCAGTCTTTCTTCATAAGACAGTCCTGACATCCCAGGAATCAGTCTGGTTGTGTCATTGAGTCAATATATTAAAGCATCATGGTTACCTTTCAGAGACTTGTATATCAATAAATCCATTATTCCCAAATATTATCGAGTGAGATATCCAATATTAGAAATGTTGTATTTTAAGTAAGATTTGGATGACTAGAGGATGCAGATATGTGTTTCTGAAGAAGAGGAGGATGCCCTTCAGTCTGAAGAAGGGTCCCGACCCAAAATGTCATCTATGCATTTTCCCCAGGAATGCTGCCTGGCCCACTGAGTTACTCCAGCATTTTGTGTCTTTCACTGACACACATAATGTGGTTATTATTGCATCGTTTTATGTGGGACATTTCCATGTGCAAACTATCTGCCCATTTCTGATATTATGTTGGGTTACACAAAAAGCTGGAGAAACTCAGCGGGTGCAGCAGCATCTAAGGAGCGAAGGAGATAGGCGACGTTTCGGGTCGAGACCCTTCTTCAGATTCTCCAGCATCTGCAGTTCCTTCTTTAACACTCTGATATTATGTTATTGACTTCACTTCATAATCAAATCATTAATGTTGGAATTCTGTGAAGTTTCTATGTATGCCCAAATTCATCCAATATTGATATGTTCCAAACAGTTACACTAGCCACTAGTTACACTAGTCTGAAGATGGGTTTCGGCCCGAAACATTACCTATCTCCTTCGCTCCATAGATGCTGCTGCACCCGCTGAGTTTCTCCAGCCTTTTGTGTATCCTCGATTTTCCAGCATCTGCAGTTCCTTCTTTAACAGTTACACTAGCCATGTTAAGAATCAGTAAACTAACCTGCACATCACACTATAAGGTTACTTGGATGAAATACTGTGAATCTGCACAGATTTATCCAATAAAATCATATAAAATATATGTGGTGTTGTAAAGTATAAGGCTTCACTGGCACACGGTATAAGTTTGAACATAACCGTTGAAGGAATTTTTGGAAACACTGAGGAGAGGGTAAATTGAAAATCAGTGTAGGATTCTCTTTGCAGATAGCGTTCCAAACAAAACAAAACGCAAGGAGTTTTAGGGTGCTGAAATAATTTCCATACCTTTGTCAGAATGTGCAAGTGAAAGGCTTTGGGTGGGGACCTATATCAGGACTTTTATCACCAAAGTTGGTGAGCTATCTACACAAAAGGAAAATAATCTCTAAGGTAATAATGAGCTGAAATATCATATCAGCAGGCCCTTTTCAATTATATTGTTAAATATATGTTGGTTTCCACACGCCTGACTACCCCAGTTGAGTTTACTAATTATCACCACATTTCTTTCATTGCTTGGCTCCCTACCAAAATATGTGTCAGTTGAGGGAACATTCTGCTTGATGACATCTCGCTTTCCATCTGCCTCCGCACATTGCATATCTCCTGCATTTTCAGCCGCCTAAGGCCATTTTTGATTAAATTTATATGCAGAGAGCACGGGATGAACTGGTGACTTCATGCAGACAGATCAACAAGTGATAAACATGGGTACACAAAAGGCTGGAGAAACTCAGCTATCCACTCAGAAACTTAGCCTCCGTTGATTCGGGTCATGGGTTAAAAGCCCACCCGGGCACAACTAATCGTAGAGAACTGCAGAAGAGCTCTCTATGGGTGAGACATTTGACCCAGGTCCCCTTAGATGAACTAACAAAATCCCATGATAGAATTCTGAAGAATTTCTCCCAACGTCCCACCCAACATTCAGCAATATTCAGTCTGAAGAAGGGTCTCGACCCAAAACATCACCCATTCCTTCTCTCCAGAGATGCTGCCTGTCCCTCTGAGTTACTCCAGCATTTTGTGCCTACCTTTTATTTAAGCCAGCTTCTGCAGTTCTTTCCTACACATGACTCAAGAAAACCCAGATTGTCGTCTTTATGACATTGCAGGCCACAAGAGAATGCAGGGCATTCATATGTTATATCAGTAAGAATACCTCTGTGCATTGTTAATTAACAGGGCGGCACTGTGGTGCAGTGGTAGAGATCCAGGTTCAATCCTGAACTATGGCTGCTGTCTGTACTGAGTTTGTATGTTCTCCCTGTGACCGCATGGGATTTCTCCAGGTACTCCGATTTCCTCCCGTCAAAAAGATATGCAGGTTTCTAGGTTAATTGGCTTCTGTAAATTGTCCATAGTGTATAGGATAGAACTAGTGTCGGTGATTCTTGGTCGGCATGGACTAGGTGGGTCAAAGGTTCTTGTTTCCACGCTGTATCTCTAAACTCTATAATACAGTTTAAATTTTCCAAAGAACATGAATGGCACTTTATAATTAAAAGTCTTTCTTTCCCTGCTATATTGCCAAGTGTAAAATTGATCCATCTTGGCTTCATAAATCTGAGGTTTGATTGCAATTGCTGAATATTTAGGACCTGTCAGATCTTGGCCAGGAAGATATCGGGCTAAATGTGCCGGCTCTGGCTTGGATTCAGCTACTCCTGAGTATCAAGTCTCGGACATTTGAGAACCTATTCTAAGTCTAGGAAATGAAGAATGCTGTGGTGGATTACTGGATTTCATATTACGATTTGTTGTGTAAAATTATAATATGGTGGTCTAAAACGTGGATTCATATACAACTGTAATCCTATCTATTACTACACTAAGTAGGGTGTATAAACATGTTGGTTTTGAGATAAAGCCATGGGAAACCAATTACAAATGCTTAAAGAATTTAGATGAGGTTTCTTCTTTAGTTATTTTAATAACGTTTTAGATCCCTTTATTTTAAATATGTTAACACCGAAGGCAAAACTAGAGGCAAAGATCTGGAACACAATTTTGTAACTCCCACAATGAAACATGTGATGTGATATGCATTTGGTAAATAGTTTTATCATTTTTGGAATACATCTCATTTTATGCAATTTGTATATCATTTCTTAAACATTTCTGTGTTGTTAAATCTGCATTGTATGGTGGATTTCTACTCTGATCAAATTGGTTGTATCATGCAACATTAGTCTTTTTGACTGAGTGCTCTCAGCATGAAGCCCCAGTGTCTATGCAGCAGTCTCGTATACACTGGATGAATGAAAATTCATAGCAAGCTCATCCATAGTGATACAATAGATTTTCCTGGTGAATGATGCTCCCAGTCGAAGGCATACATTCCAAACACAACCCCTCTGAACGCTCAATATATTTAAAACTTGTCTGCCCTTGTGCTATTAGTGACGCAGGAGAGCTGCCATTGAGCCAGAAATGACACCCTTTAGAGTCATACGGTGTAGAAACAGGCCCTTCGGCCCAACCTATCCACACCAGCCAATAAGTCTCAGCTACACTAGTCGCACCTGCTTGCATTTGGCCTATATCCCTCTAGATCTGTCTAGTTACCTGTAAAGCATTGACACATTTATTGCTTGTTGATGGCAGCTTGCTGTGCATTAGAAATTGGTGAACATTCAAGTCTTACCTGCCCTTCCTTCCCACAAGTCCCATGGTGATATCCTAGTTTTTTTTGCTGTTCTTTCCATTCAATCTTTTGCATTTCCTCAAATTAGTTTAGTTCAACTGTCATTTATTAAGCGTTTGCCCCTAGTTTCAGTAACTGGAGGTGTATTATGCTTGATTATAATGCTATATTTTTCCATGTTTTAAATTATTCCTGGTACCACCTTGATCTTTAGTTATAGAAAGAAACAGTTGCTTCTGCAAGGTTTAAGATATGTAGCTATTTGAGATTTTGTTGAACGTTAGGGTTTCTCATTTGGTGAACTGGCAGGAATGGCAGAAAAAAATGAAGTGGTGAGACTTCTCCTGTCTCTTAAGTCCAGAACCTACTGCCCAAGATCCACATAGAAAAACACCACACAAAGCCTCAAATCTCAGTCAGCGGATTTATAAGAGCCTCGGATGGGAAACAGAAACACTGTTGTGGTTGGGACTTATGAGGCTAATAGCAGTATAGAAAGTAACATGGAGATACAATGCAGATTTGTACTACAATGAGAAAATTAATCACACACTCTTCAGGACTTTCCGTTCCAAGCCCATGAGAAGCCAAGCAGGGTGTGGGGAACATTATCCTGTGAGGAAACCTTAAGCAGACTGAGCCCGTCTGCAGTCTCAACTTTAAAAGAATGAGAAGTGATGACATTGAAACAAAGACATTCTTATGGACTTAAGAGGGTGGATGCTGGGATGGCGTTTCCATGGCTGGAGTTTCCGAAACCAGTTACAAAAGAAGGAGATTAGGACTTAGACGAACACTTTCTTCATCCAGAAGATGGTTAGTCTTTGAAATTATCTACCCAAGATGGTTGTGGGGAAGGACATTTGCGGAGTGCATTCAATTTAGAGATTGATAGATTTTTGGATAGTGAGTAAAGTAATGGTTATGGGGTTAGGACAGGGGAGTCATGTTCAGTTAAATGATTAGCCACAATCTCATTGAGAACAGGAGCAGGTAAGGGGCCAAATGGCCTACTCCTACTTCAGTCTATTTTTATATTAATACATGAATGCCACAGATCCACCCTCTGGTGTAAAGTTCTCCTATATCCAGCACAGACAGCTTTCAGTACAGAATACAACAAGAATCACTTTGCACCCTGTGACTGAGAAATTTGATTGTGCAGGTCTGTTTATTTCTGCACTCTACCACTGATAATGTATTATGGATGAATTGTACCGCAGTTATTATTATCTCCTGGTATTCCCAACACAAATCATCTAATTCAGGATCTGGTGTACACCAAGGGGTTTTTGGAGCATTGTGGGGTAATAGGAGCATGTGGGCCTGGGAGCAACTGAAACTGGTCTTTCTCAAAGGTCTTTCTGTTGTGATGTACTGGATGGACTAGGACTGTCGGAAACTATGTTATGAGCTTAAGTGGTGATTCTTGTGTACTGCCTTGGTCATATCTACTATTCTTATTCTTGCACTTTGTTATAATTGTGCCCATGTATAGTAGGAGTTTACTGAATTGTTTGCAGAAAAAAGAATGTAATTCTCCCTAGGCACATGTAACTAAAAAGTACCAATGAACAATTGAGGATTGGGGAAAAACGAAGGGAGGAATAGCAAGGAAGCCAAGGAAACAGTCGACAGCAGACAATAGAAAACATTGGATAAAAGTAAGAGCATGGCTGTCAGCATCATTGTAAATTCAAGCCTCCATTTGCAGCTGCTCCATCACCTAATCAAAGAATTGTTTGCTATTTTTGTATATGGTCACAAAGAGGGACCGTTTGATGAAGGATTGCACCTTAGTAGTTTCATAATGTGTCTGTTAATGCTCCCATAAGGTTGTGGCTTTCACTTTCTTACTCGTTTTGTTTGTTTACAACTTTCTGTGATGACCTGTTAAACAGATAAATACTACATTATAAAGCATGAAAACTCATTGACCTGTCACCTCTGCTTACAACATTTCTTAAAATCAATGATCAAATATTTGACCACAGCTCCTCAACGCAGTCCTTCAGCTTGCCATCATTTGTTTTAATGTGCTTCTTTAAAGGTTAATTCAAGTTGCCATCAGGTATTATTTTTTTATTGTTAAAGAGGATATCATGGATTACAATACTTGCATTATTTTCAGATTCTAGATTTAAATACAGCCTAGATTGAAGGGTTAAAATTTATCTGCCAGCCAGCTGCTGGAGATTCTTCAAATATATTTTTTGAGCAGGCATG
This sequence comes from Raja brachyura, assembly GCA_963514005.1. The sequence continues at coordinate 10,635,266 of OY740812.1, read as the reverse complement.
TTTAATTTTCTAGAAAGATATCAAATAGGTCCCTCATACTCACTGAATTACTGACCCCACCTAATGGAATGAAAATTGATCACTTTTTAAGGAAATTATGACTCTGGCATTGTGTAGATTACCTCAATTGATTGTGGTCTGGCTATATTTCTGAGATGGAATTTAATTTCCATCTAACCTTTACACTGGGATCATTGATGCTAATATGGGATGCTAGCAATAAATATGTGGCAGAAAATTACAATCTTTCAGCTGTTGAATCATCATTCTGGGATGATCTACAACTAATCTGAAACTTATCTAGACCACAGCTAACTTTCATGTGGCTATGAGAGTAGGTGAAAGATCCTGAAGCAAATAATTAACCTTCTGACTTTTCAAAGCATTCACAAAGCACAAGTCGGAACTGTGATGGAAAAAGTCTCTAGTTGTTTGGATGAGAGCTGAAGCAGCAATACCCAAGCAATGGAGCAATCCTGGATAATGCAATCTATTTAACTGGGTTCAAACCTCACACTCAGAATATTTACTCCTTCCACCACTTGCACACTACAGCTATTACATACCAGCTATAAAATTCACAGCAGCAATTCATAAACGCTTCCATGGCAGTACCTTCCAAACTCCAGTCTCTGTCACCTAGAAACACGGGAATAGGGGGCACATATATTGTCTTTCCGCTGACTGGTTAGCATGCAACAAAAACTTTTCACTGTACCTTAGTACATGTGATAATAAACTAAACTAAACACAAGGAAACACTGATGTCTGCCAGTATCCCTGCTTACCACACACCATAATTAGAAGTTCATAACCATTCCTTTTTGTTTACATCCTCCCTAATATTACTAGGGAATTCCATCGCCACCAGAGCTGAAACAGTTCAAGTTCGCATTTCCCAATCATCTTCCCTTAGCAATTAAATGCTGGATTTCCATACCACTGGAAACAACAAATTATCACAAAAAAAACTTTAAATTGTGTAAAATGTATATTGTGTATAAAGGAAAAAGGAGCAAAGTAAGAACTATATACTTTATTCTGATATAAATATGCTTTAATTCTGATAAATTTTCAGCTGCACAATCTAGAGTCATAGTCATAGAGTGATACAGCGTGGAAACAGGCCCTTCGGCCCAACTTGCCCACACCAGCCAACATGTCCCAGCAACCCTAGTCCCACCTACCTGCGCTAGTTCCACATCCCTCCAAACCTGCACTATCCATGTGCCTCTCTAACTGGTTCTTAAATGTTGGGATAGTCCAAGCCTCAACTACTATCTTGCAACTTATTCCATACACCCACCACTCTTTGTGTGGAAAAGGTTACCTCTCAGATTCCTGTTAAATCTTTTCCCCTTCTCCTTGAACCTATGTCCACTGGTCCTCGATTCTGGGCATGAGACTCCATGCATCTGCCATCTCTATGATGTGTTAACTTTAAGTCAGTGATTTGTTAGTCTTAATATTAAGCCAGCCTCATGTCTATGTTGGTTTATATGATTTGTCAAAGTCAGCAGGCTGGAGACTACTATAATGAGATACTGAATTGCTGAGGTACTGATCACAACGATCATCAAAGCAAATGTGTCATTATTTTCTCTTTTAGTGTCCCATGCAGTGATGTGAAGGCTTAGATAACAGGTCTTTCAATTCTGCATGACATTGAGGAACAGACAATAAAAATTAGATTGCTTAATGTGTGGGTTTATGATATTGAACCATATATGAAACAGAGTTACTGTTCAATCCCCATTTGTTATACTGCCTAAATAGCAATTGAATTGGTGGAATTTGGTTGAAAAAAATTAGACTAGCAATAGTTTAAGAAAATCAGTCCTGTTTCTCCACATTCAATTTATGCCAGTGAAAAGAAATGGAATGTATTACAGATTAATTCCCTTTCACAATTATGTAACAGAGTTAAAAATCAAAAGGCTGCTGATGTTGGAAATCTGAGATAAAATAGAATATAGTCATAGTACTCAGGAGGCCAAGGAGTATCTGTGGAAAGAGAAACCGAGGTAACGTTCCAGGTCAAATTGTAGAGTCCATGTCGAGTGGATAATGCATGTTAGAATTTTTCCCATCTGCCAACCTCCACCTAAACTTGGAGAAATGTATTCCATGTCCCACAGCAGCTGTAATGAAGGGTATGGTTCATTATCCTGTGGTGTCATGCCTGAGGCTAATGGGTATAGTACAAACCAAAGTAACTTCACACACATCTTATCATCCATTAATAAAAGCAATTTTCACCCCCATTTGTTTGAACTGGATTCAAAGCTCGATACCAGAAGTTTATCGTCATTGATCCTTAATTATCAAACATTACGTTAGAAGACTTTTTTTTGGATGTATTTGTACAAAATCAGAACATTGTTTTATTATCTGTTCCTAGTACGCATTTTTTTTTGTGGCCAAATAAATCTAAGTCACTGCAAATTAAATTGAACTTCAGTTACTTATGTGGTATGAAGTTATGAAATTACCTGCACTTGGTTCTGTCTGGATGGGGTGGCACTCTTGACCAAAGGTCTCACAGACAATTCACAGGATTATATAATTTTTGTACCAGTAGTAAGTGTGGAACTGCTAAAATTAATGAAACAAAACCTAGATCATTGCTGGCTGTCAATAAGGGAAGGCTAAGGCCAGTGGAGATTCAAAATGAGCCTAAAGTCGTACCGTAAAAATAATACATGGAAGAGCGTATTTCATTTAATGTTGCTGGTAATTATTGACGACTTTACCATCTGTGGCCTTATTTGAAGAAAGTCTCTTTGATAATTGTCCATTACTCTGCTTAACCTCATATATCAGACAATAGAATTGGGATCAGGTCAAGTCTAATGGTAGTTGCATCTGATGATTCCACTAGAAATTATATTTATTCAGCAAATAAATGGTCCAATATAGGTAGTTTAAATATTGCCTAGTTTTGTGTATGCTTCAAATTATCTGGTGCGAAAAACTTCACCCATTATGTTTTTACATCTGGACAGAACTATTTCAGATGTCTTCTGGCCAGACTACAATCTTCCACCCTCCATAAACATCGATTCACCCAAAACCTCTGAACACGTTATCTATCAGCTTGGTGTTTGTTGAGCTACACTGTGCCCCAAATTAGCAGTCGCAAAGATTCCCTCCCAAACCTTTCATTGGGTGTGAAACACCATCCTTTTGAACCTCTCCATCTGTGTTCTCTAACCCCAATGAAACAGGCTTCAACGTGAGACCAAACACAGGGCAAAACTAGCCCCAGATTGTACTATGGGCTAAATTGAGATTGAAACCGACATCCTGAAGGAATCCTGTGAATGTTATGAAGTTCTGATTCAGGTTAACCTTGGCACAAAATGTATAGGTAGATCGGATAGTCAAAATCTATATCCATTCATCATCATCATCAGCAGTCACTCAAAACGAGTATGACTGTCCTCTCCTGAGGACACCTGTGCATGACATTGTTTAACATGGGGAGACTGGTGCACAGACAGCCACCACACGGTTCTTGACAGATCTGGGTCAAGATCCAGTGGCATGGAGTTCAAGACGACCGGTGACACTTTTCTGCTGCAGCCTTCATCCGCCTTCCAGCCGGTGTGACGCTCCACTAAAGTAAGCTATCATCCTCCGCCTGTTCCACCGTTGAGGTCTTGGTTGGATTGTGCTTTGTCAGGGACATCCCCCTCGACCCTACCACCATGGGTGGCCCTACCAGGGGCATAGCTCCAGATGGCTTCGATCTCAGGACCACACGGGCTTCTCCACCACGACAAGGTGACAATCCATGGAGAAGCATCCATTATATCCATTCTCTTATGTATTTAGTTCATGAACTCCTAAATTACATGAATGAGATCTCTAATTTTCTGAATTCTATTCATCCTTGAAGCGTAGAATCAGGCAGCAAACAGGAATGTTTCCCTGTGTAACCAACAAAGTGGAAAACTTTGCTGCTTACTAAAGATGGACAATTCTAATCTGGCCAAATGCTGTTATAGTTGTCCACTCTTAATCATCAGCAGATCATGAGAGATGTCATCAAGAGATATTTACACTTCTTAATCTATCAACATTGCATGGTTTGTGTTCCACCAGAATCATAATTTCAGACCTCTTTACCAGAATTAATCCACACTGGGGCAAAGTCTCTGAGTTTCATATGTAAGATGGCACTTACAATGGCACTTGATATGAAGATATTATTTGACCAGAGGTTACATCAAATCGATCCACAAAAGATTGAAGTCAATAGGAATCAAAGGAAAATTCTTGTCTAACATTAGCTCATACACATGATAAGAGGACGATTATATGAATGGAAGTCAATTATCAAACTGAAGTCATCACCCCAGGAGCTCCTCAGGCAGTGTGGACCATCTCATTTAGCTGCTCCTCCTTCCATCAGGTCAGAATTGTGTAAGATCACTGATAATTCCGCAATCTGGGTCCATTCCCAATTTCTCGGATTTGTACAAGTCTGGACCAATATTCAGCTTTGAGCTGAAACTCAACAAGTAACTTTCATACTATACAAGTAACAGGCGTGAACCATTTCCAGCACAAGAAAGTTCAATAACCTTCCAAAGGCATTCAATGACGTAAACATCATCCAAACCACTTGGACAACATCGAGGCGACACCGTTGATGAACAGCTTGACTGGACACATATTTTGATATAGGTTTTCCACAGTGAGTAGATGACATCCCAACTATCCATCCCTCTGGATCAGCGCAGCTCCATCAAAACTCATAAAAGTTCACACCATGGCAAAGCAGGGTGTTTGACACTCTTCTCGACATCAACAAGATGTACTCCTGCAACATGTACTCCAAGCACATACCCACGCACACCTGTGGCCCCACACCCCCACCAACCCCAATCAGCTGCCTGTACAATTATCCTTTCTCCCCTTCAAAAAAGATGACCACTCTGCCTTGATCACCAGTCTGTGGTCTACATTCAAACTGCTGAAGCTCCCTGCTACTGTGGGAGTACTCTCAGTGCACATGCAGGCAACCTATTAACCAGCTCAGCTCAGGAATGACCATAAATCCTGAAGAAGGGTCTCCACCCAAAAAAACATCACCGATTCCTTTTCTTGGGAGATGTTGCCTGGCCCTCTGAGTTACTCTAGCATTTTGTGCCTGCCTTTAGTGGAAACCAGCATCTGCAGCCCCGAACCCTAAAACCCTACCCTTTCCTACACAATAAATCCTAAGGGTTACACAAAAAGCTGGAGAAACTCAGTGGGTGCAGCAGCATCTAAGGAGCGAAGGAGATAGGCGACGTTTCGCGTCGAGACGTCTGAAGAAAGGTCTCGACCCGAAACGTCGCCTATCTCCTTCGCCCCTTAGATGCTGCTGCACCCGCTGAGTTTCTCCAGCTTTTTGTGTAACCCTCGAGTCTCCAGCATCTGCAGTTCCTTCTTTAACAATAAATCCTAACCTGGTCAGCAACGCCCACGTTCCCTGAATGAATTTAAAATATATATATTTTTTAGATTCCATAAAAATCTTGCCAGAAGTGTTTAATGTAGGTTATGGGGGATATTTAGAGAGGTTTCTGAATTTGCTTTCCACATGATTCTGCACAATATTGTATTGACTGTGACTAATCGGCAGCAACTTTCTACCTAAAGTGTTGAGACCTGCATGACGCCTCCAGACTGAAATTCCCTGGCACTCAGCCCATTCGCAAAGGTGGAATGCCACTTCGTAAACCAGCTACAAACTCGTGTGCACGTTCTGTACCCCAGCTCCTTGAGTCAAAGTCAAAGTCAATTTTATTCGTCAAATGCACCCGAAGGTGCAGTGGAATGAATAGAGTGCACGGCCCATTAGGTCATTTCGAAACGACTTGTTTGATTTCGCTTAGAAGGAGTTCTGGAGCACGTCTGCAGTCACTTTTCACAGCAGAGCACGTCAAGGGAGAAAAAAAAACGAATCACCTCTGGCTTTCGTATATTTTAATCTGGAGAAATTGTTATGATGTTGCACGACTCATTATTAAGAATATTTTATATGTAGGAAGAACTGCAGATGCTGGTTTACACCGAAGATAGACACTTCTTACACTTTATTTTAACCACTGCGAAGAAACCCCAGCCCCGATTCTGTGCACACGTCTCCAGAAGTGAAAACGCAGTGGAGTTTTCTGCCCTCGGCAACCTTTAACGCTGAACGGTACACAGAAACCACGGCGCTCTGTAACTTCCTGCACCTCCCCGTTGCTCCTTGCCAAATCCTCTCCCTGCCTCGGTTCCCGCTGTCCACAACCAATTCGCACCAAGTCCCGGAGGAGATGAGTTTTTGAGAACTAAATCTCAAAATAGATTCTTTCTCTCCAACATTCGCTGAATTGAGCTGGTGGTATTAGATTTCCACGAAATGTAATTTGGCGAGAATGTCAGAGAGAGGAGAAAATACCGGGTTAATTCTCTATCAGATTTTTTATTAGAACGAAAACATCTTCCATTCAGGACGGTTTACAGTGCACGGGGCCACTGATTTGGGGGCTTGGTATTACTGTTATATTGGCCCTGCTCTTTCTGTTGCAACAATGGGAGCGTTTTACAAGTAATGCGTGGTATTCTGAGCCATTGTTACCTGACCACTAAAATACCCTCACATTCAATGTGATGTTGGCTTTCATACTTCGGGTCTAAATCCTCAACCAGGTCAACTCATGATCGGTTTATGATGACCGATCACACTTGGTACACAATGCCTTTACGGGTTTTGTTTAAATTGAGATTTGGCCGACCTCAGCTCTCCACAGCCCACAATGTGTGAATTTTTAAATCAATGGAGTAAGCATTCGATTTAAATCAGTCTGAAGAAGGGTCTCGATCCGAAACGTCGCCTATTCCTTTTCTCCAGAGATGCTGCCTGACCCGCTGAGTTACTCCAGCTTTTTGCGTCTATCTTCAAAATAAATCAACGAATGAATTAAAGAATTATTCGTTCCTAAGAATTGAATGAACAAATTAATTAATCATAGAATTAACCGAGAATTCCGTGTAAGGAATTTTAACCGGCACTGTATTCGAAGTCCTGCTTTAAAAATGTTTATTCATTTTTAACTTTAGCTGCTCTCTGTTTTTTGATTTGTGCCCCTGTGGTTCTACCCCCTCTCCCCTTTCTCTTCGGAGATTCAGTAGGTTTCGAAATTTCTCGCTATTCAATCAAGTCGGGGAGGTGGGGAGGGGGGGGGGGGGGGGGTGGTGGTGGTGGGTGAGTTGGGAGCATTGAGATTACAGTGGAGTGTGTGCTTGTCGCACTCGCTGACACCTTTACCCTGATCCGCGACGCCCCCTCTACTCACCCCCCCTCTTAGCACCAGGTCAGCAGACCCGACAAGATGTTACGACCTGGTTCCTCCATTACTGCCAATTAAATTAAAGTTTTAAACCATATCTTCTTTAAAAAAAAAAAAAAACATTATTTGCTTCTGAGTTGAAATGCTCAGGATCAGTTTTGATGCTTCATGAGCTAAAGGGATTAAAAAGAGCAAAATAAGCTTATACTGAGAAAAAGAGTTAAGCTTCTACCCCACTGCGAGAGAGGGCAAACTATATCAGCGCGAACTAGTGATTAGGGCCATAGCTGTGCCATTCACACGCCCTTTAGTCATTTTGATGAAAGTGTTTCAATAGGGATTTCCTAGTCCACCCCACCCGATTGGGGACACACTAGAATTAAGAATAGTTGGCTGTTGCTACGATTTGTCAGGGAATGCCAGAACTCTGCAGTGGGTAACGTTGCCTGAAGTAACTCTCTCTATTGTATTAATAATACAGTGTGACACCGAGCTAACAAAGGCAGATTCAGACACTCAGCAGGTAATGCAACTCATTTTCCAGGCAAGAGAGTCGGCCTCTGTCCTGAGCTGTCACGGGGCATTCCCACACCTCCGACATTACACTCTCACACTCACTCTCTCATACTTAATCCCAGGACCATCCCACACCTTTAAACTGTCCCAGGACACACTGATTGTGTATCCTACATCACTGTCCATTGCCCTTGCTCTTTTGGTGAGTCCCTCGTTCACAATTACTTTAACACCATGCTCCTTGTTCTACTCCTGGCGTCTGTACTTCGCTAAATATTCAGCATTGACCTTTCAGTGCAACCCTCTTATCTTTCACCCATCGTGTTTCTTTTACATTTAGAGGACCAGGGTTAAGCAGAAATATATAATTGTTTGTTTGTTTTCAGGGTATCGTTAAGCATCATGCACATCTAGTTTTCCCATGGACATTAAAAGCCAACAACACCATCAAGTTTCTTTAGGTTAGAAGGAGGTGGCAAGTTTCTTTCTGTGAGGGACATCCAAGACCCAATTGAGTATTTATGACATGCATTGTGTTTTTTTTTAATCATTGTTAGATTCAGGGAAAATAAAGCTAGATTTCCTTCTTTATGCTAAAAATTCAGGAGATGACAGTTAAATCAAATTTCAACGTGATTACCCCCAGTAAAAATTCTATTATGGTTCTGAAGTACATGTAATGAACTTTCCAGCAAACAGCACCAGGGGATTCACAACTTAAATGTACAATAATATGTAAGCTCATATCTCTTATAGCTCTGCAGCAGATTAATGAAAATATATCACTTTTGTTCGCAATGCTAAACTGTCTGTACCCTCAGATGGTTAAAACGATGGAGACCAGGGTAGTGGTCCTTGTATTCTCGCCAACATTTATCCTTTGAGCAACATCCATTCTGTAAACCAGGGTGAAGGTGGCTGCTGCCACAATCTACACCCACTCCTTTCTACATCTACTGGACTTTATCTTGCACTAAACATTATTCACATTATTCTCTTTATCATATATCTGTACACAATGGATGCCTCGACTGTAATCATGTATTTTCTTTCCGCTGACTGGTTAGGATGTTACAAAAGATTTTCACTGTACCTTGGTACACGTGACAATGGAATAAACAAAACTAAATTTCTTTCTTTAAACTTGCTGTGTGCAAATTGACTTCAATGACTACCTCCAATTTCAAATGACCGTATTAATTGTTAGGTACGTTAGGATTCCCTGATCTTACAAATGCATCCTATAAGTGTAAGTCTTTTTTTTTTTAGTTTGCTTCTGTTTATGTCTTTCCTTTCCTTTACATAGAGCAGATTTCTAAGTTTGGATCATATGTTACGGAACACATTGACACAAAACTAGAAAGTAGCTTGTCAGTGATGATTGATGGCATTATCTGTGCTGGATAGGGAAATGCAACTAATTAGAAGGGAGACAGTGAATGTGTCCATTATAGAACAGAGCATGAGAGCCCGTAAGGTTGTCGGATCATTCTCCGAACTGTGCTGGTTTGCTGATCCAATTTGGTTGCTGGGATCTTGTTAGGTAAGATTATTAAAGGGTCATGGAGCCAATATGAGTAAATGGAGAAGCAAAGGCTTGTATGTAGAAATACCATTTCATGTACTCTGGACATCTTCACATTGGACACAACCAACAGTGAACACTCTCATGGATACGGACTGTTCATTAGAAGTGGTCAACCAGATTTAAACTCAGTGTGGCCCCCTCAACCAAAAGCAATAGATATATAAATGGGTGGGGGAATCACACTGATAATATAAAAACATGATCATATCCTAATTACATTTTACTAGTTTTCTTTTCAACTGAGGAGATAATAACCAAAATGTAAAAGGATTTCCAGCACTCTAGAAAAGCACAAAGAAATATCATACAGTGCCATTAATGTTTTCATGTTATTACTTAACTGTTTTCTAATTCAATATATAGAAATGAGATGTGATTCCATCTAATTTGATCTCCCTGCCAACTGGCAAGATAATAATGGATGCTTTTGACAGGAGTCCCCAGTGTGCAACTCAATGGCTGGGGTTTGTTGATGTCATGAAAAGAGAGCTGAAGATTATCAGTAAACCACTGAAATTTATTTTAATGCCTAGCTGCGACCATTGGTGCTCGTCTTAATGAAGTGTGGGTAATAATCAGTGCCTTTTTTTAATGGGGAAATCTCACGTACATCCCAATTTAAAGGCAAACGCCTGGAATCAGCAAACCTCTTATACGGGGAAGATTTAGCATGACAATAATTCTATATAGTACATTGGTAATAATTCTTCTTAATGTGTCACTTTTAACGAGTGAATCGCACCATAAGCACCTCTTTTAACAGAAATGTTGTCAACAATCCTTTCAATATGGGAGGGTTATTATTTTTATGCAGTGACTCTCATCATCTTTAAAGAGGGAGCTTTCATCGCAAATGACCTCTTTATTTGGAGATCTTCACCTTCAAAGATGATTGACAATATAAATGCTTCTTTTTAAAGAGCTAATCTCATCATCAGCTTCCCTTTTTTAATTGAAGAGTTTCTCCAGCAGTATGTAATAACATCAGCAAAAAAATGCACCATCCTACGAATGCGTTTATTGTCTCTGAGTGGGAAGGAAATAAATAACCCAGAGGCCCCACTCCTGATTAGTATTCATTAACCCTTGCTGAAATTATGCATGCATTTTCACATGAGGAAGAATCTAAGATTAGTTTTGGCTGTGATGCCCCCTCAGTAAAATAGCTTACAAATGAAAAAGTAAGGGTGGTAGATCTGAATATCCCTACAAGAGATTTGTAAGAGAGAACGTAGCAGCAACCCCCCCTCTCCTAAAAAATACTTGCAAATTTACAATGAAGATAAAAACATTTTAAAGGAACATTTCATTCCAGCTTCATTTAAAATGTTTTCAGGAGTAGACTATCCAACTGGCTACAAACATTGTAATTAATCCCGAATCACTTGTGTGAACTAAATTAATGTAACTCTCAGGTTCAGTGACAAATCATAGGAGAGTTTTCCAAAATTATTTCTAAGCCAGGTTGTTGTAAACAAAATGAAGGTGATCAGATAGTAAAATATCATTACTGCCTCAATTCATTATGACTTCAGCCACAGATACTCAGAAGAGGTCCTATTGGCAAAACGTTCTTTAAACCACAATATATTGTCTGCTATTTAATGTAATATATATTAATTACATGTCTAATGATCAAAGAAACACAAACATTAACAACAGACATCTTCACAATAGTTTACAGATGCATCATGTCATTAGTTCAGATTACAAAACATGAATCATTGGCTTCTTTTCTGTGGCAGTGTTGAAATCTGTCCATGTCCTGATCCCCTTCTCTCCTTTTTGTCTCAACTTCCAGCCACCCGGGAGTCTGCCTTTGTCCATGCCATTGCCTCAGCTGGAGTGGCCTTTGCCGTGACACGTTCCTGTGCCGAGGGCTCCAACACCATCTGTGGCTGCGACTCGCACCACAAGGGTCCGCCGGGCGAGGGCTGGAAGTGGGGGGGCTGCAGCGAGGATGCCGAGTTTGGCGTGCTGGTGTCCAGGGAGTTTGCTGACGCACGGGAGAACAGGCCCGATGCCAGGTCTGCCATGAACCGACATAACAACGAGGCTGGACGGACGGTAAGGGACAAAACTGATCTGGTCTTGATGCAATGCATTCCTCTCATATCAGATCGAATGGGATGTGAGATTTGATCGAAACACCATTTATCTTATTCGTTATTTTAGATTGTAGTCTAGTTTGAACATTCTAATGGAGAATATTTTTTTTTTGCACGGAAGATGGTTAATATTCGCTATGTTATTTAAATTACATCAGGCCAGTCATTTGAGGCTCCAGTATAGCCTCAGGAGAGCATATCTGACAATGCAGCATTCCCTTTGTACTCCACACAGGGAATAAGGCACATCAGGCATACATGTGCTGGCTAGGGGACTGAATTCACTGCCTTCTGATACAGACGCAACAATTCAACAAGTCCTGTCAAGCTCTGAGTGCAATGGGATTGTGTGGGGGAGGGGCTGTTACCCTGCAGCCATTGCAGTCATCTCAGCAACTCACTACCCAACAGTGCTGTCATATTGTGAATTATATTGGAGTTTGCTTCTCTTCCATGGAAAGTGAGAGACAGGAACTCAAAGGGTCCATAGAGTTGGCAATCCATGGTTTCCAATCCAGACTGAATATTGACAAGAAGGAGAATGGATATTCTAAGATTCTAGGGTATATTAGTACTCTTCGACATGCATCTTTCCTACATTGGTTATGATAGGCAGTTTCCTGGCTATCAAGATATGTCTGAAGAAGGGTCTTGACCCAAAACATCACCCATTCCTTCTCTCCAGAGATGCTGCCACGTAGATGTTGTAAGACTGATTCTAACTCCATCTTTTCATCCTTCTTTGAGAACCAATCTTCTCAACAGTCTTTTGATCATCTCTGGTTTTCTGGTTTAGTATTCATAATGCCTTCTCCTAGTCTATGAAAATTCCCAGTATAATGTAATGTTAAGTCTGTTTGATTAATAAGTGTTCTGGCGAATGGTCCTGATCACCAGAGCTAATGCACAGTGCAAGGTACATGGATCAGTGGATCATTGAACATAATGGGTCTTCGAAAGTGTTCATACTGTAGCTCATAGCACCAAAGAGTCATAGCTTAGAGGATAGATGAAGCTTTGAGTTGGAGGTACGTGGGTTTATGTCTCACTCTGAATCTCAATTGATATTCCAATGTAACATAGAGAGAGTGCTTTGATATCGGAGATGTTGCTTTTTGGATGAGGGGTAAAATCAAGGTGCTATTGAGCATCTTGGAGACATGAAGAACGTTGTGACACTAGAGTCACGGTGTCAGATAGCATAGAAACAGGCCCATCAGCCAAGCCTGTTAGTGTCGGTCAAGATGCACCATTTAAGCCAGTCGCAAATGCCCACATTTAGTCCATATCCCTCTAAACCTTTCCTATCCATGCATCCAGTGCCTTTTAAAAAATTGTTAAACAGCTGTCTCAACTACTTCCTCTGGCAGCTCATTCCATGTGCTCACCATCCTCTGTGTGAAAACGTTGCCCCTCAGGTTCCTGGTAAATCTTTCCCCTCTCACCTTAAACCTATGTCCTCTCGTTCTTAATTAACCTGGATAAAAGACTGTGCATTCACCCAAAGAAATGTTCAGAAGTTCATAAGTGATAGGAGCAGAATTAAGCCATTCGGCCCATCAAGTCTACTCCATCATGCAATCATGGCTGATCCATCGTTCCCTCAACGCCATTTTCCGGCCTTCTCCCCAAAATTCCTGACTCAGCAAGATGCAAGCAATGCATGTTATTTTCTCTTCAGGCAATGGCACTGAACAGGATTCACTGATTGAGTGGCTGTGTGCGAATTGGCTGCTACACTTCCCTGCTCTGGAGTAGTGACCACTCTTCCAAATGCCTGTCATGGGCTGTAAGCACTGTGGGGCATTCTGAGATCAGAGTGTGTTGGTGGTAAGATAGGAACTTATCAGACAGTTGCACAAATCTGGTTTTAGATTTTCGTTAAAGACTGGAATAAGCTGCAGAGAATACTGTTCAGCCAGGAGTCACACAATTGCTTGATACAATTTGTCGTTGACTTGGTGACAGTTGCTTATTTCAGCGTCAAAATTGAAGTCAAAACATAGATGACAAAACTGATAGCTATGACTCCGTAACTGAAGTGTTCTAATAACGATTTCTGTGGAATATGAAAGTGTTATCAAGGCTGCGTTAAACAGTATGTTCAGAGCTAGAGGTACTAACCATAACTTCATGACCATGTATTATGTATTTAATACTATAATTAAGCTGACCACATGATTTTACTCATCGTGGTCAAAAACTGAGTCAGTGGTACAAACAGTTAAATTATTTTAGGTGAAGAACTGATATTAATATAAATGATTCAAAAAAGATCAGTCAATTGGGAGAAACTACATTAGAAAGGGTGAGTTCATGGATTTATAATTATCATGTGCTTTACCAATTTTTCTTGCGCATTTCTGACATTTCATCAGTTCCTTGAGCGAGTGTTGGGAAATGGGATTTCCAGATATTACAATAGCATTTATGCGAGCTGTGAAGTTGCCCAACAGTGGTGTGTTTCTCTGGTCTTCGTCAGACAGTAAATCAACAGCGTCTCCATCTGCAACAACTTCTCACATTTGTTGGCAAGTGAGAACCATGCGGTGGCCTTGTGTTTACGCTGGGTTTTGGACACGCTCCAAAGAGGAAGCTATCTGGCAGATTGATGCACGAAGGAGAACTGTACAGAAAGAGAAGGCATGTTATGGATGCCACATTAAATGAGGCACTACCTTGATTTTTCAGGAGAACATAATAAGATTGTGCAGGACTAAGTTGTAGAAAATCAGAGAAGCTTTCCTCAGTGTTATATCAAATATTTATCCCATCAATTAACATCACTAAACTGGGTTACTGTATGTGGCATTATCAGAGTGATGTTCATGGGATCTTGCAGGGTGCCTTATGTTCTATATTGTACCATTGACAACCCTTCTGTATCATTGGGATTACCCGAGGCTATAAACGGCATGTACAATGTGAATCTTTATTTTTATTTTATTACGTTTTCAGATGACATTTTGTCATCATGTTCAAAGACTTGGCCTACATCCAATTTGTACCCTTCAGTTCCCTCCTGACTCAAACCTCAGGAACAACGTTCACAACACAGCCACTAAACAGATCAGGCGCCTCCATCAGCAACCTTGTCAATGTTTGTGTGCTGGATCCAGTATTATTATGTCAAATGAAAGCCTCAATTATTGTAAATATAACACTACAATTCGCTTCGCACTTTCACATTCCAGCAGATTATGGAGCTCCTTGGCGCATCATCAACAAAGAATCCATTTCAAATACTGAAGCCATAAATCTATCCCTAATTTCCAAAAGAGAATTGCAAATATACCTCAGAGATTCAGGAGATTGCAGATGCTGGAATCCTGAGATTAATATTTGCTGGAGGAAGTCAGATCAGGCAGCATCGGTGGTGGAGGGAAATGGACAGCCAACATTTTGGGTCAGGAGGTAGACACAAAATGCTGGAGTAACTCAACGGGAAAGGCAGCATCTCTGGAGAGATGGAAATGGGTGATGTTTCGGTTCGAAACCCCACTTCAGACTCTGGGTCACTCCAGCATTTTGTGTCTACCTTTGATTTAACTCCCATCCTCAACAACCTCCAGTCCAACGTTCAAAGCAGCCCCAAGGAAAGATATGGGTGTATGACCAGCTATTCTACTCGATGTAATGTCTTTCCCTTTTTCTATGTGTGAAACATCAAATGCAAAGAAATTCCTAGCAAGGACTTGACATTTGCATTATGTTTTTGGGTCCATTTCATTAAGAAGAAAAAATGATAATGTCTTTTGTAATCTCAAGACATCCCAAAACACAATCAATGGGGGATTTCTTTTTGGAGCATTTGAGGCAATAATGGCGTTGAAATGCATGAAACACAGCAACCAAATTTGCACAAAGCAAAGGCTCTTGAGCAATAATTTGATATCCTCAGATAATCTGCTCTGTAGTAATGTTGATTGAGGTTTTAGTTTTAGTTAGGCCTGGTAAGATTTTGAAAGGCATGCAGAGCCTCAGTATAACATTTCATCCATCCAAACCACTGTCCTGGTGTCACTGTGGAACTCACCATAGAATGCACTACAGTGGCACTTGAACCCATGAGTCACTGAGTTGGGAGGAAACCGGAGAACATCACCACTGCGGCTTACATTAAACCCTCAGGCCAAAACAACGCTAAAAAATACCTTTCATGGTACTCCTTGTTGGAATTTCCCAAAGCACAACCCCTTTCTTCCTGCTAGTGTATCACGGTGGCATTGACCAAAGTCTTTGATGTCATCTTATGTTTTGACAAAAGCAACCTACTTTGTCCTTATTTTTCCTGAGCTGTCTGCTTCCTTGGTGTGATTGACTGCACAACTCCGTCTTCTCCAGTACCTCCCACTTTCATTGAGCTGTGTGAAACTGACTTCTGGTTCCACCATATCTATCCAGTCCTATGTAGGGAATTACCTACAATAGCTTCTATCCCCCTGTCTATACTATCACTCTAGTGTCCACAAGGATTCATCTTTGGCCTTTCAAATTTATTTGTCATACGCGGTCAGTTCACACTCAATAATTTTCATATCACTTTAACGCTAGTTTCCATTAAGTAATAGACCCATAAACACATATAAGCATATAAACAGGCCGTTCGGCCAACCATGTCCGTGCCAGCAATTCGATACCCATCTGCATAAATCCTATCTTCCAACCTTAGTCTTCTATGCCTTGGAAATTCAAGTGTATGTTAATGACACCTGGCAGTAATTTTTGCCTAATTTAAGATGAAACAAAGTTCTCCAGAAGAGGAAGCTGGCACCATATTGTCAGGGTCAATGTACAGAGTACTTTTCTCCAGAGTAAATGAATCAAGAACTAAAAAGCCTAGGGTTAAGGAGAGAGGGGAAATATTTAATAGGAACCCGAGGAACAACTTCTTGACACAGAGGGTAGTGGATACATGGAACGAGCTGCCAGGTGAAATAGTTGAGTCAGGTACAATAACACATTAAAAAGTAATCTGAACAGGTACATGAATAATAAAAGTTGGAGGGATATGGGCCAGGTGCAGGCAAATGGAACTGGATGGGACATTTTGGGTGGTATGGACAAGTTGAACCTAAAGGGTTCTTTTAGTGCAGTGTGACTTTGACTGTACAGTGTTTATTTTGAGTTATATTCCTGGCTAATGGTGGTGGTTATTTCAGAATGCAAAGATTATTTAAAGGAGTCACAAGTCAATTATGAGCTTTAACAGAATAAGTTTGGTTTGAGGATGTAGTTGAAGTGCTAAATGCACATTTAACACCATTGATTTGGTGCTAATAGAATGTGTATGTAAAATTTAAAAGACTGGAGGCAAAATGATATAATGGGTAGCAATTGGATAAGAATACAGAGAAAAGATTAAGCTCCATTTGCAACATAAAAATCCTATGCTTTACTTAATCTAATTAATTGATCTTGCATTAAGGCCAGAGTAGGGGAATCAAGAACTAGAGGACATAGGTTTAAGGTGAGAGGAGAAAGTTTTAATAGGAACCTGAGGGCAACTGTTTCATATAGAGGGTAGTGCGTATATGGAACAAGCTGCCACAGTACGTACTACAACAGCATTTGAAAGGCATTTGGACAGGTACGTGGATAGGAGAGTTTTAGAGGAAAAGGCCAAAATGCAGGCATGTGGTCTAGCGTAGATGGGCATCTTGATCGGCATTAAAGGTTGGGTTGAAGGGCCTGCTTCCATGCGTTATAAATCTATAACTCTTATGGTGGAGTAATCAGGCAGTTGCGGGGGCCACGGCACTGATACATGGTAGGTCACCATTAGCTGGAGATTGCAAACACCCAGTGTGGTTAACATAGGGAGGATCCATGATCACATGAGACAAGGGCATCTACAAAGACAACATTTTTTAACAAGTAGAGTACTTCAACAAGCTGCCAAAATTATCATTCATTAGAATATCACAGACAATTCAAAATATTCTCTCACGAGAAAGATACACAATATCATGACAATTTTGTCCTGTTCTGAAGAGTGTTTGCTAATTGTGTCACTTAATTATTGTTGCAGTCAATCCTGGACCACATGCACCTGAAATGCAAATGCCATGGTTTATCTGGGAGCTGCGAGGTGAAGACCTGCTGGTGGGCCCAGCCGGATTTCCGGGTGATTGGGGATTATCTGAAAGATAAATACGACAGTGCATCTGAGATGGTGGTGGAGAAGCACAGGGAGTCCCGGGGCTGGGTGGAAACCCTTCGTGCCAAGTACGAGCTCTTTAAACCGCCGACCGAGAGGGACCTTGTCTATTATGAAAACTCGCCAAACTTTTGCGAGCCAAACCCCGAGACTGGCTCTTTTGGGACCAGGGACAGGATCTGCAACGTCACATCTCACGGCATCGACGGTTGCGACTTGCTGTGCTGCGGCCGTGGACACAACACCAGGACGGAGAAACGCAAGGAGAAGTGCCACTGCATATTCCACTGGTGTTGTTATGTCAGTTGTCAGGAGTGTGTTCGTGTATATGATGTACATACATGCAAATAACAGGACACACAATCCTCCCGAACATCAATAATAAACTCGCATGCATACACGCACACAAACAAACATGCACATACAAACACACGCACTCACACACACAAACATGCATACTTATGCACAGACACATAGACACATACACACGCAGACAGACTGGCACCATCCAGCCACTGTTGGGCAAAGCAAGATATGTGAAGTTTGGTTTTCACATACATTGTCAAAAATGAATTCTGGGGAATGTAGTCTCTAATTAATCAAATTTATTATTTTATTCAAATACTAGGTCATAATTTAAAATGATTGAGGAAAGAGGTGACATTTCTCATTGCACCCCAAACAAGTTCTGTACAATAATGTTATCTTGTTACCCACCATATCTTGCTCCCATCTTCCCAGAGTGCTCGTACACTTGAGCAGCTGCCATTTTGTGTCACTTAATTTCAGTAACATTTATTCATTATCATTATTAGACAAAATTGCTTATCCCATAGTTTTAACTATTATGGGTTGGTTTATTGTATCCCAGCAACCTGATAAGTAATTATGACTAATAATGATAATGAATAATTGGAAGAATTATAGCTCATTGCCAATGATCATAACTTTGAAGGATCACAGGTTAAGTGGCTTTGTATTTTGTTATTTTAGAAGTGACAAATGGAACGCCAATTTGTGTGATCTTCTCTGGGATTTAGATTGTCATCAGGATAGAGGTGAAGGGATGGGGAGGAGGGTGCTGTTCTTGGGAAATGGTCATCACTCAAGTAAACTGAACCACCATGCAAAACATTGATAGCGTAGTAAAGGTACACAGAACTAAATTCAGGATATGCCTTTGGGAAGTTTGGAAGAACTTGGGTACATAAAACATAGAATAGTACAACATAGGAATTGGCTCTTTGGCTCACAAATGTCTGTGCTGAACATGATGCCAAGTTAAACTGGTTCCATCTGCATGCTTGTCATCCATATCCCTCCCTTCCCTGCATATCCTTGTGCCTTTCTAAAATCCCCTTAAATCCCACTATCGTATCTGCCTCCTCCAACACACCTGGCAGCACATTCCAGGCACCCACCACTCTCCACGTGAAAACTTGGCTTTAATCTCCTTTGACCCTCTTATCTAGTGTTTGACATTCCCACCCAGGGAAAAGGTTTCTGACTGTCTATCCTATTTGTGCCTCTCATAACTTTATATAGTTCTATCAGTTCTCTCCTCAGCCTCTGATGTTCCAGGTCGAAGGGTTTACAATAGACCTTTGAAATACTTCAACAATTACATGTTTAAAAATTTCCCCTAGTACGCCGGCTTTGAAGAGCTTTGTATATGAAATTATTTTTGAATATTTGATAAAACATTAATCTAATCTGAAATAAAGCTCCCCAGAAAGGAAAGCCACCGAGGGCGTCTTTAAATCAGTTCCATTCTAGTTTTGTTCAGGCCCAATTTTTATGTTTCTGAATTTAAATACTGTCACCTTGACAGGAATGACTACAACCTCCAGAATGCATTGCACAATGCAAAACCCCACAGGGCTCAAGATACAAGCTGTGGTATTAATATCGTAACAACAGCTTAATATTTCAGCTGTACATTTATTATATCCCCAAGTCAAAGGATATCAGACAAAATCCTGGTTACAAAAATTCCTAGTTCTTTAGGACGGTGACTATATCACATTCTACACATCGACTTAAGTATTAATACTGCCTGTATTTCTCACCTATCAGTTGCACCTTTATCATATGATTGAAAGTTGAGATTTGAGTGGATTTCTGGTTCGACTGATGCAGACATGCCTTCCCCTTACAGGGACCTTGCATCCACCACCCACTGAAGAGCAATTCTACTGACATACAAATGTGCCTTCTTTCTGTGAAAGAAACAAACAATGTTGGATGAGATAAAGAAGCAAGGTGGGAATTCATTGTTGAGCCCCATGGATAGCTTTCCTGAATGAGCGAGTAGTTACTTCAAGCAAATGGGCATTGACATCCTATGCTCTAAAAATAACCAACAGTCTGCAGCATTTATCGTAGCATTTTTCTACCTTGTAGCCTGGAATTACTAGCTCCAAGTTGAACCTGTATTGCAAGTTGCTATATCCAAAGTTTTGTACAAATTAGATGTTTGACCCTTTGATTTTATATTCTTAAAGCCTATGTTTTTATAATTATTTATTGCACAATGTGTATATATATGACTCAACTGAGATTATATATTTGCAGAAAGTGTCTTATCTGCTGTTTCTAGTTTATAAACTTGCCATGGTGGCTTGAAGGCAGCGTGAGCTACATTTACTATCATGCTTCACAGCGCAGGATCCAGAGTGAGTTCTATGGAAGCGGATGTTAAATGTATAATCTCTCCTGTCACTCAGTGTACATATTCTTCTTTTAGTATTTAGAAATAGCAACAAACAAAGAAATAAAATTTATTCATGTAGTGTATTCTGGTGTGCTGCTCTTTCTTACCCGGACACCCAAACTCATTGATTGTGATTGAACATAATGTTACTGCTCTTCTCAGTCCCATTGAACTGGTAGACTTTTAACTCCCAACTCCTCTACAGGTCTTCTGCAACTGGTTGCCCTTGTTTGAAGTTGCTGTTCTTCACATGTAGGAGAGGCAGGGAATGTTAGCTGGCTGGTTAACTGATGAGCCTGGTCTTGTTCCTATCGACTGTCTTTGCACTAATGCCAATGGGGTACTAATCTGGAGCATCAACTCTGGTGGGGAATCTCAAATACTCTGTCAGGTTCAAACCAGGCACTTGATGACATTGTGTGTAGGAAGTCTGAAGAAGGGCCTCGACCCAAAACGTCACCTATTCCATTTCTCCAGAGATGCTGACTGACCCTGCTGAGTTATTCCAGCTTTTTGTGTCTATTTTTGACGTGATGACATTGCTAGGTAGACCCAGCTCACTCTCAAATGTTATCATAAACTGGGGCTTTAAAACACAACCGGTATTCAGCAGCCGCTGTATTTTCAGCATTTACTCTACATCTCCTAACATTGAGTCACTTGACAGGACTGTTTTAAACCCAACTGCAGGCTGCTGAAACACCTTCCAAAGTTCACAGAGTTTTGTCAGATGAATAGGAAACGGGTTTTGCAGCATTCAGCAGCAGATATTCAATGGGTGAGTATTGATACTCACTCAGAGGTGACCCCGCTGGCAATTCTGGTCGCATCAGCTTGGCAATGACTCAGGACAGTTTGAGGACTTTGGAGAAGGAGGCAGAGATGTGGCTATCTCTGAAGCACCGACCATGAGTCTTCAGAGACACCACGTTCTAACCAGATAATGAGACATATACTTGGACTGTGGATGGTTGAGATACGTGAAACACTGCAGGAAAGGCTTCAGCACTGCGGGCTTCCTGCAAGTGCGGACAGCCACTGCCTGGCCTCTCGCACAAAACAAACCGCTGGATGAACTCAGCAGGTCAGGCAGCATCTGTGGAGGGAAATGGACAGATGGGGTTTTGACGAGGAACCCTTCTTCAGACAGTATCTGTAAGGGCTGCCCTTAAAAATGAAACGCCCCTTTCCTCAACAGAAAAGGTTTCCGCTCCCACAGGAGAACGCAAGAAGAGGAGATAGGCACAAAAAGCTGGAGTAACTCGGTGGGTCAGGCAGCATCTCTGGAGAAAAGGAATAGGTGCGTTTCGGGTCGAGGGCCTTCTTCAGATGTGACCAGTCTTCAATCCCTCCAATTCAATACTGTTTTTCAATGCTATTGTAGGTGATCAACCCTTAGCTTCATCTCTCTGCCAGATTGCCCTTGCCCTGATCTACCGGACTCCCTCTAAGTTACTTTAATTGTGGATCATCACAAAACTTTCCGATGGAAAACGTTCACTTCCCGGGAATGTACTAGACACGTTCCTCCACAGAGAAAAGAAACCGCTGGACATTTTCCCCAACCAACCCCATCAGGAGGATGGTTCACAGGAGACAATGGTCACCCTCTACCTCCCCGACTCCTCTGTCTAACTCTCAGTCCTCCGGCAGTTGCTGATCTCTGCTACAACCAGATCCTCTGGAGAATGTGACTGAACTTCTGGAAATGAGACTGTGATTCCAGCAGCTTGTCAGAGATTGCTCTGCACTGCATGCCCAGCTGGTGGGGAAGTTTTCATCATCACGGACTGTGTGCTGTAAGCTGCACATCCTCACAAATTCACGCCTGAGGGACCTGATGCTTAGGCTTAAGAGCGGAAACAGGCAAAGGATGAGGAAGGCAGCCGGTGGAATTCCCAGCTGAATGCCAACAGCCACCTCTCCCAAAATAACAGGAGAGGGAGGCATTTAGTGCCTGGGCAATAAGGGACTGTGCGACAGAGCCTTTTCATAAAGATATTAAATCAAGGACTCCAATCCAGGCAGAATTACCCTCTCTGCACACCAACACTAATCAGCCCAAAGCCCAGGTATCACCTAATCATCCCTCACATGCTTCTGTAGGACCACCTGTACTTATCATATCACCGCAATGACTGAACCCCTGATCCATTCACTGAAGTTGCTCGGTAGAACTGCTTCCAGCTGTGCTGTATCATGAGGGCATAAATCTTGCTCAAATGAGTGAACATTCTCACAGCTGGAGGGGATAGCTGGAGCCACCTCCTGCCAGACTCTTCCAAAGGATGTCTGGTGGGTGTCCTGGTTCCTGTGACACAGGATCCTGGGCTGTAACTCATTGATAAGAATACCAGGTCTGGCACCAAATCCAGGAGCATTCTTATATGCTTCATGTGAACTAGGAATTTCATTGCACCCTGGTGTATGTGACAATAAATTATCCTGAATCTGAATTGTCTGTTCTGATTAGCGTTCTGTGGACATTAAGTACCAATATTTAAATCCTTAGACCAAAAGTCTATCCTCAGACACCAAATGAGCCCACAGCGCAGACTGTATTATTAGAAGATCAGACATTCCTCAAACTTGAAGCCAACTGAGAAAACGAATGCATGCCCTTCCCAACCTCTTTATCAAACAGAGGCACTCTCTGTTGTTTGGAGTTAAACAGTTTCTCACCACTTCAGGTACGCAAACTGGGGTCAACTCAAACTCATGAGTTCTAGGATCATCAACAGGAATGCAGCTCAGTGCCACATTGGATGTAGGGAGGAGATTTCCCCAGGCAAAAGAAAAGCCCAGCACCAGGGTCTTCTATCAAATCCATTGCATTTAAAAAAAAGACCTATCTCACAAACCACTTTCTTGAACACGATCTGGGCATCTTTGCCAGAATTCCATGTCCCAGAACCCTTCAGCGTTCTTGCCACCTACCACACTTTCAAACCACCTTGCAGAATTACTTCCATGCACTTACCCATCACAGAAGTTAGGCTAACTGGTCTGTTCTTACTTCCTTCTCTCCTTCTTTAAACAGCACAATATCTGTGTGGACTTTGGCATGTTCTTCTTCCCATGATTGTGTGGGTTCCCTCCAGTTATTCCATTTCCTCCCACATCCCAAAGTCATCCTCATCAGCTGGTAAAAGGCAAGAGTATAGGGTGAGTATAAGTTGGCAAGAGTATAAGTCGGCAAGAGTATAGGGTGAGTATTAGAATGCGGAGGGAATTTCTGTGAAAATAATTTGAGATTAATGCATGTGGGTGCTTGAGAGTTGGCATGGACTTGGTTAGTCTCTTTCTGTGCTGTACAATTCCATGATAATTCCCAATCCTCCAATCCTATACATCACACATGTAGCTGGTAGTGACTGAAATTTGATGCTCAGAACCTCTGTAATTTCACCTCTTTCATTATATATCCACTTCTTTATTAGAGTTCAGATTTTGACTTTTATTACAACAAAATTATTTATTATTGCTGCTAGAACTCCAGGAAAACCAAATGAATGCACAAGCCCTGGGGTCCATCATTCTTGGTCAGTACAGAGATTCACAAGCTCTTCTCAAACACCTCAATGCCTTTTCCAGATGTACTGTATTGAGCAAATGTCCTGGATTTGGAACCACCACTGTTTTTCTGAAAGTAGACAATCCCTCATAAGTTCTGTGCTCATCTTGCATATAGAATTGCAGGACATGTTAGGATCACTTCTCTGCTAATTCTCTCATAAATGCATCCAATTCTTACAGCTTCTTTATCAATGGCTTTGTAAAAGGGCGTCCCTTCAGTGTTCGTTAACGAAAACTCTGTGAACTTGAATACCTTTGAACTTTCCTTTCTGCAGGATATGAACAACTCCATATTCTAGGTGTACACTTCACTGCCTGGGCTGTAGACAGTCTGAGTACTTTATGTCTGCAACCACTAACATCAGATTCCAGGGAAACTACATGAGACGAAGATCCCTCACTTGCAGGGGCTTGTGATCCGTCTGCAATGTGCACGTCTTCCATGTGTATTGATGAACCTGTCAAGCACAAATGTCAGACACGTTTGGGCTTGACAATTCAACCAGTGTGCCTCAGCAGCTATCAGACCTTAACATGTGTACACTCACTGGTTGGCCATTGTGAAAGATTAGCTGCTTCCAGGCCTTTTTCTATGGTGTTTGACGCATTAGTTCTTTCCCTAATTGAATCAGTACAATTAATCTGTAGCCATCTCTGATTCCTTGGGACCTTGGATGCCCATCCAACACCACCCAATCTCATTCCTTCTCAGACAATGTTCACCTCACCCAAATGGAACAGCAATTTGGTTATGCAGTTGATAAACGCTGTGAAATGGTGGACTCCACCAATGTCCATCAGACTTTGTATTTCCATTACTGCCTTCATGAGGACTGGTTGCTGTCCCTCTGTGAGACCACATGGCTCACCATGCAAACAGCAGATTGCTCTTCAATTGCGTCTCTCCCTGCTTCTGTTCAGGTATATTGCTGGCTGTACACCAGTTTGTCTTCTCCAAAGACTGGAACATCAAGCACAATGGTCCTCTCACCAGCAAGTCCTTCACACACCTGACATAGTTTTTACTGGAAATCTTTGGATGGGGTATCAATCTAAACAGACTCCTCTGTTCCCAATACCTCCCAAGAGGTGTCTGAAAGTCGTTAGAAACAAACCGCTGTCATGCCCAATTTACCAATATCCATTCTTCACATCCAGCACAATGAAAACCTTTGTGCTGCTCAGATCTGACATAACATCTTCAATCGTCTTCAGCGCCATATTCAGATTGTGCAATGCCTCATCATGTTGGCTATTTGCATATCTCGAGCTGGATAACATGGGTTATTGGGAATTCCACTGGTATGGTGATCGCTCCCTCCATCTGTCCTTCCACCTCAGTTCAGTTCCTCTTAGTCATCAGCAAGAACATGTCTTTTGGAACATTTTCAGTTGTTTACTCTTATCCCAACTCCAATACGCCAGTGTTATTTCCTCTCCTTCATACCTCTGCCAATTAATTCAGCCACGGTTTCTGCGCTCTCATCTAGTTCCTGGTGCATGGTGATCTTTTATTTTCTCAATGGAAGACTGCTGATGTTTGTTATACAGTTCTATTGAAGCACAACAAACATGGTGTACTTCTTCCAACTTTTTGGAATTCGGCTTTCACCTTGGGTTAGCCAAATGGTACGACTATCATTACTAACACATGTCTTTTAAGCTTCCTTGCAATCTTATGAAGAACAATACATGTTCCTCTACTTTCCACCTGGAAAAGGTAACCTCCTCCCTCTGGATTCACTGTAGCGAAGAACTGTATTAGATTCTTGGTCAAACCTGTGCAGGTGACTTGTTCTGTTTTCTCCAAATCTGAATTCAATTTGACTGATCTCAAAACTCATATTTGCCATGACTATTGCTTCTTATTTCCATCTTCATAAATGCATCCGACTCCATTTCTGTTTCATTTGCTACAGCGTTTGTTAGCTCCAAGTTATTTTCGGATGCCATCCTGGTTTGACTCCTATCTTCCACCCTCTCTCAACTTGAGCTCATGAACATTTTAATCTGTATTTCCACTTGATCAAGTCTTGTTCACCAAGTACTCACATGCTCACCGATTTGAATAACTCATTTAAACCAGTATTCTTACCTATGAACTATCTCCAATCTTTCAATTCTTGTCCCTCATACATCCACCATTTTAAATCACACAGCCAATGGCTACCTATCAAGCAGCCAAGCACCAAGTTCTGGAATTCTTTCCCTGAACCACGCCATCATGTTCTCCCTCTTCTCTTTCATAATTGGCACTGACTAAGCTTCCCAGTAAACTTTCTTAATAACTTTTCAGCTTAGTGTCAAATGTTACTGTTAACACCTGTGTTAACTGCCTTGGAACATTTCACTTCAGTAAAGATGCAATGTAAATTTAAATTATTTATGTAATATTTTCTACACCTATAAAGTATGACTGGTCTGAAAATCTCCCCCAAAAACTAGGATCAAATTTTCCTCATGAACGTACATTGATTCTAAACCATTTTGTGGCTCTGATAAGACACAAAATGCTGGAGTAACTCAGTGGGACACGCAGCGTCTCTGGAGAGAAGGAATGGGTGATGTTTTGGGTTGAGACCCTCAATCCTAAAACATCACCCATTCCTTCTCTCCAGAGATGCTGCATGTCCCACTGAGTTACTCCAGCATTTTGTGTCTATCTTAGTTTTAAACCAACGTCTGCAGTTCCTTCCTACACATTTTGTGGCTCTTTTCTTTATAACCTTCTCTTCAGTGACAGACCTCTGGCTAAGATCCACACTGCTTCTTCAAAGGGTAAATGCAAATACTACATTGGATTCAAATGCGTTAACATCAAGCTGAGGATTTGTACCGATTCATTTGTATGTAACTAAAATGCAAACAGTCTGAAAAAGGTTGGCTTTAAAAAGCAGGCCTTATTTGGACACAGATTTTCCAGCCTCATTACGTTACTACTGAATATTTTCTGAAATATTTGCCACTGGCAATAACAACAGATGAACTGCACAAGTGGAACAGAATAGCACCTGCATGCCCTGCAGCCTTTTGTTTTGGCAATTAATTTGATTTGCTCTTTTTTTCGCCTTTGTAGAATTTCTTTCAATACTCGGCTTCCCTGGTTGTTTCAGTACTGTTAGGGGCTAACAAGCAGTGGGTATCAGTATTTGCTGCCATTTGCATGGCTCCTTTCAGTGAAATACAAAATGAGTGTACAGTGTGTTGGCAATGAAGTGTAGAAACATATCCAGCTCAAAATGGCACCGATTCTGCGGTAGCAAAGTACCACAGACAGCTTTGAGATTACTGACCAGTTACATCCAAGAGAAAGGCAGACATTAATGGAACAACTAAAAATGGAATTTCCCATTGCACAACTCACTAATGATTTGAGGTTTTGCAGTTTTAAATAAATCAGTTTGCAGATATTGCACAGAACCACACAAATCTATGAGCATGCACCTTTGCTTGGGAGGATTGTGAAGAACCCACTCTACCAGGCAAAGTTAATTCCAGTCTCACAAACCTATTCATTGGCATTATACCAACCCACCTTGCATCTGCACAAGATGGTGCTTCTTGGAATCTATTCCTGTTTCTTATGAGAGCAGCTTGCATGTGTCCTTAGTCTTTAGCATCATCATGGAGCACAGAAACATGCTTTCTGGCCAACTGAGACCAGACTGACCATCAAGAAACCATTTGCACTGATTCCTGGTGCCATGAATTATATGAGTTTATTATCTACCACATAAGTACATAACATTTATTTAAACGTATACTTCCATTGTTAAGATTCTTTGGCCTAATCTTTGACACTCTTGAAAATGTCAATCAGACCCTTTCATCTCTTTCCCTGTTATGTGGCAATTAAGATTTTAATCCCTACCTCCATCTGCAAGATCTGAAGGCCCTGACAACTTCCATATATGAATGGAGGACAATCAACTTTCGTTCTATACAGAAATAAATGTAAGCAGTTCCATCACTATTAGTGATTAAACTCTTTCCGACAAACTATACCGAACTGGAAGCACAACAGCCTTTTTTCTCTGCAGTACCATCTTCACCAAAGTGAACAATTTTGACCTGGGTTAAAAGGTCACAGATTGCCAATAGACTCATGAACATTTAAACATCCATATCTTTGTGAAGAATTCTGGCGCAACTTCAAGTCCGTGAGATATGGCTCTAATCTTTAGATGAGTCCCTGTAGTTTTAGACTTTCCAACCTGCAGGAATAGGACAGTTAGACTGAAACTCCATAGTATTGTTTTTTTGTGTAATGGCAATTTGGGTAATGGAACATTATACCCTTATGGAAATTACAAATCACAAGTAAAAAGAAATTGAGATATGACATAAAAATTCACATTTATGGAATTTGAGAAACAATTTGAGAAACAAACACGGTAAGCCAACCAAATGTCAATTCTTTCCATGTGTGCGTGTTGTGAAAATGACTGGACGGTTTTCGAGGAACACAACTCCTTCATGCGCTAAACTTCAAATCACTTCTTAAGCACTCGAAGTTCAAGAATATAATCGTAGTTTATGCAATCTCACTTTAACTGAGTATTTGGAGTCCAGGTGTCATTTTGGTTAATCTACACTGTACTTCAAGATTCTTTGTCATGTGCTATTTATTTCTATTTCAAATTTCTGCGCTTTTGTTCACAGCTTTGGTGACGCTTCAAACAGAAGGTATCCAACAAAATCTGTCATCTGAATCTTTATTGCATCACAGCTGCATTCAACTCTACATTAAACAGCTTTCAATAACAGTACATTTTCACTGTAAAAAGATTTACATCACGGTAGAACAGAATTCATTATAACTTGGGACATTGGATGAGCCATAGATCTATGAGACTATTTAAGCACCATCAAACGATGCCCATGCTTATGCCCATTAATTTACACCAATATTTCACCTCAACACAGAAGCTTTTTTATAACAATTCTTTTTTTTAAATACTTACAGATTGGAAACAGCACAGAAATAAATAGTCATGAAATAAAGTTGCATTTCTCCAAACAAGGTGTCAAAACATTTATCAGTAGATATCTGCATTCAAGGTTTTAGTTTGATCACTTCCATTGTATCATTTTCAAACTTGCTCAATGGACAATAACTTCAATTGGTTATCACAGAATGCTGGAAAATGCTAAAAGAAAATGTCTTGGCCCAATCTTTTCTGGTGGATTTTGTTCACAGTGTAATACTGTGACTCACCTATTGGTTTACACTGTAATTTGAGTATAATAATTAACCTGTGTAGAATCTGCAGCATTATAAAATGACAGATCCTAGATTGTGGGCTGAAGATCGAGGATAAAGTGAGAAGACACTAAGCAACCTAACTATCCTCCAGCAGCCCAGAAGCACACTCACAAATACTGGATCATGATTTCTCTTCACAGCAACATTTGCATCGTATCATTGTTGGTCACTGAAAGTAATGGTTGCAGAAGGGGATAATCATTTACACAGCCTGAAAGCACCATAACATTCCAAAGTGCTTGGATGCAGATGTACGGATATACCAAGCCTGGCTGGGCACTGATTTCCCAGTGCCATCTGACGCATCAGGAAATGTGTTATGATTAGGAGCTGTAACTACTTTTGCACGCAGCCAACCAAGAGAGATGCAGTGAAGATCTGCATTATTCTTCAAATTTTCTTTCAAAAAAAGTTTGAAACATGAAAGTTTTGCTAAAATATTTCTGGAACCCAAAAACAAATGTGATGATTACCCAAATCAAACAATGAATCCTCTTTCCAACCCATGGCTCCTGTAGTGCACAGGGAACCAGAAATAGAATACAATTCTAATTAGCTTACTCTATATTTCCAGAGTTGCATCAATTGTGATTTGTCCTGTCCACCTAGACTGCAGCTGTACATGCTGGATAGGTGAGAGAATCTATTCTCGTGATTGAGATCTGCACTGAATCTGATTCACACAAATGCAGGAGTGGGAGGGAAGAGGAGCGACAGAAAAATAAGGGTCAAGTGCATAACATTTTTCACAGATGGCCCCAAATAGCATAGTCACAATTCATTGCAATCACACAGGCAGAACGACAATAACAAAAGCGTTGGAATATTTAAGTGTGTCAAAAATAATGCTTTGATTTATATTGTACATTTGAAAAAAAAAGTAGGCTCCATCAAATTGTGGACAGAATTTTGAGAAGAAAAATGTAAGTTCATTAGATTTTAAAACAATATTGCAGACATTTTAAGAACACACAAGGATGAAAGACTGATACCATCTCTGGAATTTTACTTATAGAAAGTCAAACTTCTGACCAGCATCAAACAGGTGCTGTCTGAAGTAAATTCAGTTTGTGAGAATCAAAGGGAGTTCAGCAATACCACACACATAAGGATGCACCATTGCAGCCAAGCCGTACATATGGGAATAAAATTGCATGCAAATCCCTGTTGTGTGATTTTCTGCCTCTCTCAATCCCAGTAAAACAATACATTTTTATCGTACACGTACAGACCAATCCAACATATTGCAAATTTCAATGCTTATCTTTCCGACAACGTCAATTAGTTTATAAGTGCACAATTGAACAAAACAATGTTCACATTAAAAGGTCTAAGATTTGAAGTGCAGTGAAGAGGAATCCCTGATCTGCATCGTAACAAGTGAAAATATCCTTAAAAATGCCTGGTGCATGTCCAATACTAAAATCAATAAAACCAAGAATGCTGATGTCTATGTTGTATATATATATATATATTTTTTGTTTTAATTTAAGACATTTAAGAGAAGTTTCTTTGCAAGGAGCATGCAAAATGCTAAGGGTCTTTAGACTCAAGATTCCTTTCTTCTTAGATGACCAATTGGTGCCTCTTCGTTAGATGTGATTCACAGTGATGACCAAATGGTCTTTCCTGTTTTTATTGCCAATGGTCCCGGCGATGAGGGTCACTGTAAGATACAACCAAGAGAAAGCGCACTGAGAAATATTATAGGGAAGTAGTTTCCAGTTATTGGGCAATTCATAAGTTGTTTGTTAACTCCGAATCAATTATTTCAATATTTTTCCCGAGCATTTTTACACCCAGTTTGCTCAACACATTTCAGTCAATCCAAAATATTTTGCTGCCCACAATACATAGAAGTTAGTCAAGAAATGGGCGGCAAGGTGGTAGGGTTACATAAACAAAAATAAAGAAACCAACCTTCCTTCTTCTTTCAGGAGAGACAGAAACTTGTTAACACGGTATTCAGGTCCCATCTGAAACATAACCAAGATAGATATGATGTTACTGCCTGTAAATAAACAAAGTAGCATAATCTGCTGATGTGATCAGCCAATGTGAAGAGCAACAAATGAAAACCTACATTCAGAAAGCACTGATCAAGCCCTGGAGTTTAAGGAACTAACATCCTTAAACATTGAGCTCACATTCCTCTACCCTGAATTCTGGAGCTAAAGGTTAAAACACCAACTCAATGGTGGCTGAGGTAACTTGTGCCAAAGGTGTTGACAACAAATATTTACACAGAGGAGCAAACTGGAACTTTTTAGTGAAGTCTTCTCCCAAATGTTCCCTACTTGCTCCTCTTCTTCTAATGGCATCAGTTCTAACTAAAAGGCATTCTGACGCCATCAACTGAATTTCAGCTGTCAGAGATGAAGGCATTCCACACATAAGGCAAACAGACATGACTACAATACTACTTTTTAGTAACCGTGATAGAAGTAGTAAAGATTAATGTTGAAGTGCAAATCCGAACATTAGTGGGAAACCGACAGATGTATCAGCTTGAAATGTGGAGGAAGGAACTGCAGATGCTGGTTTAAACCGAATACAGACACAAAATGCTGAAGTAACTCAGCAGGACAGACAGCATCACCGGAGAGAAGGAATGGGTGCTGTTTCGGGTCTCGACCCAAAACGTCACCCATTCCTTCCCTCCGGAGATGCTGCCTGTCCTGCTGAGTTACTCCAACATTTTGTGTCTATCTTAGATATAACAGCTTGTCTGGTACATGGTGTGCATGAGAAGGGAATGTTGCCAAGATATTGATTGATCTTATGGTTGTTATGCTAATAACTGGCTATACAGATATAGCACGAGTATATAATACGTACTTTGTAGCAAGAACCACTAGACAATGCATTGGAGTAAAAATGCCCAATGATTTCTACTGACTATCTGCTCCCCTCTTCTTAACGTAGGGGCTCGACACATTTCAATGGAGTAGCAGAGACCATTACTGACGTGATCAGTTCTCCTGAACCAGATAAAGCACCATCTTAGACTTGAGGGGAACAAGCCATTAATTCCTATTGCAGAGGGAGCGCTGTGCTATTTCAACCATTCATTGACACATCTAAGCTAGACCATCAATTACTGCCGATGGACAATTATTGCAGGTAGCTTTACCTGGCCACTCTACAATTCTTTGAGAAAGACAATTAGCTTGAAACTAGAGAGAAAAATTCCACTCATTTCAAAGGAGCAAAAAATCATATATTTGAAACTACTAAATATACTGAATTTACCTTTTATTATTTTTAAACAATCTATTTTACATTTAAGCAACTAATTAATTTTGCTACATTAAATTCAAAGGTAATTATGTAGGAAATTTGTTTAATAGTTTCAATCATAATCAACAAATCCCCAAAAATAATTTGCCTCCAAAATGCAATTTATGTACTTGAATAATTTCCGCTACTGAAATTATGACATTTATGTTTCATCATCAAGGATATGAGATCAAAAGCAAGTGATTCTCAAGGCTAGCAATGGGTGCACTGTAAGAGAATGCTATACAATATTAGGAGTTAAAATGCATGCAGAAAATACAAGATGAAAACAGCTGAACAATTTTAAGATGATGTGGACTTTCTATGGTTAAGCCAAAAACTGATGAGTACATTGGAATTTACAAAGCTCTCCAGCCAAAACAACAATTAAATGAAGAATGACTCAGGACTCTTGCTTAACAATTCTACTTGGGGGATCTGAATGTGCAGCGAGTTAGACTTTGTACCTTTCACCAAACATCTAGACTTAAATCCAGCCAAGACTGATCAAGTAGGAGCACTCTCAGTGACTTTTAAGAATTTCACTTGAAATAAGTACAAATAATTTAACATTTACAGATAAATAACCACATATATAAAGGCAACCAAACTTCAACTATTAAAAATATACAAATTAATTATACTCTATTTAAGGTAGTCTCCCTTGTGACTGTGAATCTTGAATTTATAATTGCACAACTAATAGAAGAAGATCCAAGAAACATTAAAGGAAGAAAGCTTTTGTTAACAGGGGCAGTATACAGATGACTTTCTTTAGTTTAACATCATTCTATTCCACTTCATTGTGCCAATTTTCATTTGAGAAATAAATTCTCTCTGGATTTTTCTGACCTGTATATAATCCAAATATCTACTAAATTCCTCATGAGGATTACAATGAGGATTACCCAATATTTTGTGCAACTTCCAAATCCAAATCTTTTCCTGCTGCTCATTGTGAAGTCAGGGAGCATCCAGTTTACACAGAGGCAGCAGAGAATAAATGGTTTTGTTTGGGAATGAGTTAAGGTGAAATTTCGGTATTCCAATGGCCAAAGGTTTTTTTAGATTTCCCTATCTCAGAGCTCTGATGGATGTCATTTGCTGATTATATTGATTTTTGTAATTGATGGCAAGGATGTGGGAGACATCAACATGGAAGAGATGCTGCATGCCCCATAATCATACTGAATTTCACAGCAAGTTTGAAGGATCAAATCCTGATTGTAAGCATAAATTAGGAGCTGGAATAGATCTTTGACCTCTGAATTGTTCTTCCTTTCCATCAGATATTGCTGATCTAATCCCAGCCTTATAACAGTTCTTGCTTTTACTCTCTTTGAATCCAAATGTTGGCTTCTATTCTACATGTTCTTCAACATTCGAGGTGGGAATAATCAAATTGAATGTACTCTTCATTCTATTTATATTGATCCACACCAGCTGGTTGGCTGGTGTGTTCATTTATAAAAAGGAATGTATTTCATTACTGCATCCCAACTTCTTGGGGTCATTCATTTACAAGGATATTGGTCATTTGGGGTACACATCCTCATATACATGGGGTTTGAGCTTGTAGTGCAAACACTAATGAGAGTTGTGTACATACTCAATATAAAAAAAATCTAGTTATCTTACGAGAATCCTAAGAGATTCTATTGGTATATTAAGAGAAAAAGGGTAACTACGGAAATAATAGGTCCCCTGTAGATTCAATGCTGCTACCTGTGTGTGAAACCACAGGAGGGGAAGGTGTTAAATGAATATGTCTTATCTGTCTTTACCGTGGAGAACGTCGTGGAAGCTAAGGAATAAAGGGAAATGAAGAGTGATACATTGGAGCATATCCACATTGCAACAGAGTAGGTGCTGGCGTTCTTGAAGCCTATCAAGGTGGAAAAATCCCTGAAGCTTGATCAAGTGTATTCTGGGACAGCTAAGGAAGAAATTGCAGCAGCTCTGGCAGAGATGTTTGCATCACTTTTACCACAAGGGAGGTACCAGAAGACTGGAGAAGGGTTATATCATGCCTTTATTTAAGAAGGGCAGCATGGACAAGCTCGGGCAATACAGGACGGTGAGC
This sequence comes from Raja brachyura, assembly GCA_963514005.1. Next base: position 10,600,646 of record OY740812.1, on the reverse strand, counting down.
CTAACAATAGTGGCGGGACGGATCAGAGCAACAGGATCTACCAGAATTTGGGAAGATTAGAGATGATTAGCATGGCTCTGTGCATCGTGCTTCACAAATTAAATTCCGTTTTTTGCAGATATGACGAAGAAGGACAGTAGACGTTGTCTGCATAAACCTTAGTATGACGTTTGACAAGGTCCTGCGTAGTGGGTTATCCTAGAAGGTTAGATCACATGGTGCAATAGTCAAATCGATACAACATTGACTTTGTGAAATAAGGCAGAGATTGGTAGTGGAGAGTTGTTATTCAGATTGGAGCACTAACCAGAACGGTGCTTAGTCCACTGTTGTTATTATAGGACGTTTGCAGAAGACACCAACATTGGTAATTTGCTGGACACTGGAGGTGACTACCTCTGGTTACAATAGTATCTAAATTAGCCTTGTGGGCCAAGGAATGGCAGATGCAATTTAACTCATACAAGTGTGAGGTGTTGCATTTGGTAAGTTAAACCACGGCTGGACTTACACAGTAAATGGTAAGGTTCTGGAGAGTTTTCTGAAGCAGAAAGACTTAGGAATAAAAGTACATAGTTCCCGAAAATGATGGCGTGGGTGACGACAGGGTGATGAAAATGGCATTTGACGTGCTTGCCCTTCATTGGTCAGGGCATTAAGTACAGGTGTTGGATATCACGTTGCAACTTTGCAAGTCATTGGTTAATCCAAACTTGGAGTATTGTTCATAGTTCTGATCAGCCAGTTTTAGGAAGGATTGTATTAAGCCGGAGAGGTTGCAAGAACAGTTCACAAAGATGTTACTGGGACTGGAGGAATTGATTTATAAAAAGGTAAATAGGCTTGGACTATTTTTTCCTGGAGTGTAGGAAGCTGAGGGGTAATCTTATAAAAGTATATAAAATCAATAGGGCTGTTGTTAAGTAGGATGGTCACACGGTATGGAACTACAAAAATTAGAAGACGTAAACTTCAGGACACAGCAAAAGATTTAAAAGAGAATTAAGCCCCAACCTTTCCACTCAGAAAGTGGTGGATATACAGAGCAAACTGCTAGTTGAAGCTGAAGAAATGGGTACCATTACAATGGTTAAAATATATTAGTTCAGGTGCATCGATAGAAAAAAAATTAAGAGGGATATGGGCCAAAAGGAACCAAATGGGACTAGCTTGGATAGATATCTTGGATGTCATGAATGAATTGGGTCAAAGGGCCTGTAGCTGTGCTTTAAAACTATGATATTTTCCCAGTTTGTGCTACTCATCGTGGTAATTGGCCACGAGGCAATTTACAGTGGCCAATTACCAGCCAATCTTTCTTTGGGATGTAGGACAAAATCAGAAGAGCCAGAGGAACCCACTCAGTCACAGAGAGAATATGCGAGTTCCAGACCCAAAGCAACCTCTTTAAAACAATCCTCCTCCCTGCTAACACGTCCACTGAATATGGGGAATCAGTGGAATTAAGTTAAACCTGTGCCTCTTTGTTATGCTTCCATCCAAAAGTTCCTGTGCACTCTTCCAATACATCTGGCTATTCGCATTTTGTTCAGATTTCAACCCAATTTATCTCGATTGGCTCATTAGACATAGTCCAGCTATTTCAAGATGGGCAGATACACTAAAGCATTGTGGCTCTTGATAACTGTTTTATGATACATTAAAACATTAAATACAAAAATATGACAATTTTTTAGAGAGGAGCTCACTAATGACAAACTGCAGTCAGCATCTCAAAACAAATGCACAAAGCTGCATTTCTCATTCATCATTTAGTTATTCCATTATATTCCCAATCATGGTAACACTTAAACAATTCACTTTTTTGTGCGTTGTAACAATTTTGAAAGTACGGACAAAATACTGATTTGAACCACAGGGAAGATCAACCCTAGATTAACTGGGAAAGTGGATCTGCTCCAGATCAACTGGAAAAGTGGGCGAATGGAATTTCATAAGTTCATAAGTTATAGGAACAGAATTAGGCCACTCGGCCTATCAGGTTTACTCCAACTTTTAATTATGGCTGATCTATCTTAACCCCAAACGTCTCTACACCATTTTCCTGCCTTCTCTCCATAACCCTTGACACCCGTACTAATCTGAATTTAATTCAGACAGTGCATAGTGTTGCATTTTGGGATGTTTACTCAGTGCAGGACATACATATTGAATTACAGGGCTCTGCAGAGTGTTATAGAACAGAGATACCCAGGGGTTCAAGTACATAGTTTCTTGAAAGTGTCCACATAGGTAGACAGGGTGGTGAAGGAGACATTTGGCACACTTGCTTTCAATGATCAGAATACAAGAATCTGGATGTTATATTACAGCTGTTGAAACTGCATTTGGAGTACTGTGCAGTTCTGGGTGCCTAGCTAGATGAAGGGTGTTATTATTCTAGGAAGAGTGCTGAAAATATTCACAAGGATGCTGCCAAGAGTAGATAACTACTATTTTCTCTTTCTCCCACATTCAAGTAAAAACCCTACGTTATGAAGCCGCACTATCCAGTCAAAACATGAAAACTTCTAATTAACTAATGAGCAATGGATCTGGCAGTTTTCTGCTAATTTTTATATTGTCGAGTCATAAAAAATATATTTTCTGTAGACCAGTACGATATCCACTCTTCATCTTGGCACCTTTGTCTCAACTATTACTCTGATTTTGATGGTTTCAGCTAATGGAAAAAGAACATTCCAGAGTGACAGTTATAGCCACCAGCAAAAAAAAAAAAACACTTTCTGCCTAATAAACATTAAATCCCAGTCTTGTAACATGACCTAACTGGCAACAGGTTACCTGAAATCATCTTCAGCATATAGAATCAAAATGATACATCACTTGCAGTTGTTTGTATCACTGCACTGTGTCATGCATGCATCACATAAAATAATTCTGCTAATTGCCACTGTCACAGTAGTCTGTCACAGTTCACATTTGGGTCTTCCACTTAACTACTGCTTATATTTTGATTAGTTTCACCATAACTCGAAAGCACAGGAACAAAGAAGATTGCACAGAGACCTGAAACTGCCCAGATACACTGTACTGATCTCCCCTCCATCAAAGGGATCTTACAAGAGTCGCTGCCTCAAAAATGCAACCAACATCATCAGAGACACACATCACCCTGGCCACGCATTCATTTCACTCCTGCTATATTGAAGGTGGTAAAGGAGCCTGAAAACTGCTGCTGCAAGTAAGAATTTCATTGTTCAGTTTTGGCAAAACACTCTTGACTCTTATGCAATTGAATACGTATCAAGATCATGACCATAATGGTTTTATGTAGTGCAAGTCTTCCAACAGATGTTGGTTGCCTGTTCCAGAATGCATTAAAATGAAAAAACTCATCATGTCCATTCTTCCATGGGCTCACTGAAACCTATACTTACTATCTCCAGTCCAGCATATCTGTCTGAGCTCACCGAATTCGACTGACCTGACACTCCTCCATTCTATTGCATGTAAAGGAATTAGCCACCAAAATCCCACCATTTGCAGTGGCCTCTTGTAAACGTTTATGCCTCATTGGCTTCTTTGACTATTTTCATTTATTTCACCAGATATTTAGCTACTTTTCCATACTCTTCCTTCCAAGCTCAGTGTCAATTTTCGCGTGAACCACCCTGGGATGATTACAAAAGAAAAACTGAAAATAATAGAAATGTTTACCAGACTATGGAGATAGAAACCAAGTTTGTGTTTCAGCATGACGATGATTATTTAATCCACAAAGATCATTATAAATACAAAATAATATAAATACCAATATGAAGATAAAACAAGCCAAGAGCATAATACTTTGAAGTAAATTCAGCACAAGATGAGCAAGAATAAAGGCAAACAATGCTGGGACCACAGTTTAAGAATAAGGGGTAAGCCATTTAGAACAGACACGAGGAAACATTTTTTCTCACATAGAGTTGTGAGTCTGTGGAATTCTCTGCCTCAGAGGGAGGTGGAGGCCGGTTCTCTGGATACTTTCAAGAGAGAGATAGATAGGGCTCTTAAAGATAGTGGAGTGAGGGGATATGGGGAGAAGGCAGGAACGGGGTACTGATTGGGGATGATCAGCCATGATCACATTGAATGGCGTTGCTAGCTCGAAGGGCCGAATGGCCTACTCCTGCACCTATTGTCTATCACGCAGCATCTAGTGAAAGAGAATCAGAGTTAATGTTTCAAGTCGGAGCCCTGTCAGAGCTGATGAGCATCCTAAAATGGATGAATGCTACAACTTTGTTATGCACCAACCAAAAAGTATTGCCAGTACTTTGTTCCAAGTTTCTGATTCACACATCTCATCTTCCAAATGTGCGTGAGGGAAAATGAGCTCTTTAAAAGTTTAGTGAAACATGGTCTGCCCAGTATGGTACTAAACTGTAAATATCTGAACAGTTTCAGATTAGAGATATGACCATTGCTGAATACAATGATGAGACAAGGTGGTCTTGTATTGGTTTTCATCAGTGTTCACTCTCCAACAGCCAACCCGTTGAAATAATCGACATGAAACCCAGGTAAGGCATAATCACACTCATTGTACAACATTTGTCTGTCGGCCCTTTTATGTTAAAGACAAGCAAAAATGTTAGCTCTCTTACTTGCAAGAGCCAGTCTAGAATTGGTCCCCATGACAGAGAAGTTGCCATTTAACAGAGCACCAAGCAGTATACTAGGCCATTCAGAACCATGGAGTACAGGAAATACAGGCCATGAAGGCAGAATAAAAAGAGGTTCAGATGGAACATAAATGAATCAATTCATATGATTTGTTCCTCTGCTATCGGCTCTATAGATTGCGCTGGTGAAAGATATTAATGATACCACATTTGTATCAGCTGGATACAGCAACTCTCCCTCTCCTCCCACTCCACTGTAAGATGGGACATTACTAATTACTAACATATGGGTTAAGTGTTTCTGTAAAATTTAAACTTGCTAAAATAACAACTATTTAAACAGTTCAGTTCTGTCATGAATTTCCAGACATATTTTATTGGACTGGGCAGGAACCCAGTAGCAGTCAGTACTTGTAGGCCCTTGCCCTGTGAAGTATTTCTTACAATATGCATTAACTCTGCTCCTAGCCCTCAGCTATGGAATTAAAATGAAAAAAAAAGTAATCTAGATAAATGGCTTTATTCCCTGGGGAGATATCTTGTCACTACAGGTCCTCGTTAGTGTGCAAGTTAGAACAAAGATGGAAGAAGCAAACAGGAATTCACATAACCACAATTAATCTTAATACATACCTGAGTCTCGATTAAAGGTGATATAGATAACTACCCTCAAAACCTATGGTTTTTCTCAATTCCTCACCACTGTACAATCCTACCCTATTAAACAATCCTAACCTATCCCAGTTCCATCACACAATGGTAAAACCAGGAAGATCTCTGATTAAAGGAGATGGTTTTAATAGAGAGTTTCTGGTTGTCATTTTATATGAATTTAGTATGCTCTCGTTGCAATCTCCAAAATCCAGAGTAACTTTTATTTTTCATACTCATGATACATAGAAATAGCTGACGACTATTAAAAACTGATGTTATTTACGTCCTTCCCTGCCCTGGTAAAGAGAAAATATATTTGAGACAAGGCACTGCTCTTGCTGGAATGCACCACTCACTAAACTAGATGTGTGTATAAAGACCCTAAAGTGCCACTATGCGCCCTAAGTCACAAAGATCAACTGTGGCAACCTTCATTGGTTTGACCCAGTGGCCACAGCATGGCGGTGTAGCGGTAGAGCTGCTGCCTTACAACACCTGAGACCCGGGTTCGATCCTGACTACAGGTGCTGTTGGTACGGAGTTTGTACATTCTCCCTGTGGCTTTCTCCGGGTGCTCCGGTTTCCTCTCACACGCCAAAGACGTGCAGGTTTATAGATTAATTGGCTTTGGTAAAAATTATAAACTGTCGCTAGTGTTAGTGCATGGGATTGCTGGTTGGCAGGGTCTCAGTGGACCAAAGGACTTGTTTCTGCACTGTACTCTAAAGTAAAGTATCAAACCAGCAGAACAATATGTTACCCTCTCTCCAAGTCATCAGGCTAGGCAGAATTTTAACAAGAGATTAACCTCACTTCAAGCACAGACAACTGAAGAGAAGGAGGTTGGAGCAGGCTGGTAAAAATCAGAATGCAAGGAAGAAGGAAAGCCATGCTTCAAAAAACAAGCAGCCTGAGTGCACTCATTTGGATCAAGCACATGTGAAAGTATAGCCATGATTTCATTTAAAACCCTGTTTTATATAATCAATTTATAAGAAATGTATTCTGCTATGATGCAGATAGATACGTAAATATGAGGACTAAGCCACTTGGCCCTTCAAGCCTGGTATGCTTTTCAACAAAGTCATGGCTGATCTGTTCAACACCACATTCCTGTCTATTAGCTGTAACCCTTCCCTCCTTTGCCTTAAGAACTTATCCACCTTTGCCTTAAAAAATATTCAAAGACTCTGCTTTCACTGCCCTTTGAAGAAGAGACTTCAAAAGACTGCAAAAAAAAGAATTCCCGTCATCTGTTTGAGGTAGATATGATTTTGGCAATTAAAAGACATTTGCATATGCATATGGATATGCAGGGAATGGAAGGATATGGATAATATGCAGGTAGATAAGAGATGGTCTTGGCATCATGTTCAGCACAGACATTGTGAGCCAAAGGGCCTGTTCTTGTGCTGCACCGTTCTATGTTCTTCCTTAAATGGGCCATCCCTTATTTCTAAATAGTGGTATCCGAGAAAACAGCATTTCCACATTCAACTTGTGAAGACTACTCAGGATCTTATATATTTCAATCAACTCCCTGTTCACTCTTCTAAAGACCAGCCAACACAAGCTTAACATGACTAATCGTCCCTCATAAAACAACCTGCCCATTCCAAGTATTAGTCTGGCAGATCTTCTCTGAACTATTTTCTAACCTTAAATAAACAGGCGTACTATTCCTGAATCCCCGATGTAACTGAGGCATAACCTCTCCCTCCTTTTGCATTCAATTGCTCTTGCAATAAACAACATGTTGCCCAAGGGAGGTCTCTGATCACAAAATAAATACTTTACTTTCTGTCATATTCTGATAAGTTTGGATGAAGTTTCCTGGGAGGTGGCTTGCATGGAGTACGTACAGGATTGAACCAGCTGAATGACTATTTCCTGCTGTGACATTCTATACACAGCTGAAAGTGAAAGAATCCCGAAAAAAGGACAGAAATGCAAGGAACTGCAGATGCAGAAATCTTGAGCAACATACATAGTGCTGGAGTAACTCAGTGCGTCATTCAGCATCTGTGGAGCGAATGGAGGGTCTTGACCTGAAACGCCTATCTATTCCCTCTACAGATACTGCCTGACCTTCTGAGTTACTTCAGCCCTATGTTTTGCCTGAAAGGAATGATGGACACTTGTATCTTATGGGCCTGTCCCACTTAGGTGACTTTTTAGGCGGCTGCAGGAAACTATGCAGTCGCCACATGTTCACGGGTAGTTGCCGGGGAGCCGCCTTCATGGTCGTGAGGAGTTCCCGCATTCTGGGAACTAGTCTCGGCCTCATTATGGTCGCCGTGAATTTGTCAACATGTTGAAAAATTAGCGGCGACTAGAATGTAGCCGCCATGGAGATTAGCGAGAATTCTCGAGCCGTAGGTGAGCCGGCACGATGTCCTAGTGGGTTGCCAGGAGGTCGAAGGTTCTCAGAGGTTCTCGTAGGTTGGAGCCGGTGCTGACAGGTGAATTTCATTAGCTCATTGGCAAAACAAAAGATAAGCTGTAGTTTTCAGAATTAAGGATAACCGACCGGTAATGTTAAATGTCCGCCGAGCTTCACAGCCGTGTATCTCTGGCTTCTTGAAAGTTGTCTCCACCTTCTCCCCCCTTCTTCCCCCTCTCTTAAAGGACTTACCGTACACTGTGCTTTAGCCGTCTTTTTACAGCGCCAACCTTCCTGTTCATCGTGGTGTGTGTCTGTATCATCTTGGCTTTGCACCGTGGGAATTTTTTAGACAGGGCAAGCGGGGGAAGCGCTGTCTAAAGAATTCGCACGGGCTGGTGAAGGAAGCGATGTGTTTGTGTGTGTGTGTTACACAATGACAGTCGCCGTTCCTGCTCCCGGTTTTTCAGGTGACTGCTGGCAACTTGACAGTCGCCGGCAGTCAGCTGAATAATCGCCTACGTGGGGCAGGCCCATAAGTTTGAACCTTGCTTGGTGCATCGGGAGCAAGAGTAAAATAAAGCTGTAATTGATGCATTTTTGGATCTTTATTAGGATCTTTGGATCACACAGACCTGATTCCCCTCCACTGACTCCTTATACACTTCATGCTACATCAGAAAAGCAGCCAACATGATCAAAGATTTGTTCCACCCTAGTCAATCCTTCTTCTTCCCACTCCCATCCTGTAGTAGGTACAGAAGCTTGAAAGTGCGCACAACCAGGCTCAGGAACAGCTTCTTCCCCTTTGTAGGTAAGTTACAAAACTTACCTTGAGCAACGCTGCAGTTCTGCCGCTCCCCGTGTGCGTGACTTTGGCACCTTTCAGAGGGGGGCAGGCTTAAAGTGCCGTTTTTCTGCAGACTGGGAAAATAGATCCATGTCGGGCGATTTTGTTGCGGAAGAAAAATCGCTCCGACATTTCATTCATGAAGGTATTTTTAAATTACTATAAATTATTTATTAACTAGAGTAATTTAAAAATCACCTTCAAAAGCCGTGAGCGCCGACAACGGGAAGGATTTTGCATAGGGAAGAAAAAAAGGCACACAGTTTATTTTTATATTAAAAGTTGGTTTTTAGGGAGGCTTTAATCACATTTTCATGTTGCGAAATGGCGTCCAAAAAAATGTATGAACCAACAGTATTTTTCCTCCCAACTTCACCGCAAACCACAACGTTCCAATCCACCGCATTCCACTAAAACCTACTCGCTAGTTGATTTAAATGGCCATTAATTTACAGGCATTAAACACTAAATTCCTTCCATTTGGCCTAGAAATTCATGAAAATGAGATTTAAAAATTATGTTATATTGTGGATTATTGTGTGAATGTTATTTGGACACTTAGGCAATTTAAAAAAAAGTTTATCTTTTCTTAAGAAATGGATAGATGTTTAGATCTACTCATTGAATTTTGTAATTAGCTACAATTAGATAACTAACTAATTATATGCTTTAATTTCAGGTCATCCAAGTAAGATTGTTTCATATTTGTTTCAGAATGCTTCAATCTATAATAACTGAAAATTTCATTGAGTTCTCTTAAATTTTAAGAAAGTTATGGGCTTTTAACTGTTCTAGATCACAGCTTTTGAGTTCAGTCAATTGAAAGGCAATGGGGAACAAGATGCTAATTTCCGAGTATGATAATGGTCATAACTTTCTTAATACTGAAGATATGAAAGTGAATTAGGTGTCAAATTAAACTTATTTTTATGCTTTATCTGATGGGATAAATTGCAGACTTGATTTTTTAAATCCCAAAATTTTGTAACATTGCTACCCTTTGTTATCAGGGTTCTGAATGGGCCTTTCATAAGTTATGGAGTACTGTCCGATTCAACTCCACCTCATTGTGGACATTGGACTTTGTCTAAGGAACTGATGCGCTACAATGCTGCATTCTGTACCTTCCCCTTTGCTCTAATTATTGTAGCAATGTTACAAAATTTTGAGATTTAAAAAATCAAGTCTGCAATTTATCCCATCAGACAAAGCATAAAAAGAAGTTTAATTTGACACCTAATTCACTTTCATATCTTCAGTATTAAGAAAGCTATGGTCATTTTCATACTCGGAAATTAGCATCTTGCTCCCCATTGCCTTTCAATTGACTTAACTCAAAAACTGTGATCTAGAACAGTTAAAAGCCCATAACTTTCTTAAAAATTAAGAAAACTCAATGAAATTTTCAGTTATTATAGATTGAAGCATTCTGAAACAAATATGAAAATCTTACTTGGATGACCTGAAATTAAAGCATATAATTAGTTAGTTATCTAATTGTAGCTAATTACAAAATTCAATGAGTAGATCTAAACATCTATCCATTTCTTAAGAAAAGATAAACTTTTTTAAAATTGCCTAAGTGTCCAAATAACATTCACACAATAATCTACAATATAACATAATTTTAAATCTCATTTTCATGAATTTCTGGGCCAAATGGAAGGAATTTAGTGTTTGATTCCTGTAAATTAATGGCCATTTAAATCAACTAGCGAGTGGGTTTTAGTAGAATGCGGTGGATTGGAACGTTGCGGTTAGCGGTGAAGTCAGGAGGAAAAATACTGTTTGTTCATAGATTTTTTGGGACCCCATTTCGCAACATAAAAATATTATTAAAGCCTCCCGAAAAACCAACTTTTAATATAAAAATAAACTATTTACCTTTTCTTCTCCCCTACGCAAACTCCTTCCGTTGTCAGTGCTCACGGCTTTCGAAGGTGATTTTTAAATTACTCTAGTTAATAAATAATTTAGAGTAATTTAAAAATACCTTCATTCATGAAATGTCGGAGCGATTTTTCTTCCGCAACCAAATCGCCCGACATTCATCGATTTGTCCTGCCTGTTGAAAAACGGCACTTTAAGCCTGCCCCCCTCTGAAAGGCGCCAAAGTCGAGCGCATGGGGAGCGGCAGAAGTGCAGTGCTGCTCAAGGTAAGTTTTGCAACATACCTAATTATTGTACTTGAGTTTGACTTCATTATACTTACATACGGTATATCTGATCCGTTTGGATATCCGTTTGGATATCATGTAAAACAAAGCTTTTCACTGCACCACAGTACACTTCAATTCAATTCAATTCAATTCAAGTTTAATGTCATTGCACAAATACAAGTATAGGTACAACATGACAGTAATAAGCCTAAACCCAAAAGGAACAAATGGATAGATATGAAGCAATTCTAGATTAATACCCTGATGCACTGATGGAGCGAAAAAGGAATGACAGTAATGTCAAGACCATCTCCGCTAACTGGCTTGACTCTGCAAAAGAATTAATGTAATTTTACGCAATTGGTTCCCTTTGAGTCTGAATGAAAATCAGCTTGCATTTTGTTCTGCCTATGCTCCAAAGAGCTGAAAAATGTGGGTTTTACTTGCTCCTTATATAGATACATAGAAAATAGGTGTGGGAATAGGCCATTCAGCCCTTCGGTCTAGCACCGCCATTCAATGTGATCATGGCTGATCATCCACAATCAGTGTTCCTGCCTTCTCCCCCTAGCCCTAAAAGTAACTCTATTTTGAATGCATCCAGTGAATCGGCCTTCACTACCTTCTGAGGCAGAGAATTCCACAAATTCACAACTCTCTGGGTGAAAAAGTTTGTCCTCATCTGCTTTAAATGGCCTGCCCCTTATTCTTAAACTGTGGCCCCTGGTTCTGTACTCCCTCAACAGCGGGAACATGTTTCCTGCATCTAGCACGTCCAATCCCTTAATAGTTTTATATGTTTCTATAAGATTCCCTCTCATCCTCCTAAATTCCAGTGAATACAAGCCCAGTCGTTCCTTTCTTTCATCATACGACAGTCCGCCATCCTGGGAATTAACCTCGTGAACCTACGCTGCACTCCCTCAATAGCAAGAATGTGCTCCCTCAAAGTAGGAGACCAAAATTGCACACAATACTCCAGGTGTGGTCTCACCAGGGCCCTGTACAACTGCAGATGGACATCTTTGCTCCTATACTCAAATCCTCTCGTTATGAAGGCCATGCTTTAGCCATGAAGGCGTTAGCTTTCTTCACTGCCTGCTGCACCTGCATGCTTACTTTCAGTGACTGATGTACAAGGACCCATGTACCCAGGTCTCGTTGATCTTCCTCTTTTCCCTATCTGCCACCATTCAGATAATAATCTGCCTTCCCATCCTTGCCACCAAAGTGGATAACCTCACATTTATCCACACTGCATCTGCCATGCATCTGCCCACTCGCCCAACCTATCCAAGTCACCCTGCATCCTCATAGCATCTTCTTCACAGTTCACACTGCCACCCAGCTTTGTGTCATCTGCAAATTTGCTAATGTTCATTTTAATTCCTCCATCTAAATCATTAATATATATTGTAAATAGCTACTGTCCCAGCACTGAGCCTTGTGCCACCCCACTAGTCACTGCCTGCCATACTGAAAGGGACCCGTTGATTCCTACTCTTTGTTTCCTGTCTGCCAACCAATTTTCTTTCCATGTCAATACCCTACCCCCAATATCATTAATTTCTGTTCTAATTTTGCCCACTAATCTCCAGTGTGGGACCTTATCAAAGGCTTTCTGAAAGTCCAGATACATTACATCCACTGGCTCTCCTTTATCCATTTTACTTGTTACATCCTCAAAAAAATCCAGATGATCAGTCAAGCAAGATTTCCTCTTTATAAATCCATTCAAATTTGGACCGATCCTGTTACTGCTATCCAAATGCATCTTTAACAATTGACTCCAGCATCTTCTCCACCACTGATGTCAGGCTAACTGGTCTATAATTCCCTGCTTTCTCTCCCCCTTTCTTAAAAAGTGGGATAACATTAGCTACCCTCCGATCCACAGGAACTGAGCCAGAATCTATAGAACATTGGAAAATGATTACCAATGTGTCCACGATTGCTACAGCCACCTCCTTGAGTACCCTGGGATGCAGACCATCAGGCCCTGGGGACTTATCAGCATTCAGTCCCATCAGTCTACCCAATACCATTTCCTGACTAAAGTGAATTTCTTTCAGTTCCTCCGTCGCCCTAGATCTGTCCCCTAGTACACCTGGGAGATTAGTTCTGTCTTCACTAAGGAAGACACAAATAAATTACCTGCTCAACTCGTCTGCCATTTCCTTGCTCCCCGTAATAAATTGACTTGTTTCTGTCTTCAAGGGACCCACATTTGTCTTAACCAATCTTTTCCTTTTCACATATCCAAAGAAGCTTTTCCTATCCTTCTTTATATTCTTGGCTAGCTTACCATCGTAGTTCATCTTTTCTCCCTGTATTGCCTTTTTAGTTACCTGCATTAATATGCATTACGTAGTTGGTGATGTCAACAATTGTTACTGCACAGGTCAGTGAAATGGCCAAAAATAAAATGTCACTTTGAAGACAGTGTCTCCACATCGTAAAACCAAAGAAACAACTGCTGACAAGTGAAGGAATAAAGTCATTTATAGATATTTGTTCGGAAAGTTTGTAAAAGCATAATACTTTTGTGCTGCTATTTCCGCAGCACAAAAGCGTAGCAGCAGTACAGTTGGTGCCTTAGAGCGCCAGAGACCCGAGTTTGATCCTGACTATGGGTGCTATCTGTATGGCGTTTGTATGCTTTCCCCATGGGTTTTCTGTGGAAGCACCAGTTTCCTCCCACACTTCATTAGATGTACAGGTTTGTAGGCTAATTGGCTAGGTGAAATTTAAAATTGGCCCTAGTGTGTATAGGTTAGCGTAGTTTGTGGGGATCACTGGTCGGCGCGGACTCGGTGGGCTGAAGGGACTGTTTCCGTGCTGTAACCGTAAAACTAAAGAAACTAATATCGATTCACTTCATATGTTAATGCCAAATGCTCTTCACAACCCAGTGATCATCAATCCCAACATCTAATCACAATTCTATCTTGTACCTAGGCTGACGACTGCAAACTCTGACACCCAACAGCAAATCTGACACAATGTCCACCATCCTGATTGACTGCTGCACCTTCCCTCTGCCCATTGCACTCTATGGTTGATGCTCAACTCAATACTTCAACTTCTTTCTCCACAAGCACTAAAGATCCTACCCTGATTTACTTTGTGCAGGGCGTGCAAAGAAAAAGGCATTCCTCAAGTAAGACAAGGCAAGGGGCTGACCCTGTCACAGAAGAACTTAAAACAGAAACAGGTATCGACCACTGGAACCCTCAACCACTGGGTCCCACAATTCAATATTATTATGGCTTACCTACACTGGCCTCAACTCTTCTGTGATCATTCCCCATGGCCTTCAATATCTCAACCTTACAAGTATTTATTCATCCCCACTTTCATTACATGGAATAATCTGGTTTCCACTACAATTGGATGGGTGGGAATAAGAATTTCAGAGATTCACTAACCCTATGGGAAAATAAATTTCAATGCACTTCAGTCTCCTCCAGAAATGATAGCTATAAATTCTATTTATAAAATTAGCATATTGGTAACCAAAGACATACAAAGCAAAGTTAAGGATCAGGTCGTAACTATGTGGTAGAGCAGATTCCCCATTTTCAAACAGTATAGAATGCCATTTGACTACTCAATCAATCTAATAAACTTACTCTGAAATGCCTCCATTGCAGGAACATTCCTCCTAAACAAATAGACCAAAGATGTATGTGGAACGCTCAATATTGTTTCACTAATGCCCAATACATTTCAAGCAAGACTTTCCAACTTTTGTATTCAATCCCTGTTTAATAAAGGCCAATGTTGCAATTTGCCTTCCCAACTAATCACTGAATCTGTTTGCCAATTTTGTGTTTCATGTCCGGAGACACCCAATTTCACAGGATCACCCTCTCTACTCAATCTCCATTTAGGAACATAAGAGATAGAAGCAGAGATAGAAGAAAGGGCTATTTAGCGCCTTGTACCTGCTCTCACATTCAATTAAACCAAAGATAATCTTTGACCTCATTTACACTTTACTGTATTTATCCCATTTTCCACAATTTCATTAAAATCCCCAAAAATTATAAATATGTCTTGAATGTGGCATGTGATGAAGCCTTCAAGACTGTTAGGCACAGAATCTCAAAGATTCTGTCTTTTCTGGATGAAGATTTTTCCCCCTCTTGGCCCTGAGTGTTGGTTCATCTTAGTTTGAGAAAATGCACTGACATTAGTCAAGCTCCAAGAATGTAATATGCTTTCATTCTTCAAAAATCTGGAGACTATAGACAGACGATAAATCATTGTACCATCCTAGAAAAATTTGGCATTATGAATTAGATAAGAAGGCTGTTCTGTCATAAATAAACAATTAACACTATAATTAGGTCTGGTTCAAGGTCACCGTTTCATGTTCTAACAAAGTATTTCATACCTATGGTAACTATGAAGTGGTTTAGTTTAAGCATGACTAACAAAAATACTTTCATACAAAAGGGTGTGTTCGTAGTCAAAATGTTGATTAAATCCTATAGAAATTGAGAGGAGCTGGTATTTTCAAAATTTCATACAGATTAGAATTTTTTTTGCACTGGGGGAGCGTAACACTAAATAACCTGTCTTACTTGTTCTTTCACTTTACTCTCCTGAAGGCCTGGTTGTGATACCTCAGAACATCCGAAAGTTATGCGATCATTCACTGCTTAAACATGTAGCACAGCAATGGACACTTGTATTGAGGTGCCAAATATACATTGGGTGTGGAGGGGGAGTGCTGCTGTCCATTGACATTTACTCCAACGTTATTATCTGTACGTTTACGCATGCGCAGTAGGACTACCGTTTCTTACTTACATAACAACTGACTTATGCAAGGGTCCTCGGCACTTAACTTATACAAGTCGGGGAGCGTATGTATATGGAATAATGTGTCCGAGGAATTTGTAGACAAAGGTGCACTTACAATGTTTAAAAGACATTTGGACAGGTGCAATGACAGAAAAGGTTTAAGAGGGATTTGGGCCAAACATAGGCAAATGGGAACACCATGGACAGACATTTGGTCAGCATGGACAAGTCAGCCCAAAGTGCCTGTTTCTGTGCTCTGTGAGGCCGACAAAAAAGCAAAAGTAATAAATAAATACCTAGAGCAGAATGTTCCTCACAGACAATTTGGCAAGATCATAAACTCCAGTCTGGAATCTCTAGTTTGAGGAGCTGTCTGAAGTTATCCTGTAGGAATTGTAACTGCCTTTACATGCTTATGCTTTAACATGGCTTTCTTAGACCAGTATCTAACCATTGTAATAACAATATAGCCCAGTTCGCCCAACCGCAGATTTTAAAACCAAATAATTTTAATCTTGCTCCGAATTTTGCAGTAGCATAAGTTTACTGAAGAATTACTGATATTTATTGCGTAAATTATTCTGGATCTTAAATCCATGTTCAAGCTCATTTACTTCATGCTGCCTATAATTATTGTAAATCTCCCTCTTGTTCGGAAAAAGAGGGAGATCTACAATAATTATAGGCAGCATGAAGTAAATGAGGTGCTTGAGGAGTATAAGGAATGTAAAAAGAACCTTAAGAAAGAAATTAGAAAAGCTAAAAGAAGATATGAGGTTGCTTTGGCAAGCAAGGTGAAAGTAAATCCTAAGGGTTTCTACAGCTATATTAATAGCAAAAGGATAACAAGAGATAAAATTGGTCCATTGGAGAGGCCGAGTGGACAGCTATCTGCAGAGCCAAAAGAGATGGGGGAGATATTGAACAATTTCTTTTCTTCGGTATTCACCAAGGAGAAGGATACTGAATTATGTGAGGTAAGGGAAACTAGTAGAGTAGCTATGGATACTATGAGTTTCAAAGTAAAAGAAGTACTGACACTTTTGAAAAATATAAAAGTGGATAAGTCTCCAGGCCCTGACAGGATATTCCCTAGGACATTGAGGGAAGTTAGTGTAAAAATAGCCGGGGCTATGACAGAAATATTTCAAATGTCATTAGAAACAGGAATAGTCCCCGAGGATTGGCGTACTGCGCATGTTGTTCCATTGTTTAAAAAGGGTTCTAAAAGTAAACCTAGCAATTATAGACCGGTTAGTTTGACTTCAGTGGTGGGCAAATTAATGGAAAAGATACTAAGAGATAATATATATAAGTATCTGGATAAAGAGGGTCTAATTAGGAACAGTCAACATGGATTTATGCCTGGAAGGTCGTGTTTGACTAATCTTCTTGAATTTTTTGAAGAGGTTACTAGGGAAATTGACGAGGGTAAAGCAGTGGATGTTGTCTATATGGACTTCAGTAAGGCCTTTGACAAGGTTCCTCATGGAAGGTTGGTTAAGAAGGTTCAACTGTTGGGTATAAATGCAGGAATAGCAAGATGGATTCAACAGTGGCTGAATGGGAGAAGCCAGAGGGTAATGGTGGATGGCTGTTTGTCGGGTTGGAGGCAGGTAACTAGTGGGGTGCCTCAGGGATCTGTGTTGGGTCCTTTGTTGTTTGTCATGTACATCAATGATCTGGATGAAGGGGTGGTAAATTGGATTAGTAAGTATGCAGATGATACCAAGATAGGGGGTGTTGTGGATAATGAAGAGGATTTCCAAAGTCTACAGAGTGATATAGGCCAGTTGGAAAAATGGGCTGAAAGATGGCAGATGGAGTTTAATGCTGATAAATGTGAGGTGCTACACCTTGGCAGGACAAATCAAAATAGGACGTACATGGTAAACGGTAGGGAATTGAAGAATACAGTTGAACAGAGGGATCTGGGAATAACCGTGCATAGTTCCTTGAAGGTGGAATCTCATATAGATAGGGTGGTAAAGAAAGCTTTTGGTATGCTAGCCTTTATAAATCAGAGCATTGAGTATAGAAGCTGGGATGTAATGTTAAAATTGTACAAGGCATTGGTGAGACCAAATCTGGAGTATGGTGTACAATTTTGGTCGCCCAATTATAGGAAGGATGTCAACAAAATAGAGAGGGTACAGAGGAGATTCACTAGAATGTTGCCTGGGTTTCAACAGCTAAGTTACAGAGATAGGTTGAATAAGTTAGGTCTTTATTCTCTGGAGCGCAGAAGGTTAAGGGGGGACTTGATAGAGGTCTTTAAAATGATGAGAGGGATAGACAGAGTTGATGTGGACAAGCTTTTCCCTATGAGAATAGAGAAGATTCAAACAAGAGGACATGACTTTAGAATTAAGGGACAGAGGTTTAGGGGTAACATGAGGGGGAACTTCTTTACTCAGAGAGTGGTAGCGGTGTGGAATGAGCTTCCAGTGGAAGTGGTGGCGGCAGGTTCGTTGGTATCATTTAAAAATAAATTGGATAGGCATATGGATGAGAAGGGTACGGAGGGTTATGGTATGAGTGCAGGCAGGTGGGACTAAGGGAAAAAGGTTGTTTGGCATGGACTTGGAGGGCCGAGATGGCCTGTTTCCGTGCTGTTATATGGTTATATGTTATAAGGTTGCAAAGCATCACAGAGCTTTAACACAAAATTTGATATTGAGTCGTATAAAAATAAATAAGGACAGGTAACCAAAAAGTTTGATCAAAAAGTTATATTGCAAGTGTCTTAAAGGGCAAGAGTCAATAGACAATAGGTGCAGGAGTAGGCCATTTGGCCCTTCGAGCCAGCACCGCCATTCAATGTGATCATGGCTGATCATCCACTATCAGTACCCCGTTCCTGCCTTCTCACCATATCCCCTGATTCCGCTATTTTTAAGAACCCTATCTAGCTCTCTCTTGAAAGCATCCAGAGAACCTGCCTCCACCTCCCTCTGAGGCAGAGAATTCCACAGACTCACCACTCTCTGTCTCAGTTCTAAATGGCTTGCTCCTTATTCTTAAACCGTGGCCACTGGTTAAGATCCAAGCCAGAGTCAGAATTGGTTGACGTAGGAATCATATGATTGAAGCTTGCCACTAACGAAGGTGGCCTGAAGTACAATGCAATGATCTTGGAAGGACACAGAGATTTGTTCATTACGGAGAAAGGGCTGGATGGGGAAAATGAGGCAGGTTTTAGGATAAATTTGGAAGCCAGGATGAAAATGTAAACTGAGACTTTGCTGAATGGGAAGCTAATGTAAGATAGTGAGACGAGGGATTCAATCCGCATGAAAAGATACTTTGCAAATGGTGGGAGCCGAGAACGTAAAAATCAAGAGAGGAAAACAATATCAAAGCATAATGCCTTTTCAAATGAACCATTCTCCGATATTGGAAGGGCATAACCAGATGCCTATTGTTACGTAACTAATGGGAGTCATGATCCTGAAAAGAGCAGCCTGTCCAAATAATTTACTTCAAAGGAAGGAGGAAATGATATAAAAGGTTAGGCATCTCTTTTCTTTGTTCTAACAAAGCCCACATTTTTTCTTGTTGCTATGGCTATGAAAATAAATGTAATGAGGATGATGCTCGTGCTTGTCGTGATACCACAGGTGATCCTTGATGAGACTCAAGTTTGCCACATTAATTAGTTGCATCAACTTAATGGACACTCAAAATACCACTTTGTAACCATGCAATCATTCCATTAAAGTTCATGCAGATGCTTGTATATCTATTATGCAAGGATGGAGCTTAAGTATGCAAGATATTTTTCTACATATTCACAAGAAATAGGCGTTGCCACCAAAGGGATCTGTTACATTTCCCAAACCATTAGGTTATGGCCAACTATCACAAACGGTCACTGTCTTTAAGAATATATGAAATAGATGAGTACAGGATTCCAAAGATTCATTCTAGAAAATCGGAGGCAGTTCACTTACCACCCAACATCTACATTGTGACCTACCTTTGAATCACAGTCAATGCAGTCCTCAATCATGCTTCAACAATTTTGAAATAAAGATGAACAGGTGATTTGTTTTTCTGATTAGTTGATGCATCTGCAGACCACTTGTAATATCACTAACATGAATAGACATTATGTGGGAAAACAAGCCATGAAGAGGATACAGAGTGGCAGATGGGTTTGATAAACAAACAGGAAATTGCTAATATTGTGCAATGTGAAGCTAAGAAATAGCAGGCAGCATACTTGGAGAATTCTTCCTATTGCCACAATATTTTTTTATGTAGCTTGTCTAGTTTCTGGTCATCGATAACCCCCAGGATGTTGATAGTGGGGCACTTTGTGATGATAACATTGAACACCTGGTATCAGCTCCCTCTTGTCGGCTATGGCAATCAACTGGCACTTGCCTCACTCAATGAAACAATCTCAACCAGAAAGGCAGGTTGACTTCACAACCACTAAAATCACTGGCAACTTTCAAACTTACCTGCAGCGACATTTCAATGATCATCATCAGTTTTTTAATGCCGATCCAAACCGGCTTATCCTTCACATGTTGTATGATTCGAGCTCGTTCCCGATCATCAAATCTGCCAAGGAGCTGAAAAGATATTAATTTTGAAAAAAAGTAATTAACAACTTTCCTTCAATACCTTTCCCAATCTTCCCTCTCCTCCTGATGATAGGGTCACTTGCTGGGGGACAAAGCCACAAAAAGCTGTTTCCCCTGGGTACAGTACTTTGCCCAATGAGCGTCAGCACCATATCCATGTTGGTGCATTCTTCCAACTAGTTGGTGTACAGTAGATGCACACCTCAATCACGTTCCCCATCTCATTCACAGCGTAAAGTCTAAAGTCACTACAATACTCGATGCTGATGAGAGAATTGTCAGTCAATTGGAACCTCCAAGGTATGAATAGGTTAAAAAAAAATTGGCATTGAAATAATGAATGATTTATCATGTACTAATGTTGAGCCACAACCGTTGACTTATGCCAGCACATGAAATAAAATATGAATGGGATATCGGGGAATAGTTATATCTACACTGAATTGAAATCAGTCCAGCTGTATTTATACAATAGGTTTAAAATTACTTGCAAACGCAGTTCATTTAAAGTATTTGTATCAACCTATATTAAACATAATATTTCAAAGGAATAAATTATTAACATAACGTACAATAATTCCATTTAACTAGTTGTGACACATTGTACCGGAACAATTTTCATTAAAAATATCTCAATATTCATCACATGCTCCAGCTTCTTTTACCAATTACCTTAAATCCGAGTTTCCTAATTATGCTCCTATCTGCAAAGGTAAATGGGTTCTTCCGATTCATTCCACCTCTCAATTTTAACATCTCAATTAAACCTCCCCAATTTTTTTTGTTGCAAATGAAATAACTGCAGTTATGCAATCTCTCCCCGTAAGCTATAATTTACCAGCCCAACAACATTGTTTCACGTCACTGTCCAATATAATCACATCCTTTATATAGGGTGCTGAACGTCACAATTTACAAAACAATTTGTACAAAGTCCATGCTCTCTTCCCTTGTGGACTAAGCTTCCGCCAGTCAAGTATCGCCAATTAACTTTGTCTTGCCATAGGGAAACATAGAAAATAGGTGCAGGAGTAGGCCATTCGGCCCTTCGAGTCTACATCGCCATTCAATATGATCATGGCTGATCATCTAACTCAGTATCCTGTACCTGCCTTCTCTCCATACCCCCTGATCCCTTTAGCCACAAGGGCCACATCTAACTCTCTCTTAAATATAGCCAATGAACTGGCCTCAACTACCTTCTGTGGCAGAGAATTCCAGAGATTCACCACTCTCTGTGTGAAAAATGTTTTTCTCATCTAGGTCCTAAAAGATTTCCCCCTTATCTTTAAAGTGTGACCCCTTGTTCTGGACTTCCCCATCATCGGGAACAATCTTCCTGCATCTAGCCTGTCCAACCCCTTAAGAATTTAGTAAGTTTCTATAAGATCCCCCCTCAATCTTCTAAATTCTAGCGAGTACAAGCCGAGTCTGTCCAGTCTTTCTTCTTATGAAAGTCCTGGAACATGCACATAAATCTCTGCTGCTTCATAGTTCTTAGTAACTTGACATTCTTCATGTCTGCTCTTTCCTTATCTTCCTAAATGTGTGACCTCCCACTTTTCAGATTTAATACCTGTCACCACTTCATGCGTAACTAATCAGTGCATCGATATCGTCCTGGAGGCTACAATTTCCTTACTCACGGTCAATCGTACTAGCAGTTTTGGCATGAAATAAATAGTCCCACATTTAACTGTTATTGTGCTTCTTTCTGAAATGTAGACCTGATGAGATCTCCTCTAACACTTATCCATCTGGCAGAACTTGTGCTTACTCACAATAATCTCCCCTTTTGATTTCTCTCACTTTCCACAGATCAAATGTGTAGCCAGAGGTGCTCACAGTCCTTGTTTGAAATCTACTCTGGCACCACTCTCCAACTCTTTTAATGCTATGTTGATGACTGCATTGGTGCTGCTTCCCAACTTCTGTGGAACCTGTTAATTGTATCATCTCTGCCACAAACGTCCACCTTGCCTCAAATTCAATTGGATGATTTCTGATCTCTCTGTTGCTATCTTGAGTGACAAAGTAACCACTGACATTTATCATAAACTCACTGAGGCCCACAGCTACTTAGACCACACCTCCTCTCACACTGTCTTTTAGAAAACATAGAAAAACAAGTGTAGGAGTAGGCCATTCGGCCCTTCGAGAATGATCATGCCTGATCATCTAAAATCAGTATCCCGTTCATGCTTTTTCCCCATATCCCTTGATTTCTTTAGCCCTAAGAGCTAAATCAAACTCTCTTGAAAACGCCAGTGAATTGGCCTCCGCTGCCTTCTGTGGCAGAGAATTCCACAGATTCACAACTCTCTGGGTGAAGACCTCATTTTTCCTCATCTCAGTCTCAAATGGCCTTCCCCTTATTCTTAAACAGTGAGCCCTGGCTCCAGGCTCTCCCAACATCGGGAACATTTTTCCTGCATCTAGCCTGTCCAATCCTTTAAGAATATTACGTTTCTATAAGATCCTTCTAAATTCCAGTGAAGCCATCACCTTTTCACAGTGTCTCCACCTCCACTACATCTGTTGTCACAGCAAGGCTTTCCATATCTGAAATGACAACCTTTTTCAGGCATCATGGCATTCCCTCTACTGTGGTTGATTTTGCCCTCACCTGCATCTCCTCCAATTTCCGGACTTCTGCTTACACCTTGCTTCTACCCAGACAGAATGGCGATAGAGTTTCTTTAGTCCTTATCTTTCAGTCTCTGCATCCAGCAAGTCATTCTTTATCATTTCCATCAGTTGCTATGAGATCCCACAAACCATCTCTTTC
The DNA here is from genome assembly GCA_963514005.1 of Raja brachyura. The sequence continues at coordinate 10,577,774 of OY740812.1, read as the reverse complement.
CCTCTCCACCCCTTCCTGCAGGAATGACACAATCTGTGACTCCCTGGTTCACTCCTCCATAGACAACCCCTGCCAGCTTTCCCTGCAACCTTTGGAGGTGCAATGCCTATTCACCACATCCACTTTCACCACATCCAAGACATTAACAACTCTTCCAGGTAAAGCAGGATTCACATGCTCAACCGCCAACTTTGGGTGTTGCAGATGGTGCTCGTGATGTAGCCTCATCTACATTCACGAGGCTAGATACAGACTTGGTGACCACTTTGGTCTCTGTCCACATTGCCATCCTGAACTTCTGGCTGCATGCCATTTCAATTCCCCCTTCCCATACATAACTGTCAGTCCTCAGCCTTCTCCACTGGAAGCCAAATACAAACTAGAAGAATAGTACCTCATTTTCCACCTGGCAGTCTACAACCCAATGGAATAAAATTGCATTTTCTGATTTCAGGTAACCCGTGCATCGTGTTCCTTTCTCTCTCTTTCTTATCCACCTGGGTTCTCTCAAGCTCTGTTCTTTTCAACCATCCCCCAGTTCCCTGTAATGCAGTTACTTTCCCCAACTCTTTTGGTTCTGAACCTCTCTTTTCTAGTTCCTCACTCAGCAAATTTCAGAATCTGCAGCTTTTTGCCTTATCTTCTCATCACCTCCCAGCCTCTGTCTCTACCTCCAGCCTCCCCTCCCTTTCACATAGCTGCTGCATCCCCTTCCTCATCTGGTCTCACCTATCACCCGCCAACTCGATTCACTCGCCCCCTCACTCGTCTTGCTCAACACAGTGGGCATGCTGTCACAGTGAATCAGTAAGTGAATGATGGTCTTGGAGCCTTGTTCCACGTACATGAGTTTGAGTCACAGGCTGCAGGGTTTTCTTCAACAGACTAAGAACCATTCTTAACTGCCAGTGCATTGTTTTCAATGTAGTTGAGAAGTTTTTAATGAAACAAGATCACCAGTGCATCATTGATTGAGAGTACAGCACTTCTGTTTTTTTGTATTATTACACAACTAAGAATTGGAATTTAGAAAGTTGAACTGTAACTTCTGAGTAAAATAAGATCGGGAGGATACATTTTAAAAACTCTTCCATCGAATGCTCAAGATGAACAAGCTTACCTCCAGAGCTTCCATCAACTGTTCTCCTGTGCTAATGTTCGGAATATGGATAGTAGTGTTGAAAACATCCATCATCTCCATCTCCTGGAGAACATCTTTACGACTGGTAGTCCCAATGATCAATAACTTGCGGCCCTGTAACCAGACATGTAATGCAATATTAACCAGCAGGTAAGTTAGATGAAGCACCACAATGATCCCTCAGGTAGCATGACCAACAAATCCTTTTAATCACTATCTGGACAATGATAAAATCAAGTACTCTTGAGCAAACTGCACCATAGGTAGTTTGCAAACCTCTGGCTTTACAAGACTCTTGGCGACTCTCTACTTTAACTTAGTTACGAGGAGTTTCAAATGTTGGAATCCTGTACTGTTCGGCTCCTCCATTTACCAATCCTTCAAGCTTTTTTAATTTCTGGCATTCTGCTTTTCTGAGGCTGTGTGAAGTATAGATGGAGTCGAGTCAATCCGTGGTGGTGGTGGTGGTTGCAAACAACGCAAGGTGGCTTCTTTGCCTGACGGACTGAGCTGCAGTTGGCAAACCAAGAAGATGCTTTCTGTGGTGCATCTATAGAAATTGGTAAGTCATTGTAGAAACGTTCCTTTACCATCTGAGGAAGTAGAGGCTTGGTGTGCTCTCTCGGCCACAGAGTCAATGTGGTTGGATGTGGACTAATTGTTGGTGATATTCCCAATAGATCCAGTGTCATTTATATGCACATACTTACCTATACAGACATTGGTATCCATTACATTGTGCACACAGTCAAAAGACATGGATCAGCATTCACATGTTCAAGCCAGAGAGATACAAATTCACATTCTGGAGACTTGAATACATAATCAATGTTCTCATTACAGCATAGTATTGCACTACTCGAAATGGAAGATATCAATTAAATAACACTCCGTCTCTCATCAGAGGTGAATTTAAAACATCTGGAAGAATTTTCTGTATCATTCTGAACTATAATCACCTTACATTAAATAAAATACGGAGACATTTATCCTGCTTTGTGCAAATTGTAATTGTTCTTGCAAAATGGTCAATGTTTTAAAAATACCTAAATGGCTCTAAAGCCGTTAGGCAATTCAGGTTTTATGGGGATCTTTCATTAAAATCCTTTCTTATCTCCCCTGAACACCATCTGACTGTTAGTACTGCAAAGGTAAAGAGAATGAAGGCCTGGGTGGACATTCTATGGTACTGGGTTGGGGTTGGTTACAGAGAACTGGAGGGGTGAGGCAAGGCCACTGAAAAAGATCGCAAAAAGAGACATACATTGGTCGATTGTGATGTGAGCTTACCGCTTCCTTAAAATTGTCATCCTTGCCACCAATAAGGATCCTATAAATATCTATAGCCTGGAAGGTTACAGTTAGTTCAAACAAATGGGCTCAAAATTCTTCCAATATAATAGTTAAGTGGCAATTTTCAAGGGCAGGATGGAAATTATTCCTCCACAGTATAAATAAATTGTACACTGCATGACAGTATCAATATTGGGCACTAGAACCTCAACCAAAAGAGAGGTACACGATAATAAACTTGAAAGGTCATCAAATTAGAAAAGGAGGACTCTGATGACGCAATACTTTTCAACAGAAGAAATGTGCCAAGTAATTAGGCTTATTTTGGTCATTCTGACTTTTCCTGAAATATTGCAAGTTAATTTTTTTAATACAAAGAGATGGAGCACAAATTGGTTTTGATAATGATAAACCTGTTAATTGCCATATGTGCAGGCAATCGGAACAATGAAATTCTGACGGAGACCTGAAAATGTAACAAGCAAAGATATTTCCAGAGTTTTTGAAACAGGCTGTGTTGCAACCAGTCAGTGTGCTTACTACTGTACATGTGTAGAACTTCAATTTCAAAGAGTATTCATCGATATACTGAATCACCTCAATCTTCTACTGGCGGCATTGATGAGCTTTCCTTGAGATTGCATCAATGTACTGGGGCAAGGACGCATCTTCAGAGATATTTTCCCATGAACTTGAAGCTGTTGACTCTCTCCACCACCGTCCCATCGATGAAGATAGCTTTGTGGATTCCCAGATATCCCCTCCTGAAGTCAACAATTAGCTCCTCGTTCTTGCTAACGTTGGGAGAAAGATATTGTTCTGGCACCATTCAAACAGATTTTCAATCTCCCTCCCTCAAACTCCTCGCTTCCCATTATTTATCCGATAATGGTGGCAATGCCGGCTAATTTAAAGATGGTGCTGGAACTATGTCCGGCTACACAGTTGTGCGTATAGAGCAATGGAGCAGGAGACTGAACTCACAGCTTTGAGGCGTTCTTGTGCTGATAGTTATTGAACAGGAAGTGTCTCCACCAATTCATACTGATTTGGTCTGCCAATGAGACAGCCAAGGATCCAATTGCAAATGGATGAACATAGACCACAATTCTCTTGTCTAAGGAAGGATCTCAAACTGAAATGTCACCTATTCCTTTTCTCCTGATTTGCTGTCTGACCCGCTGCGTTACTCCAGCTTTTTGTGTCTATACACAGTTTGATAAGCTTGGAGGGGAGGGTGGCGTTGGACAACAGGCTATAGTCGATGAACAACGCCCTGACATACATGTTCTTATTGTCCAAGCAGTCCAGTGTAGAATGGAGAGCCAGTGAGATTGCATCCCCATTAATCTGTTGTGGCAATAGGTGAATTGTGGTGCGTCCAGGTCCTTACAAAAACAGGATATGATATGCGTCATATCCAACCTCAAAAGATTTGATCACCAAGGATGTTAGTGATGCCGGCCTTTCATTGGGGTCCTTCCACCAAAGGAGATATTAAATGCAGATGCCAAGTTGTACTTTACAACAGCACCATTAACATTTCCATTGAGGACACTCCAGCTCGCGTGGCCAGATATATAAAAAAACACCAAGAAAAACTTTCACAAATAGAGAATGCAAATCATATGGGATGATGCATTTTATGTTCATATGCACAAAATATCAATTACGCCAGTAATGGCTTTTAGGAAAGGATTGTGGATTGCAACACAGGCAGGAGACGAGCCAATCTGGAAAGTCTGTATTCTGATATCTGGGCTGCTACAGTTAAAATGGAAGAAACAAAAAGCAAAAGACACATCCACTGACATTGGACTTTAAAACCTACATTGAGCAAATTGCAAAAGAGCGTTAAGGCTCTGTTATCCTGTAGCAAACTCTCTATTTTATGGAGCGGATGCAAATAGGAGAGGGTAATTCATATTCACTCCACATTTGCTAAATCCACCCTATTTAATCGACATTGTCCGTCTATTCAAATTCAACTTGGGCCTTGACTCAAGTATGTTAGTCCAGAGAATAAACTGCAAAAAGAGCAGTACTGTATCTGTTTCTCCCCACCCCCAATGCAAACAGTTTGAGATTCTTTTACTGTGGTCTCAACTTCAATTACAGGATTAGCAGTGTTTCTCAATTCTCGCTACCTGTGGTGTGTTAAATACCCTGATGGCTCAGAGAAGCTAACTGATAGGGACTGTGGCATATTTCTTTCACTTTCCTCCTACTCCCCAATTGACCAGAATAACAACAACACTCCCTTTTATTAGAGTTGCTTCTTTAATAGGAAACATGCAGATTCCAACAAATCACCATGTCCCGCCCATCCAAACACCCACCATAATTTAGGGGAAGATTCCGCAGGATAGCAGAAATACGTTGCAAGCATACAATTATAAAATGTTTAAATGTGCTTCAATAGAGCAACATCAAATGCAGGGAATTAGGTCCATAATTGCTTTGCATTTGTACGCGTATTAACTGTTGAACACAGGCTGCTAAAATGCTTTGCCTTCCTGTGTTGTGCAATTTACCCTCTTTGCTGTGCTCCCATCCATGCTATCTTGGCTGAGGTTTAAAAACCATGGCCATCTTTATGCAATGCCCGTAAATTAACCAGTGGCAACATCGGAACGGATATTTTTTAGTATCTTCTAATCCAGCGCAGGGACCAAATCAAAGCACAGGGTTTCCCATAGAGGTAAAGAATTATTCAAGTGAGTCAGCAATGCAGTTGGAGTCCATAGTTGGTAAGAAATTAGCCATTGGGGAGATCCTCAAATAACTTCCAGACAACAGTTACTGGCAGCCTGTTGGCCTATGCTTCAATTCCAGATATGTGCACTTTGTAATTAATTGAAAATTTACAGTTAGCTTAAAGTTGATGAGGGACATGGAGGGGCACGTAGGAAGTAAAGAGGAAAAAAAAGTTACTGAATGTGTCAGTGCAGAATGCAGTCAGACCTTGTAATTCTTTGAACACACGTGCACGTGTTAGCATGCGTCTGCAAGTTGCCTGGAGAATACAAATGGTGTCAACAGGTATGCAGGTAATTCTGCCTTTAGTTAATATCAAATTATTGTTGCAGTTTACACCAAGTTAACTGTTTGTAAAGATAAAATAAATTACAAAAGTAAAATACCCAATAACTATAGAATATTTATGAGTGATATTGAAATTTTGGCGGTAATGGTTTAGAACAATTTCCAAGGTCAACACAGAATTCGACAACTCAAGTAGCTTGATAATCACTCAGGAATCCAAAGGGTCTTAAAGCAAGATTCAGGATATTGCGAATGGACAGAGAACCAAGATAGTACCGAATTACCTTTTCCCTAACTGATCTCCAAAACCACATAAGATCATGACTGGTTATATGCACATCAGAACTTTTCCCCCTGAAGTATGCACTTGGAGAGGACACGAAGGTGCAGAATTTTATGTAACAAATGAAAATCTTTTTTTTAAAGTTTCATAGGATCATACAACACAGAAACAGACCCCTTGGCCCTCCAAGTTCGCATTGATGAAAAAAACACATATTTACATTAATATTGCACTAATCTCATTTCATTCTCAACAAATTCCCTTCAAATTTCTACATAATTTATTGCTCACTTAGACATTAGGAATGGTTACAGTGGCAATTCCAGCACCAATCTGCACATCCCTGAGATAAAGGAGGAAACGGGGAGAATGTGGAAACTCCACACAATCAGTAAATCTCAGGACAATGTCTGGGTATTTGGAGCTGTGAGGCAGCAGCTCTGTTGGATGTGCCATGGTGCTGTAAAAAAAAAGCACTGTGCTAACCCATGATGCCACTCCATGGTCTCTTTAACAGCCAGAGGACGGCCAGATAAAGATGCTTTGATCTTTTTCGAAAACGTCTGCTGCTCTTTCACACAAAAGGTGCCCACCAAAAGCATACACTTGATAAAAATTGAGGAGAGCGGGAAATAAGGTGGAATAAGGAAACCCTTCTTTTAGCCGATTCCACAAAGAGCCTGATTTTTTTTTAAATCTTGTTTTTGCATGACTTGCTGAGTATTTCCAACACAAGCTTGTTCTCTCTGAGCCATGCCAACATCAGATTGTAATACCCTTTCCCCAAATCCAGAGGGGCTCACATGAAGAATGGCTCCTTAGTAAGAGTATTGCCATTGGTCATGGTGTCCCAGCAGGATCATTGCAGGAGAGGAAATTGGAGGAGAAATAACTAGCACCACCAAAGTTAAGCCAATTGCCAAAGCCTGGGGCAAGGCTGGTGCCGATTTGAATAATGTACTCCTAAGCATTAGCATTTCAATATCTAATATGTAGCTTCCAACAGCTTTTCCCGTTTCTCAGGAAATGTCAGTTTTCTTGTCCATTAAAAAAATGCAAACTAAACTGCTTCCCCCCCACCCTCATAGGGTCATGCTATAGGTCACACTGCCTTGCTTATTCTTTTACATTCCTTTGATGTTGTTTTTGCGTCATTTGTCTGAAGGTCTGCCCCTGCCTGTCTTCACCAACACTCCTGACTTCAGCACACACACACAAAATGAAGAGAGGTTGTAACATCACAGACCACCTGTCAGTTAATGCAATCTAACATCTCAGACTCTGAAATGGCCCCGGGTATGTCTTCTGAGTAACAAGAGGAAAGACAGAGTTCAGTCAGCTGAAATACAGCTGGTTACATTGAATATTTCCTTTCTACTCAGTTGAAACTTTCGGCCCAGTATTAAAAATCTGTTACGATAATAAAATGTTTTCCCCTTGGCATGTTTCATCGAATGCCACGCAGGGTTTGAGTGTCCTGGTCAGGTTTGAAGGACATCAGAAGTTTTGGGTGGATGAATTTCCAAATGGAGAAAAAGGCAATTAGAAGATAAAATGAGCTTTCCATTAATTAGCCAACAGCATCCAGACTAAGTGCAGTGTGTGTAATCCAACTCTGCCATAACGCAGCTCAAGAGAGGGAGCTGACTGGATGGATCCACAATTTCTCCACAAATAAAGGCTCATCTTACACTGACATTGATGTACCTCAGCATTAAACTCTGCCAATTTAGTTATTGCCCTCCCATAACAGATGCAGTGCAAGTGATTTGAGTACAACACCTAAAACAAAATCCTGCATATGTTAACTGTCCAGATTCACATTAATTTGCATTTTGTCAATAACCTTGTGAATAAGCTGCGCTCTTGGGACAAATTTCAATCTTTTTGTAAATATTTTTACTAAGTAAATAATTGAATGCATCTTTTATATTTAGAAGTTTATAAATTCTAACAAGTTTATAAATTCTAACTAACATCCAGTGAGAGAGGCCCAAAGCACAGTGATGACGGCCATTTTGAACATTGGACGTTCACTGAAAACATGCTGCTTTTACTCTATGGAGGCTGAGCTCAAGAATTCAGCAGCCTGAAGTCCAGAGGAGCATTGCGCAGTTGTTGGAATAGATTGAGGAAAAATAAAAGGGAAAGATAAAATGTACGAGCATTATCTGAAGGAGGGGGAGAAAACAAGGAGAGAAACAAATAGAAATCTTTGACTGATACTTGACATCGGCCACCGAGTCAGCGGCGACTAGCGATCACCCCGTGCACTAGCACTATCCTACTCACTAGGGACAACACAGGATGGTTTTCCAATGTGGTGGGTATGAGGAGGGAATGGTGGTGCTGTAATGGAGGGATCCTATCTAAGGATGAAGGCAAGTAATTTACTTATCAAGCAAACATCCATTTTATGATCAAGATGTTCTAGGACTGCCCAATTATATCTCAGCTCAACATGGCCCGATTTCCTTTGCTATCCCAAGGATTGCTTCACAAGGAATTATCTTACCCCACGCAACCTGTTATCCGATATTATCCCATGCAACCTGACATCGGAGATCAGGTTGCAGTCCCAAGGATGACTCACTCCAGGAACTTCCAGTTTAATTTTAGCAATGACCATGAAAAGTGTGAATTTAACTGAATTTCAAGGCAGTGCTTTCCCTAGGTCCTTAAAGTACATTATGTCAGCTATACGATGATAACAAGTTAAAATACATATTCGCACAAAGCAAGTCCACAAGTCCTGCTGTCATTCACCTGCTCTCAATTGAAAATTATAATTTAACTGCTCTTTAATCTGTGGGACTTGACCAGAATTAATCATACTAACAGCATCATTCATACATTAGGCCAAATTAATGGTGAATTTTCTACTCAATTTCATGTCAATCTTATCCTATCCCTTCTATCACATTAAAGACCTGTACTTTCTTTAATCTGCCCATATTTGTAAGGACATTATTTTCCACATGGAAACAGTCAGCTGCGTGTTTTAAATTTATTCAAAACATAGCAAGAAAAAAAGGGCTAAATGTCTGCATATTATTTTTATAGGAATACAATGGCTGTTGAGTATGAAAGCTAGAGTCTCAGATGCAAAGATCCTTCATATTTTGCTAATAGCCCAGGAAACTTACAACTTAGTTTAAACTGCCTCCATTTCCCTGTTGGAGCTGTCATTTATCAAAAATTCCAAAAGTTATCCATTTGTTCATTACGATTTTCTTCCAGGCCTAACCATTAAAAAAGGAGGAGCATTTTTAAAGTGTGCAAAATTCCTCCCGAGAAGATAATCTGGAGAATCCCTCCACATTGTGATCCCATTGTTTCCAATGAGAGAGAATGTAACCCAGCTTTAACAAGAGCAGTACTCAGAATGTGACAGCACATTTCAAAACCTCTAATTGACATCTAACTGGATAAAGTTTCAGGAGACGATGCATTGGACTTCACATGCTCTCAACTGGATAGTAAAACATATTAGCTGACGGTAAGGGTACAAGCAGCCTGCCAGCTGTGTCTGTAGGCCTTATGCTCTTAAAGGTCCTGGACAAAAAGACCCAAAACAATGCTTTCATCCTGAAAAGTGAGGACACATTCGTCGCCAGTGTAATTTTCCAGACACAAAAGAAATACAGATCACCCAAATCAATCTTATATGTCACAAAATATGCCCCTGAAGGCATTGGAAAGTTGATACAATTTTTAATGCGTATTTTGTAACACGAGGAGAAGCTGAATATTTTATATATATATATATATATATATATATATATATATATAGAGAGAGAGAGAGAGAGAGAGAGAGAGGAAAGAACTGCAGATGCTGGTTTAAATCAAAGGTAGACACAAAATGCTGGAGTAACTCAGCGGGACAGGCAGCATCTCTGGAGAGAAGGAATGGGTGACGTTTCGGGTCGAGACCCTTCTCCAGCATTTTATGTGTATGTGTGTGTATATATATATATATATATATATATATATATATACACACACACACACACACACGTGTGTGTGCGCGTGTGTGTATATAAATACATATATATATATAAACCTATATATAAAATGTATGTACAAGTGCACAGGCTTCATCCTTTGAACCCGAACAACAGAGAGCACATAATGAAACATGAAGAGCTGCTAGAACATGTATAATTTGTTTATTCAATTCTCTGCGAATGAATGTCTCATGATTTCATATTTGCCATATTTACATGCACTGCTTGCCCTTTTCTGTCATATAGGCACATTAGTAAACTTCACCCAATTCACAAGTTTGAGTTGAGCTGATCGTTGAGTCTTTCAAAATCGTGACATCTGTACAGACACCAAAATGTTAGTGTACAAGGCAGTGGTGATTCCAACGCTCCTGAATGCATCAGAAACCTGGACAACATACCAACGCCATCTGAAAACACTTGAAAAGTTTCACCAAAGATGTCTTCGAAGCAGCTTAAATATCACTCGGGAAGACAGAAGAATCAACGTCAACGTGCTGAATGAAGCGAAAACATCTAGCATCGAAATCTTCGTCATCAAGAACCAACTAAGATGGGTCGGTCATGTTGTTCGGATGGAAGACGAGCGTCTACCAAAGCAAACCTTCTACTCCCAGCTTAAAGAAGGCAAACGTAAGAGGCAGACAAAAGAAGAGATTCAAAGACGCCTTAAAAGCCAACATGAAGAAATCTGAAATCGATATCGACAATTGGGAAACCAATGCCAAGGACAGGAAACTCTGGCGAACCATCATCCAAGAAGGAACAGTGACCTTTGAAGCCAAGAGATGCGCAGAATTAGAAGAAAAGAGAAGAAAACGGAAAGAGAGGCAGCAACAACCAAAGCCTGATCTGCCATCTGGAATGACCTGTCCTGAATGTCGAAGAACTTTCAAAGCCAGGACTGGACTCATGAGCCACCTGAGAGTCCATAAAAACAACAGAACGTTGACCATCATCCTCGACCTCGGGGGATAGCCACAAAGACAAAAGTGACACTTCCTAATTTAACAGAATCTTGTGTAATTTCTTCCCACAATTAGATCAAATTCTGGATCCAATGTAATTTTCTGATTGCATAACATTGATTTATTTTATTCCTTTTGGCTGGAATTTAAATGGTTTATGTACACACAAGAAAGTTTCTCTCTTTTCTTCCAGTTGTCGCTTTCTACTCCATGTCACGTATATGCATATTGCTCTATTTCACCAATTTCTTCCTGCATGATTTGCTTGGCTGTCAATTGATGAACTTTTATAATTTCGAAGCCAGAGATATAATTTCATTTTATATCGACTGCCTTTTTCCTCTTCCCCTTAAGGTTCACCTGAACTTCTCCCCTCACTGAGAGAATGTAACCAGTTGAGGAATGTGACATTACCCTTTCATAAGCAAATGTCTTGCTAAACTAATCTCTTGTCAAATTGAAATATAACACTCTTATCTTCAGTGCTATTTTGATAACTGTCAGCCATATAAGTTGATGCCAGACTACCTGGGTGAAATAAGATGCACAGTTAATTCAATTTTATTTCATAAAAAACTAAATAGAAAAAATACGAACTTGAGGACTTATCAGAGACCAGTTCTTCCACCAGGTTCTTCTAGTGTGCTGCTTTGTTACATAGGAACCAATATATGTTTCCCCTTGTGTTAAAGAAGGAACTACAGATGCTGGAAAATCGAGGGTTATCAAACCCGCCGGCAAGGGAGGTGCCGTGGTAGTCTGGCGCATCGATCTCTATAAAGCGGAGACCACTCGCCAACTCTCGGACATCTCCTCCTACTTACCCCTGGACCATGACCCCACTGACGAGCACCAGGCCACCATCTCGAGCACCATAACCGACTTCATCAACTCCGGCTCCCTCCACCCCGAGCCTCCAACCTCATATTTTCCCAGCCCCGCACGGCCTCTAGGCTTGAACATTGAATTTTCTCAATTCTGTTAACCCTTGCTGTCTCCTCCCCTTCCCACCTCTCCCCCAGCCCCTCCTCCTCCTTTTTCCTGTCTTCTCCCCCCCCCCCCCCCCCCCATCAGTCTGAAGAAGGGTTTCGGCCCGAAACTTTGCCTATCTCCTTCACTCCTTAGATGCTGCTGCACCTGCTGAGTTTCCCCAGCCTTTTGTGTACCCTATGTTTCCCCTTGACCCATTTCACCTTGAACCCTAATAGATAATCTGAAAGCCTAGGTAGAGTTGATGTGAAGATGATGTTTCCAGTAGTGGGAGAGCTGATCGTTCTGATGCAGGGTTTGAACCATCAACAAATATTTTTCTTTGCACAGATATGGCGGAGTATCTCCAGTATTTTATGTTTTTGTTTCAGATTTTCAGCATCTGTATTTTTTGTTTTGACTTGTTTACGATTGGTGTTGCTGGATTACTCTGGCTTGTCTTCACTAGCATTCCATTTCATTCTAATGTATCTAATTCTGCCATTGTTTTTCCAACAGGTTATTTCAAACAGGTTAATTTCCAACTGCATTTCAAACAGGTTAATGCTTGCAGTATTCTGGTTTTGCACCTGGCTTCAAACAGATTTGAGTATGATAAATACATATGTAGATATCTTTGAACACTTGTACATACTTTCCCAATGTATGACTTAGCATAAATTTGAAACATCTGTATTTAACGTCCCTTACCATTTTAGCTTCAGTTTTGAGCCAGTCTTTGCTCATCAATATGTAGGAAGGAACTGCAGATGCCAGTTAATACAGAAGATATACACAAAATGCTGGAGTAAGTCAACGGGTCAGACAACATCTCTGGAGATAAGGGGTGACATTTTAGGTTGGAACCCTTCTTCAGACACTTCTTCGCCTGTCCATCAATATGGGCCAGTTAGAATCACAGCTGCAAACATCTGTAGTTTGATTTGTTGACTGCTGTGAACTCTAAACACTTCAACCATCCTTCAGTACTTCACCTGAATATATTTTCAGGTTCACCTTACCCTTCTTTCCAGTGCTGGGTTGAACATGCTTGGAAATCTTATTGTTGTCCACATAAAAAAACAATCGTCTGCTGTTTCGATGATCATATCAAACATAACAAACGACCATTTAGCTGGAGTTTTGGCTTGAAGATATGGTTGTCCAGCATATTTGCTATTCTGTAAATGTTGTGCGAGCTGAAAGTCCCATCACTCACTTTGACTTTTATAATGTGCAAATCTCCCCTTGTGGCTTCTTGCTGTGAAAGCATCCTCTCTGCAATCACATTACTACAAATGGTTTTAGTTTCTACCAAGGCTTTTGACTTGGACACTCGGAATAAGTGCCTCTTTTCATCTAGTTAAAACATTCTGCTTTTAATTCATGTAAAGTGCTGTATATTTTTAATTCCATTTTTAACAGCAACTCACACCAGTCACTCCAGCCTTCCCTATCACTCTACGATGACATATTTGTCATTTCAATGTCTCTCTAAGAATATATTTATTTTGCATGGTATAACAAATGTGAAAATGTGTTTATTAACTTTGATTTAAATTGATTTAACTCCAGCTTCGCGGACAAAATTCTCTGCTGTTTGCCAACTGTTACAACAAGTCCAAGGCAGACCCCATCTCGCTGGCCCGACACTCATTTCTAGAGCATTTAGATAACACCTATGCCTAACTCCTATTTATTGACTCTAATTCTACCTCCAACACCATAATCCCAACCAATCTAATCTCGGAACATCTGGACCATGAGGAGTCAGCAAACCTCTCTGCCACTGGGTCATTGACTTCTCGACCACAATCAGCAAGGATGTGTGACAAATCATCCTGCACGATAATTCTCAAGAGCAGCAATCCACTGCTCAGCCCCTCGCTATACCCCCGATACACTCATCTCCAATTTGTAAGATGTGCCGGTGTTCCCTACTTTGCTACAGAACAATGCAAAGAGAGCTGCCATAACATGTGCAGCTGGTTTAGTCAACCACACCTCACATTCGCTGACAATCATGACATAATGTTATAATTTGTGATTAAGATTTATATTTGAAGATAGATTAAAACAAAAAGTAAACCCCCTACATTAATCTATTTATTTCTCAAATAAATCATGCTTCTGCATGACCAAAGGTATCATTTGTAAATCCTAATATTTTAACCACCTCATCACCCTGGAGGATTACTCTAACTTGTCAAGTGTGAATCTCTAAAAAAAATCAAGCATGAATCGGAGAAGAAGAATTTTATATTCTTTATTAATTTTGTTAATAGAGAAGTTCACAAAAATGTTTCCTCTCAATTTAAAAAGCAATCTATCCCTATGAAAAATCCTTGATCACCAGCAGGGTTTATTTTCTACAAGATGCTGTTTTTGAGAGGAAAAAGTTACCTTTCCACTTGGATTTTCATCCCTAAAGAAACTTGACAATCTCAGGTAGGGGCGTAAATCCCCGGTGGGCCAGGGGACACACGTCCCCTCCCCCCCCCTCCTGTTTTGAGAGGTGGGGGACGATCCTCCCCACTTTTTGTAACCTGGATTTTAAAACTCGGTGAAATCTCCGCTTTCCGCGAGACAGTGGGGGTGGGACTGATGCAGGCACGTGCTGTGAGTAATTACTCAGGGTAGGCACTCAGTCCGCTTTAAAAAAAATTAAACCGCGCATGCGCAGATTGTTCTCTCCGTTAAATAAAAAAATAAATAAAAATAGAGATATTTCAATTTGCCCAAGGCTTCCTAGTCCTAGACCAATTGTGGGAACAGTTCCTTTCACAGCGTGTGGAGCGTCTGTGCCAGGGGTAAAGTTGTGGGGAGGGCACGTGTGTTGAGAAGGAGGGTACACAAAATGCTGGAGAAACTCAGCGGGCGCAGCAGCATCCAAGGAGCGAAGGAGATAGGCGACGTTTCAGGTCGGGGTGGGTGTCGGGGATATGGCAGTAACTCACTCACTCACCGCTACCGGAGTTCTCCGGGCGCGAAACCACGCACTGTAGGTGGGGATAGAAGCAGCTCGGGGAGCTACGAGCGGCCACCGGGTCCCAACAGCAGGCCGCCACTTCAGCGCCTTCTGCCGGCCCGCTCACCTTTGTCAGTGCTCGCCATCGGAACACCTGTCACCTGTCACCTGCCGTTCGCCGACTTCGCTCATGTCAGCGGCTTCCTGCAAATCCTTAAATTCCTACAGCTGAGTAGCCTCAATTGCGCTGTCAGATTTAAGGACATGAGTGAGGCCAGCGAGCGGCAGGAGAGAGGTTTTTGGACGGAGAGCTGCCAGAGGTGATCGGGGACCGGCAGAAGGCGCTAAGGTGGGGCGGCTGGTTCCGCTGTCCGGCCCGGCAGCCGCTCAGCCACCCGAGCTACTTCTCCCCCCCCCCCCCCCCCGCCTCAATGCGGTGTCATTGCACGCCTGCATGCAAGGAACGTCGCAAGTGGCATTATCCCAATCCCCTCCTTCACAACATTCGTGCCCTCCCCGCAACTTCACCCCGGGACAGACTCCCCAAACGCTTAGAAAGGAGCTCTCCCCCCCACCCCCACATCCCGGGAAATACGGTATTTAAAAACATCATCAATAAATGTACTTACCATATCATTGGTACACGAGCTCCATTCTTCTCTCGCTGTTTCCTAACATACACTTAAAATATTGACAAACCATATTTGAAAACCCCGCCAAGAAACTTGCGCTGCGCATGCGCAGTTGACCGATGCGCATGCGCAGTGCTGCAAAGGCAGAATTTCTGCTGCCTTCAGCCCCGCTTGAAAGTGACGGCTTCAGGCAGCGCTGACGGCACGTGGGCTGCACAGAGCTTCCCGTATCACAAGCGCTGCGGATGAAAGGCACGGAGAATTATGCCTACCTGAGAGATCTGTCTCTTACATAGGCATAATCCTCCCATGCCTTTACTATTTAGATTTAGTTATTACTATGTTAAAATTTTAGTCAGGGTAGGCAGTGCCTACCTTGCCTACCCTGACGGCACGTGCCTGGGCTGATGATAGAGGGCGCCGATTGGACGAGAGTTACGTCGGTCAGCAAGCAATGGGGGCGGGACCATGATAATTCAGCGCGGAGAAGCAGCGCTAGCTCCACGGCTCCCGACTGGTGTCCCGTCAGTCCAGGCAGGGCAGTACAGTTAACCCGGCGAGACAGGCAGAGTTGAGCGGCATTTAGCGCTGCTTCTCCACGCTGGTGGGCCTTACGCAATTTTTTTCGGCGACTGTTGGCACCCGTCACTAATTACCGTCCATAGGGCCTACGGCTGAAGCCTCCAAAGCCTTGTTAGTGTGACTGTGTGAGTGCGAGTGCGAGTGCATGTGCATGTGCGCGGCCGCCAAGAAATTGTGTCACCCCTGTCCCTTCCATGTTTTGATTGCGATTTTCGTGCCTGAATTATCAGGACATTCCGAAGTGCTTGAAAGCTAAAATGTTTTTAGCTTGGCTGAACTGTTTTAAGTTATCAAACACAACAACCAAATTTTATTCAAATGCCCTGCAAACAATGAAGAAATTATGACCAGTCATCAGTGACATTAGTCAAACTTAAAATGCATTTAATCCTGTTTTAGTTGCAAGGTCTTCACATACTTCTACATTGAACTGTATCTGTATTTTATCTCCAAGTTGCTACACCTTCAGGTACACACAACATTATTTACCAAGAAAGAGGCAGTTGAGTTAATTATAGGTTTTCTGTAAGAACTTCTCATTAACCAGCCACTCCAAGGCATGTGCAAGGCTACCATTTATGGCTCTTTTTCCTCCAAAAGTTACCTTTGGTTCTCGTGGGAAAGCTTTTTCAACTCTGTGGTGGTCCCCAAGATGAATCAGGTGTTTCAATCAGAATGTAGCTTTCAGTAATATGGCTGATTTGAACCTGAATGGACCTGCCAGGCACCTTGGTCCTGTTCCCATCTCTCTTTCCCAGCTTTTTCCTCCCGACGACTATCAGTATGAGGAAGGGCCCTGACCCGAAACATTGCTTGTCCATTTCATCCACAGAATTTACCTGACCCACTGAGTTCCTCCAGCACTTTGTTTTTTGCTCCTGATTACAAGACTTGGTTGGACTTATTACACGTTTGGCCTCAATTTGCCAAATGTTTTCAACAATTTAAAGTATAAATAGTGCAATCAGAAGCTCATACCAATGTTCTAAAGATTGAAAACTTTGCCAACTTTCTGTGTTTAAGGCTGTACATTAATAACTCACAGGTCTTTATACACATGGCATCAGAAAGCTATAGAGGCATTTTCACCACAGCACGAGCCTTGTGAAAGAGAAGTCTAAAATTAGTTCTACTCATCTGATCTTCATTCAAATATATTTCTATGCATTCCTTTTTAAAATTAATCTTCCTTTTCATAGCATATTCCAACACTTGTTATTGACTTTTCTCCCAGTGAATAAAATATTCTTCGAGCATGACAATCATAAATTTTATATACACTAATAGTTTGAAAATATCCAGTCTGAATGGAGGAAACATTAAAAGGTGGGATGGCACAATGGCGTAGCGGTAGAGTTGCTGCCTTACAGCGGCAGACACTTGGGTTCGATCCTGATTATGGGTGCTGTCTGTATGGAGCTTGTATGTTCTCCCTGTGACCATGTGGGTTGTCTCTTCCTACACTCCAAAGATGTTCAGGTTTGTAGGTCAACTGGTTTGGTAAAATTGTAAATTGTCCCAGTGTACGTGGTGGTTGCTGGTTGGTGGGCCGAAGGGCCTTGTTTCCATGCTATATCTCTAAATTCTAAAGATGGGAAGACTTGTTGAAGTAGAAATATCCTGACCATTGGACAATGGTTGCACTAAACGTTGTGCCCTTTATCCTTTGCCTTGATTGTATTCTTGTATAGCCTTTTCAAGTCAAGAGCGTTTTATTGTCATATGACTGAAGCAGAATACTCTGGTGGTTGTAGGGAAAAAGCTGCTCATGAACATTACAGTTTTCAGGCCCCTATGCCTTCTTTCCGAGTAAAGCAGGAGTAAAATTAGAGTATGGGCAGACTAGCACGCAAACAAAAGCTTTTCACTGTACTTCTGTACACGTGACACTAATAAACTAAACTTAAACTAAAAAGTCACGTAATCAGGTTCCTGCAATTTTCCGAAAGGCATCACAGCAAAGTTCCTGACACTTCATTAGCAGTTTTAGAAAAACTCTTGCAAATACTTCATCATTGGTGAAATATTACAGCACACTAGTTTAGATAAAATGTAAAGATTATTAGTAGGTCTTTCACTTGATAGAGAAGGTTGATTTTCAATTCATTAAGTGAAGACATGGCTAAAACACAATCTAACATTACATGGTGTTAAACAGAGATTGTGACCGAACTCTCAGGAGGATAAAAGAAGACATGATGGTGATGGATCAGAGAAATTCTTCCATGGCCTGGCAAAAACATATCCCTTAGTTAACCATGCTGGAACATCTCTCGTCATTTTCATACTGTTACTCATATTTGTAACAGATAGCTGCTACTTTATGTACATTATGGAAAAAAATCACTACTTAAAAGAGTTTAGAAATCCAGAGGTCCCAATAGAAGTAAACCTTATAATTATTTCTTTTAGAGACAAAATAGATTCTAAAGTTACCTCAACAATATGTTATACCTCCCTAGACACCAACAACAAGCAAGGGATTAACTAAACTACCCAAACAACATTACCTCAGGCAACCAACAAAAACAAAAAAAGTTTTTTTTTCTCACCTATGCAGATCCTTTGTGTTCTCTTGGCCAAGCCACATTTGGCAGTGCATTTAATAATGGAACAGTTAAGGAAAATTAATAAAGCTCTCTTTGGGGTGCCCATATCCTATGGGAATGTCAAGGAATGGGTGCCCTTTCATGAGTGTACTCCGTGTAATGGAATCAAAGCTTCAAAGATCAAATATGAAATGTAGCCACCATGTGCATAAACTAAAAAAATAATAATAATTGACTATGCACTTGTGAGTTTTATTGCAGAGTTAGAGGTCAGCACCTGCAAGGTCACTTCCAGTCAGGAAGAAGACAGTTAATAGCACAGGTTGGTCATACTTCCTAAACAGGAAACCAGAACAGTTCATGTGCATAAATACTTTCAGAAACTGAATAAAAGTAGAAATAGTGAAAGTTCAATTGTGCTAATCTTACAATAATTTTAATGCTTCCTACCACATTCCACATCTGAGAGGTGGTATAATTAAATGACCTATGCAAGTTTGTGGCTTATTAGCTCAACCCACGACTCTTCAAAGAACTAAACAGCTTGAATAATTCATTAGTCACCTGTTAGAGGTTACACCAAAAAGACCAGCACATGCCTGAACCTCAACACATTAACACCCACCAAAACCCCACAGTAGAATTCTCTCTCCACAAGACAGCTATTAGGTTAACTGAAATTTTAAGAGATTGATGAGACATCTGTTGGATAATGGCAGGAGAGAAAATTGAGTAAATTTGGGTACATGGAATTTTTTTTTAATTGGTCAAATTACTAAAGCAAAGTACCAAAATGTGTAAAACAAGCTGGAAATACTTGAGGTCCAGCAGAGTCTACATGGAGACAAAACAAAATAAAACATGGAGATAGATAAAATGATTTTCTGTCAGTAGCTAGCAGGTCACTTCTGATCAACATACTAAAGGAGTCTCTCGGGGGTTTAAGGAAGATTTGCTTCAACTTCAGTTCTATGGGTTCTGATATAGCCAGAGGCCAATGTAGGACCTCAATACATCAAATACATGCAGGGCAAGAGGTGCCTGGGCAGTTTAACAGGTGGTGCACTACTTCCGCCATTTATTAACTGGGTTTACTTGTATTCCTATTACTTCTCAATGTCGTACTGAATTTGGGTAGAATTATTGCCTTACAGCGCCAAAGACGCCGCTTCGATCCTGACCACTGGTGTTGTCTGTGAGGAGTTGTTGGTATGTTCTCCAGGTGACCGCATGGATTTACTTTAGGTGCTCCAGTTTCCTCCCACATTCCGAAAAGACATACAGGTTTGTAGGTTAATTGGCGTCGGTAAAATTGTACCTTCTGTGTAGGATAGTGTTAGTGTACGGGGTGATCGATGGTTGGCACTGTATGTCTAAAGAATGCTCCTTCTCCATTATAATCAATCATGGTCCGAAGCTCCCACATATTGGTGAAGATGTCATACTTCCTGGAGTCTTTCAAAAATTCCTTGAGAAACATCTGCCTACCCGGCAATCTTTTACCATAATAGAGCTTATTATAGAGTATCAAATTCAGGAGACCCCCTCCCACCACAATCAACTGAGTTTAGTCAGGATATAAATGCTGGGGTTACTGAACCAGGAGACTAAACTGATATTGGGATTCACGTATCTTGCAGAGAATTTGGAGAGTTTTGCAAACGCTGGATTAATCAGACTTCTCCAGTGCTTTGAATTCCATGCAGTAGGATGATCACGTTTCCTTAATAACATTTTTTGGTGATTTGGGCATCATTGGAAAGGCCAGCGTTTCTGTCCCGGAGATGCAGATGAGCTGTCTCCTTGAGCTGCCTTAATCTTTCACGGTACCACAGTGCTGTTGGGCAGGGAGTTCCGCAATCTTTCCAAATCAGGATAGTGCATAACTTGTGGTGGTGATGTCCCAAGCAGATGCAGCCCTTATCCTTGGTTGTAGAGATTGTGGTTTATGGAGGTGTTGTTCGAGTAGTCTGGGTAAATAAATGCAGTACATTTTGCAAATGATACATACTGTAGCCATTGTGCATGGTGATGAATGTTCAGCGTGGTTAAGAGGATGCCAACCAAGCAGACTGCTTTGGATAGAATCAAACTTCTTGAAGGATGTGGATGTTGCACTCATCCAGGCAAGTGGAGTAATCCATCACACTCATGATTTGTGGATGGTGGAAAAGTCCTCAGTGTGCAGGTACAGCAGGCAGTGAAGAAAGCTAATGGAATGTTGGCCTTCATAACAAGAGGATTTCAGTACAGAAGTAAAGAGGTTCTTCTGCAGTTGTATAGGGCTCTGGTGAGACCACATCTGGAGTATTGTGTACAGTTTTGGTCTCCTAATTTGAGGAAAGACATTCTTGCGATTGATGCAGTGCAGCGTAGGTTCATGAGATTGATCCCTGGGATGGCGGGACTGTCATATGAGGAAAGATTGAAAACACTAGGCTTGTATTCACTGGAGTTTAGAGGGATGAGAGGGGATCTTATAGAAACATATAAAATTATAAAAGGACTGGACAAGCTAGATGCAGGAAAAATGTTCCCAATGTTGGGTGAGTCCAGAACCAGGGGCCACAGTCTTAGAATAAAGGGGAGGTCATTTAAGACTGAGGTGAGAAAAAACTTTTTTACCCAGAGAGTTGTGAATTTATGGAATTCCCTGCTACAGAGGGCATTGGAGGCCAAATCACTCGATGGATTTAAGAGAGAGTTGGATAGAGCTCTAGGGGCTAGTGGAGTCAAGGGATATGGGGAGAAGGCAGGCACGGGTTGTTGATAGCAGACGATCAGCCATGATCACAATGAATGGCGGTGCTGGCTCGAAGGGCCGAATGGCCTCCTCCTGCACCTATTTTCTATGTTTCCATGTGTCAGGAAGGGAGTCATTCAGTAGAGGACACTCAGCTCTGACTCAGTTTCAGAGCTATGGTGTTTATATGGTTCGTCCAGATGAATCACTGATCAGTGGTATTGATGGTGAGAACTTGGCCATAGTTATACCACTGAATGTCAAGGGCGTATGAAATTGTCTCTATTTCTGGAGATTGTCACAGTCTAGCACTTTGTGGTGCAAATACTACTCGTCATTTATCAGCCTAGACCTAAATGTTGTCTGGATCTTCATGTATGCTGACAGAGATTACTTCCATTTGCCAAGTTAAACAGAACCGAACATTATGCATACGCAGAATTTTCACAGGCAGCCCAATTTGAAGAGGATCGCCATCAACCCAGCCAATTCAGATATGCGGGATTTGAGAGATTATGAAAGGCTACCCATTACAGTTGGTACATTTATCTGTACTCCAAGTATTAAGAGTTGCCTTTCAGTAAAGGGCATGTTTATAGATCTGCTGGATGCATTAAATCGACCATGTGATTTTTGGAGCAATTCTTCAGCTGTTCAGAAGAGATGATAGAGGATTATTTTGGCAATGACTTTGCCTGTGAAGACTACTGGAATTAATCCATAAAGGGAAGACCACTCCATAGTTACAGCAATTGGATTTGACCCTTTAAAATGATACGAGATTCCCAGGCATATCCTCCCTTTCTCATATGTGGGAGATAAAATGTAGTTGTGAATGAAGCACCTCTCGGCCATGTGTTAGACCTTCAATAAGAATACTGTCCAGTCCCTATGCACTAGTTTTCAGTTGGCCCACAGCAATTAGGCTTTTGGTGAAGAGTGGCAGTGAGGCTGGAATGGATGGCTTGTTGTAGAAGGTCAAATAAAAAGGACACTGACACAGAGCAGAGATAGATAACATGGAAACAGGTCTTACATACCCACCAACAACCACCTGTTTACACTCTTACAACATTAGTTCCATCTCCCCGCATGCCCATCAAGACCTCCCAAATTCTACCACTCACCTACACACTCAGGCCAATTTACCATGGCCAATTAATCCACTAACATACAATTAATAGGAATATGGGAGGAACCTGAAGAACCAAGTGTAAAGCCATGCAGTCACAGAGAAAACGTGCAAACACCAACAGATGGCACCCACGGTCACAACTGAACCAGGGTATCTGCTGTGGTGAAGCAGAAGCTGCACAATCTGTGCCACCATATCTTTGCTCCCTTCACAAATGCCACCTTAGCTGTGTTTTGTTTTTAATTTCAGACATGAGCTAACTAGATGATGAAATAAGATCAATGCACTGAACATCCATGGCCTTGAGGCTGAGAATGTCAAAGATTTACAACCGTCTAATGAAAATTCTTCTCATTTCAGAAGTATTGGGCCAACCATTTATCTTGCGACCTGGTCCCATGGTTCCGGACTCTACAGTTACAAGAAAATATATTTTTGCTGTCTACTTATTGGCAAGATTAGGAATTGACTAGACTAAGTGGGACCCGTTGGGATGGGGTTGAGAGGGAAAAGTAGATCAGCCATGATCGAACGGCAGAGCAGACTCAATGGTCCGAATGGCCCAATTGTGCTCCAAAGTCTTATGGTCTTAGGAGGTTTCAGTCCTATGCATTATGTGCAAAAGTCAAATATACATGTACAGCAGTCACACATTGCTGGAATGGAATTGAAAAGTAGGGATGTCACACTTAAGATATATAGGCAAAAGTGAGACCAGATCTGGAATATCTGCACATAGTACTCCAGATCTTTTTTTTGAAAAGTAAGGATGTTAAAGCATCTGATTTTTAAATTTTTTTTTAAAAAGGATGTTAACGCATTGGAAGCAGATACGAGGAAGAAGGGTCTCGACCAGAAACGTCGCCTATCTCCTTCGCTCCTTAAATGTTGCTGCACCCGCTGAGTTTCTCCAGCCTTTTGTGTACCGAGGAAAGGATGGACAGGCTGGGCTGATATCCACTGCAACATAGAAGATGACCTGCTTGAAACAAAATATCCAGAGGGATCCTGATAGGGTGAATGTCGTGACGATGTTTCTGGAAAAAGGGATCATCAATTTAAGATAAAGGTAAGGCTTTTTTTCCCCCCAATTTCTGAGCGTCATAAGTCCCTGAAAACGTTTAAGAAAGTAGAAAAATCCTTGAAGAACAAGGAATCAAAGTTTCATGAGGTGGAGATGGGAGCATGGAATTGAAGTTACATTCATATCAGTCATGAGATTATTAAAAGGAAAACTATGCTTCAGGGCCAGTGTTCTACTCCTGCTCCTGGTTCGTTTGTTCATTGGTTAACATACCACCATCCTTCCTAATTACTTGCTGTGCCTGTATAATCTCTTTCTTCATCCCATGGAGCAGCACAAAACGATCCTTCAGTGCCACAAAATGTACTAGTTTCTTCGTGCATTCAGCTATATTGCTCTCCCATTCTTCCAAACAAGGACATAACCTCTCATTCCCCCATCTCCTGCCTCCTCGCTTAAGCCTGTGCCCCCTTCAAAAGATAATTGCAAAATGTAATTAAACACAAAACAATGCTGTGAAAAATATATGTCGATTATATAGCGATTGTCACATCCAATATATTATCGTCACTTTTGTTTATTGGACAAACTCAAGTTGCCAATTTGAGTGGAGAAAGGTCTAACTGTATTAATTATCATTTGGTGGTATTGATAAGAAAACAACTGTTTACCAAGCACCAGGAAACACCTTTTTTCTTTCCATAATACCACATAATTGTTTATATTCACAAAGTGACAGAACGGAGACTTGATTTAATGTCCAAGCCAAATGACTTGATGGTCCAATGTTCCCTCAGTATTACAATGAAGTGTTCGAGATGTGTAGTGTCTCCACATTGTTGTGAAGAACAAGTCTACAGAAGCTTGGATTTTGCACTTGGCCAGCCTTGCTCAGAATACAGTGAAAAATTCGGTCACCATGTTTTTCCAAAAGGTACATTTCTCATTACTCCACCACTGCAAGCTGGTTTCAGAATTGCTTGTAGACACAAAATGCTGGAGTTACTCAGCGGGACAGGCAGCATCTCTGGAGAGAAGGAATGAGAGACGTTTCGGGTCGAGACTTCTTCAGATTAGCAGTGTAGTATCCAAAAGGAAGTTTAAAAAAAAATCTTACACAACAGATAATACTGATTTTCCCAAATTTCAAGCATTATAGAAATGTATTTAAAATATTTTGAGCAGTTTCTGGATGCAACCATCTGGTCTCACTTCAAGTTGGTGTTAGCAGATCCAACTAAGTTTTAAAATAAATACTACATCCCCAGGTGGGAGAACCATCTCAGAATGAGGAATGGGAATTACATGAAAAAGCTTCCTGCTTGTGTCCTCATCGTGAAGTGCTGAAGGGGGCTTTTGTCTATGCCGAAGGTTGAAGGAGGTTGCAAGAGAAGGCAGAGAGGTGCAGCTATGAGAACCACTGCTTCAGAATGGGAAAACAATGCCACCCAAGACCGCAAGAAATTGCAGCGAATTGTGGACGCAGCCCAGACCATGAACCAAAACAACCTCCCTCCTATTGACTCAATTTATACCTCCCGCTACCTCGGCAAGGCCAGCAGCAAAATCTAGGACGTGTCGCACCCTGCCATTCCCTTTCCTCCCCACTCTCATCAGGCAAAAGGTATAGAAGTGTGAAAATGCACACCTCCAGATTCAGGGACAGTTTCTTCCCAGCTGTTATCAGGCAACTGAATCATCCTACCACAACCAGTGCTGAACTACTATCTACCTCTGGTGACCCTCGGACTATCCTTGATTGGACTGCTGGCTTTACCTTGCACTAAACGTTATTCCCTTGTCATGTATCTGTACACTGTAAATGGTTTGATTGTAATCATGTATTGTCTTTCTGCTGACAGGATAGCACACAAAAGCTTTTCACTGTACCTTGGTACACATGACAATAATAATAATAAACTAAAATTAAAAATCACTCCTGACCTCAGGTGTTCCCTGTGGAGTTTGCCGTTCTCCCAGTGACCATGCGGTTTCCCCCAGGTGGTCCAATTCCTTCCCACGTCCGAAGTGCGGATTGGTAGGTTAATTGGGCATTGCAAACTGGTCCTGGTATGTAGATGAATGACAGAATGTGAGGGAGATGATGGAATGTAGGGGGAATGGGATTGATACAGGATTAACGTAAAAGGGTGGTTGATGGTCTACACAAAGTCAGTGGGCTGAAGGATTGCATCTATGACCACGAGAGGAGTAAGAGACAGAAAAGGCACAGGTAGGCAGTCTGCAAGGCAGTTGCCACAATGAAGTTAGATTTGAGAACCTGCTGCATATTGGTAACAACTTGTCTTTGAAAATGAGCAAATATTTTCTGGTTGAACAAGCAAAGAACTGAAATAATTCCTTTTGCTCTGTAAGTTCTACATGAATACAGAGGACGTGCTTTACTATGTTCAGAAGCAGTTAAAACTTCCAAGAACTGGAAAGTTCAGTTTGCCCGACAGGGATTCACATCAAGTTTTACAACAGCCTGGCCTGGATTGAGTGAAGTTATAGGTCAATCACAGTAGCACCCAGGAAGGGCCACAACAGCCACGACATTTTGGCATCCCAATTATTGATATAAGTTGTTTCAAGGCTTCTTGCTTCTTTATAATGCAGAGCAGATCATCGGTGAAGCCCAAGTAATTAATAACTAACATTTTCAATGTCAGGATACATGTTCCTCATTCTTCTAAACTCATAGTATATAAATAAATCACTGACTACTGAGACAGTTCTTCAAAAATCTCCATTAGTTTTTTGCCCTGCAGCAGAGCTGCTGTCTGCAGGAACTCATCCCAACTTCAGAAACATGCCAAAGCAGAGACTGTAAAACTGCTGTCCAGATTTCACAAACCAAATTAAACCTTTACATACTTTGCATTGCTTTTGACCAATGCTCTCACCTACATCTTTGCGCGTTTTTTTTTCCAGAGCCACCTGGGTGGCACAGCATTGCTGACGTAGCAGAATAGACAGGGCAGGTTAGTAACTGAAGGCGTAGCCAGTTTCTCTTCATTCCCTGCTGAACTGCCGAGCTAATCCATTACCACTTTTAAATATTAAAAAACCTGTATCAACCTGTTGCTGAAATCCGAGACCAACTCAATCCTAACAGCACCTTGTGCAGTACAGGGAGCTCAATGACTCTCATGTACCTATAATTTAGATTGCTTTATTGTTAATATCTATTGTTTGTATACAGCAGGGTGACTGAAATACTTACAATGGAGCCATTTTCAGGGATTTGTTGATAAACATTTAGACAGAAGGAGTTTACTTGACATCTCCCTTAGACATGAGAATTATACAGATTACATTCCCCTGTAATGACGTGTAGCTGTAATGACGTGTATCTGTCCCATATGTTCCACTGCACTATAATTTCAGGTCTATGAACCATTTCCCAAACAAAGATACAGGACTAACAGTCCAGGAAGAGCTCCGGATCTCCAGTCTCAATGGAGCAATCTGAAGATAGCAGGGAGAAGCTCCCATAACTGGTTGATCTTGTTAGTTTTTGCTGCAAAATTTAAAAGATGCAGGAAGAGGTATCCTGATCATTGATAGACACAATTTGTTGGCGAAACTCAGCGGGACAGGCAGCCTCTCTGGAGAGAAGGAATGAATGACGTTTCAGGTCGAGATCCTTCTTCAGACCATTGACTAGCTACATTGTGCAAAGTGACAGGAGCAGGATTAACAGAGGCCCAAGAAACTATAGACACAGGAATCTTGAGCAAAGCACAAAGTGTTGCCTGGCCTATTGAGTTCCTCCGACCTTTTGTGTTTCAAGCAGGATTGGAATAATCCATGCTTTCATCTAAAAGGGGAAAGGCAACCGATACCTGCAGTTTCAAAAGACAGCAGTTGCTAATATGTATAAAATATGACGTGGGGCATTCGTAGTTATTTACCTGGAAATTTCAAACATTGGACACCAGAAATCACTTTTTAAAACAAAACTTTTCCTTCATCCATTAATTCTGTGGTTCATGAGGTTTTACCATTCATTTTCAAGGATTGAATTGGGTAGCCAACAGCAGAAAACTACGAAGGCTCCAGTCACAACCCTGGCCACATCCAGCCAATTTTCACAATGCAACAACCATCCAACTCCAATTCTATTAATTCCCATCTGCAATAGAATTAATATAGAAAGAGGTATCAGCTAATTTCTGCTGAAAGCCAGAAACAAAAATAACCCAGAGGTTTATGTAGGAAGGAACTGCAGATGCTGGTTTAAACCAAAGATAGACACAAAATGCTGGAGTAACTCAGTGGGATAGGAAGTATCTCTGGAGAGAAGGAATGCGTGATGTTTCGGGTCGAGACCATTTTTTTCAGACTGATGAAGAAACCCAGTTTGTGTCCCGATCTGTAGAAGAGCTTGCGGTTTGAAGAAACGCAGTTTCTTCAAACCCAGAGGTTTCCTGGTTGCAGTATAGTAATGGTACAAGGTACAGCAATATTGTTTACCCAATATTAATCATATTAAGGTAGAAAATGTAAAAACAATGTAAAATTCATGTTGAATAAATTCTGCTTGCTTCATCTCAGATTGCTACAAGGATCTGAGGATCTTCATTGCATCTATGTCTCTGCTCCAAATTATCTTTTTCCACTAATTTCCAATATCATGGCAAAAGTTCCATTGTTAGTGCTGAACTCTGGTGCTGCAAACATGCTTTAGTTATTACCATACTTTAGCTCAGTTATTACCATACTTGACTTCCAATTAAGTATTTTTGGGCCTCTTGCAAGTCTAATTGATTGCCTAGGCCAAACTGCTAGCTTCAGGCAGTGCCATTTTTGACTACACAACTTAATTGCTAAAAGTGCCAATGATTCGCACAACCCTCAGCTAGATTTCGATGTGTGGAAATCGACAGGACCAGGATAGCAGGAGCGGAAATGGCTTGTGAAATCCAGGTGTTGAGTTGCGAAAGGAGAGAGTCAGAGAGGTCCTGATGGATTGAGATAGGCAGGCTTTAGCCAGTCACGCATATACTATGTCAGAGCATCGCAACAGACAGAGCATCGCAACAGACATGGCTCGACAGCACCAAGAGCTTTTGAGTTATGACTCAAATTTCAAGATTGCCCACAAAGAAAATGAGCTGCATGCCAATAGCGAGACACTGACCAAACCAGACCACAGTTTAACAACTGTTGCACGAGTGCAGGGATGATGATTGATGGCATTATTGAGACACGATCAGAGGCAGGTTCTCAAAGCTTGCAAGTAATTCTCATCCTTCACCTCAACTTTGCAGTTGAAGGGAAACCTGGGGAAGTTGAAAGTATTGGGTCAACTCTTTGAAGAATAACCTGTTCTATATGTTTGTAAGCTATACCAAGTAATGGTGCTTCAGTTCATTGGTTCCCAGTGATAACCATTCGTCATTCAGGGGGTGGTGAACTTGCACAATTCACTTCCACAATGGGTTAGAGTCACACAGCATTGAAACGGGCCATTTCAGCACAACTTACCCAGGCTGACCAAGATGCCCCATCTACACTAGTGCCACCTGGCTGCATTTGGCCCTTATCCCTCTAAACATTTTCTATCCATGTATCTGTCCGAATGTCTTCTAAATTTTGCTATTGTACCCGACCCAGCTATCTCTTCTTGCAGCTTGTTCCATATAATCAGCCCCCCCCCCCCCCCCCCCCCACCCCAACAACAAATATGGAAAAGTTATTTTAAGGGTTCCTAATAAATCTTTACCCTCTCATCTTAAACCTATGTCCTCTGGTGCTTGAAGAGACTATGTGCATTTACCCTATCTAATCCTCCCCTCCATGATCTTATACACCTCTATTAGAAAATCAGCATACTGCACTCTAAGCCTTCCCAACCTCTCCCTATAAAATCCTTGTAACTCTTCTCAGCATTCTTTCCAGCTTAACAACATGCTTTCTATAGCAGGATGGCCAAATCTGAACACAACACTAAAAATGTGATCACGCCAATGTAGTATAAATGTAATATAACATCCTCAAACAAACGATCTGTGGAAGAGCCTGTGGTTTGCACAGTGGCCTCATTAGCAACCTCAGAACCGACAATACCGAAATGGTAGCCTGAGGGACCAACCAAGAAAGAAGAAATAAAACTCTGAATGCAAAGGTAATCAAGGTTTTGCATACCAGATAGGTAATCAGCATCCTGGTGAATCTCCTCTGCATCCTCTCCAAATAGGCCCCGACCACGGGGTGAACAAGAGGATGAGGACTGGACTTTGTTGCCTTCCCTCACAGTGGGAACCATTGTGGGGGGGATTTTTTATGTTTTATGTTAAATTCTTCTTTAATGTGGTGTCTTACTTTTATTGGTGTGCTGCAAATGGCAACTCAAATTTCATTACACTAGAAATGGTGTATGTGACAATAAATGTAATTAGCCCTTTGTCCAGAGAAAGAGCATTCTTTCAAAACTTTACACCAAAATTGCACACGAAATTCCAGATGTGGCCTCACCAATGATTTATAAATCCATACCATAACTTTAAGTCATAGCTATATAGCATGGAGACAGATTCTTATTCATGCCGACCAACATGATATTCTGGGTTAGTCATATATGCCTACATTTGGCACATATCCCTCTAAACCCTGACCATCCATATTTTTGTTCTAAAGTCTTTCAAAAGTATAATTGTATCTGCTTTTATAGGTTTCTCTGGAAGTTTGATCCAGATACAGACTACCCTGTGAGTGAAAAAGTTACCCTCTTAATTATCTCCCCTCATACATTCAATCTATGCCTTCTAGGTTTCTAGGTTTAGAAATCTCTACTCTGGGGAAAAAAGAGTGCGTTCACTTAATGACATCCCTCGTGGTTTTCAAGAAGGTCACCCCCTCAGCTTCCTGCATTCAAAAGAAAAAAGTCCCAGCTTATTCAACCTCTTCCAATAACTCGTCCAGATAACATCCTGGTGAATCCAGTTTGCACTCGTTCCAACTTAATGACATCCTTCCTATAGCTGGGTTTCTAGAACTGCACACAGTACTCCAAATGTTGTCTTACCAATGAGGTGTAGAGCTGCATCACATTGTTACAACCTTTGTACTCAATACCCTTCCCATTGCTAAACACATTCTTCACCACCCTATCCACCTGAATCACCACTTTCAGGGAACCATGTTCCTGGGTCCCAGATCTCTCTGTTCCACAACACTCTCCAGTGCTTTGTCATTTACTATGCTGGTACGATGTACCAAAGTGCAACACATCACACCTATCAGAGTTAAATTCCATTCTCCCTCTCCAAAATCTCGAGCTTTGTCTTTCTTCTTTGTGAATACAGCAGAGAAACATTCATTTCTGTATTGAAAAATCTTTGTGCTGAGATTTGTGTCTGAAGATATATTTAGAATAGTGCACACGAATTGAAAACGATTGGGAAATTGGAATTCTACAAATCAAGGCAAAACCATTCAACCCGACCTACTAAAAGTCCCTCTGTTTTTGTGGTTTAGATATCGGGTGCTATAGACACAATAGCAATGCAAGTATTTGCTTTGTTTTTACACTTTGTACACTTGGTACATTTGTGGAGAAATGTACATCATTCAGCTACACAAAAACAAACCAGTATAAAATGCATCACTGCTGCTTAAAAATAAATTAAGATCCATTTCTGCAGAACAAACTCCATGGTGGGTCTATAGCCCACAGTGTAAGAGGAGGAGATTCATTCACTCTCTGTAGAAGGGGATCATACAAAAGGTTGAAATGGAGTCTATAGAAACCTCGAGGGTCTTTATGGCTTTCCCCAGAGGTGGCTTTTTTTAATTTCAGGGGCAATACCTACTGCTGATTTCGGAAGATACTTCGTTATAGAAAAACATGTTGCTGTGCTGTAAGCTGCAAATGAATCTCAGCGCGTAAAAATAAAAGACTAATAAAATTTTCTAGTTATTTCTCCTCGTCGCGCTGTGCTCTGTGTGACCGTGCATGCAGATTAGCAGCCCACACAGGCACTGAGAACGGGCACTGCTCATTTCAACCAAGGTCCTTTTCTCTCTCCTTCGACTCCCCGTTGTGACCGCCTTTTCAATCTCACTCCCAGCCCTTCCACATCGTACAAAATAGTCACAAACACAGAGCACAGCAATTGTCTCCGCATATACACCCAACTGAGTGTGCTGTTTTTAAAAAATGAATCTATCCCATTAAATCACAATGATCCTGATCGACACAATTGCTGTTATTTTACATATATAAGACATCTTGTGCTAAACATTTCCATCCTGGACTGCTGGGACGGATTATGCACTGCTGTCTATATACAATTAACCTCTGAGTGCAACATTGAAGCAACCAAGACCAAAATACAGATTATAACAAGACTTTAGTTTATTCCAAGAATGCAGTGAATAAAGATGTTCTATGTCTCTAAATTTCCCTAATTCTGCCTTTATGATACAGGGTACAGAGGGGAATAACTGACGGAGGCTGAATGAATGGCAATCGTCCGAAACAACTATTCTGGAAAGCAACGCGTGTGAAAATAAGCCACGTTTTAACTATTCCAAACAGTCTTGCATTCAACTTCAAGTGATGCAAACTGCCCAAGTATCAGAAAGAGCAAAATATCAGAAATTAAACTTAAGCAGTGGAGATGTGAAGGGAGCTCCAGAGATAGTTGCTGTTCACATGTTTAAGGGGAATTCAAAACTACAAAAGACTAGCATCCAATCAAGATCAGGACACCTCAGAGATGATTCCTGTTCAATAATAAATATTCTCTGATCATTGTACGCCATCGTTACAGCCACTCTTAATTTTAGCCAAAACACAGATGGCTTGCTCGCTAATTTAAAAGCGAAGTTGGAAACGGATCATAAATCATCAACAAACAGATAGAAGGATGTAGTACTGAGAAAACAGAACAAGTAAAACTAGTTTATTTCATGTAAATAATCATGTAAATATTGGGTTCCATTTACTCAGTGTAATGGTGGGGTGGGAGATTGCAACCTTCACGTAGTCCACCCTGTTTCGACTAATGCAATCAACCCGCCGTGCACAAACAAATAGATCAAATAGAACAAGTTGACCTACAACTTTAGGCTGTGTATGCCATACGCAAGAAGAAGAAGTGTAATGATCAGCAGTATGCAATATTTCCTGATCAGAGAATAAGCTTATTATTAGTTCAGTCTGGAGATGGATCTCGACCCGAAACGTCACCCATTCCTTCTCTCCAGAGATGCTGCCGGTCCTGCTGAGTTACTCCAGCATTGGATCTTCAATTTAAACCAGCATCTGCAGTTGCTCCCTACACAATAAGCTTATTTCCCTGATTTA
The DNA here is from genome assembly GCA_963514005.1 of Raja brachyura. The sequence goes on along the minus strand of OY740812.1, from coordinate 10,545,116 downwards.
AAGCCATTTGTTTATTTCCACAGATTAGTGGCATCTTGACTTCAGAGATACAGCACTGAAACAGGACCTTCGGCCCATCGAATCTGTGCCGAACAGCCCGTACGCCAACACTATCCTACACACAAAGGACAATTTACAATTTTTACCAAAGCCATTAACCTACAAACCTGTACGTTTTTGGAGTGTGGGAGGAAACCGGAGCATCTGGAGAAAGCCCACGCAGTCACAGCGAGAACGTAGAAACTCCATATAGACAGCACCCATAGTCAGGATTGAACCCTGGTCTCTGGCGCTAGAAGGAAGCAACACTACCACTGTGCCATGACTATGATGGGGAAGGCGTTGGAGCCAATAGAAAAACTGGAACATGTAAAATTGTGGCATACCCAGGGGAAATGGATTTCAATGTTCACAAATATCAGAGCCTCTAATTTGCACCAAAAAAGAATAGGGCCTGATTTGACAAAAATATTCACCGCATCTAATGGGAGCGGTTTAAATATAAGAACCGGACCATCCAGGAGTGAAGCAATTCTAAACACAAAAGGGGAAAAAAAAAATCAGAACTTTTTCACTGTCAATTGCTGGTAATAAAATTGTTAATTTAAATCGGATGCAAACATAAAGTCATAGCCAAGATAGGATCAAGCATCAATTCCGCTAATATTATAGGGCCACCAGTATCTGCATGTATTCTGTATTGAAATATTATTTGTTTTTTTAAATCAAATATCAATCAGAACGATAATTGCGACAATTAACTATGCCATCGAGCAGCTCTCCTCTTACTTTTCCATGACCTTTATATCATCCACAATGCAAGAGGGCCACTGTTGAAAGTGTCACTGTTGAGGCTCCATCAAAGTCTATACAAGAAAAATAGCTGTTTTTAAAAAATTTAATAATGCTGATGCATATTCCAAACCTCGATTTGTTTTCTTTCGATAGCAAAACCACAATGACATGCTAATTATCATAGTCTGGCTAGTCGTTTCCCCAGGATGGGAATTTATATGCAGACCTAAAATTACCAAGGCCCAGGCAAAACAGAGACATCAGTAATCCGACTTTATGCCTTATTCTTAAAAAGCATTCTAAAATCTAGCGGAAACATGGCCTTCCTCTTTAATCTGTTATCAGATCATATACATAACAATTTTTCCAATTGTGCCTTTACCATTGTAAATAAAGTACTTCATTTGTTACTGCACTTCAAAAGTTGCAGTGCACAGAGTCTGCACTGACTGGCCATCAATCACTTGTCTACAACTAATTTTATTTTGCCCGAATTCTCATCAACAACCTCCAGATTCCACCACTTGCCTATTCACTAACAATATTTTAGAGGCTAATAATTTACAGTAGAATACCCTCATCAAGTGAGGTGAAGAAATTATCTACACAGTTCTTGATGGTATTTCGGTTGTGAGTGGATATTTCAGCAAGGGAACAGGGAAACATTCAGTCCCAGCCTTTCCTTAAAAAAATATGAACAGAAGCAGTGGAGGTTGGGCTTGAACTGGAGGTCAACCGTGTTAACTGCAATGCCAGAGTTTGGTTTGCTCACAAATGGAAGCACTTCTTTCACATCAACTCTTATAAAACTAAGGCACTTTATCGTAAAGTGCCTTAGTTTTAAAAGGCCTCTATTATGTCAATCCTAATTAAGTCACTTTTTGTTCACTCCCTCTTCACAATTTTTAAACTTTCAAATCAAAATATTATTAAAGTACCCCAAGGGAGGTCTAGCCAGTATATAATCTACACATTTTGCAGTGTTAATCGATGGTGTTAATATTGGTCATGACATCTGAATTCCTATTTTTTTTTCTTAAGATGGCAAAAGATCTTTTACAGAAACCAATGATGTTATCCCAAATAACACTGCACTTCTTCAGTGCTCATATAACTAATATTCCCCCCCCCCCCAAGCAGTTTACAAACACATGACAACAGTGTAGTACTGCATGCTATATTTAATCTGGTTGTAAATAACTAGTTCCTCAAAAAACTATTTTTTGCTTTATTAGTAAAACAAAATCTATTTAATTTTAGAACATAGAAATGTACAGCACAGGAACAGTCCCTTCGGCCCACAATGTGTGTGATGATGTTTTATCCAGAGTAGGGGAATCAAATGGTGCCATGATAACCTAATCTAATCTCTCACATGATTCCTATTGAATCTTTCCCCTCTCACTTTAACCCCGTGTCCTCTGGTTCTTGATTCCCCTACTCTGGATAAATGACCCTGTGCGTCTTTATCTATTCCCTTCGTGATCTTATACATCTCAATAAGGTCACCCCTCATCCTCCTGCGCTCCAAGGAATAAAGTCATAGCTTGCCCAACCTCTCCCTATAGCTCAGGTCCCCAAGTCCTAGTCACATCCCCATAATCTTCTCTGCACTCTTTCAAGCTTAACACCATTTTTCCTATGGAACGGCGATCATAAGTGAACACAATACTTCAAATGTGGCCTCACCAACATCTTGTACGTTGTAAGTTGACATCACAACCTTGTATTCAATACTTTGACTGATGAACACCAATGTGCCGAAAACATTCTTAATCACACTATCTACCTGTGACACCAACTTTCAAGAAATTATGTACCTGTACTCCGAGATCCCTCTGCTCTATAACACTCCACAGGGCTCTGCCTTTCACTGTGAAGGTCCTGCCCTGGTTTGACTTTCCTCATCCACTTTTGATTTAAAAAAATAAATAATTGGGACTTCAAATAGTTAGCAGCAAGCACAAACAAACAAAAATTAACAGCTAAAATCCTAGTGATAGTTTAAAGAGCCCCAGGTTTAAAGAATTCAGTCACCCAGCGAAAGGATCATTGGTTTCAATAATGCTTTTTTACAAAACTACTACATTATTTTCTTTCCTGCTGTTGCTTCTTATTTAGTTTTGCATCGATAAAACCTGCGAGTATAATCCCATCCACTGACCTATAATTAACTGCACTTTGCCAGACGCCTGATTTTACTTGTAAGATTAAACCTTTCATTAAATCCTAAAAACAGACTTTCAAGTTTCAGTACTTCACAAGAGGTAAACCTTTTATTTATTTAAAAAGCAACTTGAACAGTGCAATTTGTTTTGATATAGTTACTTCTAGAGTTGCTAAAAATATAATTTATTTCAAAAACTACTGAAAACCTGACTTAAGTTCAAAGTCTCCCTAAATTGCTTAACAGTAAGTGAGGTCAAGAGAGGGCTGGACTGACCTTGTAACTGTACCAGCAATACTTCTGTGTCATGTCAGTAAATTGTTTGGAGGCTAGCAGAACATCCCAGGGTTCACATCTGTTCTGGGTGGAGTGTAGGGATCCATAACTACCCTCAAAACCCTCGCCGTGTTTTCAATCGCTTAAACTAAATGCACCTGCACAGATGCCAAAGGAGATCAGAGCGACTTCTGACCACACTAACCCTTCTGTGGAAGAACCATTAGGGTGTCAGCTGATGCCCATACAACAGCATTTAAGACAAGAGAATAGAAACTGCAGATGTTGGAAACTAATTCAAAAATAGAACTCCGGAACAACTCAGCGGGACAAGCGGCATCTGTGGAGGCAAAAGATACGTTGATGTGTCCAGCGTTCAGCATTGATATACTAAGCCAGCCATGGAAACAAGAGGAGGAATAGAAAAGTACAAGAGGGCAAAGAGCTGTAAGAATGCTGCTGTGAAAGAAATGCTCTGAAATTTATTGCCAAATGTAACTCAAATACTGACTTCAGTGATTTATTTTTCCATAAAAAACTGTTGAACAGTTTACTTAAAAAAAATTATACCATGTATTATTATAATTAATTTAGAGTTCAGAGAAAAAATGGAAAATATGTTTCCATTAAATTGGACAGCCATACTTCAAACCCACTTTAGCAATTCAATCTCCTCTGTTCCCTGAGGTCTTGTGCTGAAGCAGATTGTAAACATTGCATTTTCATTTGACATTAAGCTGAGCGTTTCCTTCTAGCTCCCGGGCTGCCCATCACTGCCCCTTTTAGCCGAAACCCTCACCATGCCTTTACAGCCTCCTTTGTGGACTATTTCAATGGTCTCCCAGCTGACGTCCATGTTCTAAATCTGTTATTTCCAAAATCTATCCTGAGCAATAAACCTAGATCATCTACTTACTACTGAACATGGACTTTCTGGCCCAATAAAACATAACATTTTAAATTGTTATTCCAGTATTTATACACTTCTCATACATCCTGCATTCCTTAATGGTACTTAAGCTTTAACGTGTCTGCAATCCAAGTACTGGAATTCCATCCAAGATTTTTACAGTTTTCATTTTACTCTTTATGACATAAGAGGTGGCCAATTGGATCATCAAGTCCACGCTGGCTCTTTGCACAATCCCATCAATCGCCCAATAACACTTTAGCAATGTTCATTAACTCCCCTCATTCCAGCCCCATTCCCTCATTGGCCATCTACACCAGGGGCGATTCACTGTATAGTGGCCAATTAATCCACCAACCTCTCCAACCTGCACTGTTTCATTGCGGCTTTCCTTAAAACCCAACCTTATGGCCAAATTTCTCCAGGCTCTCGAACATATTCCTCCTTCAGCTCACAATCCATTGTTATTGTTTGACTGACCCTCTCAGTACATTGGTGTGGCTTGCCAAGTTAAAATATATAATAAAACAATAAGTGGTTATGATGATGCAGCAACACAACGTAACAATGAGATGAACACAAGATTTTAACCTCGGGCAACTCTATTCATGGACATCCCTGCCACCATCTTATAGAGATGGGAACCACCAGAACTTTCAATACAATATGGAAGCAATAGGGAAGCAAATTTGAGAGAGCACCAAAAAAAATAAAAGTTCTCAAAAGAACATCATGTAAACACACAAAAACAATGCGAAAGCTTCCCAGTTCACCATAAAACAACCTGCAGCTTGATGAGTAAACATTAATGAACAGAAATCATATAATTCCTAAATAGGAGCACAGACTCTGCACGGTATGATTTATTTGCAGCCTATTGGTTGTAAGTTTGGTTCGCAAACTACATGGCCACATTGAAAGTGATCTATGCTGCCTTAATTTGTGCCTTAATCTGCCTTGAAATAAACTTGATTAGATCTTGATTGATTGAAATATACAGCATGGAAACAGGCCCTTCAGCCCACTGAGTCTACGCCGACCATCGATCACCCGTAAGCACACGTTCCATGTTATCCTACCTTTGCATCTACTCTCTACACACCAGGGGCAATTTACAAAAGGCTGATTAACCTATAAATCCACACGTCTTTTGGATGCAAAAGGAAAGTGGAGCACCTGGAGGAGGCTTCAGTCAAAGGAAGAAACCAAAAGCTCCGCACGGACACCAACCAAGGCTGGTATCAAACCCAGGTCACTCACATTGTGAGGCAGCAGCTCTACCAGCTGCTCCACCTTCTTGACAATTATTGCTGAAATGAGTGCACCTTTTGACATATTTCTGAAGGGTCAGTGGGGCTCCATACTCAAAAAGTAGTCGGTCACATGTGAAGAATGATCAGTGTGATAGGCCACAGCGGTTTGTGGGGTTTGGGATCACGTAACATCCCCATGCCTTTTATTCCATCAATGTAGTTCCCCTCAGAGGGAGGGCAAGTTGTTCTCTGCTTGAAACTGACAACCAATTAGCGAGGCTTTTCTGGAAACAATGTGTGAAGGATAATGCTTGAAAATTGAAGGGCAAAAACATTCTGAAGGCTACTTGAGTAGTTATACCTGTTGGAAAGCAAGTGCACAATTGGATAGGTAGAGCACTGTTTCTGTTCACAGTATGCTGTGCATTAATCTTGACTGCCAAGAAATGGGTGGGGATCAGATTGCTCTGAGAGATGGCACAGGCTCAACAGGCTGAATGGTCTCCGTGCACTTCATAAGACAAATAAGTATTCGGTAAAAAAACTTTCAAATATTAATGTTCATGGAGGTGGTCACTGATCCCTCTGCTGGGAAGTGAAGTGTTTCAAATGAATCGGCAGCTGTCTCTAACCAGTCCAGTCTTCAAACCTTACACACTGCATTGGAAACTCAACTGCAAAGGGGGATGAAGGGGCCCAATCATTTTGCTGCATTTCTCACACAGTTAAAGTTTGCCATTTCCTCCGTACAGGATGATGTACCCGCAACTATGTGCCATACAGTTGTGTCAAATAGCAACTCTGGAAAATCAGTTTTTTATCTCATGGAAGATAGATACAATGTGCTGGAGTAACAGCGGATTAAGCAGCATCTCTGGAGAAAAAGGATGAGTGACGTTTCGGTTCGGGAACCTTCTTCCTCTTATCATATGGATCCCGACATTAACACATTTTGACTTAATGTTGCATCCAAATTTCAGGGCCATAACAGCCGAGTGCGTTATCGTGATGCACAAGAATTCGTGCCTTCCAGGCTCACCAGTGGCAGGGACGGAAATGCCTTAAGTGCCTGTCCCACTTGGGCACCATTTGCGCGTAATTTACGCTACATCATTTACGCACGTGATGTGAGCATGGTGCGTGGTGACGTAGGCAGTGACGCGCAGTCGCGCTTGGCGCCCCAGGATTTTGGGATGTACAAAACCTACGCGCGCCATCTGCGTGACGCGCAAATGACACCCAAGTGGGACAGCCCCTTTCATGCCTGCTCAGGCATATAGATTTTAATCACTGCTCTACTGCAAAACCATTGAGTCAAATCAATTTCTCCTCTGTAAATGCCAAGAAATCCTCAAGCTCGTCCAGTGATAAGGAATCTAACTTGGATGTATTACCCTGTGGCGATTTAGGCTAGGGACCAACTTGCTGCCTGAAGCAGCAAGCACTTTTGAAGGTAAGAGAGTAGTCATTAAACCCCCATTGACTTGTTCACTCTGAACAGCCAAATGAGTAATGCTTGATTCATCAGCTAAAGCTAGCTTTGGTAATGGTTAGCTTCATCCCAGCTTGCCTCGGGTTTCAATGTAAACATGATTTTTCAGAAGCAGCTGTAGTAATTACAAAAGTTGAAATGTAGAAAGTCAAGACAGGAACCTCCAACCACAGGATCTTGAGAACAGACTTCAAAGGGAGGCAACGAGAGCAAAATATCATCTCCAAATACTACCTCTCTGCCTGGCACAGGGCCCATGAAGTGCTGTTCTCATGAGATTCTCCTTGGAATCAGATTGGTCTCGACAGAACGATTCAGAAGAGGCCCACTTTCATCTATGAAGATACCCTTTCTCGGATTGCTCAATGCCTGGCTATTCATAAGACACAGACAACAAATAGTCTCATTACCCGTGTGAAATTATAGTAGTTCCTCACACAGAAAGCCCAATAATTCCTGATCCAGAATGACAAGAGTTTAAGATTAATCGAGTTTGAGCAATTTCCTTCTTAAAAAGGTAGATTCGTATCAAAAGCCTTAAAGATACCATTTGAAGAATTCAATTTTCAAAACAAGTGCCTGCAGGAAGTAATTGTTTTGCATGAGATAAAGTGCTACACTTGGGTTTTCTTTGACTGAAAAAATACTGTATAAGATTCAAGAATCATCCATCAAGTCACACTAAAAAGTTGTATTAATTACAGAAGCCTAAATAGTAGTTGAGATTGAGATTAAAGAGTGTGCTGGTGATGTTTCCATTTGCAAATGCACATTTGAAACACCACTGAGAAATGGTCCAAAATATTTCCATGTTACATCCCAAATTTAACAATATCGTTCACAACATTATAGCATGGAATCTAGTGTGCATATCATCCCTGTCGTAGGTAGCTTTAGTTATAGATTTAATCGTTTTAATTTAAATATCCCGCATGCCGTTGTAATTCAAACTCATGGCTCTGTGTGTGTGTGTGTGTGTCCAGTAACATAACTCCTGCCACTAATAGACCCGTTTGAAACTTGCATAATTATCTGTAGTTTAAGGATATCAGCAGATTCGGCAAGTATCCTGGACTTCATTTGACAAGGTAGCGAGAGCAGAGGAATTGTCATCTCCAAGGAATTAGAAAATTGTTAGCTGTCATCTTCAAGGAGTTCAAAAATTGGAGCAACAAATCACATCAAAGGACTGCCATTAGTGTGTACAAAGAAAAGGCAAGACAATCATAATTTAATATGAATTTCACATGGATTTACATTAAAATCCCACGACCATTTTGGAGAACAGCAGTTGCTGAAACAGCAGTTTGAGACCAGGCGATTTACTCCAACTCTAAAATTATTCTGTACTCAAGAACTTGGTTCAAGGTCACATACTATTTAAGGTTCTCACAACATTCACATATCCGTTTCACCCAACGAATAAACTAGTTACATTTTATAAATGTGACAGATAATATTCAGAGATGCTCAAATTCCCTTCAATATCTAAAATAATGGATTCATAAAACGACACCCATAATTCAATCATCAACATTGTTGCAACTTACATGAGGAGATGACTTTTTCAACAGGACCAGCAGAGCTTGAAGTACTAAGTTTGAGAAGCGTGGGCCAATAGGAACATAATCTGAAATTAAACAGTAACAGTTTTTTTCTACTTTATAATTGTATGATCAGTATCAAACTCATTGCTGTGTTTTGATGCAACACAAACGCTGTATTCCTTGTATGAGGATAATAATATTAAAAAGACGTGTGTAGCTAAACCAGATTGGGTCTTATGTTTACTCAACAGACTAACTGGAGCTGTAGCAGTGTGTTCATTTCTGAGTGCCACACTTTAGAGAGAGGAGTAGAATTTATTGTCAAAGGGAACATTGACATTCTTACTTGCCGCAACGCAACAGGTTTAGAAACATAGAAAAATAGGTGCAGGAGTAGGCCATTCAGCCCTTCGTGCCTGCACCGCCATTCAATGTGATCATGGCTGATCATCCAACTCAGTATCCCGTACCTGCCTTCTCTCCATACCCCCTGATCCCTTTAGCCACAAGTGCCACATCTAACGCCCTCTTAAATATAGCCAATGAACTGGCCTCAACTACCTTCTGTGGCAGAGAATTCCAGAGACTCACCACTCTCTGTGTAAGGAATGTTTTCCTCATCTCGGTCCTAAAGGAATTCCCCCTTATCCTTAGACTGTGACCCCTTGTTCTGGACTCCCCCAATTATCTTGTAATAGATAATATAATAAAGATTTTTAAAAAGTAATAAATAAAAAGCACAATATTCTGCAAAAAACACACTTCAAGTCTGAAGTTTAGTTCACCATTTGGAGTTTAGTTGAAGTTCGTAGTGCTAAATAGTCTGACGGTCATTGGGAAGAAGCAGTTCCTGAATCTGGATGTTAACAGTTATCAGCCTCCTATACCTTCTTTCTGATGGCAGAAGTGAAATGAGAGCATGGACATGGTGTGTGGGTGCTTGTTTCTGGATGTCTTTTTGACACAGATCCTATAGTGTGTGTCAGAGGGTAAGATACAGAGATTTACCACTAATGTACCAGGAATGAGGGACTGTAATTGGAGGTGAATCTGGGCTTGATCCTCTGACAAAAGGATAATGTTAAGATTTCAGGGAAGTGTTCAAAACCATGAACCATAAATTATTTCCAGTTGGCGAGTGTCAGCTACCAAGGAACAGAACTATAAGCCGAATGGTAAAAACAAAACAGGAAAACATTTCCTAAAAATATTAACGGTGTTGGAACTCATTAAGAAAAGTAGATTTAACAATAATATGCTGAAAAGAAGTGGATAAATGTTATCAGGCTACTTAATGGTCCTTCCATGAGCTAGAGTACTGTTCCATTCATCTCTACCCCATTGAGGACATTGGGCTTTGTCCATGGAACATTGTAGCATGTGCTACAATGCTGAGAATGCATTCTGCACTCTGCACCTTCCCCGTTGCTTTATTGTGCTTGAGTTTCAATTGATTGCACTGTACAAGGTATATCTGATTTGAATAAAATGCAAAACAAAGCTTTTCCATGTACCTCAGTACATGTGGCAAAAATAAACCTAAACCCTGAAGGAAATATATTTACAGGGAAACAGAGAAGGAGCAAGAAGAAGGGTCTCGACCTGAAACGTCGCCTATCTCCTTCACTCCTTAGATGCTGCTGCACCCGCTGAGTTTCTCCAGCTTTTTGTGTAACCCTCGATTCTCCAGCATCTGCAGTTCCTTCTTTAACACGAGCAAGATATTGGAATTGGAAAGTTTTGACCAGAGAGCCTGCATAGTGATGTCAGGTCAAATGCCCACCTCTTGTGCTGTATCATTCAATAATTAAATGTTGCACAAAATACTCATCCTTGAGTACAGCTTTCATTTATTTTGGATGGCAAGTGAGCAGAGATAACAGGCTCAAATGGTATTAAAAAAAACAGGGCTTTATCCAATGTTTTTGAGGTAGCTATAACAGCTTTTCTATGATCCTGCTTGCAGTCATGGTCACTGAGGTCCATAAATACATCATCGTCTCTTAGCTCACACTTCCTGCTAACAAAGCTGCTTCAATATACAAAACAGTGGGATTTACACCAAGACGCATTTGTTACCCAGGCAGAGCATTTGCTAATTTACATAGACTGCGGATATCATAACCTAAATCGGATCCGAGATTTACCTTGCATTGTAAATGCCTTTTGCAGTTTGTTGACATATTAAAACTAGCTACTTGGAAATGAACAGTGATTGGTTAAAAAAAATCTTCAACACTGCAGATCCCTTTCTTCCTTCCTTATTCTACCAACAATGGTCAGTGTGTAGTAAGTAACCTGGAACCAGAACATGGACTTGTTTCCTACTCCATCACCACACTGCCAAGAGGATCTGAAAGTTCTCATGCAATCCAGAATTATTTCAGTAGTGAACTTGGATACTGATACTGGCATGTTGTCTGACCAGAAGGAGCACCAAATCTGAAGAGAATACATAATCACCGAATATAATGCCAGAGATCACTGCGATTGATTGTCTGAAATGTCTTTCAGCTTATTTTGCCGATGGCATCTCCTTGTAAACTAGTCCCAAACCGATGACTAGAGAAAATACAACGATCTTGAAGATCCCAGCAATCTCCTCTCTTGCGTCTCTCAATAACTTGGGATAGATCCCATAATTTCCTGCTGACTTATCAACCTTAATGCTCTTCAAGAGATCCATCACCTCGACCTTCCAGATCTCAAAATGCCCAAGTATATAAGCATACCCCACATTTATCTCACTATTCTTCATATCGCTCCGAAAGATGTTGCCTCCTATTTAGCTTGGTTTATATTGGTGACTTGGCAATTTGCATGGCAACAAAACACATTGATGCATTGAGCCATTTAACCTGACCTGGCGGATACACAGGAAGTCAAAGTTGTTGTGGGGTTTTATGGTTGAATAAAGGTACAAAATAATAATTTGATAAAATTCAGTGCTGGAAATGTATATCATGAGAATTCTGTGCTTTATATTATGCTCAATTCACGGTGTACAGATAAGTAGTTAAAGATTCTGCACTCCGACAAGTAGTTCTGTGACACTGTGCTCAAATTAGTCTAATTGCTCTGGTGTTGCCAATGAATTCTTTGATTTCAATAATTCACCATATGGGATGGGACTCCTACTTCTCTCATACAAGCAATTTACTCAATCTCATTAAGCACCAAGTGCAGCTAGGAATTAGGAGAATATCACACCAAAGCTTCCGTGAAGTGATTATCAAGGTCCCATTCACCACATTATCCTACCTAGTCCAGACAACTTCAATCCCAGGTTGTATCGCTGGTCAATTTGAAACAAGCTTTTGCAGCAAATCTACCTTTGGTCAATGGTTGAGGGAACGGGAAAAACAAAGCAAAATCAATGGGGGTTATTATTCCTCATCCATCTCAAATTAAACTAACTGGTTCCTTTACTACACTTTAGGACAGACACAAACTCCTAGTTGCATTCATAATAATATAAACAAATCGATTAATTAAAGGAGGGGATCTGATCCTGGCCATGGCCGAGCTCAATTAGAATGCAGTGGAGGCCCCTTGGCAAAAGTAGCATGTAATATGTCCACAGGAAAAGCAAAAGGAGAGAAGAAAGCAAATTACAGCCACCATTATCTGATGGTCCCTGATGCCGTGTTTGCTCTCATACTGATATGTTTAAACTGGAGACAGACTGGATTACTAATATGACCATGTGCTCTAATTCTGCCCTAAAACCATTACTGCAGAGGGACTATTCAGCCCATCTAGTTTGTGTCAGCTTTGTGGATAACTTTATTTGTTGATGTTTCCTCAACGTTCATTCCATTTTGAAAATTCTAGTCATTATTCTGCCACCTGAAAGGGTTAATAGAAAATAAATAGAAATTGAGTTTGCAATTGAGGAAGCCAATCTGACATTTGCAAACCCAATAAAGAAAAATAGTTCCTCAGTTAATCACAGAGAAAAATCCACACTCCTTTTGTGCAGATAGCTAAGTGATTGGATTGCCATGATGTTACTCCCACTTACCTAGCAGGCGCTCAATGTCATCAACCACAACACAGCTCAGTTGCGACTTGTATGCATCCTCAAAAATCTGTCAACAGAAATTAATAGATTATTAACCAGTTCATCAGGTTGGCTTGTAGTAGCACAACTGTTTTTGTAAATGGAGAGCATGCACACACATTGCAGGCCAATACTTTGGTTTCACATTCCTCAAAAATTCTCGTTGTATGTGAATGACCCAGGCAAATGAGCTGCATTAATGGTAAACATTCGTAAATCAGAGTGAACGAACCTACTGAAATGTACAAGTTTCTCATACCATCAAGTCCTACTTTAATACGAGTCATAGACAATGGAAACAGGCTATTCGGCTCAACTTGGTCATGCTAATCAAGATGCCCCATCTACACTTGTCCCACCTGCTTGCGTTTGGCCCTTATCCCTCTAAACCATTCCCATGCCTTCACTCCATAGATGCTGCTGCACCCGCTGAGTTTCTCCAGCATTTTGTGTAAACCCTCGATTTTCCAGCATCTGCAGTTCCTTCTTTAACACTTTGTCTACTCCACTGCGAAATCTCCTCAAGGTATGCGTACTTTGAAGAAGTTCTCCTCCTCCTCCCTCCGGAGGCCTATCTCCTTCACTCCATAGATGCTGCTGCACCCGCTGAGTTTTTCCAGCATTTTGTGTAAACCCCCCATTCCTATGCCCAAATGTCTTTTACATGTTGTTACAGTACATACCTCAGCTACCTCCTCTGGCTGCTCTCTCCATAAACCTGCCGCCCTCTGGTCCTTGGGTTCCTATTAAATCTTTCCCCTTTCACCTTAAACCAATGTCCTCTGATTTTTCATTTTCCTACTAAAAGACTGTGCATTCACCGTATCTATTCCCCTCATGACTTTATACACTTTCATAAAATCACCAGAGCCTCCTGCGCTCCAAGGAATAAAGTCCTTGCCTGTCTAGTCTTGCCTTTGATTGATGTCAGAGTACACTCTACCTAAACCAGTGTAACCTTACAGAGAGATCAGCCTAATACGGAGCATCAGATGTGCAACACAGCTATCTGCTGAGATCCTATCCAATGCCGTTCCAAAAATTTCCTTCAAAACTATTTCCTCTTCATTTGAAAGCATGTAACGGATGTTGCTTCTATCATTGTTACTTGCCTACAATTCCACATGCAATTGAATCTCTGCATCAACATTCATCTTAACGTCCACTCATCCCAGAAGGATAGGTGATTTGATCGCCAGCCTTTGTCCAACACTATTTGCCTCATCTCGACCCATTAAGATTACTTTGTATTCATTTGTCACTTCTGGAGTTAACTGGCTCCCCTTTAAAGAGGTGTCCATTTTTTACCTCAAGTATGACTGCAGAAAGCGGGCAGTATTTTTTACCAAATAGAAATAACAATAATAAGGAGTGATAAAGTTTGAAGCAGAATCAACAGATTGGAAATGTACATGGACATTGGGTGCTTGCTTAATTTGTCTTTCATTGCATATTTTATATATATATATATATATATAGTCATGTGACCCTGCCAGTCCCAGGTCTGTGGGTTCGTCCAGTAAGTGGCCTAACCCCCAGGTGGCGCCACAACCTTACTATATGCAGGATATAACCATCTAAGAGAGAATGGCCTTGCTGAAAGAATCAATATAGAATTCAAAGTTTGACCTGACGTAGAGAATAGCTGGAAATTATGCAGCTATGAGAAACACAAGCCATCCTATTTTTTGGTAAACCATCTTTGCCAGAGATCGAATATATGATGATAGCGTTCCTTGGTATGTTTTTGTTTGTGAAAAGCTTGAAACAAACTTGATTCTTACAATAATTTCTATGCCATCTTTCAGTGCTTAAACCTTGCATTAGTGAAGATAAAGCATTAGTGAAGGTAAAATGATCCCTTCTGCTGGATCCATCATTTTATGTCTGAAGAAGGGTCAATCCGAAACGTCACCCATTCCCGTCTCTCCAGAGATGCTGCCTGTCCTGCTGAGTTACTCCAGCTTTGAGTCCATCATTTTATCCGTTGTGAGTAAACAAAGATCCATCATGTGTGGAATAGAAGTCTCCACCAACCTTATCCTTGCCACTTTAGTACATTAGTCTTTGGGCCAGAAAAGGAAGCCACTCCATCATTTAAGCCAACACCCAACTAAATTTGGAAAACAGCACAAGCAATGGGTTGAACTCTACAACACTGCAAGCAGGTGTACTCAGAGCAATCCACACTATTTTGACCTGGTTTGACTTCTTTCATCATAAAGTCCTCAAACTCAACTGTGGCTCAATAGTACCTTTTCATTGAGACACAAAGGTGAAAGTTCAAGTCACATTCTTGAGCTTTGAGCACTTGGGCCAGGTTGACACTTTAGCACAGCACTGAGTCAGCCCTGCATTGTTAGATATGCTAGCTTTCACAACTCATGAAGGCAATTTCTCTGCATGTCCATGTTAAATATTCTCTCTCAAGAAGGATCAGATTTAAAGAAAATATTGTAAACAGGATAGGAAGCATCTGCAGAATGAAAAGTATTGTTTCAGATCAAAGACCCTTCTTTAGAATTGAAGTGGAAAAATAATGTTGTTTTACGTTGCAAAAGGGGTGAGGGAGTGATGGATAGGAAATTGGGAATGTTCCTGATTGTCCGAGATCTAGATTGTCATTGTGATATGCTGTTTGATTTATAGATTGGAGGGAGAAAACAAAGGGACATGTAAATGTTGTAAAATACAGACAGGGTTGTTGCAGATAACTGAAACTAAAAGAATGTTGGACTTTCCCCATAATACCAGGTAGCACCTGGAGAATATTATTAATGTATTTCTGTCAAAATGTATTTCTCAATATAATTACAATTTACAATACAAGCGGTTACAATAATACTTTCAAAGTACTTTTTGTGTAACCCATAATACTTTCAAATGTCATTTGGACAGGCATATAGCTAGCAAAGGTTGAGATGAATATAGGCTGCATGCAGGCAAATTGGGATTAACTCAGAATGGCAACTTGGTCAGCACGAACAACATTGGCTGAAGGGCCTGGCTCCATGCATTATTACAGCTCTATAACTATTATTCTAAAATAATTAATATCATATTGTTGCTCATAGGCGTTTTGAGAGCCAAATAGATGAGATATTTAATTGTCTACATTAAAATTTTAAAACAGCAATTGCACACTATAAATTGGACTTTTGGGCATTTGCCTTGCGTGGAAGTTCCAGCCTATCAATGCATACATTTAATTAAGTAATTACAAAGGTAACATGGCACACAAGACTCGAGAATCGCTGAAGCAAACAAATGTCAACATGTCCCTTTGAGCAATGTTCCTGTTTATTAAAGTGTTAGACTTTTTTCAAAATCTATTCTTGGCAACATCCACTGCTCTCATTCGCAAAACAGAGAACATTTGAAAGGAAGATAGACACAAAAAGCTGCTGTAACTCAGCGGGACAGGCAGCATCTCTGGAGAGAAGGAATTGGTGACGCTTCGGGTCGAGATCATTCTTCAGGCCTTCCTCAGACCACGTGAACCTTTGAAAGGTCTGTGATCCTCCAATGCTAATTTTAAGGAGCCAGATATAAAATATCCCTCCTCTAACTGATCTGCTAGAAACCCTGATCTAACTGGCTCCAAGATCAGGGTTTCACTCCCCAACCCCTGCTAGCTTTCTTTCAAGTTACATGTAATAACACTTCTGCGATGTTTTACATTTAATTGAAAGATCAGGTCACAAAATCTTCCTGAAATGCACTTTCTGATTGGATTAGGTTAAAAGTTTAGCTTGTTGCAGGAATGATGCTTTTGCAGCTTGATTCTACTGGCCGCCAGATGGCAGTGCCTCACATGCATGATACCCAACCCACTTCGAACATCTGCAAAGAAAGATTTGGCTTCTATTCATCACAAGGTTGCCCAACCTCTGCATGACAAAGTTGAGCTGGATGTAATGAAGGTGAAGAGGAAATTATTACAGAGAGAGATAAGAAAAATATATGATGAGAGATGAGGGAAGATTTTACACTTTTTTAAAATGTTTGGTTTACTTGACCCAGAAACTTGCCTTGTGCTGTTCAAGGAAATGCTACCTGCAAATGAATTGCCATCTGGTGACTGGCCATGGGATGGTGCTTGGAAACTCAGTCATACAAGTCTCCATCCAACACTCGAGTTCCAACTATTCCCCTCAGCAAAAAAGAAAAAGGCACTTTGGACATCATCCAGATAACTACCAAATTTGGAATCAATTTAGTCCACAGAAAATTGAAAGTGAACCATGCAGGTTCAGATGCGAAGCCAAAATTGAGAGCAGGTATCACAGGAAAATTTCTTATTTAAAAACACACAGATTAAGCGCAGAAAGCAGTCACCTTCTTTATGGCCTGGCATTTTGCCGTTTCTGAGAACCCAATCATCTTGTCAGGAGAGCAGATTTTAATGAATGGGAATCCAGACTTCTCTGCAATCTTTGCAGCCAATGCAGTCTTGCCACTGTTCGGTGGCCCTATTTACAATGAAAACCAGAACAGAATGAGCAAATCAGGCATATTTTCACATTAGCAAGATTAATTTAAACATTAAAAAATACGTTGATAAAGTACATAATCATGGGGCACAGCAATGTCTTCATTCAATATACCAAGAATATCATACTTGCTCACAATATTTACAAAACTTCAACATTATCAATGTACCATTTACTTCAAAAGCTTTACTCCGGACATGTCGTTGCCTTTGCTCATTGCACCAGGCAATTCAACACATTTTCTTCCAAAGTATTGCCGTCACATATATGTTTCATCCTTAAACACTGCATCAATGATTCAGCTCAGGGTTGTTACACATGACTCCGTCCCTCAGTATCCAGTGGCGTGTGACCCCAGACTATAGAACTTCTCCACAGAGCCTTTGCAGAGTCAGCAAACACACAGTCCACAAGGAGGTGGATATCCATCATTGTCGTCATCTCAAGCGCAGTGCAGTGGGTCTGAAAATCTGGTCATGTACGAAGTATCTGACAGGGAGGGCCCTGCTCGCCACTGACCAACAGAGGACTTGATGTTTATTTTGCGAGCTGGTGATGAGGATTTCTTTCAAATGAATCTCACAATGTGCGCAGGGAGCCACCACACAGGGTGCATCGTCTCCTTCTCCTGCAGAGTCTCCAAGACACTTCATGCAAACCACTGCCTGATTGACTTGTGGTTGCAGCCGTTTTCCACACAAGCTTTTCACAAGGGACAGCTGGTGCAGCATGACCAACTGAAAGGAACGATTCGCAGCAAGGAGGCCTGGCTTATCCTTTGCAACAGTGGGACAAGCCATCATTTCACATACAACCGAGTGTAACAAATCTATCACAAAGGCAGGACAATTTCAGTCCTCTGGTCCGCCCAGCCTTTCTCATGAAACTGCAATATCGTATAGATCACAGTGCATACACTTTATTGCCACCATCTCTCAATGGGAAATTATAAATCAATCCACTGTGGAGGATGTGGGTCAGGGTGGCAAGCTGGGAAACGTGTTAAAGAAGCAGTTTTACTTTGTTCAATTTTTAGTCTGGATTTCTCAAATCCCAGCTGCTGCCCGCAATAGCAAAATAACTGATGCAACAGCAAGTAAATATGTACTTTTATTTGAATTAAATACTCTGAATTTTAGCCAGAGCACATTCCAGTATGGGCAAGAAAAGACAAGAACATACACTAATTTTAGTTAACCTTAAATCAACAGATACTTTTAAATACCAGTCAGCATTAACTGAGATCATTTATTTTTGTGAGATTAGAATAAGTTTCAGGATATTTGGTGATAATAAGTATGATTGGTGAGCAGAACTTTCCTCATCTCAAGTATGTCTTTCCTCATATTTTGTAAGTTCCAATGCACTGATTAATTTCACACTTTGTATCAGTGGAAACCTGCATTTATGTAGCACCTTCCAAGATTTCAGGGCTATTCAAATTTGTTTTACAATAGAAGTCACATAAATAATGCAGAAGCTATTTTGAACCCAGCTAAGTATCACACATGGCAATGTAATGAATTATCATTACCTGTGGTCTTGTGAGGAGGGATAAATATTGCTTTGGAATCCATTACTCTTTCCCAAAACGGTTCCACCATTTAATTCGCCTTCACATGACTATATAGGCAATTACACAGGACGTCTGGCACAGAAACCGGCTACCCATTCCAACCAGCCAATGGTGCGGTTTCTGTGTCAGTCTAGTACGCCCCAGATTTCCCCCATCTAAATGTATTGGTTTAATCCTCTCTTCTGTTCTCCCTCATTTGCTTGTCTATCCTTGTTTGAAGTATATCAGGGCTTACAGAAATAGGGATCACTATATCTAAGAGGTTGTCTGAAGAAGGGTCTTGACCCGAAACGTCGCCTATCTCCTTCGCTCCTTAGATGCTGCTGCACCCGAGTTTCTCCAGCCTTTTGTGTACCCCCCCTTATCTAAGAGGTTGCTCATTTTAGACAAATCAGGCAAAATCCTTTTTCTGAGGGTTTTGAAATGTTATCCTCAAGGAGCAGTGGCAACACAGTGCTTGAACAGTTTTAAGGCAAAGGTAGATAGATTTTTTATACTAAATGGGTGACCGTTCATCGCAAGTGGCTTGGAATGCGGATCAGCATTCAATCAGATCAGCCACAATCTTGCTGAATACAGAGTATGCATGTGAGCTTCTCCTGCTCCATATTATTGGTGACCGTGGAATTGAGTTTAGTATTCTTGCGAGGATACTATGTCTGTGGAATCCTCTGCCTCAGAGGGTGGTGGAGGCAGGTTCTCTGGATGCTTTCAAGAGAGAGCTAGATGGGGATCTTAAAAATAGCAGAGTCAGGGGATATGGGGAGAAGGCAGGAGCTGGGTACTGATTGGGGATGATCAGCCATGATCACATTGAATGGCGGTGCAGGCTGGAAGGGCCTATTCCTGCACCTATTGTCTATTGGGGTAAAGAAGTTTCTTCAAATTTCCCAATCCATTTGCTTAGTGACTACTTTATGTTGAAGACTGCTATTTATGTTCTTTTCCACAGATGGAAACATTTTCTCTGTATCCAGAGTATCAAAACTTATTTTATAAAGTCTTGGTCATGCCTCGGTATTCTTATCTAATGAGAAAAGTGACACAGTCTGTTCAATCTTTCCATGTAATGAAATGGCAGCAGAGTGGTCGAACAATTAGTGCTGCCTCTAAGCTCCAGGGATGTACGTTTGATTCTGACCATGTATACCGTCAGCATGGAATTTGCACGTCTTCACAATGATGGTGGTTTTTACTTGGGTGCGCCCATTCTCTCTCACATCTCAGAGATGTGCTAGTAGATTAATTACAACAATACGTTTTCTTTCACAGGCAGAAGAAGAATCAATGGGAGCCCTTGGCCGCCTCTACTGCTAGAGTGAGGCCACACACAACCTGGAAGAACAGCACCTCATATGCTGCCTGGGTAGCCTACAACCCAATGAAATGAACATTGATGTCTCCAATTCCCCCCTTGCCCCAACTCCTTTTCCTCTACCCTACCAGTCACCTTACTTTCCACTACCTTTGGCCCCATCACCCAAATTCCCTGCCCCTCCTCCATCTGCTCAACACTCACTCCTTCCTAAACATGCCTTCATATTTCCCACTTGTCCACCCCTTTCCCTTCAACATAGCATCCCTCCCTCTGGTTTTACACTTCACTCCCCACCATCCTGAACAGATTCCACCCGTGGCACCCCTTTACCCTTCCCCATCTCCAGCCTTGGTGACCATCCTCACACTTCTCTGTCCCACCTGATGCTACTATGAATCAACCACACTTCACCTGGATCACCCTGTGCAGTTCTGGTTGGCCCAATGTAGGACGGATATGGAGGCTTCAGAGAGGGTAGAGCCTTCCCAGGATGCTGCCTGGATTAGAACATATTACCAATAAGGCAAGGATTGCATTGTTTTCTCTGGAGCATCGGAGACGGAGGGGGAAACCCGACAGAAGTTCATAAAGTTATGAGTGATGGGGTAGACAGTCAGAACCTTTTCTGCAGAGTGGAAATATCAACTACCAGAGAGCAGAGCTTCAACATGAGGGAGGGAAAGTTTAAAAGATGTGTGTGTACTTTATTTTTTTTTAAACAGAGTGGTAGGTGCCTGGAATGCGTTGCCAGTGGTGATGGAGGAAACCGATATGATGGCGTTATTTAAGAGGCTAGGTACATGAATATGCACAAAACGGAAGGAAATGGATCATGTGCAGGCAGAAGGGATTCGTTCAATTTGCCAACATGTTCAGGAGAGACGAAATGAGCTGAAGGCCTGTGCTGCACTGTTTTATGTTCTAAAATTCTCTCAATGAGCTATGTTTATGTTGCTTCAATGCCTTTACCATATCTAATTTTCTATCTTTGGGGTAATTTCAACTTCCATCTCAATTCACTGTACACCTAGATTCCACCTTCAATGCCTTTGAATGGTTGCAGTCTTTCTGCAGCAATGCTCAAACTTGGAGATGCAATCAGCACTGAGGATATTATAGACTACAAGATAACATAGGTAGACTTGAAGAATGTCAGGGGAGTGACAGATAAAATTTAATACAGAGACGTGTGAAGTGATGCATTTTGGCAGCAACCATGTGAAGATTCTATACATATGGCATTGTTCCAAAGAATGTTTGGATGTAAAAATGTACATCAGCACAAATCTCTGAAAGTGGTAAGACATGTTGAGAGAGCAGTTAGTAATGTGTGTAGGATTAATAAATGCAAGGGACAAACACAAATGAAGGAAACTTGTATTGAACTTCTATAAAGTACTGATTTTTGCATAATAATTTTGCTACTGATTAGGATTACAACAGTTTAGGAGAATGCTCTGGAGCAGGCACGAAAAAAAATTACCACTGAGGTTTCCGGAATGAGGCCTTTCAGCAAAATAGGACGAAGGAAGAAACCAAGGCTGACGTTGTTGGAGGCAAAGGGTTGACAGGAGATATGTTAGGCATAAGTACAATCTTACAAAGAGTTAATAGAGAAACTGTTCTCATCTGCAGGTAGCTCAAGGACCAAGTTTTATAATGCAACAGAATTGTTATAAAACAAACTTGCTGCATGTTAATTGTTCATACCTTAAAGCAATAAATGCAATATTTATTTGGTTCATTCTCCACTGCCCATGACTGCCATGCAACTATCACACCGATTAATCTTTAAATAAACTCGGCAAACGCCCATGTGACTTTTCCTTTGAGTTTGCATTCGCAATAGAGTGTGAACTCACCTTCCAACAGAACGCTAACTAGTGGAGTGCGGTCACTGTTCTTGGTTTGCTGGACAAGCAACTCTCCGTCATCCAGGGCTCGTGTGACTGGATCACCCCACACATAGATCCCATTCATGATATAGCTGTCATAGTCCTCCTGGTTTATGCCAAAAGCCTATGAAAGACGCAAATCAACGTCACATTCTCACCTCTGGAAATTTCACCTTGCAAGCTGTTAATTTATGCAAACGTACTATTATCTAACTACAATCCATATTAATGTTTAAGAGCTGCACATCGCTGTTTGCTTGTTGCACCAAGATCTGTGCATGAAACATTCAACATGTTTCGGGCTCCATTTACTGCTTAAGGGCCTGTCCTACCAGCATCCGACTCCATGCGATGAGCGCTATCAAACTAGAAGCGGCCGCACGGAAGTCGGGTGATCTCTGTACAGGGCCCTTCCCACCAGCATGCGCCTGCATGCGGCAAGCGCGACCAAACCGGCAGCGAGGGCCGCGCGGAGGTTGGGTGAGTAGCGCAACGCGGCGCAAAGTGAGGCGAACTTGGCGCGAAGTCTTAAAGGTAAGTTCGCCAGGACAGAGAGGGGCACACAGAGAGGGCCACAGAGGCACACACACAGAGGGCCACGGAGCCACACACACACACACACACACACACACACACACACACACACAGAGGGTCACGGAGGCACGACGTCGAGACCGTGTGTAATGCGTGGAGACAACTGCGAGCAGACAAGCCGTTGCCACGCAGAATTTTTGAACAGTCAGTATTTCGGAGCCCCGCGCGATGTCGGGACGAACTCAGCACAATTCCGCACGGCTCCAGCAACCACATTAGGTCCGCTCATCGCATGGAGTTGCATGCTGGTGGACAGGCCCTTTACTGTACTAAAAGGGAAGATGCACGAGCAGCTCAGAACTCTCCAAGTAATTCATTCTCCACTGCCCATGACTGCCATGCAACTATCACACCGATTAATCTTTAAATAAACTCGGCAAACGCCCATGTGACTTTTCCTTTGAGTTTGCATTCGCAATAGAGTGTGAACTCGCCTTCCAACAGAACGCTAACTAGTGGAGTACGGTCACTGTTCTTGGTTTGCTGGACAAGCAACTCTCCATCATCCAGGGCTCGTGTCATCCAGGGCTCGCTGCCAATTTTGGTGTTGGGAAGGGTATCAGAATAACAGAGGGGCAGTGGCAGGTACTGTGAATAGATGTGCTCCTCTTTCAGTAATGCACTAAAGCGCCTGTCCCACTTGGCTGTCATTTGTGCGTAATTTACGCTACATCATTTACACGCCACGATGTACGATGCGCGTGTCGTGACGCGCATTACACACGCATGGTGCGTGGTGACATAGACAGTCACGCGCGATCGTGCGCAGTGTCCCAGGATTTTGGTATGTACAAAATCTTCACGCGCCATCTGCGTGACGCGCAAATGACGGCCAAGTGGAACAGGCCCTTAAGACTTTCTAACTCAAAAAGTTCAAATCAAGAGCCGAATACAATTATGGGAAAAGCAAGGAACTGCATTGCGGCCTCAACTTTCAATGTTGACTCATATTAGTTCAACTGAGTGGAACCTCTTCCTGAAGATTCATTACACAATTTGTGTAACATGAAGCATAGAATGAAGTAACCAGTAACTCCCAAATTCCAAGAAGCACGTGTTATTGTAGCGGCACCTGCTGGTGCCTTGGGATAGTCAAACCCTCGGCTTGGCTACTCCAGTCACGTGGGCGCGGGGAGCGGGTTTCGCGCGCTTTCTGTCATTTTCATTCATTCGAGCTCCACACTTGTGGATGCAGCATCGTTTATTTAGCTGTCTGTAAGACTCACGTTGTTCTTTGTTACCGTTTGCAATGAACATCATTGAACCAACTCTCGGTCTCGACTCTGCTAAATTATAACGTTTAAACTGGCTTTTTGAGAAAATCAGAGACCTCCATCATCAGTGTTCAAAACATTTTGGTATCCCACCAAATTATATGCCCAACAAAATGTCACATTTCTTGTTCAACAAGATATAAAATATGAAATGTCACATGAAATAATTTTCTCCTGAGAACATGAGATACAATTTAAAAGCTGAACCAGATTTCAGTCAATTCTATCTGACACAGCCCATGAACAACGTGTTCAAATGAGGCAGAGTCTGTTGGCACCACTTTTAAAATGAGTGCCAAATCACATTGGCTTTCAACGGACGCCTCATCCATTTCTATACAGACCATACGCCCTGAAATTGTACAACCTTGTGTTCTCTTCTGCACCATAATCAGATACTTACAGGTTTTATGTCATTCTCCAAGGAATTCAAGAAATCTCCCCTTGTGACTTGCAGTCTCTCAGCTTTCTCCATGTCAACTTCCACTTTGCTTGCAGCCTAGTTATGGGAAGTGAAGTAAATAATAGATCTCATTACAATTGTACACATTGTCCAATTCTATCATGCTGTCAGATCTAGGTGCTAAATAAGTCATTGCATTAGCTGATATTTCACTTTGTTAACCAATTACCAAACCCATCTCCATTAAGATGCTCCTTAAAACTTACTTCACTGACCAAGCTTTGGTCAACTCCCCATGTATTTTGTGACAAATTTAATTTGATAGCACAGCTGTGAAGCATCTTGGAATATCTCATAAATCAAAGAGTTCTAAATAAAACTAAAGTCACCGCTATTGTGTGAAGAAGCCAGAAAATATATTTTGAGGAGAAAAAAACCACGAGTCAAATTTTATCAGATAATTCTGTAAAAAAAAACTTTGCCTTTTTTCTGCCATAAACATGGAGAATTCTGTAAAAAAGCAGTTCCAATTTATTCCATGCATATAGTACCACATTGCTTAGAGTTATTTTTGCTTGTTAACCATGGTTCCTATAAAGAATTAATGTGCATCTGTGGAGAGAAATGGACAAACACCTTTTTGGGTCGAGACCTTTCTTCAAGACTGAATGTTGTCTGTCCATATCCCTGCACAGTAGTTGCTTCAGGAGCTTGTATTTTGATTCATATTGAAACAAAGACCCCTTTCCTGGAGACAAGTGATTTAGAATCCACCTTCTATCCTAGATTACCAAGTGCCAATACCACAGCCAGGGAATTACATAGCCCAGTAACTAAGAGCCACACAAGTATTTGTCCGCTCAAAGTACCACACAATCTTCCTTTTTGCAGCCTTATGGAACTGAGGAATCAAATCTCTAGCCATAGTTAATAGCCAAGTGGTTGGTACTTTATTGACAATGTAAACAACATAAATGTAAGCAACACTAGGCACTGCAATCACAGTTCCACCTTCATGCAAGTGGGATAGTCAGCATGGTCTCATTTACAGAGAACATACAATTCTCTTCACCTGCAGGTGGCCCAAATAACTCAAGGAAAATTCCGTACCTTACATATTCAACTGCACCGAAACAAACAGGAGCCACAAAGGGTTAGTCTATCACCCCGGCTGGGATAACCTGCCATTTAAACCTCTGTTAGTTGATCAGTAGTACATGACCTAAAGTGCCTGGAGCAAGACTTCTCTCTGATCCCGTGGGACCAACAGACTCACATTTGGTTCAAACAGCTGCCCACATGCACAATAACAGCTCCCTGGAGATTGGAGGAACACAAAAGACACTTAATGTATTGTTGTGCAACAGATACCTGGGGCTGTAAGTAACACCACTTTTATAGCATCAAGAAAAGCAGTACCCTCTGGCACCAAGCCTGGTGTTTCAAACAGTGTTGTACCTGCATCACCAAATACAGGCCTCTCTACAGCTAATCCACACTCGAGTCACCTGTCTTTGTTTAATGTCCTTTGAAAACTAGGGGCAACTGCTCTGGTGCACATGAAACAGTCTTTAGATTTAGCCTCCAACTTCAACATCCAACCGATTTCAATTAATTACGTTGGAAGGCCTTTATTACGCTGTAACATAAGACACCTAATAGTAATTTTGCATGTAAACCATCCATAATAATCTTTATAGCAATGGGTTTATATCTGGGAAAGAAATACAGCTCCTCCACTTTCAGGTTGCTCATGTTAATTAACAGACCATTTCCAGTAGACAAATGCTCCAATGACTTTTGCTTTCCAACAGCACTTCACAAGGAAATAATGCCCATGGCTTCTTGGTTCACCAGTGAGAAAGTGCAAGAGCTTTAACATTTAGCTACACTTCTTACACTAAACTTCATCTTGGGATAGATAATTATGAGAAAGGAACTTGCTGATTAGTTTTTTTTTACAATCATCTTGTTACTGGAAAGGTAACCTAGGTAGCTGGGCTAATAATTTAGAGATGAGCTCAGATCACAATGTGCCACTTCAAGAACCTGAATTCAGCCTTAAAAAGTCAAACTGAAACACTCATGTCAATGAATTAATGTTTCCGAAGCACAGGTTTCTCTCATCAGTCCACAGGACAACCCTCCAAATAGAGACACGAAGTGCTGGAGTAACTCCAAGGGCCAGACAGCATCTCTGGAGGAAAATGATAGATGATGTTTCGTGTTGGCACCCTTCTTCAGATGGAAAGTAGGGGGTGGACGGGATGGTGGAGTGGGTGATGAGCTGGAGGTGGATCAGGAACAATCAATGATGCCAACAAATGACCCCAGGCAGGGAGATTCCTGGGTAGGCCCATTGTTGGCTAGGAAAGGTGTGAACTTCAGAGGGATACAAAGTGGTTCAACGAATAGCATGGAGGTGTATACATATTTCGCCTGGGTAGCTTACAACCCAGCGGTATGAATGTTGAATTCTCTAGTTTTAAGTAACGTTTACAAACACCCTTCCCCTTCCTCCACCCATTCCCTCACCGGTCCTTTCCACGACATGGTTCACCATGACCCATGGCCAACATCTAAGCCAGTCACACGTGATCCCTTTAAGCCAGCATAGCCTGGCTTCCAGATCCCATGATCTCTCAGTAAAAATATTGTACAATTCACTTTATATTTGTGATTCTATGACAGAACATTCATTGGCAACCTGCTGCAAAACCCAATCAGTCCACTCCTTCAAGAACTTCCAAATATTTAATGTGACCAGTTAAGTCTTGTTATTCTATCTATCTCACCAAGCAGTAATACGATTAGAACAACAAATAGAGAAATTAGGAGCATGTAAATGCCACACAACCCCTCAGTCTCTGTGTGTCTCTGGAGTAAAGGAACTCCAAAGAAAGTAAAACATTCTCCCATCTCCACTTTGAATGGGCGACCCGAACCGTTATTCTGAAGGCATGCCTCAAGAGTTATAAAATATAGCGTCTCACAATTAAATTGCCTTTCATTCCTCTGAATTCTAATGAGTATGGGTGCAACTTTCTTCATTAGACATCCATTTCACCTCCGGAGTAAAGAGTGAACCTTTCTAAACCACAACCAATTCTCCTCCTCCTGAAGAGGCACCAAAACAGAAACAGAGTCTTTGGAAAGACTGTGCAGGAGGTTTACCAGTATGATGCCTGGATTAGAGAGTATTATCCACAAGGAGAAATTGAAGAAACTTGAATTGCTTTTTCTGGAATATTGGAAATTCAGGGGAGACCTGATAGAAATGTGTAAAATTATGAGAGGCATAGATAGGGTAGACAGACAGAACCTTTATCCCAGGATGGAAATGTCAAGACTAAATGGTATGGCTTTAAAGTGAGAGGGGCCATGTTTAAAGGAGATGTGCGGGGGAAGTATTTTTAAAAACACAATGATGAGTGCTGGGAACATGCTGGCAGGGCTGGTGGTGGAGGCAGACATAATAGTGGCATTTTAGATAGGCACATCGATATGCAGAGAATGGACTACTACGGATCATGTGCAAGCAGATGAGAATAATTTATCTTGCCATAATGTTCGGCACAGACAATAAGGCAGCATGTGAAGACGTGTACAAAATTGAGAGAGGAATAGATTGTGTAAATGCACAGTCTTTGGCCCAGAGTAGGAGAATCACAAACCAGAGGACATAGGCTTGAGGTGAGGGGGTAAAGATTTAATGGGAACCCGAGGGGGCGTTTATTTATTTATTTTTAAACACACAAAGGGCGGTCGGTGTATCGAACAAGCTGCCGGAGGAGGTAGTTGTGGCAGGTACTATTGCGTAATTTAAGAAACATTTAGACAGGTACATGGATAAGATCGATTTAAAGAGATATTGGCCAAAAGCAGGCAAGTGGGAATAGTGAAGATGAGACATGTCGGTCTGCGTGGGCAAGTTGAGCCGAAGGACCCGTTTCCATTCTGTACGACTCTATGACTGTACTTCACACCTGGAGTGGGGCGTAAATCACAAACATTCCAGTTCACTACGGGGGTTTTTTTGATGGATAACAACCAAGTAAGCACAAAAAAAATTGTAAAATGGAAATCATGGGACCGTAATAACATGAACAAAAATGTATAAATGCTGTCATTTACATCTGGGATGTTACATATGAAAAGTCAGCCAGTGATAGCAAGTTGAAGAAAAATAGTTTGTTACCGTAACAATGCATTTTTTTAAATTCTAAATTGCACTTTTAAGTGAATGACACTGACGTTCCACAAAACAAGCTCAGGTGACAATTTAAATACAAATTATTAAATGCATGTAAAACAAGAAGCAATACGCAAGGAGAGAAGCACAGAAAAAGACCTTCTGGAATGCTTCAAATTTGTCCTGGAGCACATGGTATTCTCTGCAGCTTTAGCCTCTGCACTTGCCTGGACTGGTTACAGGGACAATGCTGCAGAATACCGAGCAGCGAAAGGTTAAACTGTGTGGTGAAATACCTGCACCATTTCAAAAAAACATCAGTCCATGTAAACAACAAAACCTATATTTAACAGCTCGACAGCACCCGAGAAGGTTTGGGGAGGTGTGCGTGTGTATGAGGGAGTGGTGGTAAGGGAGTGGAGGGGGGAGATATTTGGCAGCTCGGCCTGCTTTAAAACTGGAGTCATTTCTTCTGCCTTTGGCCAAGAAAGATTAACCGGTCTGCAAATGATAAGCAAAGGGAACCTGAACTCATTGGTATCAGTTGAGAGTAGGCAGATAGCACAACTGATCAGAGTACACTACAGTTTACATTACATTTTCCTCACCTCAGTGCACTTTACAAGCCTCACCAGACAAGATCTGGCATCAAGTCGCATTTGGGCACCACTAGGAAAGATGATCAGAAACTTGGTCAAAGGGGGGGATTTTAAGAAGCATCTTAGAAAAGGTGAGAAAGTGCAGGAGGGTTCACAGCAAAAATTCTCGAGTGGAATTTGGTGTTGGAAGATCTGCATGTCTGTGTTTTCATCAGCTCACGTGAAAAATATTTTGGGACTTTTTGAAGAATGTTATGCTATACTAATAGTATAACATTGCTATACTAATAGTCAAGTCAAGTCAAGAGAGTTTATTGTTATCCCAGATAGGACAATGAAATTCTTGCTTGCTGCAGCACAGCAGAGTATTGTAAACAAAAATACAGAACAGTTCTTAAAAGTCATTTGCATCGATATTGATCTTGCATTTGAACCACAAGATTAGTCTTGTAAATGGGTACCCATAATGATGAACGATCAAGCAATTTATCTCACTGATATTAACACGAGATACCACGGGGTAAATTCTGCCTCAGGAAGTAGCTGATGACTTCCAACCGGCTATGCTCATTAAACCCTGCAAAGTTGAACACAGTAAAGAATGCTGGCAACGAATCATAAAGGACAGTGTTGCTGGTTTGTAGAGCAAGCTAAATGTTTCTCCTGTTGGTATATTATTAAAATGATCGCTCCATCTTTCCCATCCACAAAAGTGCGACCAGTGGCAAACGCAAAATCGATGTAATTGGGTGAAACTGGGAAATACTAGAAATTGTTTCGAGCATTTAAAGAACTACACTAAACACTAAAGGTAGTGGAATGCAGAGGCTGTCATTTCTTTGAATTCCCTTCGCCTTCTGTCATCATCTCACACACAAACACAAGAGAGAGTTTGAAATCATGAACCAAATACGATAATCTGATTAATTAATATTGAAAATTAACATTGGTACATCTGAATTCTAGTACTCCATGTAATCAGGTTTCTCATTAGTTAGTAAATGGCAGTCGACTCAACATCTATCCAAAACAAAGCAGGAGAGTACATTACCTCTGATGCTAACCCCATCAACAGCAAATAGAGCAAAGGTTAGAGAACTAACTGAATACATACTCAATATTTGGCAGTGGCTGCCAAATTGTACTGCTAAGGGGCAAACAATGATTGCAAGATCCCTCCTCAATAAGATGCACTAACTCAAAAAGATACCTGTTAATGTAGGACGGCCCCAAAATGAAGCAAAAAATGTTTTATTACACATTGCAACATACAGGCACACTGGTGGCAAACAACAAATCCAATTTCAAGGCAAAAAATCATATCCATTTAATACTGGTGTGGGCAATTGTTGTGCAATCCTTAATATTTGTCTTTAGTAGATGACTACTCTCACTGCTGTGAGGCTCAGTGCAAACAGTGCCCTGCATCAAGTTACTCGATAACAAATTGTACAGCACAGCAAGGAGTCATTCAGTTCATCACACACAGGCCAATTTAGATCAAATCCAATTGCAGTCCTCATTAACAATGGGTGGGATGTAAAGAAGCAAATTGGCAACCTCAAAACTGCTTCCTTAGGGGCTGAGTATACGTTTGAAAATTAAGACTGGAGGAAAGATAGAAACAGCTGTGGTATAAATGTCAAAGACAAGAAGGCATAGCTTTAAGCCAGTGAGGCAAAGTGTAAAGGGCCTGTCCCACTTTCACGACCTAATTCACAATCTTTTTTTACTCGTGGACACTTTTCATCTTGCTAGAGATAAGCCCCCACCTACTCGATGCCACGAGTACCTACGACTTGCATCACGGCCTGCTACGGGTACGAGTCAAGGGCAAACTCGGCAGAGGTCGTGAATTAGGTCGTGAAAGTGGGACAGGGGCTTAAGGGAAACTTTTTTTTTAATTTATAAAACACACAGAGCGATGGGTACCTGAAACTTGCTGCACGGGTTGGTGGTGGAAGCAATAATGATAAGGGCATCCAAGAGGCTTTCAGATAGGCAGGTGTAAATGCAGGGAATCGAGGGTAATGAATCACATCTGTATCTGCTATTTTCTGTACTCTGCCCTTCGCCCCCTTTGTTCTATTTACTGTACTGGAGTTTGACTTAATAACAAAATATTTCACTGTTCCTCTGAACATGTGACAATGATGAAACGAAACATGCAGACCAAGGAGATTAGTTTAATTTGGCGTTGTGTTCGGCATTGACATAGTGAGTCGAAGGGCTAGTTCCTGTGTTGTACTGTTCTATGTCCTAAACCATAGTCTATTGCCAATCAACATTGGACAACATGAAAGGTGAAGAATTAGGCACTTTTTGGGAAATTGGGAGCAAAGCAATAACGAAACGATAATAATATGCCAAACAAGGTAGCAAATCAGTTTGGATGATAAGATCATGGCAATTCATTTATGACCAGTTCCTGCAAAATTAGGAATAAATAACCTATATTTGTTTTTGTATAGTGTTGATAATGTAATTACCAACCTAAAATAAAAAGGTCCCATGGAGAAAAATGACAAAATGCAGAATTTCATTTCAAATTCGTGGGCAGCATTGGTAGGTCCAAAATTGGAACCAGGATCTTGTATGCACAGTGTGAAGTTAGATTAAAACTATTCGCAGTAGAATAAAAAGAAAGATAGTGGTATTGGTTTGCCAGCAGTAACTTTGATTATTGTAGAGGGCAAGATTGGCAGTTTTGTGCAAGTGTTACAATGTTCAAGTTGTTTGTTTTCTCTGCAGACTTGAGGATGTGTGATACCAAACAGTCATCGAAGAGTTGGAATATTTTACACGTCAATAAGAGTGGTCGTTGTCAAGGTGGGAATTAACAATCTTCATGAAACAGCTTTAATTTTCCAGTTCCCACAATGACCACTCTCTATGCAACTCCTTGGTTCACTTATCCCCTCTCACCCAACCCATCCCCTGCCCAGGCACTTTCACCTGCAACCACAGGATGTGACACTTGTGCCTGCACCACCTTGTGTCGGAAGGAACTGCAGATGCTGCTTTACACCGAAGATAGACGCAAAATGCTGCAGTAACTCAGCGGAACAGGCAGCATCGCTGGAGGGAAGGAATGGGTAACGTTCGGGTGGAAACATCTTTAGAACGGCCTTGACCCAAAACGTCACCCATGCCTTCTCTCCAAAAATGCTGCCTGCACCACCTTCCTCGCTTGCATCCGGGAACCCCGACAGCCTCAAGTGATAGGGAGGTCCACGTGTATCTCGTCCAGCCTTGTCTTCTGCATTTGGTGTTCCTGATATGGCTTCCTTTACATTGACGAGACCAAGTGTATACGAGGCAACTGTTTTTGCTGAACAATTGCGCTTGGTGTGCCAAGATCTGTGGACCTCCTGGTTGCCAACCATTTTCCACTACCCTTCCCATACCGATCTTTCTTTCCTCTACCTCCTCCAGTCAGGGTGAGGCCACATGCAAACTGAATGAACAGCACCTCATATACCGCTAAGGTAGCTTACAACTGAATGGTGCTTACAGTGTGAACACCAAATTCTCCAACATCAAATAATACCCCTTCTATCTTCCCCCTTTTTACCTTGCAACCCCTCCCATCCCTTCCTAATTACTTTCAGTAGTTGTCTTCGATTTACAACAAACCAATCGGCAACACTCATTTAAGTGCTTCAAAATAAACATTATTGTATTTTGCAAATTGGATATTCAAAAAATTGTTTTCAGCAAATAAAATATTGTTAAACGTCATTGCTTTTGTGGTGCCCTGTTGTACCAACCTGTGCACAGCAAGACACCACATAAACAGTTAAATATATGACCAGTTTGGTCTAAGCATGAACTGAGGGGTACCTATTGGCCAGGACACCAGGGAGAGCCATCAGGCTCCTCCCCAGAGTGCCATGCGATTTACTTTGTCTTTGTAAAAACACCTGATGGGCAGACTAAAAAATTCATTGCATCGTCCAAAAAATGTATCCTGCAACAAACAGCACTAACCTTGCCTGACCACAACTGCTGGATGGCATTTAGTAGAGGGAGTTAGATGTGGCCCTTGTGGCTAAGGGGATCAGAGGGTATGGAGAGAAAGCAGGTACGGGATACTGAGTTGGATGATCAGCCATGATCATATTGAATGGCGGTGCAGGCTCGAAGGGCCGAATGGCCTACTCCTGCACCTAATTTCTATGTTTCTATGTCAGGATATTTGCTGTAATCACTGTAGTGGGATTTGAACACAGCACTATCCGTCAGAGACCAGAAAACTATGACTACACCACAAATGCATTGTAGCCTTAAAGTTGCGAGTATGAAGAGTCAGATTTTCAGAAAAGGAACTAAGGAAGTAGAACTTTGTTGGAAGTGCAGCTACAATGCAAGTATTGAGGAAGGATGAAGGAAAAAATGTTCAATTTTCTTCAGAGCTATTCTAATCTTATTGTGTTTTAATCACCCTTTCAACATTCGGTTAAAAACAGGGTCTTGTAAGGGTGGTCAATGTTTTGTTGGTACACCAATCTGCATGAAAGGACAGCCAGGTAGAGCAGTTTTGTTTGGCAACAGCCATTAGGGCACACAATAGAATTAATTTAAGGTGGACAAATAGAGCCTCACCTGGAATGCATTAGACAGGAGATCAATTTCAGAGAAATCTGTTAGCTGTAATGAGTGAAAGCAGGATAACATTACATATGATTTAGCTGGGGAGCAGTGAAGAAGATTTCATGGTGGAGGGAGGAGAAGATGGAAGTCAAGTCCCGAGGGCAATTAGAGAGAAACAAAGAAAAACCCAAACAAACACAACAATGACACTTCTCTAATCTACAGCATCTACATTCTCAGGAAAACATCCAGACATGGATAAGGCTGTTTAGATAAGGAGAACAAGTACCAGGACCTACATGAATTTGCTTCTGGTTACTAATTCAGGACACTCACTGGGAAAAAAACATGACACAATTAAGTAAAGAGATAGAATAAATGTATTTTTGCCAGTTTCACATTCACCTTTGGATGTTACTGATCTCTTTGACCTGTCAGTCAGACCTCCACTGAGTTTAAGGGGGCAAAGGTGCATTTTTTAGGATGTGAGGTATTAAAATTCAGGAATGCAAGATAAGCAGGACCATATCTTTGTGTAAGAAGAAACTGCTGATGCTTGTTTAAACTGAAGATAGACACAAAAAAGCTGGAGTAACTCAGCAGGACAGGCAGCATCTCTGGAGAGAAGGAAAGGGTGACGTTTCTGGTCGAGACCCTTCTTCAGCTCTCCAATTCTCATATTTTGGACTATAAGAACAGGAGTTTAAGCTCACAGCTTGGGGTTATACAGTTGTCAATCTCCAGGCACGATGGAAGCACAACGATTCATATCAGCTTTGGAAATTATATTGTGCACCATTTTGGTTGAGATGGAATGGAGCCATAAAGATATTGTCTCAAACTGCTGTCAGCGGAAATCAAAGCTTGTTAGCTGGAGACACGAGTGATTGCAGGTACTGGAATCTTGAGCAAAAAACAAAATGCTGGAGCAACTGCATTCTGTGTAGAGCGAGCTCATCTCCCAACCACAGCCTGTAAGCTGATGGGCAGATGCGCAGCCAGGTACCCAACTCCCCAATTTTCATCTTTAAGGAACTTTTGCAACTTCTTCACAATAATATGACTGCAATATGGAGATCATAGAACCTTAAACTTATTTATGTTTCAGAACAGAGCAGAAGTTGACCTTTATGACTGATCTTAAAATATGAATGCAAATGAAGGATGAAAATGGAGCTAATTGAAGCATCCATCAACATTGTAGTGCTACAAAGTTGGAAGGCCAGCAAAATAGCTGCATGACCAAGTGGAGTTCCTGTGTAGGGTGCACTGCTCCAAATGTATAGCCTCTTGGACACCCCTAGTGTTATTGCTTACACTGCCAGATAGAATTTTAGAAGTCAATTCGAGATTTGTGGTTTCACATGCTATGGACAGTAGGGAAAGCAAAGAACATTTACTAGATACAGCAGTAAGCTGCAGATGATTGCTGGGTGGAACGGGATGGGGAGAGAGCAGCAGCAGTAAGATTTGAGACCATAGGATCCTTCATCCACCACATCTGCCCAACCTCAGTTCCCTCAAGCGCCCATCAGTTTATATTGTAGATTGGAATATTCTTTGATGAATTAGTGCTGGGAAGAAGTATCCTGCGGCCCAGACTAAAAGGGTTTTCTTCCTTCTCTCCAGAGATGCTGTCTCCTTGCTGAGTTACTCCAGCATTTTGTGACTACCTTCGATTTAAACCAGCATCTGCAGTTCTTTCTTACATAAGTGGCCATAGGTCACTAGCGACTATTTTTTTTTGATGCATATTGAATGTGCAAGTGAAATACCTGTCGGAGATTAGTTTAGTTTGGTGATACAGCATAGAAACAGGCCCTTCAGTCCATCAACGCAAAGGTAAATTCCTTGTATGCGAATACTTAGCCAATAAACCTATTCATTCATTCATCAAGCCCATGTCGACCATCGATTAGTTCTATGGTATCCCATTTTCACATCCACTCCCCACACACTAGGAGCAATTTACGGAGGCCAATTAACCTACAAACCCGGACGTCTTTGGGTTGTGGAAAGAGACCCGAGCACCCGGAGGAAACCCACATGGTCACAGGGAGAACATGCAAACTCCACATAGGCAGCACCTTAGATCAGCACCAAACCAATGTCTCATGCACAAAGGAGAGCAGATCTACCAGCTGCGCCACCGTGCGCCTAGATAACTTGGGCGGAAAAAAAGGGTTGCTATCAATTGATGAATTTTAAAAAGCAGGTATTACCAAAACTAAAAATGAAGTGAAGAATCCTAAAATTAACTGATCGGCTAAGTTTTGTTTTAAGTCCACAAAAATACCCAATATTTCGTTAATGACAATAAAAGGAAACTTTCAAACTTGCCATTTTATGGCAAGGCTATTATTGTACGCACCAGTTTAATAAAACAGTTACATAATACCCATATATACCTTTATGTGTCGATTCATTGCAGTTGATTGGGCAGCTCGCACTAGACCCTCCAACTCAGCACCACTGAAATTCTTGGTCTCTTGAGCTAGCTCACCAATATCAACATCATTATCTAACAGGTTGTGCTCTCGCATTCTTGCCGTGTGAATGTTCAAAATTTGCACTCTGCCTTTCTCATCTGGTAAACCTAAAAGGGCAGGGAGAAGGGGTGGAAGGGAAAGAGGACACAATAAAACAGAAAAAAATCAATAGACACATATTTACAATATTAAACCTTACTTTAGCCGAGCATTGGAATGTTACCATTGCAGAGATGGATTTCCTGCATGGTCAAGCTTTTCCCCCAAGTAATCGACCGTCTTCATAGCTTTGATATTTATGTTATGCAGTCGACATATGTGATGCACCCGTCTCAGGGTCAAACCTCCTCCACAATAATTCTCAACACTGGTGCGCAAGTATGGATTCTCAGTCCATTATACACTCACGACTGTATGGCCAAATCCAGCTCAAATTCCATCTAGAAGTTAGTAGATGACGCAATTGTGGGGGACCTGGATCAGGAACAATGGTGAGATGGAGTACAGGAAGGAGATAGAGAATTTAGTGACTGTGGCAGAACAACAACTTCTCCAGCAATATCAGCAAGATGAAGGAGCTAGTTATTGACTGCAGGAAGCGAGGAGCGAGGTGGAGTACATGCCCCAATCAGCATCACTGGTGCCAATGTGGAAATGATTGAGAGCTTCAGGTTCCTTGCCGTTAAGATTAACCACATTGATGCGAACGCCAAGAAAGCATACCACCAGCTCTACCTCCTGAGGATGTTGAGGAAACCTTGAGACTATACATGATTACAATCAAGCCGTCCACAGTGTGTAGATACAGGATAAAGGGAATAACGTTTAGTGCAAGATAAACACCAGTAAAGACTGATTAAAGATAAAGCGTGGGTCTCCAACATTGTAGATGGTAGGTCAGGGCCGCCCTCTAGTTGGTGAAAGAACGATTCAGTTGCTTGACAACAGCTGGGAAGATACTGTTCCTGAATCCGGAGGTATGCGTTTTCACACTTCTTTACCTCTTGCCTGATGGGAGATGAGGGTAACCGGGGTGAGATCCGATCTCGATTATGCTGATGGCCGAGAGTGAAATGTAGTGGTGGGGGGGGGGGTGTTGGGGGAGAGCATAGTAATAGCTCTCTTTTGGCACTTGTTTCATGATAAAGTAAAAACTGTCAGGGAAGGAACTTAAGGGCAATAAGCAAGATGAACAAGCGAACTTTACAACATGCTATTTCAGTACTGAATTATCATAGCAGTTCATGAAATATGCTGACATTTCCTGCACCTGTGAAAACATTTGGCTTTTCTTCCCCAAAGGTAAATGTGGAATATTTGATGCTGGAACAGGGCAACCCATCAAGTGAAAAAAAAAAGTTGCTGTACATCTGCAAATCCTTCATTAAGGAAACAAGCAGTAACACAGAATCAAAAAGGTTTATAAACTGCAAAGGGTCGATCAACTAGCCAGGCCTGCTGCACCAATTAATATTTTCATGGTAGATCAGATATTTGTTCTCATGGAATCGGGCAATTTTAGAGGCAGGGGCAAATAGAACAGAGTACAGAGATGTCATATTGGTAATTAGACCTGGGAGGCAGAAAAGCCTAGAGCTGTTTCTGAAAATCAAAACTCTGCTGATACTGGAAATCTGAAATCTAAATAGAAAATCTTGAAATCAGCAGGTCAGGCAGCATCTGAGGTTAAGTGAAACAGAGTTAACGTTTCAGGTCTAAGGCCCCTTCAAAGAACTATTCTGCCTCAGCAACAATGGTATGTGGGCTTCAAGGAAATAGCTGGCCTTGTAATGCTGGCTGACACCAATAGCTCATCTGTTCACCGCTCAGGTCTTGAAGTGCCTCATGCGCAAATGTAGTGCAATGCCTCACTGAACAGTAAATCCAGCTGCAAATTGCATCCGACTTTCAGCTTTATGGGGAGGGGGACTGGAATAGGAACAGCCGCCCATGAACTTGAATTAGATTGCAATTAGTTTTAATGTAATTCGTTTAAAATTATTTATATTTATTAAAATCGTGTTTAAATGTCTCCATCAAAAAGATTTATAGAGTTGTGCACAGCTAATGCATCAACACCAGTTGTCAAAGAATTCCAAAGTGGAGTCTCAGGATATGAAATCCCAGAGCTCCTCAAAGTACAGGACATATCCCGCCTCATGGAACAGATGTTAGGTGCTAAGGATCAACTTGTTCAATGCCCCCTCATCGGAACAAAGTGCAGGCAAAGCAGGTATCAAAGGCATTATGCTAAGGGAGCAAGCCAGGTCCAAGACAATCAAGTTCATGTTTTACTAGAATGGACGATCAACCTGTGGGTAAGTTATGAGACAGCAATGCAACTTGCAAAAATCTGGGAAAGATCCCTGAAATTAATTTTATGCTTAAATTTTAAAAGTGCAGATGACTTTATAAACAAAACAAATATTAAAAGTTGCTGACCTCCAATGGACCAAAATTCCATTCCAAGACAATTTTTTATCCCAGAGTCATATTACAATTAGATCTCTGGCCTTAAAAGGGTGCATAGCCGCAGAAACATGTAATGTAAATATATTCGGTGCCAATATTCTTCTTAAGCCATCCTTTGGGATGGATCACTTAAACTCTGATTTTATAGGGTTTAAGGTGGTTAAGGAGTATAATTTAGGAACTGCAGACTCTTCCAAAAATGGAGCAGGCATTTGATGATGGGGTTGGCAGGTGTATAGTATATGAGGTTGGCTATTCCTTTTGCAGGGTGTCTGTGTGCTCCTGATGCAATGGCCTGCGGCTCTCAATAGCATCTGAATGCTTTGTGTCCACATGGAGCAGCAGTGGCCCAGAGATTCCCAGGACTTAGAGGGATGTTGCACTCAAGGAAGCTTCAAGCCTATCCTGGATTCATTTTCTCCAGCACGTCACTAATTTACTACAAATTGTTATCACAAACACTCACTGGTATAAAACATAGTTCTCTAAAAATAATGCAAAACCTTATCACTTCATTTGTAATTCAATACATGAACATGAATAAGGAAAAGATTAGACATACTGTTTCAGCCATAATCTGTGGGCCAAAGGGCCTGCTGTTTCCAAGTCGTATCTGTCTCCTTGATAATTTAATCTGTCTTCTGATGAAAAATCATTGATAGCAAGTATGTTTTTTTCTTTTAACTTTTCTTCACAGATGAGGCCTGACATAAATATTCTTTAGAGTTTTCTATTTTTATTCCAGGTTTCCAGCAACTCAATGATTTCCCTCAGATTGGGTCTGATGCCACATGCCACAAGCATCTACATTAAAAGCCACAACCTGCTGTACACATCTCATTAACTTGATATTCTTCCCTGCCACATGCATCTGAGACCTCAACATTTCATCCTTCATAATGACTTAACTTTGGCGAGGCAGGCAGCAAAATAGAAAGAGGTGAACCCTTTAAAAATTGTTGCAGATTTACCAACTACTGAAAATGTGACCTTTGTCGATTAATTTTAATCCAACAAAAACAGTGGAAAATTATACTTTGCCAGAAACTGATCTTGCACGGCCTGCCAACTGAGGTAGTATCGGGTGGCCAAGATAAAGAAAATGAAAAGACCAGCCAGGAAAAAAGCTCATTAAAAGAAAGTAATTTTTTTGTTAACTGACAAACTATTTATTCCATGTTTTATCAAATTATTAAAATAACAGCACTGTGCTACTCAAATTCAGTGATATGCTGAAAGGTCACTCATTCATTGAATCGTGGTGTTCAAAGGAGCAAAGATAGAGCATGGGAAACCACAAATAGCTCAGCTATGTCAAGTCAGGCCATGGCTTCAGAACAGAGAGATCTACTTCTCTTTGCTCCATTTTAGAAGCTGGACACAATTACTATCTCACTGATGCCCTGCAGTTAAAAAAAAGGTGGAGGTTTTGACAGGCTTTACTGCTAGTGCCAAGCAGAAGCCAGCGAATCATTCCCTGGGGGACAGGGATCTAAAGAGCACACTGAACATTCTGAAGGAAAACCTACCCAAAGTGTTCCTAGCATGAAACAATGCTCCTGCATCTACAAAGCAACCACATTACAAACACGGAAGCTGTAATAGTTCTTTAATGTTGATGAAGCACTTCTCCGGGGACAGAGTTAAACCACTTTCTGCCTCCCAGATGATTCTGACATAACCAGTACAAGAGAAGAGAAATGTCTCTTTATGGGTCAAGGCTTACCAATCTCCATTTTGACTTCCAATCGGCCAGGTCGCAGAAGAGCATCATCAATCAAGTCAGGTCGGTTTGTCATACCTATATGGGAGTGTTACAAAGATCAAATTAAATTGGTCTTTTGAGACAAATCTTGCACTAAAAGCGAATGCAAAACCTATAAAACAATTCTTACCCAAGGTTCATATACGTCCAAAAAATTGGTTACTTCATTATTCAGCTAATAGCAATAATGTAGATTGCACATGGAAATGTTGTTAAATTGCCAGCAATTTTAAACTGGAAAGATTTTCAAAATATCAGGAATTCTTTAGTTAGAGATAGAAACACTGTGAAAATTGGAAGAGGAAATCTCAATACTCCTGCCAACCTTTACCTCCCTCTAATTTTTCCTCCCTCTAATGTTGGGTGAAAATGTACACCTCAGATTATACAAATTGGAAAAGCAGGGAACTGTCAATTGCGTAATAAAAAGGATATCTGAAGACATGTCAATTTGGTGCAAACAATTGCAATGTGCAGAAACAAAATAAAAACGGAATTGTTGGCAAATTGAAAAGTAGATTAAGGTAGAAAAAAGTAACAATAAAAATGTGAGTGCAAATATACCTCGAGAAAATAAAGCATAAGCGGCTTACATAGTTTAATATCCACTCGCAAAGCACATAATATTTGCAGTGAATGGAGGTGGAGGACTAAGTGTTACATGTCATACCAGTTGGGTTCTTGCTACAGTATAAAGAAGGCAGTCAACTATGTATTAACATAACATTGGACTCTAGCGCAGAGAGAGAGAGGGGATACCAAAAGAAAATTCCTCTTTGCACTACTATTCTTTGTTGATGATGGACCCAGGCCCAAGTGCTGTCACATAAAATATCTAAAATGCCAAAAGACAGGCAGGCAGCTCAGTCCCTTACCTATAACAAGGATGTTATTGAGCTGTTCCACTCCATCTATCTTGGAAAGCAGTTGATTGACGACTGTGTCGTGTACACCCGTGCTGCCTGCCATGGTCCCCCTCTGCTTGCAAATGGCATCTATTTCATCAAATATGATGATGTGCAGACCGCTGTTTGCTGCAAGCTGCGAAAAGACACCACAAAAAAACCTTTTGAATTAAAGGTGAAGGTGGTGGCTGCCACGAAGGTGAAGTCCACAGTGTCGATATTGTTCTGGAAATCTGTCTTCACCTCGACGATCTGCCCTGACATTGGCTCAGATGGGAGCTGACCTTTACAAAATATAGCTCTCATCCAGAACAGATGCAAGAAGTTTCAAGCCCCAACGTCCAAAATAACAACCAACATTTGACTAAAATCAGGGTTAATTAAAAGAGAAGAATTCACAGAATCCATTCTGAGTGAAGCTGACTTGACAGCCTTGAATGGCAGTGCCCTCATCACAGACTCAGTGCTTCACTCGGCACCTGCATCCGCCACACACGAAGCGGACAGGACATGCCAAGCACCATTTCCCCCAAACCTGCGGCACCTAGAAATAGTCAGCAACCATATCTTTCCTCTCCCTTTACTTTCTGCAAATCCATTAGCACAGGCTTAAATTGGTGAGTGGTAAATCAAGAAGTAGAAGACTAAACCCTACATGGACAGAAAATGTAAATTTGAGTGTTCAATTATTGTCATTGATCCATACAGCACACAGACATGCCCTTCGGCCCACCATGTCCATGCCAATTATCAAATATATTATTCCCAGAATTTGGTCTGTATTTCATACACTGGTGATTCAAGTTCTTGAATAGATACTACTGAAATGTTGTAAAAACACTTCTCCCCCATGCCATCCAGCAGTGTATTCCATGTTCCAACTCTGGGTGAACATTTCCTCTTCAGATCCCCCCCCCCCCCCAAACCTCTTACCTTAAACCTATGTCCTCTAGTTTTAAACAGCACTGCTAAGGGGAGTAGTTTCTTTGATAGGTAAATTGATTCTAAATTTATTGTTTTTCGCAAATTAAAAAAAGCCAGACCATCTCAGTGGGTAAGGCAACAACTGTGAAGGCAGAGGGATGCTTGATATTTTGGGTCAACATCCTGCATATTCACATTTCAGTTGCCATTCTGTGAAAAATTATAATACATTTACTGCAATACACAAGGCCAGTAAAATACGTATTTTCCAGAATTTGACTTTTGTTTCACCGCCATCCCCAACAAATCAAGCACATTGATTGAATCCCGCAAAATTAAATACAAAACTCAAACAAGACTGTTGTTAGATTGAGAAAATGAACCCAAAATGCCTGCATTTTTATATCGATGTAAACAAGGCAAGGTACACTGAGACTGAACATCGATAAAAGTAGATTCAATGCCAGTTTCAAAGGGGAATCTGATCAAGCTTGCAGGGCTGCGTGGAAAACAATGAAGGGTCACAGCCTCTCAGTGCTAGAGACCCGGCTTTGATCCCGACCTCCCTCAAAGGCGTGTAGGTATGAGGGTTGATTGGTCTATGTACATTTCCCCTGATGCGTAGTGAAAATAGAATATAGAACTAGTGTGAATGGGTGATCTATGGTTGGCATGGACTTGGTGGGCCAAAGGCTGCCACTGAAAGAGGTGAGAAACAACACCATAAAA
The DNA here is from genome assembly GCA_963514005.1 of Raja brachyura. The sequence goes on along the minus strand of OY740812.1, from coordinate 10,502,392 downwards.
AAATTATTTCCTCAGACGAATCTGAATTAAAACCTGGATTATCCAGCACTACAAGATCCAGGCAGAAAATATTGGGCACCAAATAGCCTGTTGGAATTCACATTGCTTGACAATGTGCAACACCTCAGTGCCGTAGAATGTGCCCACCCACCTCCAGCTGCAAACATTCCTGAAATGTTCTCCTTTTTCATTGTCCGCAACTGTGAATGAACTTCACTGCCAAAAGTAAGTTATCGTTCAGCATGATTCACAGCACTCACCCTCCTCTGCTCTTCCTCGGCATCTGCAAAGAGCTTACGAATGTTCGCTTCCGATTCACCCACATATTTATTGAGAATTTCAGGCCCGTTCACAACTTTGGGCTCACGGGCATTCAGCATCTTCCCAATCTGTCGAGCCATGAGGGTTTTCCCACATCCTGGTGGACCAAACAGCAGAATACCTTTCACGTGCTTGCAACCTAGAAAAAGATGAAGGATAGTAAATCACTAGTTAAAACTAATGATGCACATTTGTTTCCGAAGCTAGGGAAAAATTCTGAATTAAAGCAAATAAATTATGTTGATTTTTAGAAAACTCTACACAAAAATCTTTTCTAGGTAAAATGGTCAAAGAGAGGAAGACTATTTGAAATTCAACCAATAAGGGATGTTAGCTTAGTCGGTAATGATTACGTCAGGTTTAACTTTTGTTGGTGTTGGTTTCATATTGTCACGTGCACTGAATTGAAAAGCTTTGTAGTAATATAGTTGTACAAAAGAAATTGCACAAAACAAATTGCACAATCTGCAATGAGGTAGGTTGGAAGATCGGGATTATACCCTGGCTTATGGGAAGACCAAATAGTAGTTTGATGACAGAGGTGCATAAGGTATTCCTGATTCTGAAGGTACATGCTTTCAAGTTTTTGTATCTTCTGCCTAATGAGAGAGGATAGAAGGAGCAAAGTCTAGGGTGAAAATATTTCTTGTTGACTGCTTTCCCAATGTAGCAAATATATAGATGGGATCAAGAGGTCCGGGGGGGGGGGGGGGGGGGAGTGGTAAGGCTTGTTTAAATGCTGGACTGGGCTACATCCATAATTGTACAATTTCTTGCAGTCTTGGGCAGAGCTGTCCCCAAACCAAACTATCATGCATCTAACAGGATGATTTCTAAAGTACATCTGTTGAAGTTACCAAGAATCGTTTGAGACATGCCAAACATCAGTAGTCTTTCGAGGGTGTAGAGGCATTGTTGTGCCTTCTTGATTGTAATTTCAGTGTGGTTGGACAGGTACATGGACAGGAAAGGTTCAGACAGCTATGGACCAAACACGGGCAGGTGGGACAAGTGTAGATGGGGCATTTGTTTGGCATGGGCAAGGTGGGCCGAAGGGCCAGTTTCCATGCTGTATGACTATGAAAGATTGTTAGTAATATTTTTGGATTTAATTATTTAGAACAGCACAGTCCCCTGCAATGAATGTTGGTGCCTCACAGCTCCAGTGATCCAGATTCCATCCTAATCCCCGGTACCATGTCAAATTTACATGTCCTTTAGTGTGAGCGTTTCTGCCTTGTATCTAATCACACCACATGGGCATGCAGATTGATAGGTTAATTGGAGACTCAAAGTTGCTCCAAGTATAGATGTGAAATGGAGTGCGAGAGGGAGTTTATGTGAGTGGGGGGGGGGGGTGAAGAGATTAGATTGTAGGAACATTTAGTGGGGACTGCCATTTTTCCCGTGAGCCAGCATGGACTCACTCGGTTAAATGGCCACCACCTACAACAAGAAAAATATGGAGAACATAATGAATGTGCAAAATAAAGATCAAGAACATAGGAAACTTTGGACAAGTACTTCACAAGGAGTGAGCATAGATAGACATCACGGTCGCCATGGATGAGGAATGCTAAGAGGTCCCTTTTCTGTGCTGCATGACAATGGTAATGGATATACAGCATGAGCATTAACCATTTCAAAAACATCCCACAAAAGGCAAAAACAGATTAGAAATAACTCAGAGAGTGAAGAAATAAATAATGGCACAATCGGAGTAGCAGGGACAGAATGAAGTGCGTAAGGGCAGAGGGGTGAGGGGCAAAAGAACACATGGAAGAAAAAACTGAATGTGAGGGATAAAGTCAAGAAAGTGGAAGATTGAAGCAAAATTACAGAGAAGGACAGTAAACGCTAAATCAAAGCCGATTCAAAAATAGTTTTATGTTGGTGTCAGGAAGAGTTATGAAATCTTTAGAAAAGATGTAACAGTAAACTGCCAAGAAATGAGACAGATTTAAAATGGAAACTACTGCTCGGTCAAGCTGAGTCAACGTTTTGAAGATGTAACAAAAGATGGGCGTAATACATTTCAAAATTCTAATTTTCAAACAAGTTATCCGTTAGTACATTGATCAACAATAATAGAACAGACAACAATCTCATTGTAAAACTAAATAGCAGGGGCTAGCATTAAGTAAATTACAGGAGAATCAAATGTTAGAAGTGAATCCACAGGGGCCGCAAGCACTACAGTACTGTTCCCCATTTACAATAACTTCTGCGTTCAAAGAGTTAAGTTTAGAGGTATAGTTAATATAAAGGACTACTATGACAAGTTAGGGTTTAACATCAGGAAGCATGCAAAATGGATACTAATACTTGGAGACAAGGCTGCATACACCTTGGGAACTCAATGTCTGAATGAGGAACAGAGAATGATTTTAATCACATTGGTCAAGAAATACATTGGTACCATGATGTCTCAAGTATCAACATTATCATCTTCTCTTCACAAATTCCATAGCTGTAGCATCCAGAAGACACATCAGAAATTTACCATCGACACTGGTGCACAATTCAAAGACAGAGTTAAAGAATTAAATAATACCCAATGCTTAAAACATACCTCATTGTCTGAAAAACTTCAGTAAAGGGTGCCAAAATGTATTCCCAACACTACCTAAAGGAAAGTTTAAAAGGACAAATCTGATGTGTAAACCAGCAATCACTCAGACTGCAGAACTGTTAGAGGCAGCAGGAAAATGCTTTCAAGTAGCTGGGGGCAAGAATATAATTTATTAAATTACCGGCTCCAAATTCAGCCCAGAGCTGCTAACCTCTGCACCGCACAATAAAAATGCAATACTCCAGACATACCAGCTCGGATCTTCCTTCTGAGCAAGGCAAGACAAGTGACATACAGAACGAACACAACTGTTAAAATCACAACCCAGCTCAAAAGGAGAATGTGTGAACAGAGACAGAGGCACGACTCGATGAAGTATGCCTCAGAATTCAACCGAATGGAGGGCACTAACCAATCGGACACTATGGAGCAATGTGTCACATCCCTTTTAATTTGTGATGTAGTATATGAATCAGCTAGACAAAGAGGTGCTATGAAGAAAAACACAACAAAATAGTAGGCCACCACTCAGCTCCTCACGCCTGCCCTGCTATTCAATATGATCATGTCTCATTTGTCTTTGGCCTCATCTCCTGTTCTATGCCCATTCCCCATCATTGTCTGAACTTTTCAAAATACATGGTAGGATGCCAATAGTTGACTCTTAAATCAATATGCACCACTACACATTTCTCAGAATTAAATTTAATCTGCCACCTGCCTGCCCACTTTGACAGCTTGAAGAAGATGCCACAGATCCCTGAAGGTAGCAGCACTTGTAGCTAAAGCAGATAAGCAGAGCTATACAAGTTTTGCCTTTATTAGTCAAGATACAGAATATATGAGCAAAGATATCGTGTTAGAATTGGAAGGACCAAAGGGAACAGGGAAAAATTCACCCAAATGCAAGTTGGAAGACATAGAATCTGGAACTCATAATTTCAAAGAATGGAGGCAGAACCTTTCTCAGCTGTAATCCAAAAGATTTCTGACAGAGTTGGGAATGTGGGAATAATTTAAATGTCTCCATATCCGAATCAAATTGTGTCTTTCCCTCCCCATTTCTCACAGCGATTGGCTTCTGCAGTCTGCGTACAAGACAAGAACATGCATTCAGTTTGTCAAGTCTGTGGACTGCTGATGTCATGCCTGTCTCATCCTTGTACTACACCTATACATCTAGAATGCAATCTACAGAACCCTCTAAGGGCAGCACGGTGGCACAGCGGTAGAGTTGCTGCCTTACATCAAATGCAGCACTGGAGACCTGGGTTCAATCCCGACTAAGGGTGCTATCTGTGCGGAGTTTGTACGTTCTCCCCGTGATCTGCGTGGATTTTCTCCGAGATCTTCGGTTTCTTCCCACACTCCAAAGACGTACAGGTATGTAGGTTAATTGGCTTGGTAAATGTAAAAATTGTCCCCAGTGGGTGTAGGATAATGTTAATATGGTCGCAAATGGTCGGCGTGGACCTGGTGGCCGAAGGGCCTGTTTCCGCGCTGTATCGCTAAACTAAAGAAAGTGCACTGGTTTCCAATATAAAGCTCTGTGGCACCGTCTAAGTCACAACCAACATCAATTCACTCTGCGCTTACTAGGAAACCGAATCTGAAAGCCCTCTGGGATGTCACAGTGGAGTTCAAACATTAACCCTTGGTGTCTGATAGAAAAGCAAACATCGTTAATTAGCTTGCTCCGTTTACTAGCAAAATGCTAAAACTAAAAGTGGCAAGTGCTGTACCATTACATTGTTTGGTTGCATGATGGTGTACGCTTGGTAAATAAATATACAAGTTGCATTAACATATGTAATTAAAGTAGGTGTCATTACAGCCACATGTCTTGGCATTTCAACAGCTCGTTTGACTTCCTAATTTATATAGTTAAATGCCACACGCCGACGTTTTCTTCATTAACTAAACAGGCAGCAGGGATCAACTGTTCCTTTGACAGGAAGTATTACTCAATTGATTAAAAATAAAGTGGAACTGAAAGTTTTATAGCCACTTGCATAGACTGATCATAGCTACCTCAACTTCCCATGGGCAGTGTATACCGACCGGCACTTTCACTCGGGCTAGAGAGGATTGCAGCCCCTCAGGTCATTGTTGTTTACAAGGTTCAGCAAATCTTGATAATCTATAAAATGTGGGGTGACTAACAGACATGACAAGAGTCATTGGTACAGTTCTGTTAGCTAATTTTACACCAAGGTGAAGAAACAAATTCATTCCAGTCCTGCCAAATTAGTGTCAGGCACAGGCATTAATAAGTACTAAGTGGCAATTGAATCCCTTTTGTATATGGGAAAGGGTGTGATGCAAGATTGGGTGATGAGTGAAGTTCAAAAATGTAATGCAGAACTGCTCCTAGCTAAGACATGCTGACATACTGCAGCTAACAAGGCATTGAGAAGCAGTCAACCCTTATAGGGTCACACGGCCTATTACAGCATGATCTTTGTTTACTGAGTCTTTAACAAAAGTTGTCAGAAATACTGACGGAATTAGTGAAGATGTGAACTCTCTCATTCTGGAGGATTAAAATTGAAAGTTATTATGAATGTGATTATATTTATTTAACACACAGGCATTACTCAAAAGGTAGAGTGAAAAATGTTGCATGGAGAATGACTGCAGTAATGTAATTGAACTCTGCAAAATTGACCCTAACATGTAGCAGAATAGGCACCCAGAAGGATAGCACAAGATCCTATTGTTCCTATCTTTATTGGTCAAACAAATATTGATCAACACATTTGGAGTAAATGTGGCACTGGATATCAAAATGGATCAAATCAAAGCTACTGGATATCAAAATGTGGCATTTCTACAAGTCAGAGAACCTTCATTTACAGGAATACATAATGGGATGGTGGCGGAAAAAGATTTTTTTTGGAAAATAAAAGACCAAAATAACTTGTCCAACTTGCGTAGCAAATTTCTGTAATAACGAGGAGAATGCCCCACATCACTTACACTTGGGAAAATTTTATTCTTACAAAGGAATTCTCCAGATAGCCTAACAAATGTTAATCCTGTCGTATTATATGGTGCAGTGCAGAAGTGCTAGAGCAGAACTTAAAGGATTACAATAAATCCCTCAACTCGCCAACTCCATCAGCAAACAGCATCTTAAATAAACAGATACTCAAAGGAGCTACTTCAAAGAGACTTAGTACCTAAATTATGTTAAACACAAGGATAAGATCCTGGAAATGTTACCCCATACTACTTTTTAACACGAGGCTGGTGGGAGGAAGATGGAAAAAAAAAAAGACACTCTCAAACACATACAAAACCTGCTTAGACAAGCCAAGAAATTGGAGCCATGCCACAACATTTTAACTGCACATTCTGGAAACGTCAAGATTGTTCTGGTATAGAAACCACCTGAATAAGTGACAGCCAATCGATTAGATGACTCACAGTGAAGGAAAGCTAAGCCTTTTGCTAAATTAAGTATTATCAGGGTTTAGATGGCATTTTGAAGATGTCGCATTAAAGGTTATTATTTTGTCTTCTGCGTCTATGCGATGTGTTGTTGAGAGTTTTGGAATCCAAGAGATAAGCCAGGTGTGCCGGTGATCACTGCTTGGACTTGGGAGGTTTGCTGTCAGCCACCACTAATCCCCACTGAGCACAGCCTCACCCACTAAAGCAGGTGTGTGACCTGCTCAATCTGACCACAATACAGCAGAGGAACCAGGCATTACACCAAGGATAGAGTGAAAAACATTGCATGGAGAATGACTGCAGTAATGTAATTCAATCACTGCCCCCCTCCCATCCAATGCCCCGAGGGACAGTGAAATCAATGATGTCCGATTACTCTTCTCCCTTCGATGGATCAGATTAAAGATGAAGCTAGACATGAAAAGCTGGAGTAACTCAGTGGGACAGGCAGCATCTCTGGAGAGAGGGAATGGGTGATGTTTCGGGTCGAATCCCTTCTTCAGACTCAGACTGGATTAGATTAGTTAGATATCAGCATTTAGAGTTTAGATTGAAAATTTACAAAACATATCTTACTCTGGCCATTAATAACCATTGTTCTGATACCCGAGTGGCTGTACAGGCATCAAAAAAAATGTATGCAATCAATTTTACACCCCCGGTGCTTTTTTTTGCTCCATTTTAGCTTCTGTTCATATTGTTTTCTTCATCTCACCCAGCCGACACCCATTTTCCTTCATGTATATTCCTAGCCACTTTATTAATGCAAACAATAATATTTGGTTTAACATTTTGGGACGTCGAACAAGGGCAGGACCTACACAGTAAATGGTGGGCGTCTGGGTAGTGTTGGAATGTAGAAGGATCTAGGAGTACAGGTGCATGGTTCCTTGAAGGTCCAGTCGCAGGTAGATAAGGTGGCTATAAGCACTTTGGCCTTCACCAGTCAGAGGATTGAGTATAGAAGTTGGGAGGTCATGTTGTGGTGGTGTATTGAACACACTGCCAAAGGAGGTAGTTGAGGCTGGGACTATCCCATCGTTTAAGAAACAGTTAGACAGGTACATGGATAGGACACGTTTGGAGGTATATGGACCAAGAGCAGGTTGGTGGGACAGGTGTAGCTGGGACATGTTGACCGCTGTGGGCAAGTTGGGCTGAAGGGCCTGTTTCACACTGTATCGTTCTATGACTAAGTAATAGTGAGTTCTCACCAGAGGAATACATTTTCCTGAATTTAAAAAGAGATCTATTGGTGACTGTTAAAGAGAAGGCACCACCTTAACAGAAATGTGGGTTTGAGTTGCAGAAGCTAATGCTCAGTGTTGTTAAGACTAGTGAGCCAGTGGAACAATTGTCTTAAAATCAAGGTTGCCCTGTGTTGGATTATAGCAGCAGTGGATTCTTGTTATTTTTAAATAAAGTACATCACATTGACTAGGGCCGTTGTGCGACCTGAATTCTGCAAAGTCCATCCTCGATCTTGACGACACACTGACTTCAAAGCACTTGATAATGCAGCAAATGCAGGAATAATGTAAGGGCATTGTATCTCTTGCATTATTTCTTCACATTGAGTATTCCATTTTCAATCTTCAGTACAAGGGACAGCCAATGCTCCTAGTATTCCCAACTATCTCAAATATATTTTCATGCATTTGAGTCCATAACATTTAAACTAATTCCCTGCATAATCTGATGCTCTTTCAGCAGAAAATCTCAACAAAAGTTTACAATTCATATATTCACAAAGTGCAACATGTTTCTATTGCAAATAGTTCTCCCAGATCTAGTAATCACTGGCTGCATTTTACCATGGCCAGGGTGAGCTATAATGCCTTTGTTCTCCAGCAGTAGAATCCTGTTATCTTGTGATTAGTAGGAAAGAACTGCAGATGCTGGTTTAATTCGAAGGTAGACACAAAATGCTGGAGTAACTCAGCAGGACAGGCAGCATCTCTGGAGATGCTTCTGTCCAGAGTTACTCCAGCATTTTGTATCTATCTTGTTATTAGCTTCAGTTTCACAAACTCCTTCCAGTGTCTCTCTCAGACAATGTTAAGTCCAGTAGTTATTGAAAACCTTCCTCAAACTTCATTGGATCTATAATCATGGCAACTGTCAAATGCTTTGGGTTTTCTACTTTTTTTGGTTGTTAGACATCTTTTTAATTCGTCAGCTCACTCTTGACTTTTTACACTGCCTCTTGCATCGTACCTACGTATAAGGCAAATGTAAGCACACAGAATACCTCAACCTCCCATTTACGACGTTACAGTTCTAAACACTCCGATAGCCAGCCTAACAAGGACAATTACCTGTAACATTAACTGTTTTCTCTCTATACACACACACATGTATATTGATGCCACCGATTACTTCCAGAATTCTCTTATTTCAGATTTCCAGCAACTTACTTTGTCTAAACACAAGCATTTTTTTTAAAATCGCCCCTTCATTCTAATTAATTATTTATATCTCCTCCAGATAAGATCAGCCGTCATAAACCACCCTTCCCCATTCTTTCTCTCTGCTCACACCACCATCACTTGTGACAGCTCGTCTGGCGAAATACCTCATCGCCAGAACCTACCAACAAGCACCAAGACATGGCTTGGCTAGCAATGAGGGGAGCCCTCCCAGTCAGATGCTTCCTGCACTGTCGGAATCTCACTACCAGCGCACGCTGCCCTCGGGATGGCTGCTATGGAGAGGAGACAGTTGCCCTCTTCTTCGCAGAGTGTGGATTTGCAAAGCTAGTCTGGAGAGGTTTGCAAGGGCTCCTGTCACGATTTACTCTGAACAGCTCCACAGGGCTCTGTGATTTACGGACTGTTCCCAGGGACACATTCAGAGACTGCCATCGAGTGCTGCTGGAAGGTCATCAACTCGGTGAAAGACGCTCTTTGGTCTGCCCGAGCTTTGTTGACCTCCCCGCAGAGCGAGATGGCCGTCAGGGAATGTTGCCGACTGGCCCACTGCAGACTGCAGGAGTATGTGCCGAGAGACGCACTGAAGTTTTGTGCAGCCAACGCCAAGGCTTGGTGGGGGAGGACCAGAGTCTGGGGTAGGGTGGCAGGGTGTGGTGGAGACGCGCCTCAAAATAAGGGAAGGGATTCCACGCCAGTGGGCCACATGAGTGGCAAGGGAGTGGGGTAAAATTGGAATTTGGGGAAACTGTATTGTACGTATGGCCTCCGAGAATGTCGGATGGAATTTTATACGGATCAGGTATTGTATATATTTATTTCTTGAAGTCCATTTTGAAATAAAATTTAAAAAATGTCTCTTGGTCTCTGTCCTGTTACAGACGTGCCCTTTATCATCACTACCACTTCCCCTTCTTTGCAACTTAATCAGATACAGGATCAAACACTTAAAACACTTCCTTCCTGGTCATTGACAGCTTAAAAACAAAAAAAATCTCCTTCAAATGCTTACATTCCTTTGGTAATTTATTTCCTTCAAATATTTACTGTTGTGGTACCCTATTTCCTCCATCCTCCAGCACAAAAGATAATGGATGGAAATCAAGTCACTTGACTTTGCTTCTACTCAGTCCTCTTTTTGGACAGATATCTGTCTGGATTGCAATCACACAACCATGAGCACTTTGTTTGACCAACTGAATGAAAAGACTAACTACTTCAACTCTTGCCATATACCCTCAATTCTCCTTTTGCATCCTTACAGCTTTTTCGTTTCAATTGTTAAATCAATATTTCTGACCAAACCTAACTTTAATTAGATATAACACGCTCAATCCACTTTCTGACACCCATGTTGTTCTGAATAGCTGGTTCTTATTTCACCACTAGGGGCGCCACATTGAAGGCAACCTCTGCCTACAGTCCGTTTGTTTTTCAATCTTTTTTTAAATTTTTGGTCAGTTTTAAAGTTTGTTTTGGGGAATCTTTAACTTTTTTATATGTGGGGGAGGGGGGGATAGGGGAAAGGGGGAAAACTGTTTCCCAGTCGCTTCCTGGTGGGGACGCGACTATTCTCCGAGTCACGTCCTTGCCCCCCTCCTCGCGGCCTACCACCTGGATTGGAGCGGCCTTTCCTGCCGGGAACCGGACCAGAGCTTCAACAGCGGCAGCGCAGTGCTGGATTCACCGCGGAGCGGGCGATGCCTACCTGGGTCGCCGTTCGGAGCTCCGGAGCGTTGGGCCGCTGCTCCAACATCGTGGAGCTGGGGTTTGGAGAGCTTCCAGCATGGGTGGCGCTGAACAACATCGCGGAGTCCTGGGGCCCTTTGCCGAGGGCCGCCAGCGATGCATCTCCGCCCAGCGCGGCCTGCGGACGTTGGGAGCCGCGGACTCCGGTAGGAGGTGCCTGACTCGGATGTCCAAAACGCTGAGGAGGTCCTCCAGTCCCGACGTCGGACTTCCATCACCCCGGCGAGCGTGCCTGAACATCGGGCCGCCTGTAGCGGCGACAGCGGTGGGGCTCAGGAGCCCAACCGACCACGGGAGGACAACAGAGGAGGATGACTGAATTTTTGGAGCCTTCCCTCAGTGGGAATTTGATCCCACTGTGTGGGGATGTCAGTGTTAAAGACTACCATGTCTGTGCTCTTTATTATTTATTTTTTTGGCTGCATGGTGACCACACATTTCACTGTACCAATTGGTACATGTGACAAATAAATGTATCTTGTAAGATCTTGTATCTTGTATTTACAATAAAATACTCTTCACTGCATATTATGAGTTCTTGACCGGCTTTCAAGCTTGTAATCTGGTATTCTTCCCCCTCTTGCCAAAACATTGATCACCATGTGCATTGTGCTTACAATTCCTATACTAACATAGAATTTTCAAGTGGCATAAGAAGGATTTTAAAAATATCTAAATTTCTAATTTAAATACTCAGCATGTCAGGCATCACCTGAGAATGGAAATAGAGATATTTGAAGACGGTGACATTTCATAATATGGAAACATTAATCTTTGTCTTTCCAATGTAATTTTTGACTCCCAGCTTTCCAAATCATTGAGTAAGATTTAATGTGACCACTGCCTTTCCAAATAAAGGGACAGAAGTTACAATCAGACAAGTAGTTTATTGAAAAAATGATGACCATCAACGTTCCTCCACTAAAATTACAACATTAAAATACTTTATTTATTTGCTATATTTTAAACTAGTTGGCCATATATCTAATTTACACACATTTAATCTCCAGAAGCTACACTGCTTTCGAGAACATTTCAGAACAAATGTAGAACATCAAGCACACAATCTGTACAAGATGCTGTGTCAAATCAATGACCTTACTTAATTGTAAAATTCATAGGGAAATAAAAGGTTACAGTAAAAGATTCCATTTAGCCCGCCATGTCAACGTCAACAAAACTGCACACTCGGTTCATTCCACTTCCCAGCTCTAGGGATACTGCCCTGCAAGTTCCGGCCCTTAAAATGCTCATGCAAGTATTTTTTTTACATGAGGAGAGAGATTCTGCTTCCATTTGAATAGTGCCTTCCAAACCTCCATTACATTTTCTCTCCCCCACCCAACAATCCTTTGCTCCAATTCCTCCATGAAATTAAATGCATGCCTCCCGGTTACTAATCTTCCTGCCAAGGAAAATAAATCCTTCCTGTTTACACTGCAGAAATATCAAGATTTTTTTAGAAATATCATTCAACTAAATCTCTCCTCGATCATCTTTGTTCCAAAGAAAACAATGACAGCTGTAACAGTCACTCCCAATAAATGCATATCACTAGTCCGGCAACAATTCTGTATCCCCGATTGCCACTCTTTCTAGTACAATCACATCCTTCCTCAGGAGTAGCTCCGAGACCCAGGCTGAACCCTAACCTTGGGCAGTATTTATGACCCCATTGATTCCTGCTGGATGCACTGTTTCCTCCCAAAGATGTGCAAGTCAGTTAGTTAATGCAGGTACATAGGCACAAAATGCTGGAGCAAAGGACCTGTCCCACTTACGCTACCTTGCATCAGTGGGATGGGGGGGGGGGGAGAGGAAGAGAGAGGTGGACTGACTGCACACACACGGGGGGGGGGGGGGGGAACCAGACACCAGAGAGGTTGGGGGGGACAAGACACCAGAGGGGGGGGGGGAGACACCAGAGAGGGGGGGGGGGGGGGAGACACCAGAGGGGGGGGGAAGACCAGAGAGAGGGGGGGGGACCAGAGGGGGGGAGAGAGACACCAGAGAAGGGGGGGAGGGGGGAGACACCAGAGAAGGGGGGGGGGGGGGGAGAGACACCAGATAAGGGGGGGGGGGGGGGGAGAGACACCAGAGAAGGGGGGGGGGGGGGGAGAGACACCAGAGAAGGGGGGGGGGGGGGGAGAGACACCAGAGAGAGGGGGGGGGGGGGAGAGACACCAGAGAGAGGGGGGGGGGGGGAGAGACACCAGAGAGGGGGGGGGGGGGGGAGAGACACCAGAGAGAGGGGGGGGGGGGAGACACCAGAGAGGGGGGGGGGGGGAGACACCAGAGAGGGGGGGGGGGAGACACCAGAGAGGGGGAAACCGGGGGGGGGGGGAGGGACCGGGGGGGGGGGGGGAGAGACACCAGAGAAGGGGGGGGGGGGGGAGAGACACCAGAGAGAGGGGGGGGGGGAGAGACACCAGAGAGAGGGGGGGGGGGGGAGAGACACCAGAGAGAGGGGGGGGGAGAGACACCAGAGAGGGGGGGGGGGGGAGAGACACCAGAGAGGGGGGGGGAGACACCAGAGAGGGGGGGGGAGACACCAGAGAGGGGGAAACCGGGGGGGGGGGGGGGAGGGACCGGGGGGGGGGGAGAGAACCAGGGGGGGGGGGGGGAGAGAACCAGAGGGGGGGGGGGGGGAGAGAACCAGAGGGGGGGGGGGAGAGAACCAGAGGGGGGGGGGAGAACACCAGAGGGGGGGGGGAAACCGGAGAGAAGGGGGGGGGGACCGGAGAGAAGGGGGGGGGGAACCGGAGAGAAGGGGGGGGGAACCAGAGAGAAGGGGGGGGGAACCAGAGAGAAGGGGGGGGGAACCAGAGAGAAGGGGGGGGAACCAGAGAGAAGGGGGGGGGAACCAGAGAGAAGGGGGGGGGAACCAGAGAGAAGGGGGGGGGAACCAGAGAGAAGGGGGGGGGAACCAGAGAGAAGGGGGGGGGAACCAGAGAGAAGGGGGGGGGAACCAGAGAGAAGGGGGGGGGGAACCAGAGAGAAGGGGGGGGGGAACCAGAGAGAAGGGGGGGGGAACCAGAGAGAAGGGGGGGGGAACCAGAGAGAAGGGGGGGGGAACCAGAGAGAAGGGGGGGGGAACCAGAGAGAAGGGGGGGGGAACCAGAGAGAAGGGGGGGGAACCAGAGAGAAGGGGGGGGGAACCAGAGAGAAGGGGGGGGGGAACCAGAGAGAAGGGGGGGGGGAACCAGAGAGAAGGGGGGGGGGAACCAGAGAGAAGGGGGGGGGGAACCAGAGAGAAGGGGGGGGGGAACCAGAGAGAAGGGGGGGGGGAACCAGAGAGAAGGGGGGGGGAACCAGAGAGAAGGGGGGGGGAACCAGAGAGAAGGGGGGGGGAACCAGAGAGAAGGGGGGGGGGAACCAGAGAGAAGGGGGGGGGAACCAGAGAGAAGGGGGGGGGAACCAGAGAGAAGGGGGGGGGGAACCAGAGAGAAGGGGGGGGGGAACCAGAGAGAAGGGGGGGGGAACCAGAGAGAAGGGGGGGGGAACCAGAGAGAAGGGGGGGGGAACCAGAGAGAAGGGGGGGGGAACCAGAGAGAAGGGGGGGGGAACCAGAGAGAAGGGGGGGGGAACCAGAGAGAAGGGGGGGGGAACCAGAGAGAAGGGGGGGGGAACCAGAGAGAAGGGGGGGGGAACCAGAGAGAAGGGGGGGGGAACCAGAGAGAAGGGGGGGGGAACCAGAGAGAAGGGGGGGGGAACCAGAGAGAAGGGGGGGGGAACCAGAGAGAAGGGGGGGGGAACCAGAGAGAAGGGGGGGGGAACCAGAGAGAAGGGGGGGGGAACCAGAGAGAAGGGGGGGGGGAACCAGAGAGAAGGGGGGGGGGAACCAGAGAGAAGGGGGGGGGGGAACCAGAGAGAAGGGGGGGGGGGAACCAGAGAGAAGGGGGGGGGGGAACCAGAGAGAAGGGGGGGGGGGAACCAGAGAGAAGGGGGGGGGGGAACCAGAGAGAAGGGGGGGGGGGAACCAGAGAGAAGGGGGGGGGGGAACCAGAGAGAAGGGGGGGGGGGAACCAGAGAGAAGGGGGGGGGGGAACCAGAGAGAAGGGGGGGGGGGAACCAGAGAGAAGGGGGGGGGGGAACCAGAGAGAAGGGGGGGGGGAACCAGAGAGAAGGGGGGGGGGAACCAGAGAGAAGGGGGGGGGGAACCAGAGAGAAGGGGGGGGGGGAACCAGAGAGAAGGGGGGGGGGAACCAGAGAGAAGGGGGGGGGGGAACCAGAGAGAAGGGGGGGGGGGAACCAGAGAGAAGGGGGGGGGAACCAGAGAGAAGGGGGGGGGAACCAGAGAGAAGGGGGGGGGAACCAGAGAGAAGGGGGGGGGGAACCAGAGAGAAGGGGGGGGGGGAACCAGAGAGAAGGGGGGGGGGGGAACCAGAGAGAAGGGGGGGGGGGGAACCAGAGAGAAGGGGGGGGGGGGGAACCAGAGAGAAGGGGGGGGGGGGGAACCAGAGAGAAGGGGGGGGGGGGAACCAGAGAGAAGGGGGGGGGGGGAACCAGAGAGAAGGGGGGGGGAGAACCAGAGAGAAGGGGGGGGGGAGAACCAGAGAGAAGGGGGGGGGAGAACCAGAGAGAAGGGGGGGGGAACCAGAGAGAAGGGGGGGGAACCAGAGAGAAGGGGGGGGAACCAGAGAGAAGGGGGGGGAACCAGAGAGAAGGGGGGGGAACCAGAGAGAAGGGGGGGGAAACCAGAGAGAAGGGGGGGGAAACCAGAGAGAAGGGGGGGAAACCAGAGAGAAGGGGGGGGAAACCAGAGAGAAGGGGGGGGAACCAGAGAGAAGGGGGGGGGAACCAGAGAGAAGGGGGGGGGAACCAGAGAGAAGGGGGGGGGGAACCAGAGAGAAGGGGGGGGGGAACCAGAGAGAAGGGGGGGGGGAACCAGAGAGAAGGGGGGGGGAACCAGAGAGAAGGGGGGGGGAACCAGAGAGAAGGGGGGGGGAACCAGAGAGAAGGGGGGGGGAACCAGAGAGAAGGGGGGGGGAACCAGAGAGAAGGGGGGGGGAACCAGAGAGAAGGGGGGGGAACCAGAGAGAAGGGGGGGGGAACCAGAGAGAAGGGGGGGGAACCAGAGAGAAGGGGGGGGGAACCAGAGAGAAGGGGGGGGGAACCAGAGAGAAGGGGGGGGAACCAGAGAGAAGGGGGGGGGAACCAGAGAGAAGGGGGGGGGAACCAGAGAGAAGGGGGGGGGAACCAGAGAGAAGGGGGGGGAACCAGAGAGAAGGGGGGGGAACCAGAGAGAAGGGGGGGGAACCAGAGAGAAGGGGGGGGAACCAGAGAGAAGGGGGGGGAACCAGAGAGAAGGGGGGGGAACCAGAGAGAAGGGGGGGGAACCAGAGAGAAGGGGGGGGGAACCAGAGAGAAGGGGGGGGGGAACCAGAGAGAAGGGGGGGGGGAACCAGAGAGAAGGGGGGGGGGAACCAGAGAGAAGGGGGGGGGGAACCAGAGAGAAGGGGGGGGGGAACCAGAGAGAAGGGGGGGGGGAACCAGAGAGAAGGGGGGGGGGAACCAGAGAGAAGGGGGGGGGGAACCAGAGAGAAGGGGGGGGGGAACCAGAGAGAAGGGGGGGGGAACCAGAGAGAAGGGGGGGGGGAACCAGAGAGAAGGGGGGGGGGAACCAGAGAGAAGGGGGGGGGGAACCAGAGAGAAGGGGGGGGGAACCAGAGAGAAGGGGGGGGGAACCAGAGAGAAGGGGGGGGGAACCAGAGAGAAGGGGGGGGGAACCAGAGAGAAGGGGGGGGGAACCAGAGAGAAGGGGGGGGGAACCAGAGAGAAGGGGGGGGGAACCAGAGAGAAGGGGGGGGGAACCAGAGAGAAGGGGGGGGGAACCAGAGAGAAGGGGGGGGAACCAGAGAGAAGGGGGGGGAACCAGAGAGAAGGGGGGGGAACCAGAGAGAAGGGGGGGGGGAACCAGAGAGAAGGGGGGGGAACCAGAGAGAAGGGGGGGGAACCAGAGAGAAGGGGGGGGGGAACCAGAGAGAAGGGGGGGGGGAACCAGAGAGAAGGGGGGGGGGGAACCAGAGAGAAGGGGGGGGGGAACCAGAGAGAAGGGGGGGGGGAACCAGAGAGAAGGGGGGGGGGAACCAGAGAGAAGGGGGGGGGAACCAGAGAGAAGGGGGGGGGAACCAGAGAGAAGGGGGGGGGAACCAGAGAGAAGGGGGGGGAACCAGAGAGAAGGGGGGGGAACCAGAGAGAAGGGGGGGGAACCAGAGAGAAGGGGGGGGAAC